>OY751109.1:9443628-10666390 GCA_963564075.1 Eupithecia subfuscata | reverse complement strand
TCATCGATTTCTTAATATTGATTTAACTACATAATAGGGCAGTTTTACTTAGTTATCCTTTTTTCTCATTGATCATGTTTTTTTTTATTTAGTGACATTACTGTGATATGTGAATTAAAATATCGAATTTGTAAGAGTTTATTGCATTTTATAAAAGTCTTTTAAGATGTGAAAATGTCTCAATCTGAACAGGAGATCATCTTTGATTGAAAAACGTTTCAACAAAGCCGTACTCTCATTTGATTGGATAGCAAATTCCCGATTTTATGATTTTTAAGAACCAAATTATATATTTTTTTGTATTTTTCTTAGGCTAAGTTTACCTATCAAATTGTCAATTAAAAAATGGACAATATAAAAAAATAATTGTCATATTCTATAAAATTGTATACTTAGTAATTTAAGTGTAAGTTGATATTGTAATTTGTAAAACGGTACATATCGGCACAGATTTCTTATTACTCGACGAAGGAGCAAGGAAATCTTCAATATTTTGCGAAAAGAAAATTAAAATGCACTTGTTCACTAGTCAAATTTGTTGTCTAACGAAATCAGTGTTGATATTCTCTTCAGTGTTGATATTCTCTATTTCTAGGCTTGTTGGCCTATTTTTCGGTAGCATTATATCTAGAAATGTTTATCGGTGTTAAATTTAAGGTGTAGTTTTCGATGTAATGGTAGTTGCTATAAAGGCTGTTGTATATTGTATTGCTTTTTATATTTTTTTAAATCTTAGGATCGACCTAAATTAACCCTTTGTTGTGATCTTTGGGAGAGTGATGAAATGTGATAGGAGTGTTACAAAATAGTTAAACTATTTAACTAATTGGCTATTGTAAAATACAAAATTTGGTAAAAACAAAAAAAAAAACCTTGTCAAAGTATTTTAAATAACATAAAACAATGGCTGTAATAAGTCCGTAACCATCTCTATGGACTTGATTATAAAAAGACTTATTATATGCTTATTAAAATGTCGACGCACAATAGTTATCTATTTATGGAATTAAATCTTATAAAAAGCTCAATTAGATTGTGTACCCACGTAAGTCTATGTGGGTAGTAACAGTAACTTTAGGTCTGTGTCAACTTTTGCCTAATCTAAAGGCTACCTTTGCAGGGAGTTTTTGTGATTTTCGGGTGTAAGAAAAATTTAAAGATAAAAGAATGAGAAGGGGTATAGAAAAAAAAATTAAGAAATTAGCTGATTTATTTCATCTTTCGTTATATTTGTACATTTAATTTATTGTTTATTAACTTTTTTTAACTATGGGAGAGAAGGAGGGTTAACATTTCAAAAGGTTAAGTGTAATTTTCTGTTATTTTTGCGAAATTAATGTAATAATTTTTCAATAGTAATTTTAGAATAAGTTTATGTGTAGTAAAATTGATGTTTAGAAAAATATTCTTTTTTTTAACTGTCCTATTCATCCATTGTAGGTAAAAAATTCATTTACTGTATCTGTACTACGTAGGCACAGTAAATAATTATTTTGAGGGTTTCGAAGATCGGTTTCGAAACCCTCATGGTCTCGCTTTGTCTGTCCTTTTTTCCTTCCTTAATAACTCAGCAACTACAGCAGCTATCAACTTGAAATTTAAAATAATAATATATTTCGTGCGCCTGTACAGATTTTAAGAAAAAAAAAATGAAAAATGAAAATGAACATTTTCCATACAAATTGAAATGTCAAAATTTTAAAAGAGACCTACAGAGTCAAGTGGGGTATCAAATGAAAGGTATTCAAAATAGTTTTTGAAATTTCTGTAGGTTTCATACTTTTTGAAATATTTGTAAAATAGTCGAAAAAATACCCATTCCCCCCCCCCCCCCCCCCCCCCCCTATCTCCGAAGTTTGTAGAGCGATTCATTCAAAATGTATGGAGCGTTTGTAGATATAGATCTATATTTTACAGGAAAAATATAGAGAAGTCTGTAAAATGAACCCTTTTTGAAAAATTATCAAAAAGAGGGGGGATAATTTTCAAAAAGGGGGGCTACCCCACTGAGTGGGGTATCATATGAAAGGTACCAATTTGTACATTTCAAAACAGTTTTTAAAATTTCTGTGGGTTCAAAACTTTTCGAAATATTTTGAAAAAAGTCGAAAAATTTACAGCTACACCCTATCACCGAAGCATGCAGAGAGATCCATCTGAAATGTAGGTTGGTACCTACTAGTTTTAGGTCTTTATTAAATTTCGGAGTTTCTAACCGGTACCTTTAGTACATAGGTACCTACTTGTTCACAAACGTTCGAAACTCTCGGCGCGCGAGTTATACTCGCACTTGACGGGTCTTGTTTAAATTGAAATGGTCGATCGCTTGCGAACCATTTTCAGTACTTAAGTGAAAATGTGTCATAAAATGGTGCACACTTTCCCTTAAGGAACTTAATTCTGGCTCTGAAGAAACTGGAAAAGTACCTGACTTACCTAGGAATAATACACCTAAAAGTCTCTCAGGATCGAGTCTATTTGACATTATTAACGAGAAGTGATCGTGTCTTCTCCTGTTAGTATTACGTAGTTCCATGTCGGCACGATAGAGGCGCTGTACCAAACTGTAGGTATGGAAAAAGGAGACATCACGATCGAACGTAGTTATAGGATCTTTGCTGGTAACAAACAAAACCAAAACATTCTCAAAATGTGCACATTGCCATTTTAGATGGCATTGACATAGCTTACTTACATACACTTATTACATAGCTTGTCGTCACTTTCTTTTACAGGGACCATTGTCATACCCAAGAAAAAAAAACTTGAGAGGTGTCAAGGGACACCTGGATGGAACGAAGTTCCTTTTCTATGCGAAATAGAAAGACAACGAAAATAACTGGCTGGCTTTCTATAAGAGAGAGAGAGAGAGAGAAAAACACGCGCATGACGCACGGCTTACAACTATAACAAAAAGTGTCGTTACAACTTTTGGTCTAAAAAGTTTCGTTAAAACTTTAGGTCATAATATTTTCCGTCTAGCCCCCTTTCGCAACGTGCGTTAAGGAACTTCGTTCCAAAAACGAAAGGTATGACAATGATTTGTTCATTTAAAAAAAAAAAGAATTACGCTATATCTATCTACCCTACGGAACGTAGTCATAGGATCTTTCGCCCTGTAATGATGACTTTTTATTTTTATTTTTATTCTCATTTATGGACTTTGAGTCTAAACAATGTAATGATGACCCTATTCATCATCATTACATGTCCGCACGGAAGAGGCGCATGAAACGGCATGTCGTCGTCGACACTTATAGGTACCTACCTACGTCATGATGTGGGCAATAACTAACTTTGTTAGTTGATGGAGGCTATAACCGGCGATATCATTACCGATATCGAATTCTATTGATATTGATTGTTTTGATATATCACTTCAGAGTTTAATTTGATCGGTCATTCGTTAGTGTGACAATTGTTCTACAGAGAAAAAGCCTTTATCACACTATATCACACTAATATTATAAATGCGAAAGTTTGGATGGATGTATAGATGGATGGATGTTTGTTACCTCTTCACGCCAAAACTACTGAACGGATCGGGCTGAAATTTTGCATACAGATAATTCTAGGCCTGGAATAAATCATAGGCTTCTTTTTATCCCATAAATCAGTTCCCGTGGGATAGAAATGACCTTTAAACGTTTCCGTAGAAATAACGCGTGCGAAGCCGCGGGCAGAAGCTAGTATTATAAATGCGAAAGTTTGGATGGACGGATAGAAAGATGGATGGATGTTTGTTACCTCTTCACGCCAAAACAAGTGAACAGATCGGGCTGAAATTTTGTATACAGATAATTCTAGGCCTGTAATAAAACATAGGCTACTTTTTATCCCATAAATCAGTTCCCGTGGGATAAAAATCACCTTTAAACGTTTCCATAGAAACAACGCGTTCGAAGCCGCGGGCAGAAGCTAGTATTATAAATGCGAAAGTTTGGATGGACGGATAGAAAGATGGATGGATGTTTGTTACCTCTTCACGCCAAAACAACTGAACAGATCGGGCTGAAATTTTGCATCGGTGTAGTTCCAAGCCTAGAATCATACATAGGCATAGCATAAACATACTTTTTATCCCATAAATCAGTTCCCATGGGATACAAATTTCCTTTAAACGTTTCCATAGAAACAACGCGTGCGAAGCCGCGGGCAGAATCTAGTCTTTAGATACATTACACGGTGCCTAAATCGCTTCCCACAAGCTTCAAACGACTGGCCCGCGAGCTGTCTATCAAATGATGCCGTCAATATAAAATTCATCTAAATGTTATGATGAGTTAAACTAACACTGATGGCCCAAGACGCAGACGAGCCTCTCGACCCTCGCGTGGCGGCGGCGCGCCTCTGCGGGTCGCACCGCCGAGGCTGGGCAGTGAATGCGTTAAGCATTCACTGCCCAGCCTCGGCGGTGCGACCATATTTTAATGCACATTTATGAGGTGCTTCTCAGGTGCGACAAGCTTAAAGCTTCTCAGGTGCGACAAGCTTAAAGCTTCTCAGGTGCGACAAGCTTAAAGCTTCTCAGGTGCGACAAGCTTAAAGCTTCTCAGGTGCGACAAGCTTAAAGCTCCTCAATGCTGCCAGCTGCGATCAATAAGTAAATCAAATCACTTTGATTACAAGTCCGAAAGCTATGAATGGTAAGCAACGTCTGTTGGTACCTACTGAGTAGTTGCTGATATTTATACACCGGTTGACATTACAGATTTACCTACCGGCTTGTCATGACATTAAGTTTGGCTACACTTTGGTCAACAACCTTTAGCGAATGGGAGGTCAAGCCTACGTATGTAATTGGTACCTGTCTAATAAGTAGAAATATATCTAGGCGGAGATACCTACTTATTAGGCACCTACCTAGGTACCTAGGTTGATAATGGTGTTAGTTAGTATGGTAATTAAGTAGTAAAGCTACGGAATAGAGAACTATAATTCCGGGAATAACGCTAAAAATGTCAATATGAGGAAACAAACGACTTTTGAGAGAAGTTTATAAATGCGAGGGTTTTTTTTTATTGGTCCTAATATGATTGTTTTATACTAGTTATATTAGTTTTATACATACCTAGTTCTCTTCACTTGAATCTCCATAGGCTAAAAGGCGTTAGGTATACCCAACCGAAATCAGCGCCACCCACCCACCACCTGTATCGAACTTGCGGTTTGTGATACTTATCATAAGCTTATTTTTAATGCATATGTAAAAGTTTTATTTTGAAAGTGCAGCCAGAGATGCGAAGTTGCTCTTTTTGCTCACCATCGTGGCCATATAAACAGCTTGTATAGCTGTTTTTATGCTGTAGCTTATATAAATCTTAGCTTATATAATACAGGCCTTCCTTCAAAATTAAATTTAATGAAATTTACAGCATCTTCCAAAAGTGGTAAACACATGTTGTCCTAGTCGTAGACATCTGAAACTGCTTTGTATGGACAGTTAGCTGTTTTAAACAATTTTTGCGCTGTTTCTAGGTAAAGGATGTGCAAAACACTGCAACTAAGATGTGGCAAGCTGATGACAGGGCGGTATGGTGCATGATGAGTGGCAGTGGGCCGCCCATATCTCGCGAAGAACCGATAACCGCTGCGGAAAACGTGTTCTTGAGTGGAGATCACGACTCGGCAAACGTAGTGTAGGACGCCCTCCGGCAAGGTGTCATGACGACCTGCGAAACACTGTAAGCAGATGCTGGATGCGGCAAGCTGAAGACAGGGCGCTATGGCGCTCATTAGGGGAGGCCCATGTCCAGCTGTGGCCTAGTATAGACTAATGATGATGATGATAGGAAGGTATAGGCAACAAGTAACGTCGATTGTTTTGTTTTTGAACGACATGTATGACGCGATTTCTTCCAGGCGACTCAAGATGTAGGAACATATTATGAATAACGTGAGGATTCGTTTCGCGCGACCTTTAAATCAAAAATCTAGAGTACCTAGGTAGGTATAGGTACCTACTTATACTCTACCAACTAATGTTGCTGATCCAATTCGTGAGATTCTTGGCATAGCCTGCGGTTTGCTAGGTCAATCTATCCTAGGGCCTTAGACCTTTTCTAGAGCCTTCCTAAATGTTCGAAGAAAAAGCCTAAAAGAAAAAAAAAAATTCCTAAAAAAATTGGCCAAGCTTGCAAACCATTAACCTAGCGGTAGGTATTTATAATCTTTACTAAAATGTAACAAAATACTTGTTCCAATTTATTTCTATTATTTCCATCAGCATTGCCATACAGCGAGGCAATGCAGACAGCAGCGTCTTGGGGACATAGGGCGTCTAACTGGTATTGATAGGTATGGATCAGATTGTTTTCAACAGTCTGCAGATAGCTTGAGTGTTTCAATTGTAAATAGGTACTAGTTCAAATTTATTTCTATTATTTGATTCTAATTTTCTTTATAAATAAAGATAGGTAATTAAATTTAAATAACAGAAGTTGCCATTGATTTCGATATTACAAAACATGCTATTATTTAGCTGATTCAATTTCTTGAAGCGTCATAATGATTGGCCCATAGGCCAATCCGATGAATAAATTCAGTTACTGTTCTACCTATGTAGGCAGGCACCTAATTAATTAACATCCGCGATTCATATCTAGTTTCGTCAGAGCCATGACGGATGTAAGGCTGGCATTTCTGCCCAAGGTCCTAGCCCTAACCACAGAACAACTCTCAATAACTACCGGAACAAATGAAATCGAAAGGCTATCTCTGACTCAGTGTAGGAGCTAGTTGCAAACTACCTCACCTTGGCAATGAAAGTGAATTGGACACTAGCCTGCTTCAAGTATAAAAACCGGGGCACTCTTTACCGAAATTATTCAGTTGCCAACATTAACAGAACAAACATGTACGCCAAGGTGTGTACTGTCTATTGTTTTTGCTCGGTGACTCGAGCCTTAATCTAAGCGCCAATAACTTCTAAGTTTGGATTTACCCTTTGGTGACTCTATAATTTGTCTTGAGAGCTGCCGAGCTTATTTAAATAATTTATCACTTAAATATAATGACCTAGCCTAGATCATTCGTAAAAGGAAATATTTGCCATATCGGGCAGGCCCAAACATAATTTTATGCTGCTGAATAGATCGCGATGAAATCACTTGTACGTTTACCTAATCTGAAAATACTTGTACCTGATTCCAGCTCATCGTCGCCCTTTGCATCGTGGGAGTGGCCCGCGCTGGAGGCCTATACGGCGCTCAAGTCGCCTACGCTGCCCCAGCCGTGGTCACCAAGACCATCTCTCCCGCTATCAGCTCCGTGTCTTCGTACTCCACCCACACCGCGCACGGCGGTCCCGTGGCCACCTACGCCGCCGCCCCGGTCGCTGCCTACGCCGCTGCCCCCGTCTACAAATCCTACGCCGCCGCCCCCGTCGCCTACTCTGCACCCGTGGCCTACTCCTCCCCCGTGGTAACCAAGACCATCACTCCCGCCGTGTCTTCCATCTCTTCATACTCCACCCAAACCGCTCACGGCGCGCAATACGGTGCCTACTCCGCCCCCGTGTACGCTAAGGCCGTCGCCCCCGTTGCCTCTTACGCGTCTTACGCCGCTGCCCCCGTCGCCTCTTACTCGTCTTATGGCGCTGCCCCCATCGCCTCTTACTCGTCTTACGGCGCTGCCCCCATCGCCTCTTACTCGTCTTACGCCGCTGCGCCCGTCGCCTCTTACTCGTCTTACGCCGCTGCCCCCGTTGTCAAATCGTACGCCACCCCCGTGGCTTACTCCGCCCCCGTCGTGACTAAGACCATCACTCCCGCTGTATCTTCCATCTCTTCCTACTCTTCTTCCACTTCCCACGGATCTCCCGCCGTGTACGCCGCCGCCCCCGCGATCTCCTACTCCGCTCCCGCTGTTGTGGCGAAGTCCTACGCCGCACCTGCTATCGCCACCTACGCCGCGGCTCCCGCCATCTCTTACGCCGCTCCCGCCGTCGTGGCTAAGAGCTACGCCGCGCCCGCTCTCGTCAAGTCCTACGCCGCCCCCGCGTACGCCACCTACGCCGCCGCCACCCCCGTCCTGAAGTCCGCTGTGGCGTACTCCGCCGCCCCCGCTGTCTCTCACATCTCCAACAGCGCTCACGGTGCTAACTACGGTTGGTGAACTGAATCCTAGACGAAATTGTAAATAGAATGATGTAAATAAATGACTTGCCATAAACTGATTTAATTTTTTATACCTATGTAATAAATAAATAAGACACCCCAAAATAGGATCATAGGTAACAAACGCAATGAAATACCGAAAAATTAGATTGCGACTTTCGCTCGACATCTTTCAGTTCTATGATTATTTGCATGACTAAAAATAATGAGTAGGTAGGTACCTAGGCTAAACTAACAAATCGTTCATTTTGCAGGAATATAGGGAAAAAATAGATCCTACATTACATTCAATATTTCTATTATTATATTATATTCTAATAAATTATTATATATATTCAATTGACGACTGATGTGGCGTGGCTCGCGAAGGTCCGCCTGCGACGCAGGAGGTTGCGGGTTTGATTCCCGCCTTTGCACAAATGTTTGTACGATCTGCATATATTTTTTCCGCTGGTTCTGGGTTCTTCTATTTATAATAAAAAATATATATCTATGTAACGTATTGTATTAAGTATATCAGTCATCTAGTACCCATACACAAGCTCTGCTTAGTTTGGGGCTAGATGATGCCGTGTCGATTGTCCAGCATACTAAACACTCTGCTTCGCCAAGGCGTGCAAGTACCTACTTACGTCCATACCAATTAATATTTTAAAAGCATATGTAATTCTGTCTGTCTCTTACCTTTGCACGCCTTAACGGGAAATAAATTTGGCAGGGATTCCTCCCTGCCAAATTTCTTTCCCGTTCTGGGGCGGACCCAGTCCCGGGAAGTTTATAAAGAATACCATGAACAAGTGAGTTTAAAATGCTTACATAATTATGTCTGTCTAGCTGGATTCTTACTACCCGTTGTCCTATTACCCGTTTTCCCGTAGGAATAAGGCATTATTCCGCGGTAAAAAGTATAGATTACGATTACCTATGTTCATCAGGAATTATGTGGGCTTCTAATGGTAAAAGAATTTCTCAAATCGGTCCAGTAGTTTCGGAGCCTATTCAATACAATTTTGATTGTTTGTTAACAAACAAACAATCAAAATATATTTCCTCCTTATAATATTAGTATAGATAGCATAGATTACGAACGTTAAGTACGTGAGTAAGGCTCTTAGGTCCTTTATTTACCTGTTTTCGCGCTACATCTTCTATCGTTTCTCATACACAGGACCGACTAGGTACTTTATATTTTAAGCAACAGTGTTTGGAAAAGTTTAAACTAGAAGCAGTTTAAATGTAGGTTGATAAAGTATCTGCAACTCCAAATTTGAACATCAACTCTTTGATAAATATCAAAGAGCGATGATGTTAAAATGTTGAGTCTACTTGGTTGCTATAAATAAAGCAACCAGAAGACTATGAATCTTTTTTATCGACCGACTGTCTGATGAGTGTCCACATTATGCAAGTTATGGATGAGTATGTTACAACTTGATCATGCTTTCGCAAAGCAGCTTATTCAAATCGCATTACAGACTATTTCCGCATGTCTGACGAATCTCTAATCTTGTTTCATCGTTGGACATCTTCGGGGATCGATACCAGTTTGATCTAAAGCTATAAAAGTGAATGCTAAAGAGTTGTTGAAATATTTTATCATCAAAACTGGTCCATACTATGCAAACGCGGGTGAGTGCTTCGAAAATGATTTAAATTTTCAATAATTTAGTGAGAAAAAGTGAAGTTACAGTTAAATGTTTTTGTTTTAGTTGCTGTTGTGTTTTTGTGTCTTCGGCATCGTCTTGGCCGAAGACGATCGGTCGTCAAGGCAAGTCCACTTCAGAATATCACAAAATGGGACTACGAACTTACAACCTGAAGTTTCAGTTCTACCGAAGAAAATATCGAGATTGTTTCCAAATGCTAAATCCTTCACGAAAAGTTCAACTGTGACAAGTGCCCGAGAAAACCTGATTACGGAACCTATTGTAGTGAGTGATTCCACACCAGTAGAAGATAAAGATGACGTGTCTATTCCCGTACCAGTAACGTTTTTAAGTAACGACACTGAATCGACTTCTCAGTCTCGATCTTCAAATTCTGTGCAAATTATACAACCAAATAAAGCGATTCCAGTTCCCGTATTAGTGAAAGCACCACCAAACGCTTTTCGCCTAGTAGCTTCAACTCCAATGCCATTTGTTCCAAGTCCTGTAGCAAAAGAACCTGATCAAAATAATTTGGATAATCCGTTTTCGGGTGTGTCATCTTCTTTTCGCCTTTGGCCGAAACTACCAGAACCAGTTCCAGTGCCAGTTCTTGCTCCCAAATCGTTTGCAAAGAAATTTCATGAGAAATCGAGTGCTTATGTGGGGCCGCAATATCACCCGAAACCATTCCTCCCTGTGGCAACTCCTGCACCAAATGGATATCAACAAAATCCTGTTCCAGTTCAGAACCCGGTAAACAGTCAACCTCAAGTACAGCCAGGTCAACCACCTAATCAAGGACCAAGCTATCTTATAAATCCAGGAAGTAATAACGCTCAACCTAATCCTGGAGGTTATCAAGCTCCTAGTCAAACACCACTACCATCGCAACCACAGGCAGGGAATCAAAATTACATAATTCTACAATCTCCCTTCGGAGCAAACTCGCAATCACCAGTGCCTTATCAAGTTTCGCAAAATAATGGTTACTCCTCAAATCAGGGATATTCCGTTAATCAGCAAAACCAACAATCAACGTCTTCTTCAAATTACCCCGTCTTGGCATCTCCAAGTACCCTGGGCGGTCAGCAAATACAACCTGGTCAGCAAGCACAATCGGGTCAACAAGCTCCTTTGACCTTTTTATTATTAGGTCCTTCAAACGCAGCTGGATCTCAGTCACAGCCTGTCGACCAACAAGCTGCCTTGAAATATGCTATATTTGGATCTACTGGGAATCAAGCCAATTTAGGCGGACAGGCTCCAGCCGCTGGTTTTTCATCTTATGCACCACAAAATGTCCCTGGAAATACAGCTAATTCGGCAAATTCGGTTAGCCAGACTCCATTAAACTTTGCTATACTCGCCCTATCAAATCTTTCAGCGAATTCACAAGGACAGGCACCAATGAGCTATGCTGTCTTTGGCGCACCAAATCCTCAAGGAAATCAAGCTCAAGTTGCAAGTCAGTCACCTCAGAACTTTTCCTTTTCAAGTGCACAAGCGCCAGCTCAGCCCAATAGCCAACCAACGTTAATCGCTCTACCAGTTTCTTCAAACACTGGTTCAGGATTCCCCTCATCTACACCATCCCCGAACGTTGGCTTTTCCCCAATGCAATATTCATTTGCTGCACAGTCACCTTCTTCTCAATATGCAGGTTTATCTACTGCAGCACCCACTGCACAACCTAATTATTATCAACCAACTTCATCTCCACAATATTTTGGTATTTCGTCCACTCAAACACCATCAGCACAACCTAATTATTATCAACCAACTTCATCCCCACAATATTTTGGTGTTTCGTCCACTCAAACACCATCAGCACAACCTAATTATTATCAACCAACCTCATCGCCACAATATTTTGGTGTTTCGTCTACTCAAACACCATCAGCACAACCTAATTATTATCAACCAACCTCATCGCCACAATATTTTGGTGTTTCGTCTACTCAAACACCATCAGCACAACCTAATTATTATCAACCAACTTCATCGCAACAATACTTTGGTGTTCCGTCTTCTCAAGCACCATCAGTACAACCTAACTATTATCAATCAACTCCATCGCCACAGTATTTTGGTGTTTCGTCTACTCCTACACCATCAGCACAACCAAACTATTACCAACAAACTTCATCACCACAATACTTTGGTGCATCGTCTTCACCAGCACCCAACTATTACCAATCAGCCTCACCATCACAATTTTCTGCTACTCCAACTGCCACTGCACAGCCAAACTATTACCAACCAACATCATCACCACAGTTTGCTGGGTTTTCGTCTACTCCAGCACCTTCTGCACAACCAAACTATTACCAGTCAACATCGGCACCACAATATAGCTTATCTCCCGATGCACAATCTAATTTTTACCAACCAACATCGTCACCACAAAACTTTGGTTTCTCATCTACACCATCACCTACGGCAAGCCCGAACTACTCGTCATCTCCTACATCCCAAGTTAGTTTTTCGGGAAATGGGGGAAGCTACTCTTACTTTGTTTAAGTCAAACTCATTGTATTATTTCAACTGTAAGACTGGTAGATGTATGTGATTATCATAGTGTTCAATAAAGGTCGATATTCTTTTATTTTTTTACTTATCATTAATTCTCAGTCCCAACCTAATTATCAGCTTTTGCTTAGACTACATTTTTTTAGCAAAAAGGTTCCATAGTTTCGAAAGGAGGATTTGATTATAATATTCACATAATGTAGAGCACGAAAAGTGATGTTACAAATTAATAGATGGCTATTACGACACTAGAATTCAAAGCTCTAAAGCTATGCCAAATGTTATCGAAGTGATCTACTAAAAACCAGTTTGAAGGCCGTTGCTAAACCAGCTTTATGTCAATGTGTCATGTCTTGAATAATATTTTTGATCAAAACGGACTACCTATAAATAACATATTTTATCTTGTAGTTGAGTCACTGAGACACTATACAAGTAGGTTAATATTAAACTGCTGTAAGTCCACTGACATCAGATTTCAGTTTTGGGTATGGTTGTATTCTATTGTCCTTATTAATGTCAGTTTATCAGTGTTTTTTTAAATCTATTAAGACCACAAAGATAATATTTCCAATGTCCATTGCCAATGTTTAGTAGATGGATATCCAATCACGGATATTCATCTACTAAACATGGCGTTTGAATTTTTTTTTTGAAACAACCAAAAGTCCAGTTCTTACCAAAGTATAGTTAAGTCATGTATGGGCATATCAACCCAAACTATTTAACATATTTTTCTAGTTTCTATGAATGTTATTATTAAAATATAAAATAATAATATTTAAGAGGTCATTAACTAACCGAGATTAACTAAGTATTCACTAAGTAACACTAATTTAGCCAAATATATTATATAAGTACCCCAAATTTTACATGCAATGGACTTATGACAATTTGAAATTTACTTTCTCAAATATTCCGCTAGATGTAAATTTAAAAGATTTCACGGAAGTTGCAGAGGCGGAATGGTATCATACTAATGATTTTATCTAACATTTTTTTAGGCATCTATCGCTAAACTCTGTTACGCTCCTTAGGTAGAGATTAAAATAGATGTAAGTTGAAATCCCTAGCTAACTAGCATAACTGCAAGCTTGTACACAAACACCGTTAATTGCCATGTAATTGCCGTTACGTCGTATTATAGGAACACGCGTAACAGTTATTCCGGAAGAAAAAGAAGTTACATATGTATGTATCTACATGTGAAGTGGTGATGCAGGAAAAAACACAAGTTTATAATTGATCCGAATGTTTATTCGATTTTCATATTTTACATTATTTACAAGATTACAAGTTTAATAAATATTCAACAAATATTTATCTATTGTTTACCAGCCGTAGTTGGTTCCGAGACCGGAGTAGGAGACGTGGGAGACGGCGGGAGCTGAGGAGTAGGTGAGGGCAGGTGCGGCGATGGTCTTGGTGACTAGAGGAGCAGAGTAGGTCGAGTACGCGGGGGCAGCGTACGATTTCAACACGGGGGCGGCAGCGGCGTAAGCCACGGGGGCGGAGTAAGAGTATGCAGGAGCAGCGTAGCTCTTGAGGACGGGTGCAGCCGCGGCGTAGGCTACAGGAGCAGAGTGAGAGATTGAAGAGTAAGAGACGGCAGGAGCGAGGGTCTTCGCAACAACGGGGGCGGAGTAGGAGTAAGCCGGAGCAGCGTAGCTCTTCAGGACTGGGGCGGCAGCGGCGTAAGCCACTGGGGAACCGTGAGAGATGGAGGAGTAAGATACAGCGGGGGCGATGCTCTTGGCAACAATGGGTGAGGAGTAGGAGTAGGCGGGGGCAGCATAGCTCTTAAGGACGGGAGCGGCAGCTGCGTAGGCCACGGGAGCAGCGTGAGAGATGGATGAGTAAGAGACGGCAGGAGCGATGGACTTAGTGACTAGGGGAGCGGAATAAGAGTACGCGGGGGCGGCTTGACCAATGGAAGAGTAAGATTGGTACGCGGGGGCAGCGTGACCGATGGAAGAGTAAGATTGGTACGCGGGGGCTGCGTGACCGATGGAAGAGTAAGATTGGTACGCGGGGGCGGCGTAAGACAAGGCAGGAGCGGCGATGGTCTTAGCAACAACGGGTGACGCGATTCCGTAGGAAGACCCGTGTGAGATTGAAGAGTAGGATACAGCGGGAGCGATGCTCTTGACTACAGTGGGTGCAGCGTAGTGGGCGACGGGAGCGGCGGCGTAGGCGACAGGGGCAGCAGCGTAGGTCTTAGCCACAACCGGACCAGCGGCATATGTGACGGGACCATGAGAGGTGTGCGATGAGAAGGACACAGAGGACACTGCTGGTGCCGAGCTGTAGTGAACCGGGGCGGCGGCCAACAGGTTACCAGCGGAGGCGATGCCAACCGCGCACAGGAAAATCACCACCTGGAAATACACTTTCTTTAGCACTTCTGCAAAATCATAAAAAGAACTTTCACTAATAGAAATCCTGTTGTGAAAAATTATCACTGAAATTAAACTTATTCGTAAAAGTGTTATAATTTTTGAATTGCGAAACTAAAAGATATTTTGGGTAAACTTGAACTTTAGCTTGATCACTTGACCGAAAATTTCGATTTTTAAATAAAATCCCTTTGTACCTTGGAGTACATGTTGGTATGGCACGGTATTGCTCTGTAATATTACTGGAGCATTGCTTTCGCTTTTATATCGGCGTTGTGAACTGGTACCGTTTCTGAGGATGCCCGTGGGCCGGCCTGGGGCGCTTTCGATTTCAATGTCAAGGCAAGCTTGCCCAGTTGTGTAATCTTGATGGTGTTTACCTTTGTACGGTATATGGATGTGGATATTTTGGTAATAAGGAAATCCTATCGGAAGTGAGTGAGTTACTCGTATTTCTGGTAGGAATGTACTAGGTAGGTACAATATACATATACATACATAACCCTTTACCTTCATAATTTGCTTTACCTACTTTGAATGTTAAAAAATGAGACAAAAAAAAAAGAGACTTAGGTACCCAGGTATTTACACGGGGGTTAACTTTTCGCGGAATTAATAAATAAAAAAATTCATAAAGCTGGATAATTCACACAGCATTATCTAGCCCCAAGCTAAGCAGAGCTTGTGTTATGGGTACCTACTAGATAACTGATATACTTAATACAATACACTACATATAGATAGATATTTTTTATTATAGGTACATTAGAACACATTCAGAACGCCCTGGACAAATGTCTGCAGATTGTACAAACATTTGTCACGAGGCCGGAATCGAACCCGCAACCTCCTACGTCGCAGGCAGACCTTCGCCCGCTGCGCCACAGAGGTCGTCAATTATAATCAATTTCAAAATCAAAATTCAAAAAACCCTCAGAAGGTACACTGTTCCTAAAATAGTGATCGGAAATTATACAGGGTGCCACGAAACATGTGTACTAAGCCGAAAGGGGGTGACCCCGATGGCATCAACATGTGAATAACGATGTTTGGAATTTCGATTTCATTCATTTTTGTAAAATAAATAAGTTTTTTATCTACCAAATCATGTTACTACGTTTGCATTTTAACATTCTAAAATATTTCACAAATGTTATTTCTTTTTTTTCAGGAAATCCAGAAAATATAACAAAAAAATTAATTATGTAAATCCTTTGTGATTTCAATACGAAAATAAATTGTAATGTAAGAAAATACGCAAAGAAGACGAACATGAAAGTCTGTAATTTTTCTCCATAAAAAAGTGAATAAATGTTCGAAATTCTAAAAATATAGAACAAAAGTTGATCCGCTTGGGGTCCAGAATCCCCCTCTTTCGGCTTAATACACATGTTTTCTGGCACCCCGTCCGTAGAACTCGGATTAATCTTCTCACTATTTATGCAAATGTTTTACTGTAGGTAATGTGAATTGTCTAGCGTTATTGTGTGTATTATGTATTTGTTATCTCCCTAATAACTTAGTTGCATCGCATAATTTCTTAGAGCAAAAACAAGATGTCGATTCAATAATATTTATTTATTTACATATCACAGCTTACAAGATCACAAGGAAAATTGGCAAACGTCTGTTAAAATATGAGTATAAGTTCATCACAGTTCTTACTTTGCAACAAACATTTACCACTTGCTTGCGTAACCATTGCCGTATCCTCCGTAACCACCCTGAGACCAGCCCCCTTGGGAACCAGAGTAACCTCCTAGAGAGCCGTAACCGCCATGGGCGCCACCATAAAGACCAGATCCAGCTCCAAAGGTGTCAACTCGGTGCACGCTTGAGGTTGCTGGTCCTAGGCTTCCAGCGTACCCGGAGGATCCAGACCAACCTCCATTCAGACCAGAGTATCCACTGTTAAGACCAGAATATCCACTGTTAAGGCCTGAATATCCACTGTTTCGACCAGAGTATCCACCGAGGCCATTGTTAGACCAGCCAGCCTGACCAGCGTTGGACCATCCACCATGTCCAAGGCCAGAGGAAGCGGGGATCACTTTGGTGACGGAGGTGTAGGAGGTAGCGGGTGCTCCATATCCACTGCCGTAGCCGCTGCCATAGCCGCTGCCATAGCCGCTGCCATAGCCGCTGCCGTAGCCGCTGCCGTAGCCGCTGCCATAGCCGCTTCCATAGCCGCTGCCATAGCCACTGCCGTAGCCGCTGCCATAGCCACCGCCATAGCCAGAAAGTCCACCATACCCTTGGCCAGCGTTGGACCATCCACCGTAGCCACCTGCGCCACCCAAGGAGCTAATCGCTCCAGCATGGGCGAACCCAAAGAGGCATACGGCGACGGTAAGGATCTGAAATGAAATTATGGTTACAATTTGGAACTTTTCACTACAATTTGGAAGTTTCAGGTCACATGTTGGCTTCTTCATCTTCGTGTGTGACCTGCTTTAAAACAAAGCTCTACCAAAGCTCCTTTGCTAATTTACTAAACTTTCTTTAACCTTAAGTTTCTTTTACAGGATATCAATTTCGAATTTGTTCTGGTGCCATGCTTTTATTTAATCTCCGAAATAATGGTTTAATCAGACTTACCTTAGAAAACATGTTGCTGGAATCTTCAATGATGAGACGAATGATTTGGAGCTATTGTTACATGCTTATATACCTAAAACGTAGGAAATGTACATATTCAAGGTTCCATTTGATTTTTGGATGAGAAACGGAGCGTAACTTTAATTAGCACTATCTTAAACAGCAACCACAGTAATTTACTAACATCGTAACGAAATGGTGATTAATTTTGAACTTTACAAAGCATACTTTAAGACCTCTTTTTGTGGTAGAGCAAAGAGATCGTATCATGAACCAAACTCAGTTTTAAGTATTGTAGTTTTGCATTACAAGGATTCGCAATGATGTGAGAATTCATTTGATGTGTTGAATCACTTCACAATTAGTAGGTAAATTACAAATTCTGGACAACTGTCTGTACAGAAAAGAATATTTAAAAATTATCTACCTAGGTACTTACTCCGTAAAACACATTGGGATAAACCCTGGTTGGATGAACGGTTTCAATAGAATCATAACCTTTCATAAGGTTATGATTCTATTGAAAATGTTCGTTACTTTGCAAGATAAGAATAATTTAATAGATATACCTAAAAAAAATAAACCTTCTAGGTATAACATGTAGGTAAGTTCCTATTCCATTACTTTTAGAGTAGAGTTTAGTTGAGTCATCATTACCTATAGAATAAATGCTTTTTACTTTACTTTACCATAAGTAGGTAGGTACATACCCTGGTGGATTTCAATATTTTTGTTCAGCACTTTTTATTAAGCGTTCGAATCTGTTTGTTCTACTTTGGCTCGTACCCACCTAATCATCATCATAAAAGCACTTTTGTTAATAAACAAAAAAAAACTTTTGTTAAGTACTTCCATGAACATTAAATAATAAGGTAGGTACATAAATGCACGATAATGTGTTCTTATGATTTGTTATTTGAATGCATTATGTACCTGGTTTTTCTATTTTGTTGAAGCACAAACAACAATTTTTCCGCAATATTTGACAATGGCTGTCATTTCAGACATCTGTTTTTGCATCGGAAATACATAAAATATTTTATTCCTAGGGAGCCATTTGCATTTGTCGGGATTCCGTGCGTCGGGATTACAATCACTTTTTGTTTTTTGTCGGGATAGCGTGCGCCGAGATGCCGTACTTCACCCAAATTTTAACTCAGGTTTTGGCTTTAAAATATTTTTTGATTGCCCATGACGATGCACGTGTCTGTCTTCACCTGGCTGGCAGGTCGGGCAGTAAATGCGTTAACTGTTACCAACTTATTGTAGGTAGTTATTAAGCATAAACCTAATTTGGCGTGTTTTAAAAAACGATAAGCCGACTTCCAATTCTTCTAGTTAAAATTCGAGTCTAGTTTAGTTTGATGACACATCCTATCCAATTAAAAAAGAATTATCAAAATCGGACTGCTCTGTAAAAAGTTACGCGTGGTCAAACATTACCTACAATCAGTGAGTGAACAATCAATCATCCCCTGATTTCCTACCCTTAGGGTTGGATTTTTTTTCAGATTTAAATGGGACCCTTCGGGTTATGCGTGGTCATACATAAAAAAAAAAAAGACTGAAGACTTGAGAACCTCCTCCGTTTTTCGTCGACTAAAATACTCCTTGCAAAGTAACAACTATAAATTCTGTAATAACAGGTTTTGCTTAGAACGTTCAAATACCACGTTATATCATAGAACATTGTTGTGATTAGACTTTATTTACACTAAGACCTAAAAACTAAAATTCAGAGCAAACATGGTATAAATAAGGTACATTATACGTTATTTGGTTCAATATCCTGATCTTATCTTTCGTTGTGTTCTCTCATTATTGATTTAAGCGCTATATTTTTTGTACAAAATAGGACTCCACTCATATTAAAGAAGGCAAACCAAATTCTTAACTGTTTTACAAACTTTATTTAAAAGAATTTATGTACACAATTTTATCACATTTAGAAGGATACATTTCCACTGTTCTTTTATCGGCAATAAATTGACTATAACATTGCTTCAATTAATCTAATCAACACAATTTTTCACATTTATCAAATCAGATAAGTAACAAAAATATATACAGACTCAATCACTCAAATCTCTGTCAACAAGTGATTTACCACACTCTGCTGCCAAGACCATAGCCTCCGTACACACCACCGTAAGAGACAGCAGGGGCGGCGTACGACCGAACAATAGGAGCTGAGTGGATGTAGGAGGAAGAAATGGCTGGTGCAGCGTAGGCTGAGATTGCAGGAGCGGAGTACACAGCGGGTATCACAGTTTTAGCAACCACAGGGGCGGAGTAAGCAGCGTAAGCCGGGGCTACACGAACACCGGAATATCCGAGACCGGAATATCCGAGACCAGAATATCCCAGGCCAGAATAGCCAAGGCTGGAGTATCCCAGGCTGCCGCCTCCGAGGTAACCGGCCTGAGCGGTGTAGGCGAGGCACAAGAACACTGCAATCTGCAAAAGAAAAATACGTAATGGTAAGGATCGGGTAGGTAATTAATAAGGAGTTACTCGTATATGATAAGGATTATCCAATATCAAGAATAATTTTTTGATTATCCCATTTAAGAGACGAGATCAAAATCGCCAGATGACAATAATATATTATTAATGCTGGACAATCCAATCAGCATCATCTAGCCTTGGGGCTTGCCCTGGGCCAAGCAGAGATAAAATGTTAAAGTAATAAAAGAACTCTTGATAAGTTTCAGGACATTGATAACCCAAAAACTTCGTGTTATATATTGATCATTGTTTTATTTGTAACTGCCCACGGCTTCGCACGCGTTGTTTCTATAAACGTTTAAAAGTTATTTTTATCCCATGGGAACTGATTTATGGGATAAAAGTATGCTATGTTTGATTCCAAAATTAGAATTACATGTATGCAATTTCAGCCCGATCCGTTCAGTAGTTTTGGCGCGAAGAGGTAACAAACATCCATCCATCCATCTATCCATCCATCCAAACTTTCGCATTTATAATATTAGTGTCATGTGATAGTGTGACTTTTTATGGATTTCATGGAGGCTGTGTAACTTGTAAATCACATCAGATCACTTATTGTAAAAACTTGCAACATTACGTTACTAACTTACTACTAACATAAACAAACTTTGTTATGCATAGTAAGTTAAATCTGCGTGAAAAATCTCCGAATGTTATAGAATAAGATAAGTAAGTGAAAGATGCAACAAAACAATTGATTGTCAAATTTGCAAAAATGAGCTTGACACATAAGGCTTTGCCTTTGAAAACAAAATAAACTGACCCTTACACATAAATAAATTATTTCTTACCTTAGCGATCATTTTGCTGGTTTAGTCTTAGATGTTTGTTATTTGAAACAGATATGTGTTGAATGCAAAATGTTTCAAATGTCAGCTTTATATATGATCAAATCTCGGAAACACAGCGGCCTCGCTATTGTCACGTTTAAGACGATATTAGTAAAATGACCTTATAATTGGATCAAAATGTTTATTAATAAGTAAACCTTAGAATACATTTCTGTGCCGAGGCCTATCGATTATAGGAAGCTACACAAGGATGAGTATGTATTTCATTAAAAGAATATTTTAACTCTGATTACAGTTTCTTTCTATGACGCTGTGGTTGAAAAGCCTACATGATTCAAAATGTTACGGGTTCTCCGCCTAAAAACTGATTTTTCCAAAGTAACGTACCGAGAAACCCATTTTTACCCGCGACGGAACGGAGTCGGTTTCAATTTCAATTTATTTATTAATACCATAGGATCACATGGAACACTTAGTCAAGTCAAATAAGTACTTAGAATAATTACATTTCAAAGCACACAAAGATCGTAGAAAATAAATAAACAACAGAAAATAATAATGAGAGCTGCAATAGCATTATCAAAAATGTAAAGTGTAAATAAAAATTAAATTGTTCATGTCAGATTAAATGTCAATCATCACTAGTTGCAAAAATATTTTTTTCAGCAAAGCTGGACCTGCGGTGAACAAATTTAGTAAGTTATAGGTAATTAGGTAGGTACTTATTTGCTTTTATACTATTGCTGCCTTTTCCAATTTCTTTTAGTAGAGGCTTTTACATTCGGACGGATTTTACAGACGGATACTTTGTGATTGAAAAAGGAATAAATTATTTGATCCTTTTTCAATCAGCAGTTTCGATTACCTACCGGATATAGCAAGTCATTTGTGAAAATTAAAAGAATGCAGTTTTCGGTTTAATTTTTTAGAAAAATGGTACATACATTTTATTTTTAACCCCCGACGCAAAAAGAGAGGGGTATTATAAGTCTAACGTAACGTCTAACGTGTGTATCTGTGTATCTGTCTGTGGTATCGTAGCTCCCAAACGGATGAACCGATTTTCGTTTGGTTTTTTTTGTATCATAGATAATTTTATCCCGAGTGTTCTTAGCCATGTTTTATAAAAATCTGTCGGGGGTTTTTTTTTTTTTTTTAATTTTGTTCATGTTAAATGTTGGCTTTTAGTAAAATCGGCTATTTCAGTATTTCGGCTACGTCGTTAGTTAGTAAGTACATTCGTTAATTCCACCGTGTTGGACCTACTGCCCAAAATAATAAGTAAAATTTGGGTTATGGCCGTTATGGGTACCTACCAGATACCCAGTTTATCTACACTCAGATCCGAAACAAATAACCGCAGAAACATTTTACCGCGCTGGGAACCGAGTCAGCAACTTCCTGCGTCGCATCCGGACCTTCGGCCACTGCGTCACTGAGGTGGATGATGACTAGATGACGTATACCTACATAGGTCATGCACGCCGCACGATATGCGTAGGTAACCAGAGTTACAAGTAGGTACTTAGGTACATAATAAATAATGGTGTGTATAAAAATGTCATTTGTGATAGTATGATATTTTCAATCCCAATGTTTATTCAAATACATGACTATTATCTGTATCCGTAATCGTAACGTATCTATAATCTTTATCTACATGACTATTCAACCAATTTTATTGAAGTAGGTATGTAGGTACAAGTTATTATTTATTTTTGAGTAAGTACCTACCTAGTATTTTTTTTATATTTTAAGTAGTACCTTATTAGATGCTCACAGATCTAGTTATATCCTTTGTATATCCGACTATTTTATCCATACCACCTTGTCTGGCAGAGATGACTCCTACCTATTGGGTAATGTACCTACCTACGTACATGCGCGAATTAATACCGCATGGTTGGTACTACCTACCATCATAATGTAGGTGGTGGTATGCTGTCATGAATTATGGCAAGGTAGGTACCTACCCAAGTACTGAAACTTCATGCATTCATTCGGTTTGGTACGTTGGTTCTGCTATTTTCATGAGTAGGTACATACACAGGGTGAACTAGGGTTAGGTAAAGTAAGTATAATTATTATTCTCTATAAGTACCTTTATAGAAAATACTTTGAGAACAGTTGTTGGTTGCAGCCTTTTCAAAAAAGTATTTTTTCGAAAACAAAATAGGTAAATGCTGGTTGTTCTTCAGTCCGAACAACTTTTTTATGTACTTAGACTTATTCCACGAAAAGGAAACATCGTAACAGGAATGTACGACAGTCATGACGTTGAAAGTGTAATTTGCGCGAAAGAATATTGCTTTGCGCTACCTTTCGCTCATTATTTCTTACTATCAACCATTTCGGAACAGGTTTATCACTTCGACACACACGTCAGCTGTGCGGTTACGCTAAGATCTCCCATTCATTCCATCGCCATGCGAGGAGATTGGGTGTAAACCATTTCGGTTTCCATCACATAGAACAAAAACCAATACAAACAATTTTCTGGCCGGCCAGCCGACCGACAATCGAGCACTATCGATTTGCACCAACCTGACAGAAGGTTGTATGTATTTTTACCATATTGGAAACTGAAAGTGTCTCTCCGGATTACTCATTTAATGGGAACGGGGGATCTTAAAACGAAACCATTTTTTGATTCCTACCGTGTAAAATTTTAAAAATAACAGTCATTTTACTGTAGGTATGTTTTGAAATTTTTACTAAAATTGTAAGCAAAAGGCCCACTCACTGCTGTTCCACGAAAAAACGCGGTCGTCCTAGGGCAAATGTGCCCTTGAATCAAATCAAATCAAATCAAATCGTTTATTTGCAAGAATACAAATATACCTAAGAATACCTAAGAATATTTTACTTGTCAAGTAATTCGTAAAACGCTCAAAGTCGAGATGTTATGTGCAATTGAATTGTGGGTTGATTGAATTTTTTAAAAATGAAATATAGAGTAAGAATATCTAGGTACTTATACTATACTATACTTATACTTAGGCAATTTTATATTACATAAGTCTATTGTTTACTTTCTCTAAATTTTAAGTAGGATGAATTTAAGGAGGTAGGTAGGTAATTTAATTAGGTTATTTTATATTACATAAGTCCGTTGTTCACATTCACTAATTTCTAAGTAGGATCAATTTAAGGAGGTAGGTAGGTAATTTAATTAGGTTATTTTATATTACATAAGTCTATTGATTACCTTCTCTAATTTTAAATAGGATCAATTTGTGGGAGGGCGGGCGGTACACACGGATTACATTTTGTAGGATCTTGTCAGATAGGGTTTTGCGCGGAATTGTTACTAAATATTGTTTTATCATAATATTATACTTATACTACACAAAAATTACATAGGTTAACAAGGTTATTTTCCCATGTGATATGGAGTAATATTTTTGTTAAGTTCTACTAATGTTTGTTGCAACATATTAATTTTATTTATTTGATGCCATTCCTGTAGCTCTATTTTTTGTACTTAAGCATTCAGTATAGACGAATGACTTTATACGCTCAGGATTAGTGCTTTAAAGTTTAAACCATTTAATAAGTAAGTGTTTTTGCAAAAACGAAAACTTTATTGCATTTTTATGTTTGCTCTAGATACATAATAAATCATGTTGGTAATGTGTTTTCACTTCCCTGGTGTGTTTTGCCAAAAGTCAATTAATAGTATTGTTCCAAAATTGTATTTAATAATAATAATAATAATGCTGGACAATTCACACAGCATTATCTAGCCTCAAGCTAAGCAGAGCTTGTGTTATGGGTACTAGATAACTGATATACTTAATACAATACACTACATAGATAGATATTTTTTACTTTACATAGAAAACATCCAGAACGCCCTGAACAATATCTGCAGATCGTTCAAACATTGGTCCCGAGGCGGGAATCGAACCCGCAACCTCCTGCGTCGCAGGCGGACCTTCGCCCGCTGCGCCACAGAGGAAGCACAGAGAATTTAGTAGCATTACTTAGATTGTAACTGGGAGATTTAAAACCAAATTCGTATCTGTTTTACAACATTTTATTTTCGAGAATAAATAGTTATCTATTACACAATTTTATCACATTTGGAACATGAAACATTCATATTGTTCATTATATTGGAATGAAAATGATTATAATGTTGCGACAATTAATTTAATCAACACAAATTTTCACAAATATCATAATCAGAAAACAAAAAAATAAAGTTTCTGACATTATATACAGACTCAATCACTCAAATCTCTTTCAACAAGTGATTTACCACACTCTGCTGCCAAGACCATAGCCTCCGTACACACCACCGTAAGAGACAGCAGGGGCGGCGTACGACCGAACAATAGGAGCTGAGTGGATGTAGGAGGAAGAAATAGCTGGTGCAGCGTAGGCTGAGATTGCAGGAGCGGAGTACACAGCAGGTATCACAGTTTTAGCAACCACAGGGGCGGAGTAAGCGGAGTAGGCTGGGGCTACACGAACACCGGAATATCCGAGACCGGAATATCCGAGACCAGAATATCCCAGGCCAGAATAGCCAAGGCTGGAGTATCCTAGGCTGCCGCCTCCGAGGTAACCGGCCTGAGCGGTGTAGGCGAGGCACAAGAACACTGCAATCTGCAAAAGAGAAAATACGTAATGGTAAGGATCGGATAGGTAATAAATAAGACAATATGTTAAGGCTTATCCGATGTCAAACAAAAAAAAACATTTTGAAAAACACCTAAATGATCAAGATTAGATCAAAAACAAATCTTTAAGTAATCAAAGACCCCCAGTTAGATTTCAGGACATTGTATCTAAAAACTTCAAGTGCATTGTAAAGCACAATGTTCGATAGAACATTATTTCATTTGTAATATTTGATAAGATTCATGGAGGCTGTAGGTAATGGCCATCATAATTAGTTTTTGTAATCACTCATTTCGTTAGCTAAACTACCTACTTTGTTATAAGTTACCTATTTTAATCCTTACCAAAAATATCTGAATTGAGTCAGCGACCGAATCGAAAAGTCATAAAAAAAATTAAAAATTAAACAAAACAATTGAAAAAGTAAGTATCTGATTTGTAAAGATGAGTTTTACTCGAAGCTTTGATATCAAAAACGGTAAGTTCCCTAGCCGTTTTACCCGTAGATAAGCCGTTATTTCTTACCTTAGCGATCATTTTGATGCTTTTGTCTTAGATGTTTGTTATTTGAAACAAATGTGTTGAATGCAAAATATTCCAAATGTCAGCTTTATATTATGATCGAATCTCGGAAACAAAGCGGCCTCGATAATTTGTCACCATACGAGAGACGATATTAGTAAAATAACCTTATAATTGGATCAAAATGTTTATTAATATGTAAGAATAAATTGTGCGTTAACCTTGCGAAGGCCTATCGAAAACAAGAAGCTACAAGGATGAGTAGGTAGGTACCTACTTAGATAAAATATAGTGAAAATCTGGTGACAAATTCGCAGCGCGGCGGCTGAAAATCCGGCAATAATTCAAAAGGTAGCGAGGTAGCGTGTTCGCGTAAAGAATGTTTTTTCTAGATTCTTCCTTCTGAGAAATCCCGTCCGTCTTTTTCATAATCTTTTTCTTATCATTTTATACGCTATTTTTGTTGCTATGCAGTGCATCTTATTCATTCAGCTTATCAAGACCAGTCGGCCAGAGGTCAAAAGGTCATGTATTAGAGTTCAACGACCCGAAAGCTTACTTGATCTGTGGTTAGCGGATCACGACACACCGACCCATGCAAACTCATAGGTCACGAATTCACGATTTAGATACTTACATATATGGTGTCCTACAACCTACTTGTGTGGTTCCTGTCAGTAATTATTTATTTACTGGAGCACCTATACTTAATGGGTTGTTTTGGTAAGTAATTATTATACCAGCAGTAGATTCTGCTATTTTAATTATTTTGTAGATATACGGGTTGAAAACTATTCTCACTGAAGGCAACCTAACAGTGAAAATAGTTTTGATAGGTAGTTTATTTTCCTATTTATCGAAGAATAACTAAAGACTACATTACATTTTACGTTCTTACAGTGCGTGGGGTAGGTACTGATTACCAAACAACTTTTTGCGATGGTCATTCCTTGAAAATAAAACGTCGTGATAGGTATTTAATAGGTATATAATATTTTGTGATGTTTTTGACAAGTACTAGGACTATGGTACTAAACTTGCGCAAAAAGAAATTGATTGCGCTCATCCTTTCGCGCAAATTGTAGAGTCTCCTGTTGTAGGTCAAGGACGGGAATTGTTCTCTAGGGTAGAATAGAGAAAAATTACGTCACTTCGGCATCGAATGCTTAAATTATTTGAAATTAATTCCTTCAACTTCATTATTGTAGTAAGTTAAGTACCTAGTTATCATTTTTTAAAGTAGTAGGTACCATCTTAGAGCAACAGAGTACCATAACAGATGCACACAGATCTTACCCTATGTACATATCCGACGATCCTATCCGCACCAGGTTGTCTGACAGAGATCGTTCTTGAGCGATAAGCCCGCCAATTGTCACTTAGATTATAATTATTTCATTTTAAATTGTTTCCTATTTTTAAGTGTGCAATAAAGTATTTTCTATCTATCTACTGTACGCAATGTATTAATGTCGATGCGATGTCATAATTTTCTATTCTACCGACAACAATCTCCGTGCTTGGCCTCCTAGACCTGGTAGAGTTCATTTTAGGACACCTTCACTACAAAGTATAAAACAAAGTCGCTTTCTCTGTCCCTATATCCCTATGTATGCTTAAATCTTTAAAACTACGCAACGGATTTTGATGCGGTTTTTGATAGATAAAGTGATTCAAGAGGAAGGTTAATATGTATAATACATGCATAATAAAGGAGAGAAACACTGATAGTTTTAGAGGTTTCTAATGTGATGTCGTAAATAAACACATTTTTTTGCGCTTACATTGCAAACGCTGGTTGAACCCTACGAGATAGATCCAAATAATGTACTACAGTATTGTATAACTTAAAAAGGTCTACAAAAAAGTCCGTGATAGTACCTATATGTCTATCTCTTAGGGATAACCCACAATAACCATTTTTTATCCTTCACTTTTTACGAGAAATAATGGCTTATTTACGAGGCGATTTTAAGCAGTACAGCATTAATCCTTATCCAATTAAGTAACTTAAATACATTGTGCAATTAATATAGATTAATATTTCCCTTTATAGCATGTTATTTGAATGAATATTTTCGAAGATATTACAGATTTAAAATGCAGGGACATAGCGGTTGCGGTACCGGCCGGAGGGCCGATTCTGCAGTATATTTAGTTTAAGCATTGCACCCGTGCGAAGCCGGGGCGGGTCGCTAGTATCCTATAAGTCACTTACTAAACTACCCCGTGTGTTTCGAAATCCGCGAATATGGTTACCCCCCGGCGTTGTTTGATATTGGTTGGGCAACTATTGACGTTATGATTGATTGATTTCGTACGTCATTAAGGTAATTTGCATACACATGACAGTTTGATGTTAACTGTTAGGGCTTGATGAGGCTTGATGTGGCCAGAATGGGACAAAATTAAATGACAAATACGTACGATCGACATGGATTTACAAGGACACACAATGGATTTGCTTTATAACCGTGTTGTCATCATTTTTTTGACAAACACCGTAGTATCCATTGGTCACCCAGGAAATTACTATGCGTCGAATTACTTCAAGGCGACAAAGTCATAATTTTTATTCAGAGCCTATCATTAATATGTCCGACCTTAATAGAAGATTTATTTGGTCATTTATTTAATATCGATCAGCTCAAGGGCGATGTGAGTAGTACATATTATAGGCCTACACCCAGTAGTACTCGATTATGTACTCTGTAGAAAACAATCTAGAGGTAGCTCAACTTATCCAAATCAATAACAACCATATGTGTACCCAAGACGCTCATAAATAAAATAAAATGTCTTAACACAAATCACATAGCATTAGAATAATATTATAAATGCGAAAGTTTGGCTGTGTGGTGCCGGCTTAGAATTTGCACCACCTCAACTCTTCCCGCGAGTATCGTAAGAGGCGACTAAGGGATATCCGGGCGGGCAGCAGCGCCCCTGCAGAACAATTCTACCATCGAACTGCGATCCCTAACCCACCTGCCCAGCGTGGGGATTATGGGCACTACCCCATGTGATAAAAGCCAATAAGGCGCTTATCAGGGGGAGGCCTGCGTCCAGTAGTGTACCAATACAGGCTGTTGAGGTGAGGAGAGTTTGGATGGATGGATATACGGATGTTTGTTACTACTTCACGCCAATAAGTACTACTGAACGGATCGAGTTGAAATTTTGCATAGATGCAGGGTTAGACTTGGAATTATTATCCCATAAATGATTTTCCATGGGATAGAAGTAGGTGTGTATTTAAACGATAAACTTTTCAAACTATCATGGCATTCATGGCTATTTTAATTATCTATACTAATATTATAAAGAGGTTGATTTTCGGAGCCTATTCAATACATTTGTTTGTATTGAATAGGCTCCGAAACTACTGGACCGATTTGAAAAATTATTTCACCGTTAGAAAGTTTACTTTTCAGGGACTGACATAGGCATATTTTATCCCGGAATTCCCACGGGAACGGGAACTACGCGGGTGAAACTGCGAGGCGATCGTCTAGTAACACATAAATGGGAAAACTCAAATAATGGTAAATATTCCTTTGTAAATGATTTTAGAACTCTAAACGATTCCATGAAAACCACGCGTGCGAAGCCGCGTTCTGAAAATAGTTATAAGTTTAAAAAATATACGGAACCCTTTATAATGAATGACCAAAACTAGCCAAAGCCGAAGGCCATTCCAAATGTTAAAGCATGAATGAATAAGAACTAAGGACATCGTTTCCATATCAACATCCTATTTAAAATGAAATGCGATATATTCGGTTTCATTACCAGTTCAGAAGTGAAGTCAGAAGTTCAAAGCATGCGTATCGTGTAAGTTTATGTTACCTTGTTGGGTAGTTAAAGTTTCATACACGAACGCTTTGTGCTTTGTCTGTACTGAACTGGGCAAGCTGATATGTAGATATTAATATCACAGACCAGTTTATATAAAGCTGGTCTGTAATAATATCAAACTGCTCTAGAATTTGAATCCTTCTGTTACAGTTTACCCCATACCGAGGTATTTGATGATGATCTTTTTATTTTGGTTTTTGTCAATAAAGTTTGGAGCCGTTGCAGGATATGTTCCCTCTTACTCAATTTCTCGCCACATCCATAAATTACACTCTCCAATAATAACCTTGGACTATCTCTCCAAATAAGCCTATCTGAGGCAGGAAATGTCAAGATAACCGGAGTGAAAGCAGGAAATTTATTGTTTTCGACTGGACAAAGAATTACCAAAGAATTACCTATACCATACTTACCTTGGGCAAATTCTGCAATTAGGTAAAAATAATTTTGAGAAGGAGGCCAAGAAGAGGATCCAGCTAGGTTGGGCAGCGTTTGGGAAACTACGTCGAGTCTTCTCGTCATCCATACCGCAATGCTTGAAAACGAAAGTTTTCAATCAGTGCGTCCTACCCGTCATGACCTACGGAGCTGAGACGTGGACACTCACGGTAGGGCTGGTCCACCAGTTCAAAGTCGCTCAGCGAGCTATGGAAAGAGCTATGCTCGGAGTCTCTCTGAAGGATAGAATTCGTAACGAATACATCCGACAGAGAACCAAAGTTATCGACATAGCTCAAAGAATTTGCAAGCTGAAGTGGCAGTGGGCCGGCCATATCTCGCGAAGAACCGACAACCGCTGGGGTAAACGAGTTCCTGAGTGGAGACCACGACTCGGCAAACGTAGTGTAGGACGCCCTCCGGCCAGGTGGGATGACGATCTGCGAAAGACTGCAGGCAGATGCTGGATGCGGCAAGCTGAAGACAGGGCGCTATGGCGCTCATTAGGGGAGGCCTATGTCCAGCAGTGGACTAATATAGGCTGATGATGATGATGAAATAATTAAGCACCGGCTTTTGCTTTTCCCACAACTTTTGATAACGAGCTTATTAATTTAAGAGATTTGTTTAGCACACAGAATAATTTAAAACAATTACAACTAGTATTTATCTATTTCATAAAAATCTAAGCCACCAGAAGGCAGAATGCCCAGAATGCTGCCAGCTTTAAATGTTGAATGCCAATGCTAATTCGTTGATCGAAATAGAAACCAGCATTCCGATCACCTGTGGGTGGACTCTATAAGAAATCTGGTCAGATTTTCAGAAAATGCGTAGCCCCAAGGACAGAACCCAAAACCCAAAACGCGTGTTTTCACCGTTTGAGGGACTCCACTGATGGTGCTGCAGAACCGGCCCTTACCGATGATTGCTAAAAGTTCCTCCCTTTCCTTCACTCACCCCCGTATACTCAAACGTAACTCAGATTTAAAAACACCCCAAGTCAGTTTTCAATGAAAATCTGTCAAAAAATCTTCTTTTGAGACTTGCTCAAATCTTATTTACGTTTGAGTGTTAGGCACCTGCTTAAATTATAGGGCCCAAAAACGGATTGATTGTACAATCAATCAGAGCACCCCCGTTTGCGCCTAGTCTTTGTTGCTTGCTCTACCTACACCAGTACAGTTAACACCAATCTTTACCAATGCCATAAATCGTGAAGGTAAACACTTACAATTGTATTGTTAGACAGTTGAACACAATTATAGTTTTAGTTAAACGTTTATTTCTTTTATTCTTATTAATTATTACAGGTTGCTTTTTCTATCGTCTCGGCTTCCCTGGAGCGGCCATAGGCAAAAGTGTCTCTTGTCTGTGGTCCCTCCGGACGTTCCGTTCTTGCCAGCCTTACGTTCCATTATGCTACATTACAACAATAATCCCAAATAAGCAAGTGTTTAGCATAGACAAATGGCCACCATAATTTGTCACATTCATACTTACATGTTGTGATGTTGCAAGTCAAGGATGCAAGCACAGAATAGATAAGACAGACGACATTCAGAAAATTCACTGCCATCATAATAAATAAATAAATAAAAAAGCCTTTTATTCCTTAACCATAACTAACAATAAATAAATCATGCTTAAAAATAATAATGGCTTGTATTAATTTAAAAAAACGTATGTCAAATATAATAGAAATAATGTTAGAGTATAGATTTAATAAATGAATTTGAATAGTTAATTATAGATTTAAATATTTATTTTTCGTCAATAGTTGGGTTAGGACCCCTCTCGCGTAAAGACCTCTATCGCTATCAAGATACAAAATTGAAATTATATTTGCAGACCTAGACCGAGAGAAAACCATTGTATAGTTTCTAATTACAGAAAATTCCAATAGAACTTAAAAACAGTAAGAATAATTCGAACATAATTAAATTAAAACTATAAAATAATAAATTAGAACGGACGTAAAGTACAGTAAATTTAATACCTACTGCTTACACAAGATAATTAGGGTCGTATTCTAAAACGAATCTATTTACGATCATGACAGTGGGTTGCCCAGTGCCCACTGGCGCGCGGTGGCGACGTAATGTAAAAAATCCTTGGGATTCGTAATTTTTATTGCTGCTACGGTAAATAATATTAATTATCTAACTTACTTTTCCGGTTAGTTAAAATATCCCTGATCTAGAATAACTACTTGGCTGTATTTTGCTGGAGAAACGGTTGCGGATTCCGGTTTTTGATTCGCCACCGCCGCCGCCGCGCAACACGCAATATTTCCGATGAACTGTCAAAAATCCGCCGCCGCTCTTCGTTCCTGCAGTCTTCCAAAAAATTAGATTACAAGCCGGTTATTCGTACGCTAATCATCTTTTTAATTACCTAATCAAACATCAAATCTCTTCTCGACGACAACCGGCAAGAGGTTTGATCATGCTACCTAATCAGCGCACCTATGGGATATAACAAGCCAAGCCTAGCCTAGCTGTCTTCAGTCAAAATGCCTATTATCTCAGTCGAATCGACTTCAAACCTGTAATGGTGTTCAACTTGGCCTTCTGGATGTCATAAACCATTCTGTGGTACAAGCTTTCAACACCTTGGCCTTCTTGGAACAATGTCGGATTGAACTGATTACCATCGTCGCGTGATTATGAATTGTTTGTGTTTTATGAGTTGAAGTAATTAATTCAAAGCATTGTGACATTTTGAATGACGATGCATCATAAGTGGCGTGGGAATTTTCGGTAGCCCACGCAACTCTACCTAAACCTTGTTTTTAACCGGCGAAAAACGGAGGAGGTTCTCAAGTGGACGCGTATATTTTTATTTTTATGTACTAACGTATATAACGCATAACTTTTTACAAAGTAGTCCCATTTTGATAATTCTTTTTTTATTGAAAAGGGTATACCCTGAAATTTGTCCCATTTATATAGGACCAATTTTGGGGTATACCCTTTCCAAATTTATATATGAAAAAAGAAAACCAACCCTAAGAGTAGGAAAACAGGGGATGATTGATTGTTCACTTACTGATTGTAATGTATAACCACGCATAATTTTTTTGTCCATATGTTTTTATATTTATTTGATGTTGACTCGTCACCTGTAGCACAGATATTATAATACTATACTAGCCTGTAGGGACGCTTTTGGTAAAGTCTACATTATCATCTTTAGGGTTTTCCAAACCGTCACTGGTGTTGATTCAGATTTCGTCAAAAGTAAGTTAGTTTGATTTCGAGCGTTATGAAGGGTATGGCAACATTTTTAGTCCTCTCAAATTAGTTTAGTGTCATACATTTTATCCCGAGTATTCTTAGCCATGTTTCATGAAAATCTGTCGGGGGGTTTATGAAATTTTTTATTTTGTTATATTTTATATAAAAGACGATATCTAAACAAAATACAGCCGGTACCTAGCTCTTAATTAATATAGGCAACAGATTAAAATATTCTATATTATGACACGAGTTCACCAACAGATGGTTAAATTTTAAACAGTTCTTTTGACTTTTCTGACACAAGTTTTCATACATTAACCGTCAAATTTAGCCGACGAAACTGCCAAATTTTTCGATGATCTATTGGCGAACACCAGCCTTAGTGTATTTATTTAGGCGCAAGTGCGACCGACAATCTGACTGATCATATAATAACTTCATTTCCTAGTCTTGCTTATGTACTTTCCTAGTCTTGCTTATGTACTAATTGGAAATTTCTGACATGTCCAACAGTCCTTTATGGTCTAAAGGTATAGTATTATAATATCTGTGGTCAAAAGGGAATATAGCACTTTGAATTTTGAAACTTGAATGTTTATTGCAGTTGTCACTCGAGCCTCGCGCTGCGATCTAGCACCCAGATTTTGTGTCAACAAAACGTTTCGATTGGGATAGTGACACGCAAAAGTTACCGCATCTTTGACATTATTTAGTAAATGCCGCGATAAATCTCCACGGGACTTGAGTCCAAAACGATCTCACATTCTAGTGATGAATGTTCAACATAAAACATAAGATCATGGTCACTGTGAACACGATGTCATTTTTCACTAGCTTCTATTCGTGACTTCGCTTGCATGATTTTACCAAAAGATTCCAGTTGCTACTTCTGAATAGGATAACATTTATTTATTTATTATTTTATTAAAACACTGTCTTCTCTTTCTGGTCACTTTACATAAGGTGAGATTTGGCAAACAAAGGTCTGTTGACTATAAAAAAAAACAAAGGAACACTCTGTATACCTATATACATAGGCAGATGAAATAAAGCTGCATTAGATATGCTTTTTGTCAAGTCCGGAATATTTATTTACCACTGAAAGTTTTAATGACTGTTTTTTTGTTATTTATGTTTGCCTGGTAGAAATCGTTTTTTAGATATTTAGAAAAACAGTTCATATTACTCTTAATAACTTCTTTGTTAATAAAATTACAAGGATATTATTAAAGTTTTATATTGATTAAAGCTTATGATTGTTTTCCTTCTGTTATTTTCCAAGAATATAAGGAATCCAGCATCATCCTATATATTCATTTAATGGTCAAGTGATTCGCCACAAGCGTCTTCCTATTTACTATTCAATACTTCGTAATGCTGATTAATTTCAAATATACCTCGAGATTAAACTTTTAATTGAAGCCTGATTTAATGAAGTATCCATAAAGGCACGGATGCTGTGGCCGCATTCCACTTAATCACTCGTTTCACGATAACAATAATGGTATCTTAGAATAACACATTTTGGCATTTTACCTTTGATAAAAGAACGAATCAACAGATAGAGGGACCATCAGACCAACAGATAGAGGGCGTATCAAAAGTGTCAAGGTAGAAACTAATCTATCTATCCGTGCAAATAGCACCGCACTTAATATCTACGTTTCTTTCATCTATGATCGATTTTGCGACGGTACCACTGTCATAGTGAAGCGATTTGTTATATTTATTTAAGGGAAAAGCAACGGCTATAAAATTAACAGATTTACAAATTGCTAGCAGCATTGGGCCCCTGCTAATATGTGACTTTGACGTGCCCTGACTGATTTGCGACCGACACAGATTTGTCTATGCAAATCAAGTGACCATTATTTTTGCCGCTTTAATAGGTAACTGATAAATTCTTGGTATATCTTGATCATGAATCAGTAGTTCCCTATCGACAGCCAAGTTAAAGGGCAGCTGGCATTTGCATCGGAAATCGAAACTAGTCCTATAAAGTTTTATCGACACTTGCCTATTAATTGAGACATCTTTACTTAGACCACTTTACCTACCTCACACTTCTATTTAATTGCGATTAGGATGATTTTTGAAATTTATTCACATATCTACACATGATGGGAATGTAGGTGCCTTAAAATCGGATATCTCTTTGGAAAGAAAGCACAATCAAAGAAAGAATTCACTTTTAACATTTTAATCGCATTGTATAAAAATAAATACACAAAATGTAACTATTAACCGCTTCAAGTGATCACCAGCCGTAGTTGGAGCCAAGTCCACTGTAGGAGACGTGAGACACGGCAGGGGCAGAGTATGCCAGTGATTTGACGACGGGGGCAGCAGCGTAGGTCGTCAAGGGGGCAGAGTGAGCGTAGGTAAGGGGAGCAGCGTGTGCGTAGGTGGAAATAGGGGCAGAGTATGCGACTGGGGCGTGAGCGTATGCCACCGGGGTAGCGTGAGCAGTCTGGGTAGTGTATGATGAGACCGACGACACTGCTGGAGCTACAGCCTTAACCACAGGCGCGCTGTATGCCAAAGACGGGGCAGCGTATGTCAAAGGGGCGCTGTACGCTGGGGCGGCATAACTTTTCACAATAGGGGCAGACGCGTAGGTTGCCACTGGGGCGGCATAGCTTTTCACAATGGGAGCAGACGCGTAGGACCCGTATGACACTGCTGGGGCGGCGTAACTTTTCACAATGGGAGCGGACGCGTAACTTGCAACTGGGGCAGCGTACGACCCGTATGACACTGCTGGGGCGGCGTATGATACTGCAGGGGCAGCGTATGACACCGCAGGGGCAGCGTATGACACCGCAGGGGAAGCGTAGGACACCGCGGGAGCAGCGTATGACACTGCAGGGGCAGTGGCCGCGTATGTGGAGTAAGGGGCAGCGTATGCGCCTCCATATAGACCACCGGCGCGAGCGGTTGCCAACGCGCACAGAAGTACGATGAACTGAAACAAAACAAACGATGCTTAAACAAATGTAATCTACCATCAATCAGCACAAAACATCTTGGTTTGGTTTATAATACCCCTAGACGACCGTCAACTACATATTCCATAAATCGCTTATCAAAATAGGTCGCTTTTAGGTAGGTACAGGTAAAATTACACATCAAACTTAATAATATCGTTCTTAATACTTTGTGTCGCAAAAATTGTCAACCATCAACGATTAACATAAGTATTAACATTTCCCAACTAACTAAAATTATGATTTCCGTTCATAAATAAATAACCTGACAGTCCTGTTTGATTTGATTTAATTTTAGTATATTATTTTCATTTTATATATTGCACTAGTACCTTAGCAGCCATTTTGTTATAGAAAATCCTTACGGCAAGTGATACGAATTAAGTGTAGTGTGGCACTTTTATACTAAGCGGTCTACCCCCATGCGTCTGCGCATGCCGTAGGTACTAAATCTAGTTCAGGCTACATACAAGCTTGTTAGGACACAAAATGTACGAAACTAATACAGCGTACGAGTAATAAATTTACTACTGCCTTCGAATATAGATAAATTTAAAATTTAATTATGTTACTAACATTTTTAAGACCATTTCTGATATCTAGATGGTAGTAAGGTGAACATCAATTAACATTTCTGAATCGTTTTCCTTTTTACGGAAACTTGGTAGGATTGAAAGGGGATTAAATCATTCCGCGGATTTCATTTAAAAATACTTGCTTTGAAATTTATTTTGGTGTCCAAACCATAATAAGGTCCCGGTAAGCGTTTCATTAGGATGTTCAGGTTTTTATTATATCAATACAATAACATTGGTTATCGCTTCCGACTGGTATTGATATGGATCAGTTGAGCTACCTGTAGATTGTTTGCAACAGTCTGCTCAGTTGTTTCAATTGTAAATACTAGTGTAATTTTCTTTGTTAATAAGGTTTTAAAAAATAATATTAATAACATTGTCAACGAGGACGTTGTTTTTACCCGTATAGATAATAATAATACTACGATAGATTTGGATTCCTCTACTGATAGACCTCTCCATTTATTAAAATTTTGCTGAGATTGAATCTTATGAAAGGATGGATGGATGATCACCCAGATAATGTGAGTTAGAATGCCTCTATAATCCCTTGAAATAACAGCGTCATCCATTGACCAAATTTTTTATTTGTATTTGCAAAGTTTATTTCTGTAGCATCCGTTACGCCCTACAGGGTTCACATTGTGATACTTACTTGTAGACCTATCTTCCAATGTGATGACAGCAATAAATACCTACATTGAGTAGGTATTGAAAAAAAAATGGTGTATTGGGATTGGGTCAGAAGGACAAAAACCACGAAAAAAGTCGAAAGGAAAAATTAATCTAAAATGGTTTCAGTTGTAAATACTAGTATAATTTTCGTTGTGAATAAAGGCTTTTTGACAGTCTGTTAAAACATCTAAAATGGAAATAAAATAGATTGGCGTGGTGAACTTGTGGAGGTAGACCCAGAAAATAATCAGGCCTGTATATACAAGATCATAAAGCTTTAAAATCTTAGATATTAACACTTAAAGCTCAGAAATGGTACGAAAGTGCCCGTTACAGAATATTAATCTTACATTAGTAGGCTGGTATTCGGTTGTATATAGAGCGTGTGTTACCACATGCCGGATTTTAGCTGAACATTGTGGCTTTATTTCGGGATAAAATTGTATTAACAGAGTTTATGTCTGAATAAAGATTTTATCTATACATAATCAAATTTCTAGAGACATGTAGAGTCAACGACAACGTTCGCTCAACAGGTTAAATTTTGCAAAGGTATTTAAAAATATTTACGCGGTTTTTGAAAATATAAAAGTTAATTTCAGGCGTTGACTATGGACAAACTTACTCCTACTTCGTTTGATCATGTGACTCGATCTCGAACGCTCTGTATAAAAATATAACCAAACATAGGGAAAAATACAAAGTTTGTACTTTGTATTTTGGGTTTCTAGATGGCTAAGAAGCAACCTCCTTTACACAAGCGTTGTCGTCTAATCACCAAAAGTCCTGCTCTGGAACTTCAAGGACTTGGGCTGGTTAGGGCCTGTTTAGGCAGGAGGACAATGCACAATTGCACAATAGACTCCCATGCGAGAAGTCAGTGCAGATTTCAGTTAGAATTAGACAGTCAGTGCAGATTTCACTTAGAATTAGAATTGTGCCGGTAGGTACAAGTAGTAACTGCTCGGAATCGAATATACAGGGTGGAATTTTGTAATGCCACCTGGAGGGAAAGTACTCTTAATACTGTAGATAGAAAATTTTACTCAAAGAAAACATTCCTTTAATTTTGAAAAGAAAGAAAACTGCATTCAGAGATTTTCGAAAATTCGCTTGCCACACCCGAGAATCGAACCGACCAAAATCTGTTAAAATTACACCCTGTATTTTTATTGCATAGATCGTTAGGGTCAATTATAAGGATGAAATCTCTCTAACAAACTTAATAAATTAAATGAAAGGAAAACCATGAAATCTTAAATTATTTTAATTTTTTACAATAAAAAGTCAACTAACTACTAATTAGTTGCTCAAAATGGGCTCAATTTTCTTGGATACACAAACTTATTCTTCTAATGAATTCATTTCTAGTAACTTTTAATAACGTGTTGTGGTGAATATTATAAATCGTATTCTGAACTTCAACTCTCAAATCGTTTACATTCGCATAAGATTTCATGTAAATCAGATTTTTTACAAATCCCCACAAAAAAAATCTAAAGAGGTGAGATCTGGTGATCTCGCAGGCCATCTGATTGTGCCGTTGGTACCAATCCAGGTATTAAAATGGTTTAATGTAGGCAGTAGTGATTCTGCTGTTATGGGCTGGAGCACCATCTTGCTGTACCTATAATTATTTGGTTTCGCTCTGCCTCGGGGAAACCATTTAACTCATTTCTTAAGAGATCCAGTATTTTAAGATAGAAGAGTCTGCATTAGGTAAAAACACGTGCAAATTTCAATCGTCTTATCTAAATATTAATTCGTCATTTTAATGGATACATGACGTCAATGATAATAATTAATTACTGACACAAGTAAACAGATGGATCTTTATGTTATAGTGCTTAACTTGACCCATTCAATTTATAATTTAAGATTTCATGGTTTTCCTTTCATTTAATTTATTAAGTTTGTTAGAGAGATTTCATCCTTATTATTGACCTTAACGATCTATGCAATAAAAGTACAGGGTGTAATTTTTACAGATTTCAGTCGGTTCGATTCCCGGGTGTGGCAAGCGAATTTTCGAAAATGTTTGAATGCAGTTTTCTTTCTTTTCAAAAATAAAGGAATGTTTTCTTTTAGTACAATTTTCTATCTACAGTATTAAGAGTACTTTCCCTCCAGGTGGCATTACAAAATTCCACCCTGTATAGAACTGGAATTTACTGGCAAATTCCAGTTATTTTGATAATACTTAATGACACACTGCAAGGTGTGTTTCGAAATCTTTGGAAATGGACAGGTCAATCGTGTGTTGCCCTAAGGTGAACATTAGAGTAACGTATGGTATTCACGCCATTGTGGTACGAATCCTGCAATGGTCACGTTACTATTGTTAACTTACGAGTTTAGCAGAGAAGGTAATAGAAGCGGATAGATACGCAGCTTGGTTCACTAAATTGGTTGTCGTTATTGTTGTTTGTTTTTTGTTGCTATCACTTTTTCAAGACTAAGTTCGGTCTAGCGAACCTAGCGAACGTATAAGGGCAAATGATAGAAAGAAGAATCCGTGATCGCCGTCATCGAAATCGCTGAGGAGTCCTATAACTTTATATATACGTTTACTAGAGCATTGTCTAAAATTAATATCCATTCTGACATAAATAGCGAAAAGCAGTCTCGAAAGATAATCTCCTTTGTGATCTTTGATACATGCTAAAAGATACATGCTTGTCCCTTTATCCGGACGTTGATGTTGGTCTTTGTTATTCAATTTATTTTCACGAGTTTCGTTTCTAGGTGTTCTCTATTTTATCGTTAGTGGAGAAAGACATTTTCAAACTGGGCTAGGCAGGGCAGGTTCTTTGAATTGTCTATTTCGTAGTTTATTCTTCTTTATACTAACCAACCTCGTCTTATTTGTAAACATAGGAGTCACATTTGACCTGCTGTTGCAAACATTCGTGGAAGAGGACATTAAGCTTGATGGTGCGATAATGGTTTGACCATGGCTTGGACGGCATATGGTCAGGCTGATTGAACTGAGAAAAAGTGGTGAAACCGTGAGTAATATCAAAATCCACTCGCGCTTCAAATAAAACCACAAAGCGCAGGTGAGCTAGAACAAGATCTTAGTTTCTTGAATTACGCTTCTGATGAATAGAATTTCTAGAAAATAACACTCGAGTTAATCTTTACAATTGAGCAGAAAGCCAAGTTCAGCCTATGAGAATGATTCCCATATTCATTTATGTAGACGTCCTTGAGATTGACACTAATTTATCCTAAGAACTTACTGGCTCATAAAAGGCTGCGGCTGTGTAACTAGGCACGATGTGATAAGGATCAGATGCTACAGATTCTCGCTCAGCCCATCATCTCGTCTTCTGGATTTTATTTTTATTTCAAAGCTAACTGTCGCCCGTGGCTTCACACGCACTTTTTAAGGGGGCTATGACCGTCCCCGGGACCTCCCTGCCTTTCATTAAAATCTGATACCTTTCGAAAAGGTAAAAGACAGACAGACAGAATTACTTTTTCTTTGAACAAAATATTATTATAGATGGTTGTGTATTGTGGCCTTTATTCACAAAGAAAATTACACTAGTATTTACAATTGAAACAATTGTGGGAAATAAATGTTATGTCTATGTCTTCCTCCAATGTTACAAAGGATTTTGATGAGAAGTCAGACTTCGCATACAGTTCTAGCAAGAGTAACGGGAAAATACCTCTCGCGTTATAACGCTGTAATCGTTTCGTTATTATTTTAAAGGATGAGAACTTTGACCGGATCACCAAAATATTGTTAACGAAAATGCTTTCATGCATGTTTAAAACAAATTTAAAAAAATTATGTTTTGGTTGTGATGCCAAGGGGGTTTTTTTAAACAAAACTGATCGATGAATGAATCTAAGAGCTTTTCTTCTGTTAAAAATCTAACCGTCGCAACTGAAATGCGTAATTGGCTCCCAGAATGTTGATTCAGTACAGTCTAGACTAGATGAAGGCAGCCTAATCTCTTCCCAGGACCTACACACGATCTAAGCCTATCACATAATTGTCTGCTATTAGTGTTATGAAATAGTTTGTAATGCTGCTTTTCATGTTGTCCAATTAGCTCGCCTCTAAAAGGCGAAAATAATAAGCAGTTTTTACTCGGTTAGGTAGAAAAAAAAACAAGTTTCAGATGTACTAAACTTATCAAGGTAATGGTCAGGTACTTATTTCATCATCATCATCAATGCTAGCCTGACTTCATCGACTGCTGGGTATAAGGCTCCATGTTTTGGTGCCACTCTGAACGGTAAGTATTTATAAAACAACAAAAATAAAAACAAGTTATGATCAATAATTTATTTTAAAGTTCTAAAACATAATTCATCTGTACTAAATTCAACCTCATATTCTACCTGCATCTAATAGAAATAGGTTGGCCCGGTATTTCTATCATAATCATAAGGAGGTCTAGATAAACTGGGTTCAGATTTCGATAACAAAGATACTATAGGAGCATCTATATAAGATTGCGCTTCCGTTCGCGAGTTTGAAACGAAGCTAGGTAAATATTTTGACAAATAAGAAGTAGTATCAACATTTGATACAGTTTCAAAGGGGATCGAAGCATACGCTGATAACCCTTCAGTCTTCAACAATGTTGGCGCGGTTGCGAATTCTGGCAATGGGGATTTAGGTATGTTCCTGCTTACAGGTAAGGGTCTAGCTAAATTCAATTGTCGAGAGCTAGTTGAGATGTTCTGAGGGAATATGGAATCTCTGTCTGATGGAAAAGAGTAGATATTGGAACTGCTAGTTTCTAGCCCCCTGTTTAAGTTTGTCGTTCCAAAATTTTGATATATCCCATCAATCTGTGTTTCGTGTCCTCTGTTCTGGATATTGTATATGGGAGAATTAATGACATTGTTATTAAGTTCAGAGTTTTCCTTTGTTGAAAGACTTCCAAGTCTTATTGAAGAGTAAGAGACTGCTGTCGCTGGAGAAAAGTCAGTTCCAAGTATGCCTGCATGGGCTAAGGCAAAACAGCAAAATAATATCACCTGAAACGAAACAAAAACAATAATGAAGTATTGTAGTTAATAAAGAACAATTTACTGCCACTGAAAAATAAGGAAATAAGTTAGGAATGTTTATTATGTAGTTTTCAAAACATTTTAAATTCTGGACACGTAAAGAACAATTTCCTGGTTATGTCTTCACTCTCCAACAGTGTTGCCAATGAAAATTTTTAGGCGGCCGTGTATATTAGGTAAAAAAGCCGTGTTTCTATGGAAAAAGATCATCAGTGGGCCGTGTCATTGCTTAAAAAAAAATGTAATAACTTTTAATTAACGATAATTAAACGTTTTTAACATTAAAAACCTTAAAAATGCGCCATTTGGCTAATGTTGTTTTTTTTCTATTTGTTTGAAGAAATAACAACAAATAATTATTTTGAATAGCTTTAATTTTTATTTAAACTTATTATTCACGGTATAAATACGGTTTTCAATGACTGACAGAGATTTAGAATGAAGAAGTGTCCGTGTTTCGGTAAATTGTCGTGTGAATCCTAATAAAAGATTTTTCTAAAATGTCACTTTATGTCTTATTAAGTAAATCAACAACCAAAATTAACACGACATATTGGCAGTAATGTCCTATGTCAAAATAATACAAAAATATAATTTCGTTTTTCTGTAAGAATGACACATTTTCTACCTTTTTTCATAAAAATGCGCATAAGATTTTAGGAGATAATCGTACATAATATTTGCTGATACATTTTAATAAGTATTGAATCAGGCAATATTTCAGACAATCCTAAAGTGCTGTTCCTCTCGATCTCCTGTCAAATAATATTTGGGCGAATAGCCGTAGAATCTGCTACGGCTACAGGGTTGCAGCCGTAGGCCGTGCATATTGTGATATTTTGGCCTGAAAGCCGTAGAACACGGTAATTGCCGTAGCATTGGCAACACTGCTCTCCAAGTTCTTTAAAACTTTTTATCGTAGAAGTCTAGTCCGCCTCTAACTATTGCAAAAAGTTCTCCATAATTTCGACGTAAGAAATAACGGTAATTTTATTATAATCATTACGCAATATTCTTTTACCTTCCGAGACATTTTGTTCCTTTTTTCATTTACGAATGTGAATTATTGACTTCGCTTGCTTTTTATAAGACAATAACATACATTTCACAGAATCCGCCTTGGATAAACCACGTTATACAAGTTATTGGTGCTTTATTTTAACACCAGTATTACCCTTTAGGGCCAGGTGGACAACAGCCGCCAAACCAGACTGTGACCTTAAACTCTGACTTGACAGTATTAAAATAACAGAAATATTGAGGAAACCTTTCGTCGATTCCAGTTATATCTTTCCATTGTTTACGTTCAGTACAATGGTATTGTGCGTGAGAGAAATTATCTCTTGAACGAAGTGTGATTCTGATAGGGCGGATATTGGTCTGTGATGTGCACAATTATTATACTCCACTAGTGTTATGCTACGGCTTCACCTGCGTTAGCGTTGTCGTTAGTGTTAATGTCCAGTAACGTGTTAATTAAGGCGCTAAAGATGCACCTTGGCTACATCTGCGTAACAACGCCGTCAAGAGATAATTCCTAGTGAAGTAACGCGTTAACTGCACAACAACTGTTTTTTGTACTTGTTGGGTATATTTTTTGTACCTATTTGTTTAGATGGTTAAGGTAGTATCACATTAGGGAATCATTTTTCTTTTTCAATTTTTCGTATGTGACAGGAAATGATAAAGACGATGATACGATATCTGTAACTGCCGAGCGATTCTTGTGTGAATGATGTTTCGGATTTCATAAGGCGATGGTTCCATTTTGAGTAATTCCAGAAACTCAGATCATTCAATTGCCACCATAATGCAGTCCGCGAAACAAAACGCACGACACATCCTTTCTTTCTATGGAAACGTTTAAAGTTTATTTATATTCCATAGGAACTGATTTATGGGATACAAAGAAGCAAGTTTGATTCCAGATTTAGAGGTAAGTACATCTATTCTGTTCAATAGTTTTGGCGTGAATAATCATTCATCTATCCATCCATCCATACAAACTTTCGCATTTATAATGTCAGTGTGATAACACGTTGGATAATGTGAGTCAACAAATATATTTTCAACCATACATACCATATTACGTAACTTTTATACGATCATACCTACCGCTGCCTTGTATAACGGAGAACAAAAAAGTGTTAAACTGAACACAATAGCAATGTTTTATTCATGTATCATCTCATAAATATCTTTTATCGATATTCATAAGCAATCACCAATCGGCTGCTCACTAGGTGGCAACACTCAGAAAGATTCATTATTCGCTCAGACCATGTAATTTTCCTGTATTTATGTGATAAAATCAGAAGTGTTTGTGTTGAAGGGTAAAATCATCTTTGGTGTTTCTGGCTGGTGTCATCTGGTTTTCTTGTTATTATGCAATATTTTTTCTTTTGCAAGACCATTTCCCGTAATATTCTTAACTCAATATATCCAAATAGTGTATTTCCGAGCTGGAAATGCCATGAAGAAAAGTATCACATCAAGATTTCGGACAAAATAATTTTGGTAGGGAATCCTTTCCTTCAATAAAGATCACACGAATATTAAAAGTTTGGAGGTATGAACTGCTGAATAGATCGATCTGAAATTTTGCTTACAGGTAATTCTTATCCTGGAATCAAAAATAAGGTACTTTTTATACCATTATCATTTCCCATGGGATAGAAAACCTTTCAATAGAAACAACGCGTGGGAAGCCGCGGAAACTAGTTAAAAATACAATCTTTATTGCAGGAAAGGATACTTACATAAATATTTATTTCGTCCTTCTTCATCAGCATTACGTCTACTACTGAACATGTCTTCCCCAAACTGGCAGAACCTCCTTATTCTGCCATATTATAATCACCACGATTGGACGCAGATCGGTAATCGCAGTAAAGTTTAAAAATATGTATACCTAATAGAAAGACGCTGCTATCCTTCCGCCCTCGGCTCCTACGATATCCACATACTGAGTTGGAAGGGTCGATTCTTGCATGGCATGCTACAAATCGTATCAAATAAAAAACTCTTTATTTCCATAAATACAATAAATGTACACCTAGAAAAGGTCAAAATATAAAACTAAACACTGACACGGAAATAAAGTGATATTTTTTGATTTCTGTCGCTTCGGTATGTAGACTAAAGTAAAGAAGCGACGAAGAAACCTTTAGCCTGTTAGTTGTAATTTTCGAGTTGGAGCAAAACCCGTCCCAAGCTTTTTTGTCCTCTAGATAATCTGATATTTTATAGTAAGCCTTTTTGCACAGCAAGGCATTTGTATTGAATACACGAGTAAATTTCATCAGCAAGATGGTCTATCATTTTTGGAAAACTACTTTTCTGGCAGTATAGTTCCTTGAACGCAGAAAATATTAAAAATCGCAAAAATATTTCTCGCGAAGCTGTGACAGATTCCGTGCTGATGACTCTTGTAGCGGAGAGTCTGAATAGTCCGAATATAATAATACTGGCTACCAATATTCAAGAGTATGGTAAAGGAACACTATTTGTCCTGCTGTCACTGACCACACCCTTGTTTCCCTTTATAAAATTTAGATATTAATGTTCATGTCCCTATGTATGTATATAAGTAGTTTATGTAAGTATATGTAGGTATATATATAATGTTATGTATGTAGTATATTTTAAGCGTAGTATTATATTAAATGTATTTATTTATAAAACCTTCAAGAGCACACAGATCCCCTAATACTATCCAATGATCCTATCCATCCACGGTTGTCTGGTAGAGATCGCTCTTGAGCGATAAGACCGCCACTTGTCACTTAGTTTTTAAGCTGGTTTGCTGTATTGTTTCTATCTATAAGTGTGCAATAAAGAATTTTCTATCTATCTATCTATCTACCTACCTAATTGTGGTCATTGCAAAGTTTCCGGTTTTCCGATAGCTAAGCTCTGAATTATTTAATTTCAGAGTAGGGCTGTAGTAGGCCGTACAAGACGGTCGCATAAAACTCTACCATGCAATTTAACTCCCGAGTTCTTGGAAGTGCTCCGAACTAATGGGATCCTCGAACCAAAAAGTTTACTGTTGGCTTTAGTCAAACGCTATTCGATATTTATAGAATTTCAGAGCTTGCTCAAATATTGAGACTTGTTATTTACATCCGAAAAGTCCTTCATGATAAGTTGGTAATGTTGAGAATGGAGTTACATTCTGTTTATTTTTTTAGATTTTTTCTTGAAGCTTGCTAAATAAATACTTACCTATCCGGTTGATCATAAGTTGATCATTTCTGGCAAGAACAAGAACTATTTGACAAGAGACTTGATCATTGATTGATCATTTGACGGGTTCCTGGAAACAAAAGACGGCCGAGCCGTTCTTCGGTGACCTTGCTATAGAAATTATTCTGACATATTATTTTGTTTCATTAAAAATCCGAAACGAAAGGTGTCAGTTAGTGACGTGCCCGAAGCAACTTGGTGGTAGGGTTCGGAGTGACGTCACACGAAACGAACAACCTTACCACCAAGTTGCCAAAACAACCAAGTTATAAATAAATAAATTATGCTGGACAATTCACACATCATTATCTAGCCCCAAGCTAAGCAGAGCTTGTGTTATGTATTGGTACTAGATAACTGATATACATAATACAATACACTACATAGATAGTTTTTTTTATTAAACATAGAAAAAATACCCAATCCCCTGAACAAATATCTGCAGATCGTACAAACATTTGTCCCGAGGCGGGTATCGAACCTGCAACCTCCTAAGTCACAGGCGGACCTTCGCCCGCTGCGCCACAGAGGTTGTCCTACAAATCCGTCAACTTCGTTCGTTTTTCAAAGTATCCCTGAATAACAAACGGTTGCTGATATTAGTATTAATCTCTTGGGTCACCGTCATAAAAATAGATGGGGGGCTACAGCGGCACCTTTGTTATTCGTACCGCTAAGGGTTGGTACTCGCTGCCTGCTTCCATTTTCCCGACCAACTACAACCTGGGTCTCTTAAAGACAAAAGTGAATAGTTGTCTTCTATACCTCCGTGATACATCTTCGGCCACATTGTCACTTACCATCAGGTTAGATTGTGGTCAAACGAAGGTCTATTGACTATAAAAAAACGTCAAGTGCGAGTCGGACTTGCGCACTAAGGGTTCTGTATAATTCATCATCATCATCATCATCACCATCATCAGCCTATATTAGTCCACTGTTGGACATAGGCCCCCCTAGTGAGCGCCATAGCGCCGTCTTCAGTTTGCCGCATCTAGCATCTGCCAGCAGTTTTTCGCAGATCGTCATCCCACGTGGCCGGAGAGCGTCCAACACTACGTTTGCCGAGTCGTGGCAGTCGTGACTCCAGATCAGGTTTATCCCAGCGGTTGTCGGTTCTTCGCGAGATATGGCCGGCCCACTGCCACTTCAGCTTGCTAATTCTTTGATCTATGACGATAACTTTGGTTCTCTGTCGGATGTAGGTATTCATTACGAATTTTATCCTTCAGAGATATAATTGTAAGACCTTTTTATTTATTTTGACCGATTTTATTTATTTTGAGGCTTCAAGACGTTACAAACTTCAGTATTGGATGTCAATTTCAACTCGAAACCTCCACGCGTTCCTGAAAAAAGAGGGTTGACAGGCAGACAGACAGACAGACGGACAACAAAGTGTATCACTTTGTTGTCCGTCTGTCTGTCTGTCCGCCGTATAAGAATTCCTTTTTTTTTGATGAGGTACGGAACCCTAAAAAGACTTTATACATTTTAATGTTACGACTATTTTGCTTAGCTATAGTACTAGTTTAGTATTATAATATTATCTATGCCTATTGGTTAGGTACGTGTAACCTGTTTTGCATTATAGCAACTGCTAGGGTGACAGTAGACTTTATGATATCGGCCTAGTATTCAAACATACGAGCATTTCGAGTGGGTGTGACCTAAATGTAGGTAGCTAACTATTGTTGATATCCTTTTGAGTCGCAGTCTTACGAAATTGTAATTCGGTCATATTAGTTGCCTGATGTTTAGGTACAGCATTTTAGTAAAATATGTTTAATATGGAGGAAGGTTTATCAACCAAATCCCACAATCAACATTGATTTCATCAACTAATTATAAGAGAAGGGGGGATTTGATCTCACAATTTTATTTTTACTAGCTTCTCAGCAGCTATGTCCGCGTATTTTCCGTATAGTAAGTAGCCTAATATCTCAGTTAGGCTTTGCTCTAAACGTACGCCAACTTTCATCTCGACCTGTTCTGTAGTTTTGGAGCTAGCTACCAAAAATTCAGATTTCACAAACTTTCGGCTTTATAATATTAGTAGACTCAAAAAAAAAACTAAATCGTATAATGGTGTTAGTGCAATGTTGCGCGTTACTCCTTTACGCTATGCGCTCCTGGCAGCTCGGTGAATTTACTTAATTTGTTTTCTTTATAATAAACCTGCGCTAAAATAATCCTAGGATAATATAATTATATATACTCGTACATATATAGCAATAGCATTTTTTTTACAATCCACATAGCATCCTCTAGTCACATAATAAGCACAGCTTATGTTGGCTGCCTGAGCGGAGAGGAGAAGAGCGGAGTGGAGCTGTGCATAGATTAACCAATGAAATTACATAAAATCTTTGCTCCGCTTCGGTGGACAAAGAAACGAACTACATAGTTCAATAAATATAAGAATAAGAAAAATATAAGAGTCATATAAAACCGGGAAGAGGAGCAAGGAAGCGGAGCGGGGAATTAGAACAGTTTTTTCTAATTACCAATAATAATAAGCATTAGTTAATATACTTAAAGTTTAAACATACAAACATACATAGGGTGCCAATCTCATAACCCTCGTCCGTTCGTTGGTATATGATATCTAATTTCTAAGAAATCAAATAATACCGCAAAAAATTTCGACTTCGACGGTATGAACCCGCATCCTTCCCTCAATACGGGAGTATGCTAACCAACAGAAATTAGAAATTAGCCAGAGTGTGAGACTTACGCACTATAATAACAAAAACCTTAGGTATAATGATATGTAAGCCTTACTGAATGGTAAAATAATAAAGATCAATAGTGTCTATTCGAACCTCATACTAAAAACTAGAGTTTTCACAACATGCGGATTGTTTAAAAGTTTTTACTTCGCTGATAAGGCTATGAAAGTTTAATGTGGGCCTTTATCGCATACATTTTTCATAAGATGGTAAGTAGAAGGGCGCTTTCAATCGTTGCGGTATAGGTACCTATCTCGACGAGGTAGAGGTTGGAGAAAAATATATGACATGCGAAAAGTTTATAAGGATACAGCAGGTTTTGATTTGATAGATAGATAGATAATACTTTATTGTACCACACAAAGACAGATAACAATAAAGAAATAAATGCTAAGAGTAGACGAAGTACAAAGGCGGCCTTATCGCTTTGAGCGATCTCTTCCAGGCAACCTTGGTATGGACTGGACATGTGAGAACAAAACAGACGGTGGCACTCGAAAAAAAAAAGAAAACAATACTTACACTATAAACTATAATACCTTTGATTGTTTTGAGCTACCTGCAGACTGTTTGCAACAGTCCGCAGTTAGCTCAATTGTTTCAATTGTAAATACTAGTATAATTTTCTTTGTGAATAAAGTATTTATCTATAAATTAATAAATAAGATCTAAATAAAAAAACTACAATAGTTTTTTTATTTAGGGTGCAAAGTAAGGCAACTTTATTTTTTGTTTATTTAAGTTTATTATCAATGTTAATTTTTCTACTTTACTTTCAACTACGCTAAGTCGTTTGTTTTCTTCTGTGATCTGTGAGTGTGAAAAAATACTGCTCGGCAACGGCTGAGAGATTTTTATGAAAAAGGCGTCAATATAAATATGAAATACTTGTTTGAAGTTTATGTAGTGTATTGTATTATGTCTATCAGTTATCTATGCTAGTACCCATAACACAAGCTTTGCTTAGCTTGGGGCTAGATAACGCTGTGTGAATTGTCCAGCATTATTTATTTAAGTCCCTTTTGTGTCAGCTACAGGTCAATTTCGGTCATTTAATATTCGCCGATCATTAGTCCAATCAACGAAGGATTGTGGATGGAAAGGTCTAAAGCAGAAAGTTTGACTTCGGAACTTTGTTTGGACTAAGTTAGAAACCAACATACCTACTAAAAGTCCCCGCCCCTGTGATGTTAGCCCTAGGATAGATAGATAGATAGATAGATATTTATTTATTGTTTCAAGGTTGTTACAATTTGTTAATAGCGTCTTAAATCCTAACATAGGTTTATCTAGACACTAGAGTTCTCTACGTAATACTTAATTATAATTTTTATAAGCTAGCATCGGAAATTAGTGCGGTAGGCAGCCACGCACACAAGCACATTGACCTCTTATCTTCTTTTTTTGAGGATCTTTTATGAGCTTTCGCATCGTTTACGAGATGTTATAAAAAACTAGAAACGGGACTTTTTTTGTTAACCTCACCAAAAATATGGACTTAATCTTTTTGACGATAAACGATATCTATCTATCTATCACAGGGGTGAAGACTTTTAGTACCTATGTTTGTCTTCTATCTAGTCCAAACAAAGTTCCGAAGTCAAACTTTTTGCTTTCGACTTTGCCACCCCCTATTTAGAGCACCCATTGACTGGACTCCATGGTTCATTTACTTTTGTTGTTTTTCGTGATCACACGCCGCCAATGAGCGGTGAAAATAGTATGAGTGATACACTCACGAAAACATCGAACAGCTGTGCTGCACACCAAAAAGTTCGATGACTACGTTATCACCGAGTGCCAAACCAAAGTTTATGGTAGGTATCATAAGATCAATCTGAATTTCTGATGTGTTTTAATAGAGACTCAAATCCGATAATTTATAGGTTTGGCCTAGGTACCAAGTATTGAACTAATCTGACTTGGATTATTTGCTACAAAGTAAAGAACTAGAAAATGGTATTTGCTCTATCTAAAGTATTCATGTTATTGACTAGTTTCTGCCCGCGGCTTCGCACGCGTTGTTTTCTATGGAAACGTTTCTATCCCATGAGAACTGATTTATGGGATGAAAAGTAGCCTATGTTTTATTCCAGGCCTAGAACTACCTGTACAAAAATCAGGCCAATCCGTTTAGTAGATTTGGCGTCAAGAGGTAACAAACATCCATCCATCCATCCATCCCAAGTTTCGCATTTATAATATTAGTGTGATGATAATAATCTATAACTACTTAATCATATGAGTCAAGCGACTTTGTAAAGGTATAGAGTGGCTATTGGTTTTCAAATGACATTCAATTGACTCGTATTTGGATGCAAAACTCAACAACGTAAGTTATTTGAATGGATGGCAAACATCTAGGTACTAATTCAATCAAAAGAGTTAACATTAGCACCATTTTTTATTGCATTGGTAGAAAAATTGATTGGTCATTCATGATATAGGTCATCACCAAATTAAGTAATCATCACCACTATCCTGTAGATATATACTTATATTATTGAACGTGTCTGCGACTTTGACGGTATGGTTTAAAATTAGTTTAATACCGGGGCACCTTGTAGAGCTAGTCTTTTATATGTAGTTCAACTTCCTTCATTGATAAATTCAAGGACCTGCATACATTGTAGGTATTAATTTAAACTTTGAAGGTAAAATACCTTACAATATATTCTACTGAAGAAGCAGAAATTGATTTTATGACTCACTTATCCTCTTAGCAGGTCGGCGCAGCCGCCGTCTTATGTCAGGGCTAGCCGCGCTGCTGGCAACATTATTTCGATTATTATCTAGATTACTAGATAATAATCAAGAAATCGGCGAAATCCAAATATATTATGTGTAGATGTTACTAGGTATTAGGGCAGAAGCCTTTATTCACAAAGAAAATTATACTAGTACATATGTATTTACAAGTGAAACAATTGAGCTAACTGCAGTTGCAAACAATCTACTGGTAGCTCAACTGATCCATATCAGTACCAGTCGGAAGTGTCCCCAAGACGATGGCTGCATTGCCACGCTGTATGGCAATGCTGATGCGCTGTGCCAGATACTCACTCAACAGCTCTCGGGTCACGCGTCGCTTCAACCAGACGCGCGGATAATTTTTTAAAAATCCGAAGAGCCCCGGTACCCCATTAGGGACTCGACTCCAAGGGGAGCAAATGTGTAGGCTCTGTCGAGACCTGCATATATGCGCCTCTTGAGATCTTCGGCCAAATCTGCCGCCGCACCCGTCCTCACGAATGTCCTCGAAAGATGTTACTAGGTATTAACCTAGTAGTAACATCTAAGTATGTATAATTGGACATCTTTATATATTTGGACATTTATATATATTCGGATTCTCCATAAATTTTCCTACAAATGAGCATGTATATATTAGGAGTGGTATAACGTAACTACTGAGGTTCATGTAAATGTAGGTGTAATTTTTGTGAAAAGTTTTAGACAGTTTTTAAAAAAATACTATTTTGACGAACTGTTTGAGTTTTATTGTACAGTAAACTGGGTTAGGGATAGCCTACCATTACAATAGAAATAAAAATGAACACATTTCCAAACAACTTTTTTACACAATAAGCTAAGGTTACTCACAGATTACTGGTACCTAAACCACACATCTTATGAAAGACCTTAAAAAAGAACTTACAATCTTCGAATACTTGAATAGGTATCAATTGTTATCTTCGAAATATTAGACCTTGCAGCATTCTAATTGTTCAATTCAACGAAATAATCCTCTGTTGAAAGATTTTAGATCTCTATCTAGACCGAAATCATTGATTGTGTAATTTATATCAGCCAGAATAAGGCAGTACGGTACCTAGTAAGTTCTGAATCCATACTAATAAGTAACTATTATAAATTCAAAAGTAACTCAAAGTAACTGTCTGTCTGTCATACCTTTGACGCTTAAACGACTAGCAACCGGCCGAATCTTATTGAATTTTAGAAGGAATCCTAGCGACGGACATATGCTACCTTATATCCCGGTAAAATGTAAAGTTGCGGAAAAAAGCTAGTCTGATAATTCCTACTGATTTTAGGATGACGGGACGAGAGTCAAATTACCATGCCTCTGGGCTATGGGTCAGAGTGGGAAAAAAAGTGGAAACTGATAAATTAATGGATTAGCAAAGTGGATCGGAGTGGAATAGATTTAGGCAGTGGAAACTAATCCACCTGGTCTATAGATCAGAGTGGAAATCCACCTGGTATATGGATCAGAGTGGAAAAAAGTGGAAACTGATCCATTAATGGATTAGCAAATGGATCAGAGTGGAATAGATTTAGGCAGTGGAAACTAATCCACCTGGTCTATGGATCAGAGTGGAAAAAAGTGGAAACTGATCCATTAATGGATTAGCAAGTGGATCAGAGTGGAATAGAGCAAGCCTCTCTGGTTTTAAATTTTCTTTAAATGATTTAATTCGTTTCATGTAATTATACTTAAATGATTTAGTAGATATTGTATTTTTATCTAGGTACCAATACCCACCTAACCTGAGCCAATCATCATCATCATCAACCTACATTAGTCACAGGACATAGGCCTCCCCTAATGAGCGCCATAGCGCCCTGTCTTCAGCTTTCCGCATTCAGCATATGCTTGCAGTCTTTCGCTGATCGTCATCCCACCTGGCTGGAGGGCGTCCTACTCTACGTTTGCCTAGTCGACACAGCCAATATAGATGTCCAAAGTACTTACCTACTACAAATATAGGCGATTGCAACGCTGGCGATAGTAGTTGCATTTAATTCTATAAAACTCTATGAGCGCATCTTACGATTACCATCGCGACGATAATTTCTATTGACACGCTACGAGACGGCCGCTCGTTGATATGGTCCTTAAGTCAGAAGTTGTATTAATCTGGGTCACTTTTACATACGCAAAATCAACAGAGCCCGCCCAGCTCCTTGTAAGCTATTATTCGTAATAACTAAACAGCGGCCTTGCTTGGACATTAAAATTTTGTAGCGTCAGCTGAATCAATCGTCAAATCATTAATTTATTATGTGGAGCATTTTTTATGTACCTAGTGTTTTCTTGACTAGGATAACTTCGTTTGAGGTTTGCAAAAATCTGAGAACTGTAAAAGTTTACAATTCGTTTCATTCAATGAGCGTCTAATGAACTACTTTTCGTAGTATGGCGGTGATCCAATAGTGTCTTGCGAACTCGATTTTGAGTGATTTGTTGCATTTTCAACCGACGAAAAACGGAGGATGTTCTCAAGTCGACGGGTATATATTTTTTAATTGTATGAATAACTTTTTACAGAGTCGTCCGATTTTGATAATTCTCTTTTTATTGGAAAGGGTATACCCCGAAGTTGGTCCCATATACATTTGAAATCGGTTCATAGTTTAGTAAAACGCCAAATTATGGCAATAAAAGTCATACTTTTTGCGTGTAATTAGTTTGGCAACTCATACTAGAGTCGCTGAGCGAACTTGTTGTTTGTCCGCAGCAATAAAAATATTAAAATCACAATAATTACCGGCGAATAACTTAGTACGTAATTTTTGTCATAATTTGTCTTACTAAGCTACATTCATAATGAAGTTGTACCATACACCCACCCACATGTGTGGTTTTTGATTGGTGTCAATTGAGATGTCACCAAAACAGATACTAAGCTAATTTGACTATAACTAATTTAAAAGGTTGCCGTAACGATCTTTCGTAACGATCTGCCGACACTTTCGTAAAGATCGAAATAAAAAGGATGGCATAATTTTATTGCTGTCAAATTAGTAAGATTTGGTTTTATGTGATTCTAACGCGTTTACTATTATATCTAAGCTGATCGTAGCACTCATAGTGCTAGCGGATTTAGTACCCTACCATTATAATACCAGAAAAACAGGCATATCCTTTGATTGAATTCGCACCATCTTAGTTTCATTTCATTAAAAGGAAAACGATGCCAAGGGCTTTAACTCCATAAATGGATTTTTATAAAAATAATGTTTCTGTTAATATTTTTTTGCCATCTGTACCTTACATGCAAGTTCCGTTTTCTATTTATTCGCACATGTCTGTGACTAGCAGGACTTAGTAGCAATTTTATTAAGTAATTCGCCGTTTAAACGTAAAATTGGTGCAACTGAGACCTCCAAATGTGACCTAGATTCTATTTTAGTCGTCAAGTCACTTTGTAACTTTGTTCAATCTTTACAAGGACCTACCTACTCTCAGTCACGTAGGTACCTCTTTATTCTTCTTTCCCTTAAAACTTACGTAGAACTAGAATCAAACTTAGGTAGGTCTTAATAACTTAATATTTATTTACACTTATGTTTAGTATAGTATAGTATAGTAGTCTGTAATACGCCACCGTCTATACCTGTACAATAGCTCCGTGTCCATCCAAAGGTTGCCTGGAAGAAATCGCTTTTAGCGATAAGGCCGCCCATTGTGCAACTGTTTTTGTGTTGGTTTTTTCTTTTCTGTTTTTTTTTCTATCTTGGTGTGCAATAAAGAATATTTGTATTGTATTGTCTTAACTTACCTACATCTTAACTTACCTAAATCTGGTACTGTTGTAAGACTGTATTATATTACAAGCTATTATTTAACTTGCCCTGTTAGTTAGTAATTTAGTAAGTATGTAGGTAAAGGCACGCATTGTTTCTATTAAAACGTTTAAAGGTTATTTCTATCCCATGGGAACTGATTTATGGGATAAAAAGTAGCCGATGTTTGATTCCAGGATTACAATTACCTGTGTGCAAAATTTCAGCCCGATCTGTTCAGTAGTTTTTACGTGAAAGAGTGACAAACATCCATCCTAACAAACTTTCGCGTTTTTAATAGGATTAAGTACATAGATAATCTTCATTTACAAAGAAAATTCAAATAATATAAATAAATTAGAACGAGTATTTACTAATGAAACAATTGAGGTAACTGCAGACTGTTGCAGACAATCTACAGGTATCTCAACTGATCCATATCAACACCAGTCGGAAGCGTCCCCAAGACGCTGGCTGAATTGCCCTGTTATATGGCAATACTGATGCGCTGCGTATACTCACCAGCTCTTGGGTCACGCGTCGCTTCTACCAGATCTATCTTTATATATATAATTCTTCTGTGAGTGTGTATGTCACTGAACTTCTCTCAAACGACTGGACCGATTTTGATGAAATTTTTTGTGTGTGTTCAAGGGGATCTGGGAATGGTTTAGATTCACAATTTTTTTTTTTTTTCAATGTTTTTTTAATTAACGCGTGCGAAGCCGCGGGCAGAATCTAGTTATATATATAATTCTTCTGTGAGTGTGTATGTCACTGAACTTCTCTCAAACGACTGGACCGATTGTGATGAAATTTTTTGTGTGTGTTCAAGGGGATCTGGGAATGGTTTAGATTCACAATTTTGTCCGCTGGACAATGTTTTTTTAATTAATTTTTAATATTCTATAGAATAGCAATCTCCTTTAAACGTTTCCATAGAAACAACGCGTGCGAAGCCGCGGGCATAAACTAGTCTATAATATAAAAATGAATCGCAAAATGTGTTGGTAAGCGCATAACTCAACAACGCCTGGACCGATTTCGCTAATTCTTTCTTTGTTGTGTTTGTTATTGTCAGGAGAAGGTTCTTATGAAAGAAAAAATTAAGAAAGTTGGAAACATAAATTTCCACGGGGGCGAAGCCGCGGGGCGCAGCTAGTATATTATAAAAATGAAACCCGTTTTCCTTGGTCACGGCATCACGCGTGAACGGCTGGACCGATTTCGCTAATTCTTTCTTTGTTGTGCTTGTTATTGTCAGGAGAAGGTTCTTATGAAAGAAAAAAATAAGAAAGTTGGAAACATAAATTTCCACGAGGGCGAAGCCGCGGGGCGCGGCTAGTATTTTTATAAAAACCCGAAGAGCTTCGGTACCCCACGGATCTAGGGTCTTGACTCTAAGGGGAGCAAAGGTGTAGATATTCCATTTGTTTAAAAAGATTGAATTTACCTTTATTTAAATAGGTTTGTATGGATCTGATGGCATATAAGTAGATAATTTAGCTATTAGCTAAGCCAACACATAAATAATTTAAAGTCCACAATATCAATCAACGACAAAAACGAGTTCAATCTGAACATAATTGTGTTGTGTGAAATAACAGCAATTTAGTCATCTGATACAAGATAAAATAAATCGTGATTGCTAAATTATCTGTGAGAAAATGCGGGGAATGTCCATTTATTTAATTTTATTCGCATAAAATATCCTAAGGCAGATATCTCAGATAACTTGTCTAGACCTTTACCTACCTTTACTTATACCTACTAATAATCATCATCAATAACCTACATCTGGAAATAGGCCTCCCCTAATGAGCGCCATAGCGCCCTGTCTTGAGCATCCAACATCTGTCTGCAGTCTTTCTGTCGTCATCCAACCTGGATAGAGGGCGTCCTACACTACGTTTGGCGAGTTGCGGCTTCCACTCAAGAACACGCTTACCCCAGCGGTTGTCGATTCTTCGAGAGATATGGTAGATACTACTTATAATATAAATAGATAAAATGTTTTTTCTTGGAATGGGAAATCTCTGAAACTACCTACATCAGCATGTCCAGCTAGGCATCCCATAAAGAACGCCTTGTCTTGCCGTAGGTATTCCTTAATGCTCCATTTAAAATCTTGCTTGTACATTTTGACGGTATTTTGTGTTTTTAATGAGCGAAGCCGTGGGAAGAATCCAAAGAAGAAGAAAGAGTGAATTGTGTGTGTGTATCTTTGAGTGCTAAACGAATACTGGCATTATACCTAATATCATATCTACGAGAAGGTATGAGACAACCTCTTGAATAAGGAAAACTCTATAGTTTTCCTTTTCTTACCCACGAGTCGTCGTGGGTTATGTTTTTCGAGTGTTTTCTATGTGGTTGACACTCTCATCAAAACGGCTAAAGCGATTTTCAAAAATGAAACATCAAATTACTTGTCTGGTTTCCTATTACGGCCCTTAGCTACATTTTGTAAGGCATCGTCATAGCGCATAGCGAAAAAAATTAAAATCGAGGAAAGAGTCGGTTTTTTTATAGTTTTGAATTTATCACTCTATTTGGTAAGTATTACGGGCAAAGCAAATAGTCTCCTGATATTTCCTCCTAAAAAACCTAAAACAGCTTAAACATATTATATGTAATAAAGCTGCTACTTCTTGCGTAAAATGTCTACAACAGTATCCGCTATCTAGCTTTAGGCGATTGCAATTTATTTCAAGTAGCATTTAGATAGCACTTAGCGTGTGCCGGTCGGACGTGCTCTGACCAACCTCTTAGGATTTAATTCACTGTGTTTTGTTTTTTCAGTAGTAGTTTTTATTTTTTAAATAATAATAATTTATTTTATTTTATTTTTTAAATAGTTATTAGCAGTCTGCAGTTAGCTCAGTTGTTTCAATTGTAAATACTAGTGTATTTGTCTTCTATACTAATATTATAAAGAGGAAAGATGATTGTTTGTTTGTTTGTATTGAATAGGCTCCGAAACTACTGGACCGATTTGAAAAACTCTTTTACAATTAGAAGCCCACATTATTCCTGATGGCTACTTTTTACCGCGGGAAAATGCTTCATTCCTACGGGAAAACGGGTAATAGGACAACGGGTAGTAAGAATGCAGTTATTTGTGAATAAAGGGATAACCCACAAAAAAAAGTTCTTAGCTATCTAGGCTAATTATACTAACTATCCTACAAATATCCTTCCTACTATCCTACAAATATTATAAGGCCGAAAGTTTGTGAATTTTGAATTTAAGCTAGGATCTTAAAACTACTGAACAGATCAAGATGAAATTTGGCGTACGTTTAGAGAAAAGCCTAACTTAGATAATAGGCTACTTATTATACCGAAAATATGCGTGCGAAGCCGCGGGCAGAAGTTAGTATACTCATAAAACAAATGATTGAATTATAAATAGGTGTAGGTATTATATTTATAAATTAGTTTTTTGACCTCATATTTTTATTTTATTTTACGTCTCTACATTGTCACTTGGCCTCGGTAACTGGATGCCATCCAGATGTGTTTTAAGTTTTTAAATGTTTTTCCAATTGATACTTGAGTCAGCTAAATGTGGTTGTAGAGGCACATTTTGTATTTTTAATTCAAGATTACGTGGACCTTTATTTTTCTGATATAAATATCGATTTAAAATATCAAGCCGTGAATGAACAATTTTTTAAATGTGTCTAGTTTTACAGTTAGATACTAACATAGACTATAGTCGATGGCATACTTAGGTACAACTGTGCTATACTATGTCCTGGGCACATGGCTAGTCAGTAGAAATTCGGTTAGGGAGTCTTTATAACAAAGAAAATTACAATCAAATAAATAATCGGAACAAAATTATCTATGAACCACTTCGTTTCTGACGATTTTTTGGAACGAAGTTCCTTATCGCGCGTTTTTTTATAATAATCATTGTGGTATAATACCATAATCATTTTCTTTTATTATTTTACTATTGCAACATGAAAGTTAGTATGTACGAGTAAAACTGATAGGTGCCTGAAGTGTATTGTAATTTTTTGTTGTAACACTTTCAACCTTCAAAATAACGCGATCGCTGTGCTGTACCTTTCTTTCTGGGAAATTTACATTTCATATTCCGTGAAATGGCCTTTCAGCTAAAAAATGACACCTATCCAATTATTTCAATGATTATTATGGTAGAGTTTTTGCAAGATGTGTCGAAAAATTAAGTAAACGTCCAATTTTACTTGCCTTTATCTAAACTAAGTGGCCTTTAGCCTCTGTCTATCTTTTATCTTGTTTGGGTTAAAATTTAATGTTGATCACATAATAAAATATGATTTCGGTGTAATGGCTTTTTTATCTGATACTAGTTGCGCCCCGCGGCTTCGCCCCCGTGGAAAATTGTGTTTCTAACTTTATAAATTTTTTCTTTCATAGGATCCTTCTCCTGACAATAACAAACACAAAAAAAAGAATTAGCGAAATCGGTCCAGCCATTCACGCGTCATGCCGTGACCAAGGAAAACGGGTTTCATTTTTATTATATAGACTATACGAAGGTACCTAAAAGCGAGTAATATTATTATCAGGATCGGTTGGCAAATAAAAATAAATAAATACTGCAAAGCTCAGAGATTGCTGTCAAGGGTAGCATTAGAGAAAAAATACTTCACAAATATGTAAAATATTTGAAATTAATTTCTTCAACTTCAATAATATACCCAATGTATGAAGACACGATGTCATTTTTGACTATTCTACCCTAGACAACAATCGATGTGCTTGGTCTACAGATGTTTGACGTAAGTGCGTAGGTTGAAGGGGATTGGTGCAAAAAGTAAGCAATTTTTGGACGTGAATAACAATCTTTGTGCACGATAAGGAAAGAATGAAAGGCAATTCTATGACAAAGACGAAAAAATCTACCTAGCTCCGACCAAAGCAGCTGCGGATTTATGTATAATTTTAAAGAAGCATATTATATCTAATTTCCTCATCTTCTTCATGGACTGCTAGAAAAATAGTGCATTTGGTAGTAAACACACTAATATAAAAATTAATATTTTAAATCTATAATTATAATTCATTAGACGATCGCCTAGCGGTTTCACCCGCGTAGTTCCCGTTCCCGTGGGAATTCCGGGATAAAATGTCACTCCCTGAAAAGTGAGCTTCCTAACGGTGAAATAATTTTTCAAATCGGTCCAGTAGTTTCGGAGCCTATTCAATACAAACAAACAAACAATCAAAGCTTTCCTCTTTATAATTATTATAGTATAGACTACTAAATTACATTTTATTTTCTACTAGCTGCGCCCCGCGGCTTCGCCCCCGTGGAAATTTATGTTTCCAACTTCCTTAATTTTTTCTTTCATAAAAACTTTCTCCTAACAATAACAAACACAACAAAGAAAGAATTAGCGAAATCGGTCCAGCCGTTCACGCGTGATGCCGTGACCAAGGAAAACGGGTTTCATTTATATATATATAGATGTTTCTTTTTTATTCATCCTCTATTTGTACAAAGCCGACTTGGGGACGACTTTCTTGGGTCTGTGGGAATCTAATATATTTAGTGACTCAGTGGTTTCATTTCTAGCTATTCACCAAGTAATGTCAACGACAACAAGCCAACTTATAATGACGGGAAAAGTCCAAAGTTCAGGGAAAATGGGCTCGGAAATTTTCAATTACTGGCAAAAGCTACTACTTTATGGGATGCCACATTTAGCAATAGTTTTGTTCGTAAACGTACCTAATTGTTCCTCTTAGGATGTCTTCCCAGAAGAAACTGCACCAGAATGTGAAGCACCACTAAAATAATAAGCTTTTGTTTGTCAATAAGGTTGCGAAAACAGATCTGCTGTCGCAACCTAATTGACAAAAATAATCAACTTTACAACTACAAAATACTCATTACTCATGGAGTTTACGACTAAAGTATGCAAAAATATATAGTTCAATTCGCATATAGATTGCATAAATGAGCAATTAAGTCTATAATTTCTTGGTAGCAGTGCTCTCATTCTCATCCAAAGGTCCTGCCGACATTTGACTGACCTTCGAGGATCTAGGTCAATGTGAATCGAAGACTTTAATTTAAGTATCACTTACGTGTTGTTAATAGGGAGAGGGTAAAAATTATGTCCTTCTTTGAGATAAACTCCATTTGTCCGAATTTGGTATCAATAAGCAATAAATGTAGATTTTTTGGTAGTCGGCAGGTAGCTCAATTGTTTCAATTATTATTATTATTACGAGTAGAGTATAATTATTAGGTATACTGCGAGTAGATCTGACTTGTTTATCAATAGGCCATACATTCATAATCAATGAATGAATTAATTAACACTTTATTTGTACTTACAAGTAAATAAAGTTAATAAAAGTCATAATCATCCTTAGATAAAAAATAAAATTTAAGTTAGTTATCTACATCCGTGAAGAGATTTTCGTCTATACACTGTTTATTTTTTCTGTCTTTGAATGTATGTATATAACTAGCTGCGCCCCGCGGCTTCGCCCCCGTGGAAATTTATGTTTACAACTTTCTTAATTTTTTCTTTCATAAGAACCTTCTCCTGACAATAACAAACACAACAAAGAAAGAATTAGCGAAATCGGTCCAGCCGTTCACGCGTGATGCCGTGACCAAGGAAAACGGGTTTAATTTTTATATATATAGATGTAAAGCAAATTGTTTGTTTCTCAAAATGAGTACCCCTATTTTTTTTACTGTTATGTAAGTGCGTATTTCAATGAAAGTTGATAAACATAGGTGTTTTGTTTTCAAATGATGTTATCAGTGTTTTGCTCATAAAATAACGTCAACTCTAGAATTGGTAATCTATTATTTAATTCAGTAATTATTTGACAAGGTTTGTAAGTGGCGGTGTTTCAAATTAAACAAAAATAATGTTTTTGTATATCGTTGCAATATTATTTGGTTTAAGTGAAGCTGCCCTTGGTGAGATCCATTATAAATGTTAAACAAGTAGGTAGTTACTGTAGTAAGCCCAATTGATAAGCTTATATTGGAACTTCCTGTTGCAGAATTTTCAAAATGCAGTATCAGAGACTCCGAGTGTCAACTAAATTTCTTTCAAAATGTTGGGAAAACGAAATCTCCAGTTGGTATTCCAGAAATAGGCGTTCCTCCGTTGGAGCCCTTTCATTTAGAAAATGTTACTGTACCTGTTATGAACTTCTTCAATCTAACTTTGATCACTGGGGAGTGTCTTGGTATAAGTACTTGCATTGTATCGAAATATGAGTAAGTGTTTTATGGAATACTAGTTTATGCCGGCGCCTTCGCACGCTTTTTTTCTATGGAAACGTTTAAAGGTGATTTCTATTCCTGTGTCGCCGACTTTGGTGTGTAGACTCCATTACTCATCAGCACTCGTATGTACGAGCTGTGTGGTGCCGGCTTAGAATTTGTACCACCCCAACTCTTCCCGCGGGTGTCGTAAGAGGCGACTAAGGGATATCCACCGGGGGCGGGCAGCAGCGCCCCTGCAGAACAATTTTATTCTACCATCGAACTGCGATCCCCAACCCGCATGCCCAGCGTGGGGACTATGGGCATTACTCCCCATGTAATAAAGGCGCTTATCAGGGGGAGGCCTGCGTCCAGTAGTGGACCACTACAGGCTGTTGAGGTTGAGATGATCAATGATTTGTGTGAATGATTCAAATCAGTTTAATTTACTCTATTTTATTACCTTTTACTGACTTTTTGTTTTTCAGGACCGATCTCGTAAATTTTCGTAAGATAGCAGAAATAACATGCAAACGAATTGTCATACAAGGTACATACAATATAACACCAAATCCATTATACTATGGAGTATTTGGAAACCCGCATGGCAGTGGAAATGGGTCTATTGTGTTAGGTAAGAAATAAAAATCTCAACTTATATACTTGCGTTTTTTCGGCATTAATTAGGTTATTAACTAACGAAAAACTTGTATACATATAAATGGGTACGTTATAAAGTATAATGGGTTATTGTTTCAGAGGATTGGTATTACAAATTCGACTATGAGTTTGAATTTATAAAGAAGGAAGACGGACAAATTTACATCAAAATCAAACCTGAAAATGCTCAGTGGACTTCAAAAGTTTTGAAAAAAGTTACTGTAACTGCTGACAACATTATAGCAGATGATCAGGATGTCAGTAAGTTAAATTTTACCAATCTTTATGTTATTCATACAATGTGGAATTTTACATACTTGTTAATTCGCTGTATTCGTACCGACAAATCCCAACTGAAATTGATTGTTTATGTGAGACCGAATGGGATCGTTGAATAATGCACTTTTAAAGAACGAATGCATTAATTTCTAAGAAATCAAATAATATAATATCGCAAAAATTTTCGACTTCCACGGGATAGAAATTATCCAAAGTGCGAGGCTTACGCACTATAATAACAAAAACGTTAGAATGCATTATTGTTTGTTTAGGATATCATACAACAAAATGAAATGAATGAATGGTCATCATTATAATTAATTGATGCTGAAGCCAAAATAGTATATTGGGTTCAACATCAATTAATTATACATTATTATGTACACATCCATCCATATGCATTTATTTATTATAAATGAAGTGCAACCCTTCAACATTTTATAACATTTGTTTTTTTTTTCTAGCTCAAGATGCCCTCTCGAACATCAATCAAAACTGGGAGTTTTTGCTTGATTCATTTGGCTACAATTTTCACAAAATATCTGTCGATTACTACTTTGCCATGTATGGCAAGTTCTTCATAAGCATTCCAACATCACTTTACTTGACAGATGACCTTGAACCGTATCTGAAGAAAAATACTGATGGCACGGAATGAATGTACTAATACACTGCTATTTAATTTTTAGCTGTGTGTGAATTTCTTTCATTTTAAAATAGAGGTAAAATATCATAAAAGTTATCACAATAAAGATTAGGTACAATGTGGTAAATTTTGGATGTTGGTAATTGGCAATCATCATTCGATATACATATTAAAAGGTTTCTGTTTGTTCACCACAGAAAGTATAGGGTTTTACAAATTCAGTTCACGTGCAAACGTGGTCAGTCATTAAAAAAATTCAAAAAGCGCTAAGCGATTTTTCGCTTAGCGCTTTTTGAAACTTTTTCTATGAAAACATCGGAACCATTTTTGGCTCAATTACACGTTGTTTTGAGAAGAACAAAATGTAGCCGAAATAAACGCTGCCGGTGCGTTTGCCATTCAAAAAGATATATTACAGACGTAAAAGGCGTTACGGCTACTTGCGGGACATTTATGGCCAGTAGTTAGTTAGTGCAAGGATTTGGGTATTTTGACAAAAGACCGGGTTGGGTGTGGTTCGTTGTGTGGTTATAAGGGTTATAATGATAAATAAGGAGGTTGATTTCTTTCGTCCATGGTTTATATGCTTTAGGTTGTTCTTACTAAAAATAAATAAATAATACTGGACAATTCACACAGCATCACATAACTCTAAGCTTAGCAGAGCCTATAACAGCCGATAAATACTTAATTCAGATAGTTTTTTAAATTAATAATAGTTACAGATAAAACACTCGGAACATATATCTGCAGATCGTACAAACATATGTCCCGAGGCGGGAATCGAACCCGCAACCTCCTGCGTCGCAGGCGGACCTTGGCCAACCGCACGTCCATTTGTTGAGTTCTACCATGTTCTGTAGAAGGATTTTGTTTGAAAAGATCACGTTATTAGGCGATTTATTCTAATAATGTCTTGCGATTTTTAACGATACTTTTTTTATAACTCTGGACCAAACTTTAGGCAGTCTTGATAATTAAAGTTTGATAAATGGTCAAATAATTAATAAAAGTTTCTCTTTGTCTTGTCATAGTAATTTAACCCTTTAACAGTAGTTAGTAAAAATAGAATTTCATGGATAACTATGAACTTTTTCTGTAGTTATTATTTTATAATTAATTATGCTCATAAATCTAAATTACTCTCAGATCTGAGTCAGCTGTTCCCGCAGAAATAATTTCAAATCTAAATTGAAGCCAGAGGACTGCTAATTGCGTTAATTTTTCTCTCTAATTAAAAAGATTTTGCAAACGCGATGATGCAAAAAGGATGCTGAGAAATAAAATATTCTATTTCCTAAGCAAATATTTTAATGCTTGTACGGTACCTACGTTATATTTTTACCCGCGAGAATTATGTTTTTCGCGCGCATTTGGTTGTTTAATAACTGGAACTCTTTTAACCTTGAAGCCACCAAACGGTTAAGTTTAAGTTGAGGTTTAGTTTAACCACTGCCACAGTCTTATAGTGATTTTAATTATTGGTATTGGCATCAGTAATCTCTAATGCTGGCTATTTTAGGCTACATTCAATCTTGTCTTTTATTTAAAAAAAAATCATGGTAAATATCCCGTTGTAAATAACCTCAGTAATCTAAAATAGATAAAAAGCAGGGACTGACTCGGAATTTATTTTTTTATTCTGTATAACTGAAGCAGAAGTGAAACTTATGGGAAGTGTTTCCTATTTATTTTAAACCATACGAGCTCTAAGGTTTAAATTTAAGCACTGATACAACCAGTAGTTAAGTCATATGGGTCCATTTTGTAACCAGCAGCTGTGGGTATGGGCATTTCAAATTGTATTAATTACCTATGTCTCAGATAGGTCAGTGTTTCTCAAACTGACCAAGCTTCTATACAAATTTATCTTCGTATTTTCCTACAAATTATTATGCAGTCCGTATCACGGTTTAGCTGAATGGGTGGTAAGGCTTGGAGTTTTCTTGAAAATCAAAGACGAATTTCACGAACACGATAAGTTTAGCGAAGGTTTCTGATGGACCTATACCCGAACGAAATTTTATTTGTTCATTCAATCAATTACTGAACTGCATAATAATATGGCACTACTACCGAAGTAACATTGGGTAGGTACCTACCCAATCTGTGCTACTACTACGTCTTTGGTAGTAAATGAATGGCAAAGAAAGAGTGAAACACGGCCCGTTAGTTAAATTAATAATAAATAATTAATAGGACAATCCACACAACATCATCTAGCCCCAAGCTAAGCTAAGCTTGTGTTATGATATGAAATGATAGATAGATGACATTTTTCATTATACATAAAAAATACCCAGAACACCCGGAAAAAACATTTTTCTCCAGGCGGGAATCAAACCCGCTAACTTCTGCGTCGCAGGTGGACTTTCGCCACGCCAGATCGCTCGCCAATTCAAGGAGTTCCATGGCATCATAACCTTAAACTTCATAAATCCTTCAGTTGGCGAGTCACACCATCACGTCTTATTTTAGCTGACCTTGCCTCACCAAAACCACGTATATAAAGAACTAAGTCCGTAACAGAACAGCATTGTAATGCAGATTAAACCACAGATTCCTCCGTGGGTGGATAACGGCCCTACGATTAAGATTTCGCAAGAGCGGCGGCCACATACATTTATCTCTCGAATCTAGATCGGTGTACACTCTACCTAGACTTTTGTGGTGAAAGGTCAGACAAACATGTTTGGTTTTGCAACAAAATCCGCTAGAAGTTTCGTAGGGATTGATGTCGTAAGACGTGACTCCCTACAACTCAGAAAACATGAGGTCTAGGTACTGAATGTAAGAAATTCCATAATTTCCTTTTGATTATTTTATAACCTTCAATTACCTACAGAAAACCAGGGACTCGAGCTATTTTGCTGGCATCTTACCGCAAACTGTGATAAGATCTTTACGAAATAGCAAAGGTTGTATTGCAATTTCAAAGTTTACGTATTTAAGGTACCTAAAAATACCGTCTGTAAAGTTTTCTCAAATTCATTTAAAGGTGAAACTTTGTTGTGGAGATTGCGAAGGATTTCAGGAGATAAGACCTGTAGAAGAAACGAAAACCTGCACAAGACTAAAGTAAAATGCCTTCTAGACCCTCGTGATACAGTGGTGATAAATAATCGACCACATTGTCAGTTACCACCAGGTGGAATTAAGGTCAAACGAAAGGCCTCTGACGATAAAAAGATAGACTTGGGCTATCCTGCTACTGCTAGAGCTCAAAGCAATTTCTATTGGGTATATTCCATTAAGATCAAATTTCTGCTAGATCAGACACCTAACATGAAATATTTGTAAAAATCTACGTTTTATTTTATCCGGATTCACCATCAGCATTTGTTTAGGCTCTAATAATCTTATCACGTGGACCGTAGCCACCAAGACTCCACGAAGTTCGTCGACCGCAGATGAATCTGTTATGCAACGATGCGCCGGAGTTGATCCGGCCTCGATGGAGTTCAAGTACAGGTTTCATCTTCATTCATTTAGTACCTACGCGTCAGTCAACGTGCATGGATGCTTTGTTTATATTTTGCACAGGTTGATCATAAAGATGTGTTGAGGAGTGAGGACTTGTTCAGAAAAATCGGTGTCAAATTCCACATTTGTATGGCAAAAGTGCATTAAATTTAATGGTTTTCGGATTTCCGACGACTTAGAGATCTGACTAAGTGTGGACTGAATTGTACATAATTAACTACCCGAAGGGAACCTTTGGTATATGGGTCCCTAATGCACACCCAGAAGTGGGAAATATTTTGGCTGTAATTACTGCGATGGCGACTAATCATATACTATCTGATTTGTTATCTGTTCAATGAATTTTAAAAACACCTGCGATCCTTTCTTAAAATTACACTATTGTATAAAACTCTAGGAGCTCTATAATTTCAGTAAAATACTGAGTGGGACTAAGTCCTAGACATAAGAGACGAAAATAAATTTGCGCTCGTCCATGATATTGCAGTCTAGTAGGCGTAAAAAACACAACAAATTATTATGCAAATCGACATCTTTAGAGTGCGATGCTGACAAACGCGACATGAATTACGAATGTATCACGTATAGGTCGTTAATTCACACGTCAGACATGCGCTTTCGATTGCACTTCTATAGAGAGAAGAGACAATATATTATAATTATAAAAACATATAAAGAATCAATTTTATTTTCAATTCAAACTCTTCGTCTTTTCTCTATAAAATCAGCATTTCTATCAAATGTATAGGTAAAGTAAAGAGAGATTGGAGCTTGGTCTGTGCTCTCAAGACCACACTTTAAACTCTCGTTATCATATACTTTTATATGATAACGAGAGTTTAAAGTGTGGTCTTGAAGGTCATCCGGAATTTACTGACCTTTGTCAGTAAATTCCGGATGACCTTTAAACATGTTTACAAAAACAAAATTAATGGTTCGTAAATTGTAACAAATAGCATAGTTGACGACTTACCTAACAAAGTTTTACAAAGGCTAAGAGTGATTTGAATAAAAATATTTTTGTTTCTGTCCCTATCTCTCCCTACTAATATTATAAAATTTAAACTAATTCTGTCTGTCTGTATGTGTGTACCTTTTCACATTTAAACGGCTAAACGAATCATTATAAAATTTGGTAGGAAGGTAGACGGTATCTTAGAGACGGGTTAAGACTACTTTTTATCTCATTAAAGGGTGTGCGAAGCAGAAGCTTACAAGCTAAGAAAATACATTGAATTACGAACTCGTTTTCCAAGTCAGAGAAGCTACAAATTTCAATAGAGATTCTAAATTCTGAAATAAACTACCAGAGCTTAATTCCAAAAGATTTACTGTAAATTGAAAAGGAATACGACCCAACTACCTAAATCTTTTCAAACTGAGCTCATTGAATTTTCGTAATAACCTACTTCATTTCCATAAGCTTAGAACTGATTCTTCTGAGAATATACAGATGACGTTGAAACAAGCACAAAATTAAAAAAAACTTGAGAGGTGTCAAGGGACACCCGGATGGAACGAAGTTCATAAGAGAGAGAGAGAGAGAGACAGACAGAGAAACATGCGCACGCCGCACGGCTTACAATAGCTTACTACTTTTAGCAAAAAGTGTCGTTACAACTTTTCGTATGAATTATTCCCGTCTAGCCCCCTTCACAACGCGCAATAAGGAACTTCGTTCCAAAATTTTAAAAACCCCTGTGTTTCTCTAAATCTGTCAGGATTTTCATGAAACATGGCTATGAACACTCGGTATAAAATTCCATTGCTATGACACAAAAAAACTAGGCTTCGTGGACGATGGTGGTAAGAGCTGGATGTCTTGAGGAGAGGCAAACCAATGAAATATAAAGCCGAGTGGTGGTGGTGTTACAGGGGTAATGTAACGTGTCACACAGCGAGCATTCGTGCTGTCAGTACCAGGAAAACAGAAGCAAGCAAGAAGATGCTCGCAATGAGCAATGAGACGGATTTTAAAACATGGCGCAAGGTTTCATGCTCGCTGCAATTGGCTGCAAATTAACGCCTCGTAACACCGGTTTATAGCAGTTACTAAAGTGGCAAACAGTGGAAAAAATTCGGAATGAGAAGCGATAATACGAGGACGTCTTTGCCTAACAATAGGATGATTTAGGCTACTAAGGCTAAGTAAAAGCAAAAGAAAATTAGAAATTATTTTATCAACATGTTTTCCCACCGGTGGAATAAATTAGAATTTTATTATTATAAAGAATCAATCATTTAGAATCATCAGCCTATATCAGTCCATGATATAAGCCGATGATTATAAATTATTGATTGATTGATGATGCTGGACATAGGCCTCCCCTAATAAGCGCCAGAATGCCCTGTCTTCAGCTTGCCGCATCCAGCATCTGCCTGCAGTCTTCCGCAGGTCGTCATCTCATGTGGCCGGAGGGTGTCCTACACTACGCTTACGAAGTCGCAGTCTGCACTCAAGAACACGTTTACCCCAACGGTTGTCGATTCTTCGCGAGATATGGGCGACCCATTGCCACTTCGGTCTCACTAATCCTTTGAGCTATGTCGATAACATTGGTGGAATTAATTAATACCTACTCAATACCTACTAATAAAAATTTAAATGTAAATTAAATATTAGTAGTATATCCGTGAATAGCTATTATACAGGGTGCCACGAAACATGTATACTAAGCCAAAAGGGGGTGATTCTGTACCCCGAGGATATCAACTTTTGTTCTACGACTTTTTGAATTTCGTGATTTTTTCAACTTTTCTGAAAATATTAGGTTTAAAAAACTGTAAATTTTAGGTACCTACGTTCAGGCTTTCTGTGTCCAGTTCGTAAAAATCTCACCTCACTTTTTGATGCTCCTAGTTCTTACCGAGACCATTTTAGGATTTGCCCACTTTGTTTTAAGCTATAGCTTATAGTCTTAGTAGGAACAATAACGCTGTAAAGTGGACTTCCTCTTTATGTGTTTAGTCTGCTAATAAGCAGTCTTTGGTATGACATGTGCAAAGGCTGCTCTTTAAGTAAATATCTTCATTGCATAAAACTTAAAGTGATCACTGATGATTTTTGTCGTTTATACGGAAACCTAAAGTTTATTTCTATTCCATGGTAACTGATTTATGGGATAAAACGTAGCCTATGTTTTATTCCAGGCTTAAAATTAGATCTAAGCAATTTCAGCTTAATCCGTTCAGTAGTTCCGGCGTGAAGAAGTAACAAACATCCATCCATCTAATAGTCCAAACTTTCCCATTTCTAATATTAATGTAATTTTCTGACTTTTTCAAGAGTCCTGTAAGTCAAGGAAATGAAGCACTTTGGTATAAGATATTTTCTTCCATCGAACGTAAACCATTTCTCTGTAAATCTAATTAGGTGAAGAGTATGGTAGAGTTTCGACTCCAAAAATAAGAAGCCTTGATCTGAAAATGTTCTCTGATTTATGCGATCATGTTCATTCATACATCACAGAGCGAGCTAAGGTCGTTTGTCTTGAATGGAATTTATTCGCAAAACATCAGAGGTCATTTGGTAATTGATATATGGGACACGCCCTGCACCTACTCAGCACACATACTTACGTTCATTGCTGAACAAGCTTCCCCCAAACAACTACCCCACGTATTGTTATAATCACCAGGCTAGGCGGGCGGACTAGTTAGGTGCTGGACGCAGGCCTCCCCCTGTTATGCGCCTTGTTGGCTTTTATCTCATCAAAAGATACTGTGTCTACATAATGTGTCTATTGATGACTTTCAGTCGGGCAGAATTGTGTCAAACCATGATGCAGAGCCAAAATAAATGAAAAAGAAAACTTTCTGTGTGTGTGCAAAAATAAAATAAGAAGAAGAAGAAAATCTTGGATTGACCATGGATCGGTGATTGTTGATTTTGTTTATTTTGATAGCCTGTCGATGTTCATTCGAGTCAATACTCGCCATGACTCTACCAACATATTGTAAAAGCGTTATTCCATTTCATCATTTAAGTAGACACTTAATTTAATTCTACTCATTATAAAAATTTACTTCATGCCTTCATATTTTAATGTTTCTTGTGCAATTAGAATCCATTTATTGCACACGTTAAGTTTTAAAGTTAGTTATTTAATCCATTAGGATGGAATTTTTGCAGGTTTATTGTAGAATTAAGCAAATTTAAGTTATATGTCATAAGTCTCTTCATAAACCGGTCTTATCCATACCTACTAATATTATAAAAGTGAAAGTAGCTTTGTATGTCTTTTACCCTTTCAAGCCTTAAAGGCTGAACGGATTATAATGAAATTTGGCAGCGAGCACACAATATTTCCGGAATGGACATAGGCTACTTGAAAAGCGCGTGCGAAGCCGTCGGCAGCAGCTAAGGCATAAAGAGAACTAACCTAATATAATTGAAAAATGTGATCACCAAAACCTAGCCTAGGTTTTGGTGATTACATTTGCTTTAAAACTAACAAGTAAAAATATTTATAAATATTTATATACAATAATATTTAAAAAGTAAAAATATTTAGTTTTGCTCACAAGAGCAAAAAATATGATGTATTTTGTAGTGCCCCACCCGGGCTCATGTTGGTAGCTGTAATCTATTCTTAAGATCTTTGTACAACATGAAAGCAATAAAACACTTAAAACTTGAAACACTTGACTGAGTAGATTTGCCTTCTAGAATTTCGTCACACATTGTCTGTCACTTCGTCACTACCAACAGGTGACATTCTACGTAGCCAAACGAAGACTCGCGAGAAAAAATCTAATGCGTATCAATTAGTGTAGTAGCCTAGGTTTGGTAAAAGAATAGGTTTAGAACGGTAGCATTAGTTTCAAGACTAAATTGTCAGCCACTTCATCTCTACCAACAGGTGAGATTCTATGTAGCCAAACGAAGATTCACGAGAAAAAAATCTAGTCCGTATCAATTACTGTAATAGCTTATTTTAGGTGAAACAATAGATTTGGGAGCATTTGCTTCAAGACTGAATAGACGCTTTCTAGATCTTAGTCATACATTGTCTGTCACTTCGTCACTACCAACCAACAGGTGAGATTGTAAGTATATTTTTTTAGTGCATATCAATTTGTCTTATATGTTTCTTGCCTTGCCAAAACCGAAAGCTGGCAGCTCATTATGGATGGTTTGCAAACTAATCTAAAAAGTCCGTAGCATGCAATAACCGGACTCTTATCAGTTGTTAATTGTTAACCAATAATGATCTTAGATCCATGGTGTCGCAATCAATGTGTTCGCGATGTTAAGGCCACGCGAAATGTTAAGCGGTCGCCGACACAGATGGATCATTACAAGACTTAGACGGCTGCGCTTGCGCAAGCGTCGACGCCGTAGAGCAGTGAGCGCAGAAGGTAGTCGAAATAAAAAATGTTTTACCTTTCTTTTTTCATTTTGTTGTGTTTCTTGTAGGTATTGTTTTGATTTATAAATTTTTACTCAACTAAATATCTGTTCTGTCTAACTTATAAACTGTTGTTATTTCTGATAAGACCTCTAATTTTGCTAATTTGCACATTTTGCTTAAAGGGGACTCCAAACCCTGTATGTTTAGTGTAAAGGTTCTCGGAAAAAAACATTTGTTTTATGTATTTTTATTTTTCAAATATATGAGCAGAATACTTGACCTGAATCATACGAAATTAAATAGAAATAACTTATGGTTCCTCTAGCGACTTCCTATGACACGTGTTTTCCCGGGATAAATATTAGGTGAGGAGGCCAATTTACACTTTGACTGCCACTGACGCACACTGCCATACAGCAGCTCCTTACAAAACGACGCACGCTGCCGTGTCGCACGCGTCGCTTAAGCTTGGCAGGCATCGAACGCGTTAATTTGAATACGCGATTTCGTGTTTCATTTAGTTTGTAACAACTGGTCGAAACGAAATACGCAGTTGCGTGTTGGAGAAATAAAATAGGTCCCTAGTATTGGTGCTATGTTACTCCAGATCTAGAAAACTTATGTAATTTTATATTTATTGTGTTATATGAGCTTAATGTATTAAAAGTCACGTCCTCTCAAGTTTGTAAGCATTTTTCTTTCAATTAGAGTAAAGTTTTGGAGTTGCCTTTCTGTGCATCTATCTCATCCAAACCTACTCACAAAGTAATTGTAGTCATTTTGCACATGAATTTTAATGCTTCATTCGAACCGGTTTTTGCACAGTAGTTCGTAGGTACTTACACCTACTAATTATTTTGCTATTAACCTATATGGCTGCCAATTATTTAATTCTACATAATACTGACACTGAAATTGCATACAGGTAAGTCTAACCCTGGAATCAAACATAGGCGACTTTTTATCCCATAAATCAGTTCCCATGGGATATAAATAACCTCAAAACGTTTCCATACGAACAACGCGTGCGAAGCCGCGGGCAGAAGGTAGTATTATAAATGCGAAAGTTTGGATGGATAGATGGATGGATGTTTGTTACGTCTTCACATCAAAACTACTAAACAGATTGAACTAAAATTTAACATCGGTGTAGCTCTAAGCCTGGAATCAAACCTAAGCTACTTTTTATCCCATAAATCAGTTTCCATGGGACAGAAATTACCTTTGAACGTTTCCATAGAAAGAAAGAGAGCAAAGCCGCGGGCAGCTAGTTTTCCAATAAATTTTAACATCCGGTTTGATTGTATTTATACTAATATTATACAGCCGAAAGTAACTCTGTCAGTCTGTTATCTAGATCTTGATTCGACATCGTATTATTATTTTATTTTTTTCATCGTTAATTAATTCCAACCATATCGCAGTGGGTACACGGGTAAACAGGAATTGTGAAGTGTGGAGGAGCAGAGGAACAGTGAAGCTAGTGGGTGCACGGGTCGCGGGTCATAAATCCATAGTTCCACACTAATTGTGCATCAAACCTGCATGCACAGTACCTGCCCTTATAAAATGTCCATAAAAATATACAACAAGCTACCAAACGTAATGAAAGACATCCAATTCGATTCCCTTCACAAATAAATTAAAACAATTCATAATTGACAAATGCTACTAGGACGTAAAATTTAAATTTACGTCATAGTAGAATTTTAAATGACAAATTAGGCAAACTGACATATACAGGGTGTCCCAAGAAGTAGTGATATACTGAAGCTGAGAGGTAGAGGACCTAAAGGACTATCTGAAGCACCCCCATGTATGTTCCGCGATTTTTCGTGTTTTCGGAGCTATGATTTTTTTTTTTAATTTTTCACCTTTCGCCGAGGACGATGAGATTTTTATTTATGGTTACGTGAATTATTGCAGTAGATGCTTTATTTTTTTTTGTGTGCTAAGCTGATAGATAGGCCAACTCAGTATGGTAACATTTACTATCGTTAGATCTTCAAATGGAATAAAAAAATAAAAAATGCTAAGAAAAATAAAATTTACCCAGTATGTTCACAACTTCAAGGGCTCTTAAAAAAATAAAATCACATAAAAAATAAATACCATTTGGCTTTTAAAAACTTGCTCTATCTATCAGGTAGCTACTCTGAAAATTTCATTTTATTATTCATAAGGCTTCAATCAAAAAATTTAAATCTAAATGTGGTAAGTGCAAAATTTTAATTTACATGATGATTAATGCAAGCAAAGTAAAACCAATTACATTACAATAAATATTCAAAATGGCCCCCCTGTTGCTCAATGCATGTGCGACATCGCCGGAAAAAGTTGTCTTTTAAACGTCTGAATGCACTTCTATTATTTTTAATGGTTTCTTCTGCTACTCTCATTTTCTGGGTTAACTCGTCCAAATTGCGGCATTCTCTCGAGTAGACGAGGTCTTTGTAGTATCCCCATACAAAAAAAATCAATGGGGTCGGGGGACCGTGGAGGCCAGGCTATAAGGCAGGCGTCACCCCGGCTGCAACAACCAATCCATCTTTCAGGGTATCTTTGATTTAAATAGTTATGGTATAAATGTAAATGGGGGTGATTCAGATAGCCCTTTAGGTCTTCTACCTCCCAGCTTCAGTATATCACTACTTCTTGGGACACCCTGCATATTATGTCAGTTTTTTGACATATATGAAAAGTGCCAAAATTTAACTTCAATAAATTATTTAACATAAATGTTACCTATTTGTACAATCTAGTTTATTGTCTAACCTAACCTAAACTCGTTTTATTTGCAGATTTTATAAATTTTACATAGGCCTCCCCTAATGAGCGCCATAGCGCCCTGTCTTCAGCTTGCCGCATCTCTGCCTGCAGTCTTTCGCAGGTCGTCACCCCACCTTGCCGGAGGGCATCCTACACTACGTTTGCCGAGTCGTGGTCTCCGCTCAAGAACACGTTTCTCCCAGCGGTTGTCGGTTCTTCGCGAGATATGGCCAGCCCACTGCCACTTTAGCTGGCTAATTCTTACTCACCTTAGTCCCTACATATTTTTATCAAAAACAACCTCGGTCTGCCTTCCACTTGTTGTTACGCCCAACAGTTCACATGTGATGACACTAATAAATTATTGAGTACTAGCTTCTGCCCGCGTCTTCGCACGCGTATTTTCGGTATACAAAGTAACCTATTATCTGTTAGCCACGTTCTAAACAGACGCCAAATTTCGTCTTGATCTGTTCAGTGGTTTTGGAGATACTTTCGGCTTTATAATTAGGATTTTGAAGTAATTCTATCTGTCTATCTGGCTGACTGTTACCTTGTCATGCCTAAACCGCTGAACGAATCTTAATGAAATTCGGCAGGGAGGTAGACCGTATCCCAGGGACGGGCATATAGGCTACTTTTTATCCCGGTAAGTGCATGCATATCCACAGGCAGAAGCTAGTTTTAAAAGAAAGTAGACACTAGATGGTTACTACGTTATTTTAGAGTGATTTTACAGGTCATCGAACTAGTAAGAACAAACGAACTGTGATTCATTTTACTAAGGTTCGATGTGAATGAAATTGCGGACATAGACTTTGTTGTTATAGCTCTAAAATTCTAAGGGCTTTTCATTTATAACTGTAAGGGTTAAACTCCATCATACCAACAGTCTTTTCCGGGACAATATAGGTACCTTCCTAAATGAAAAAGGTTTAGGTAGTTTATACGAGAAGGTAAATAAAGTTTACCATGTTCCCAACAAAGGTTAGCCCCTATATTTATACGTTGAAAGGAATTTTTTTATAGCTCTAAAATTCCAAGGGCTTTTCATTTTATAACTGTTAGGGTTAAACTCCATCATACTAACAGTCTTTTCCGGGACAATAAAGGTACCTTCCTAAATGAAAAAGGTTTAGGTAGTTTATACGAGAAGGTAAATAAAGTTAACCATGTTCCCAACAAAGGTTAGCCCCTATATTTATACGCTGCACTAAGGGGTAAAATGGCAATCTAGCCGGTCAAATTTTTTTTTTATTGTAAATAGATTTCAAATGTAACCTGTGCTTTGAAAAGTTGTTTGTAACATTCTATAAATTAAAAAAAAAAAAAAAATTTTTTAGCTCAAATAAAAATTTAATTTTAATATGGAAGAAATTTTAGAACAAAGGTTAGGACGATGATGAGTTCCACGGTTCTTCGTTTTGATCGCCCTCTTCGTCCTCCTCATCTTCAGAAGCCTCTTCGGTTGAGTCATCATCTGAATATATATAAATATATATATATATATGAATATATATAAATTTCGATCAAATTAACCTGCATTTTTAAACATCATAATTAGTGACTCATAAAATTAGAATCCGCGGGTTTCCGCGGCTAACTGGACAATTCGTCTATTGTAGACACTCTTATCTCTTTATTTCAATAAAAATAATAACCGGGACGGACCCTGAAGTACAACAAAACATTTAAACACTTCATATAATCAGTTAAAAATTAATTACAAAAAAGGACTATTTTCAAACGGCTAAAAGTATTATATTACGTTAATCTTTAAAACAATCAATAATTGAAAATAATGTGCCCTTACCTGCTTCTTTTAGATCCATAACAATATTCTTGAACAAAGTTATCAAATTGAAAATATTCACTAACAAACTGAGACGTGCAAACTTCGAATGCCGAGAACGATACACACACTTGCAGTGACGATCAAGTTCCGACTAAAGTTACGACGCAGGTAGAGCCGGTGAGGGACGGGGAAGGGTTGGCTATTGTTCTCTGTGTATTTAACTTCACCGTTAGCCGTTAGTTTTTTACCTGCTATGAGTTTTGTTAAATTCACTTTTGACCGGCTAGATTGCCATTTTACCCCTTAGTGCGCTGAAAGGAATTTTAATGGCATCATCAGACATATTTTTACCTTTTATCTACCCTTTTGTATCAGCATTTTGAGGAACAATTTATTGCAGACCCGGGGTGGAACTAGGGCTCATTATTTAGAAAATAAATATAGAGGAAACTATCTATTTAACGTGAATTACGAACGAATGGATAGATGATTTATTTATATGTGTTCATATCCGGTCGGAATCTTTTCCTATTCTTGTGTATTTTTACGAAGATGGTTTATTGTTTTCCTATTTAGATTTCTGTTATGATTTAGTATTCTACTCTGAAATGAATTACCGTCAGCCTTTTTCATTTTCATTTGCTTTATACAAACGCGAGGTCCAGGAACCTTGTTTTTGTAAGTTTTTATAAAAAGAAATCAAATAATATCGCAAAAATTTTCGACTTCGACGGGACTCGCATCCTTCCTTCAGTACAGGAATGTGCTAACCAACTACACCACGAGGTCAAGTGACGTGGGAGTCGAAAATCTTTGCTTTAGTGTGGGGTTACGCACTATAATAACAAAAAACTTTATAAAAAGATCCTCTCAATGTGGATATAAGTTGTGTACATAAAGAATGGGATTGTAAATGACGCGCGACAGCATGCTGTCCCACTTTTATCACATTTGCATGCTGTCCCGCTGTTATCTCCAATCCTATGCTTCAGCTGTACGACTTTTTTATACAAAAGATGTTCCAAAGCAACAAATAGAATCTCGAATACCTACATACCATGATCAATGTAGTACCTTTTATAGTTACCTTAATGATCATGATATTAGTACCTATAGTTTGACACCATGGTTGTTTTGACACAATACGCTCCGTTTTGAAGAAATGATCAATGTAGTACCTTTTATAGTTACCGTAATGATCATGATATTAGTATAGTTTGACACCATGGTTGTTTTACAACAATACGCTCCGTTTTGAAGAAATGATCAATGCAGTAGGTACCTTTTATAGTTCCCTCAATGATCATGATATTAATATAGTTAGACACCATGGTTGTTTTGACACAATACGATCCGTTTTGAAGAAAAAAACAGCCCTCATTCTTCAAGATTACTTTGTGGTCTCGTAAATCGAATTCCGTGTTAACAGTATTCTGTTTAGGTTTTCTGCAAAATAGTCACTTTACACTTTAGGCATTTTACTTCCTCGCCATTTTGTAAGTTAAACTTTCTGATCAGCATCCTGAAGCAATAGAATTGATAATTTGACAAGATTGACAGAACAATTCGCACTGGAGCTAAGCCACACACAAAGTAAAATAAAAACATTTATTTTTTAAATCGTAAATAATACGAAATTGAGAATTGATAATGTATCGTATCTTGATACCCATGTCTTGACATGTAGCAATTGATCGGCAGGCAACAGTTTTTCGTTCCCACATTTAATATTTACATTGTATATTTGATACTCTGTTGGTATTACATATATCTTTATCAGAACCAGTTTCTGACAAGTATCTGACACGTGTTCAGGATTCGTTGTGCGCATTACGAAACGGTTTTGTAATTATCTTTAGTCATTAGAACAAGATTAATTTTGTTTGGACCATGTCAGTTAGGACACTATAGAACACTAAATTAAATCACAACATTTATTCAATAAAACTTACTTCACATTTTGTCGAGTTATTGACATGTCCACAAAATCCTTTTTGAAATACGTTTACGCTCTGAGATTTGAATCTCAGGCCCTCAGAAAGGAGCTTTTGCTATTGTTAGCAGAGCTTCATTTCTGGGGGCCTAGTCGGAACACGAAAATCGATGTTTCTGATTAGTTTTTGTGCAAAACCTACTATTATGTCACTGACATATGAAAGCTTTTGCACGAAAACGAATGACTAAACTTCGATTTTCGTTTTTACGAGTACCAGCCCTGATAGTTTACGTCGTCATGACGCAGGCATCACCAGCTGTCATTTCTTGGAGGCGGTGCTGGTGGTCTGTGAAACAAATGAAGAACATCATTGATATGCCTTTCATATTCATCATCCTATATTAGTTCACTGCTGGACATATGCCTCCCTCAATAAGCGTCATAGCGTCCTGTCTTCAGCTTGCCGCATCCAGCATCTGCATGCAGTCTTTCGCAGATCGTCTTCCCATCTGGCCGGAGGGCGTCCTACACTACGTTTGCCGAGTCTCGGTCTTCATTCAAGAATACGTTTACCCCAGCGGTTCTCGGTTTTTCGTGAGATATGGCCGGCTCAATTCAGCTTGCTAATTTTAAGATTTTACAAACTTCTAATTCAAAACTACGAAAGGATTTGACCACCTACTGACTAGGTACATTAAGAATGGCTGCACCGATTTTCATCAAACGTAGCTAGGAATACTTCCAGAAATAGGTAGAAGGTATCTCACAAAGTAACAATACTCCTGCCAAATTCGATGTGAAACCTTTGTAAACAAACGTAACCTAAAATTTTATCTGTTGCAGTGTATTTTTTACCCCATTGACATTCTTTGTCGATTTGAGATCCTTCTATAAATATAGCTAACAAACTCGACGCCTAACACGTGAGTTCTAGATTTCCCGGTATGATTTGTTTTCAAACATTTCACATCAAAGTTGGCTGGAGTAAAAGCAAACTAAATCAAAATTGTTACTTTCTGTTTGGGAAATTAAGGAGATTTGATCTTCCACTCAATTAAATTCCAATATAAAATATTCTTAGTTCCGTCGTGAGTAAAAGAAACTGCACTGGGCTAAACTTATTTTGATAAAATTACCTACCCAGGAGTGTTCCAGTTACTGCTATCACATGGTGCCGTTGTTGGAGTTTCTTGCTGTCTGAAAAGTTAATAAAATCAATAAATACTAGTATTGATTTTTGAACTGAAGTCAAAATATTTCTTCATTTTTTCCAGTCTCCTCTATCTTGTTCTTTTTGCATCTATCTTGCAAGGTTACAAGAGACCCAGATTTGTACGGCCCGATCTTAAACACCTCCGAGTTTGACTCATTATTGTTCTAAATCTAGTTTAATTAGTGCATAAACATACAAACTTTCACATTTGAAACGAAATGAAATTTATTTATTGCATAGAAACACAGACAAAACTATTTATTCTATTCGACATAACTATTATTCCGAAAACAATCATTTTTCTAAATATAACTAAATGTTAGGTATTTTATATCTATGTTTGCGTTGATTGCATTGGCTAGCTTTAGATATACTAATATTACAAAGAGGAAAGATTTGATTGTTTGTTTGTATTGAATAGGCTCCGAAACTACTGGACCAATTTGAAATATTCTTTCACCGTTAGGAAGCTTACTTTTCAGGGAGTGACATAGACTATATTTTATCCCGAAATTCCCACGGGAACGGGAACTACGCGGGTGAAACCGCGAGGCAATCGTCTAGGATATATATCGACGCCAAATAAGCGGAAACGTAGTAACCAACACCCAAGTCAATTTTTTTTATTGCATAATCGGAATCAGAAAAAAATCCCGCGTCGAATAGTCCCGACTCCCGTGGCTCTAAGACCAATATAAAATTTTGTACAGCGTTGAAATTCACCCTATTTTTTTTAGGGACCACCTAAAAAAAAATAGAAATAGCTGTAAATAGCTTAAAAAAATGTTCATTTCGAACATTTTGCATTTACAACAATTCACATTTTGCAAAGTGTTATTACTTGATTGTAATTTTAATAAATATCGTAGACTAGACGATCGCCTCGAAACCGCGAGGCGATCGTCTAGTCTACGATATTTATAACTTTAGTGTGATTATTGTGATGACTGATGACTTTCCATTACCCTGTTCCCAAATTGGTGAGACTAATGGCCTCATTGGCTTTGATCTTCCATGCGTAGGTCCTCCATAGCTTCACACACAGCGGGGTGAGCGAAGTGCACCACAGCACTCCGAGGCAGTAAGCCGTAACCCACCACGTATGCTACAAGAAGAGTATAATACAATAATATGTGTATAAAGAGTATAGTATAATATATACTACATAATACAAGAGGATATACAAGAGGAGATATCTACTATATAAAAATAAGTCGGGTTTTCCTTCCTGACGCTATAACTCTAGAACGCACGAACCGATTTCCACGGTTTTGCATTCGTTGGAAAGGTCTCGGGCTCCGTGAGGTTTATAGCAAAGAAAATTCAAGGCGTGCGAAGCCGTGGGGCGCAGCTAGTATGATATAATTATATGCAAGAGGTGTTTACATATTTATTTTACAACTAGCTTCTGCTTGCGGTTTCAAATGCGTATTTTCGGTATAATAAGTAGCCTATATATTCTAAGTTAGGCTATATTCTAAATGTACGCCAAATTTCACATTAACAAATAAATACTATTCTAATACAAATAATAGCAAACCACGGTGAAAATATTCTCAAATTACAAATCATTTTGGTACTACGTTTGTATGGGAAATTCATCCTCCGCCGGACCCTTAAGACGTTATGTTTTGGGACATATTTTTTTATAAGTGTCCTCTATCCAAGTACCTTCATAAATAAGTTTCTTAATGTGACTTGTGACCGAGGGCTGGTGAGTATTTGGCGCAGCACATCAGCATTGCCATACAGCGTGGCAATACAGCCACCATCTTGGGGACGCTTCCAACTGGTATTGATATGGATCAGTTGAGCTATTTGCAGATTATTTGCTACAATCTGCAGTTACCTCAATTGTTTCAATTGCAAATACCAGTTCTAATTAGTTTCTAATCATAGTAATTTTCGTTCTAAATAAAGGTTGTTAATATAGAACCAGTTAAAAGATTTAAGAAGAAATCATTATCTTACCAAAGAATCGATATAATTGGTGCACAGCAAGCTCCTAGCACCAGCAAAGACTGCAAACAGAGGCATGCACTTAGCAGCATGTCTGCTGGTGGAGGTCAGAACATGGGTACGCCACCCGGCCGCATGGGAGACCAGCCTAGACACGAACAGCGAGATTTTCTGAAAATAAATAATTCATAATAAAACTTTTAAATCCATCATGGTTATTAACACTAAAATGAAGCCGGTGGTAGTAGTAACGTTCGTAGCAAAAGACAAAAAATGAAGGTAGATCGATATATCTGCCAATAACAACTCACACGCAGTGCCGTCAGTTATTCCGTGATCATGGCGCATGAAACTGTGCCGAAATATTGGAAAACTCTTTGTTTCCATAAATACAATAAATGTACTAAAAAAGGTCAAATTATAAAACTAAACACTAAACAAATAAAGTACAATTTTTTTTATTTCTGTCGCCACGGTATGAAGACTAAAGTGGCCGCCTTATCGCTTAGAAGCGATCTCTTTCAGACAACCTTCGGATGGAAAGAATTATGTGAATTTATGAAAGACAGGGGGGTGTACCAAACATAACCTCATCATTTATGGGCCTCATCATATTTTACTTTTATTATAAAAGCGAAACTAATTCTCTCCGTTACCTTTTCACACAAAACTAATTTGGCAGGAAGAACGATATATCTACTGGGACGGACAAAACTTATACAAAAAGCGCGTGCAACCCACACAACATCTTCTATCCGCGACGTAAGCAAAACTTGTGATAGGGGTAAACTGACATAGGTGCATACTTAATCCAAAATAATTTATTTCAATATCCATAGAAAATATCCAGAACACCCTGAACCAATATCTGCAGATCTTACAAATATTTGTCCCAAGTCGAGAATTGAACCTATTTCCTGCGTCGCAGCCGGACCCTCGCCCGCTGTGCCAGTGAGGCCGTCGAATATTCTATCGATATTAAGAAGTTGAAGTTTAAAGCTTGTCGTAGTAGGTATTGCAAGCCGAACTGGCTTACAATACCTACTACTCTTTGGCTGCTTGATTTTAGACTTTTTTAGAGACAACATAAAACGAAGTTTTCTTTCTAAATTCGTAGGGGTTTTCTCAAAAACAAACAAAAAACTCTTTTTGAATAGTAGGTAAGTCCAATGGATTTTTACCTGAAGTACAACACAAAGTCACAGATATTAAAATACTATACTTTAATGGGATGCTTGCACAAACTTCATTCACTTCAATAACCTATATTGGTCCACTGCTGGACTCAGTACTCCCCTGATAAGCGCCTTACTGGCTTTTATCATAAGGGAGTTTATATCCATATTCCCCACGCTGGGCATGCGGGTTCGGGATCGCAGTCTGTTGGTAGAACGGTTCTGCAGGGGGCACTGCTGCCCGCCCCCGGTGGATGTCCCTTGCACAAACACTACGGCTTATTATGCAGGAACTGTACAAATTTGGAATTAACGCTAATATTCATAGTTTAATCTTATTAGTTGCATAGTAGAATTTTATATATTCAATCAAACATAGACTTACGTGACTGACGTAGACAGTGAAGTAAACGACGTGCGACGTGGCAAGGGTTTTTGAAGGCTATGAACCAAGGAGTAAGCAATAATTATCTATTCCTCGAACTATCTATAGCCATTGATCTACAAGTATATTCTAGCCATTTTGAACCTCAAAGAAGCTTTTGTCCAAGTCTTCGTACTTATTTTTCTGGTATAAAAATCTATACAAATTATCAGACGGATCTGTGAAGAAGCTTTCGCGTGAAGAGATAACAAATATCCAAACACATTATTTATTATTAACGCTAGATGCGTCGACACACTTGCGCCTTCCCATCTTCCGGGGACCTGTATTCTTTTTGGCGAGGACATCCGTGAGGGCTGGTGTGGCGGCAGATTTGGCCGAGGATCTCAAGAGGCGCAAATATGCAGGTCTTGACAGAGCCTACATGTGTATTTGTTCCCCTTGGAGTCGAGACCCGAAAAGACCTAGTCCGTGGGGTACCGAGGCTCTTCGGGTTATAAAAAAATTTCTGAGCGTCTGGTCGAAGCACCGCGAAACCAGAGAGCTGGTGAGTATCTGGCGCAGCGCATCAGAATTGCCCTACAGCGGGGCAATGCAGCCAGCGTCTTGGGGACGCTTTCGACTGGTATCAATATGGATTAGTTGACTTTCCGATATATTGCTTGCAACACTCTGCAGTTAGCTCAATTGTTTCAATTTGTAAATACTAGTTCCAATTTATTTCTATTATCAGATTGTAATTTTCTTTCTGAATAAAGGTTTTACTTATTATTAATATAGTATATACATCGATCAAGTATGCGGCCTCCCCCCGGCCGGAAATTTTTGATCGATGAGTATATATTAGTATGATGTAATTTACCTCTGAATAAAGGTTTTACTTATTATTAATCTATATACTTATAATAAAACTGTAACAGGTCCAATTCTGTACATTGAAGATACTTTAAATTTTTTTTGTCTGTCTGTCTGTCTGTCTGTTTCTTAAACGCGCATCACGCCGAAACTACTGAAGGTATTGACATGAAACTCGGCATGATTTTAGGTCATACTACGAGGAAGGACATAGGATACTTTTTATCCCGGAATTCAGTCAGGTTCCCCTGGGAGAGAGGATGAAAGTAAAATTCTTTATCAGCTCATCACGACGGAACTGCTGAATGAGTTGGACTGAAACTTGGTATAATTTGAGTTCATACTACAAGGAAGGACATGGGATACATTTTATCCCGGAATTCGGTAAGGTTCCCCTGGGAGAGAGGATGAAAGTAAAATTCTTTAACCGCTCATCACGACGGAACTACTGAATGAATTTGAATGGAAGTCGGCACGATAGAAGTTCATACTACGAGGAGAGATATATTTTATCCTGGAATTCAGTAAGGTTCCCCTGGGAGAAGGGATTAAAGTCAAACTCCTTCACCTCGCATCACGCCGAAACTGCTGAATGAGTTGGACTGAAATGGTACGATTTGAATTCATTCATACTACAAGGAAGGACATGAGATACATTTTATCCTGGAATTGAGTGAGGTTCCCCCGGGAGAGAGGATGAAAGTAAAATCCTTTAATCGCGCATCACGACGGAACTACATAATGAATTCGAATGGAACTCGGCATAATTTGAGTTCCTACTACGGGGAAAGATAGGTACATTTTATGCCGGAATTTAGTAAGGTTCTCCGTGGAGAGAGGATAAAAGTCATATTCCTGGGCCGCGCATCACGCCAAAAGTACAGTATGAATTCAAATGAACAATATTTTTTATCCCGGAATCAGTACGGTTCCCTTAGGTTAGGAGAGTGGATGAAAGTAAAAATATGCTACTAAATGAATTCAAATGAAACTATGCATGATTTGATTGATCTCTTACTACGAGGAAAAACATAGGATACATTTTATCTGGGACAGTAGGCACGGTTCTCTCGGGAGAGGGGATAAAAGTCAAAATGTGTAAGTACTTAGTTGTAATTCATTACCGCGTCGTCCGATTTCATGCATTCTTTTGGAACGAAGTTCCTTATCACGCGTTGTGAAAGGGGGCTAGACGGAAAAAATTGTAACGAAAATAGGAGCGACACTTTTTGCCACAGAACAAATATATTGCCACTGAACAAATATATCCTAACATTTGATGGAAAGTAAACACAATATTAAGTCAGTGTCAAAGTGTAGAACTGTCACTGTAGCGTTTATGATAGGCAGCTGTCATCGCGAATGACATTAGGTTTGCACAAAAATTAGAATCGCTCTCCGAACAATCGTGTGTTCCGCTCTCTCGCGCAACGTGTCATTGGAGTGAGCGGGATATATGCGACGACCGCAGCCGAGTTGAGCCGAGGTGGGCTTCGATTCGAACAATCGTGTGTTAGGATAGTAGGATAGGATAGTGGGATAGGATAGTAGGATAGGATAGTAGGATAGGATAGTAGGATAGGATAGTAGAATAGGATAGTAGTTGTAACGACATATTTTGACGAAGAGAACCGAGGAGAACCGAAGCGACGACCGCAGCCGAGTTGAGCCGAGCCGCGCTTCGATTCGAACAATCGTGTGTTCCGCTCGCTCGCGCAACGTGTCATTGGAGTGAGCGGGATATATCAGTTTTCTGCGGCCTCACTGAAGATGACGCGAGGACGCGCGATTAATCGAAAGGAACGACGTTCCATCCGGGTGTCCCTTGACACCTCTCAAGTTTTTTTTCTTAGAAACAGTGTTGCAATATCGAATTTGACTAAATCAGTAGAAAATCGAGTAGAAAATAGGTAGATTGATGAAATAATCTGTAGATTGAAGAAAAAATCAGTAGATAAAGTGTAGGTAAGTTTCTATCTATTTATTTTTTAAAAAAGCTACCCATTAGTTAGAACCTAACTAATGGGTGCGTCAATGCCTATTTCAGGCAAAGTAAAATGTACAAATGGTCCATGCAATCTTCATGAACATGATATTTGGTGGTTTAGCTGGTCCAGTTAACTGTACCACCGAAGTTTGGTTGGAGTAGGTGCTCTAATTAAACTAACTGGACCACAGAACATTTTTTTTTACTTTGATACTCAATCAACTGTACCTACCTACTATCGAAAAAAAATTAAGTCAAATGGATCAAGAGCCCAATTCTACAATACAATTGCTTCACTATGACAATGGAATCGTCGCAGAATTATGACGTAGAATTTCTAGATTAATGAAACTCCAGATAGTACGTGCGAGATAAATTAATGGTTTCAAACCTGTCGCACGTCTCTCCATCTGCATTCATCATAATTTCTTTCATCTAAGGCAGAATACCAAAACGTGTCATTCTGTGACGATACCCCTATCATAGTGAAGCGATTAGTTTAGCAGAATAGGGCCCCAGCTGATCGGAACCATGAGTAAGAATTGAAACGAATATGACATTTCTTAACACTGACGCTGGCCGAGTCGTAGCTAAAAGTCGTGTGGATAAAGAATGCGATTGAAGATGACAACATGCTATCCCCCGTAGACCCTACCCGATTTATACACAATTTAACAAGGATCCAAATATAGATGCTTTTATTAAAAGTGTAATAGGTCCAATTCTGCGCATCGAAGTTTTTTTGCACGGCGGCGTTTCATATTTTGAGAGAAACTGTGGTTAAATGTGAACTGCATGAGTTGGCAGGAATGGCAATCGCGAACGAAGTCGCGGGTACAGCTAGTATAGTATATATTAGTATGATGTAATTTACCTTCTGAGCAATAACATCCCCCTGGTTATCAATATAGTACTGCGCTGTATGAATATGGCTCAGCGAGATATTCAGTTTTCTTCTAAACGGTAGCAGCTGTAGTTCTAGTTCTGTCAATTTGAACACAACTTCTGCTCTAAGCTGCTCCAGGGGCTTTATGTTTGTGCTGTAGAGTCTTTGAGTTCTTGATGCTGGAAATAAGAAGGAAAGAAGTCAAGAATCCAGAAATCGAGGAAGATGTTATGCTGTTACCACATAACTTAAATCTGAGGAAAGCAGCTCTCATTAGTGAAAGGACTCTAAAATCTGTACTTTTTAGGTAGATAGATTGAAAATAGTTTATTATACTAGAAGGAAACATTTTGAACCTCAAAACAAAAACAAACTAAAAATCTAGAAAAAAAGCTTAGAATATAGGAAGTATAAAGGGCGACCTTATCGCTGAGAGCGATCTGTTCCAGGCGTTTGTATTGTACCTACTAACTATATTTTAGTACCTAGTACAGGTAGGTTTCTATGTACCTGTTAAATATATAGGTAGAAGAAAATAAGATGAACACACTAGCGATGAGAAATGTTTGTAAACAAACTACGACACAAAAAATTTAAGTTTACTTGCTTGATTTCAGTTTTAAGATACTATAATTGTAAGCAATATTTATTCAAGGAAGAACCTCAAATCGACAAGTAATGTAAATTGCGTACCTATTAAAAAAGCGGCAACAGAAATAATTTTAGGTTAAGTATGGGCGGTTTCTTTACAAACATTACTTACATCAAACTTGCCTGGAATATACATAGATAAGTATACTTATAAAAATAGATACTTAGAAACTTAATTATGACTTGATGCTATAGGCATACCATTGTTTGCAGGTCATAATAATGTAGACAAGTAACCAATTTCTTTGGTACCTAGTTACCTAAAGTTTCCAGTCTTCCAGCAGTAGTTAAATCTGTTACTTGAGCTGCAATGTTTTCAAGTTGGTCCACTAAAGATGGCAAATCCTTTCCTACCACTGGACCGTTGTATTCCATTCTGAAAAATATAAACTAATAAGAAAAGAATCTAGCGGAAATAGCGGCTTCCGAGTCCGTTGATTCGGAAGACCTCCATAGCTTTCAGCTGTTGGTCGCTAGGAAGACAACAGTTGTCAAAAATCCGCGCAGTCGATGTGTTTCACGTCAATGACACATACCTGTACTTAGCCAAATTCACGTCAGAAACCACTAGCATCTGACTCAATAGCAGGCTGAAAGACGCTGATATAGTCTTCAAAAGCCCAACGTCCACGGCTGATCTGAGTTTCCCTAAGTCCGCTTGGAGTTCTGTCCACTCGAAGTAAGAAGTCTCCTTGTTCACATCCAGTACTTTGTCCAGTTGGAAGACCACGTATGCTGGTTGGTCTTGTTCACAATCTCTGAAACAGATAAATCATGCCCATCTTTGGCAGTTCCTTCTTTTCATCATTACCAAGAGTTAGTAAGAATAGTTATATGAATAATACTTAATCCATTTCATTTCATTTATTTTCAACTATAGGAACGCAAAGGACCACTTAGTTAAGTCAAAAAATTACATGAGTGCCTTTTGTCTTAATAATATTAAATTTAAATTAAAACACCCACGCGGGCAAAAAAGTAGTTATAAAATTGATACATTTGGCAAAATGAATGTCAAACGTAGCAAAGATTTTTGTTATAAAGAATTCCAGAACATTTCTGTCCCTGGTAAATCGACTTTTGAGAAATCTACGGGCTGAGTTCTAGAGAACTACCATGACGATATAATAGCTCAGTTTGATTGCAGTTTGTTAGAATTAGAACCAAAGAACTTGTAGGTACGGCCTACGGCCGTTGTACGTACTGTTACTTACCATTTTCCTGGTTAGAACGAAACTACCCCATTGAAAACTGTCATTAAACTTTCTAACTTAATAACTTTATCCTTGGTACAGCGACCGAAAGACTAGACTAGACTAGACAAGACTTTTTGCTATAAAAACTTCCGTATTTTATTGGATTTAATACGGATTCAAGTAGGCGCGCGGTTAGAACCGCACTCACCCTGACAAAGTCCCTCGTAAAGAGATATAACGTCGGTCTTATTCCAACACCATAAGGTTCGCTATTAGCCGCTTAAATTCGTAATGAATTAGACAAGACTTCTCCAAGCATTTCTGTTCTGAGTTGATGTCTTGCAGAGATATGCTTCTATTGCCTCTTTCAAAAAAGAAGGTTATTATCATTTATGTTGCCTAGTTAGAACACACAAAAAACTTTCAAAAATAGTGATGTATAGTACCTCAAAACATCCCGTACTGAAACATCGATAGTAATATTTTCCATCTCTCTAAACATCGCATCAAAAACCCCTTCGTTGTTGGGCAGGAGTGGTGATGGCCGGTCCAGTAAGGCGACCAGTGTTGAGTATTGGGGGCTGTCCCAAAGGGCGTGGCAGACGTAAATCTGAAAGAGTTAAATATCTGCCTATAATAATAATATTGTACACCCAAGGATGATACCCGCTATGTGTAGCCCTCGCCTTTAAATTAACTCTCATAAAGGGCCTCTGTGCTGTTCGTTCGTACTCTGGGCTTCGGCCCATGCATCTCCTAAAGGACCGGGTCACTATATGGAGATCATGGAAGTGTGTAACACATAATATAATACTCAAAGTATCATCTAGCCCCCCAAGGTAAGCAGAGCTTATGTTATGGGTAACTATACAACTGATAAACTTAATATAATCTAAATATATATAAATCACGTGTCACGTTGTTTGTCCGCGATGGACTCCTAAACTACTTAACCGATTTTAAATTAAATTTGCACACTGTGTGCAATTTGATCTAACTTGAAAGATAGGATAGCTTATTAAGGGATGGTTTAAAAGGTATCTTGATATTTATCAGTCATAGATAACACCCCGAATACCCGGAATAAAGATCTTAAGATCGTACAAACATTTGTCTCGAGGCGGGAATCGAACCCGTATGCGCAACTTTTGCAGGTGGACCTTCGCCCGTTGCGCCACAGAGGTCGTCAAACCTATAATAATAGGGCCATAAAGCAAAGTACCTAAGCCAACATACAAGACAACCAACCAAACAAACACAGAAAATTATACTCATAACTGGGACAAGTTTGAGTACTCTTATTTGGCACAGGTTGTGGTATCAGTGGGTACATGAGGGCTGATGATAATGATGATTTGGATCATAGTTCATCAAGCTAGATCGATTCCTGTATAGCAAACAATAGCCTACTTCAATCACTATCCAATGAAGGAAAAAACCATTATTGTGCCCAGAGTATAATTGTTCTTGTGAGAAAGAACAGATGCACCCGTGTTTGCACACACAGTTATGCACTATAATAAGACCCTCACACTGGCTAGCTTCTGTTTAGACTGGCCACCGTGGCCGAAATTCGGTTTAGAGGTTATTATCATCTGTGGCCTAATCGTGGGGAGGAAATGTGATGGAAGAGTGGGGTCGGCGAGTGTGTGAAGCGGTGGGCTCGACGGCTATGTATATGAAGAGGAGACGTTAGTTGGGCCGCGGTAGGTTTTAAGTGTTTCCGTATTTCGGCGAAAATGGCGAGAGGAACACTGGAGAGGTTTTAGTGGGTATGACGTCCTTCTCAGGGCGTCGAGTCCCACATAATTCTGGTCCCCCCCCAGACCAGTTTATTCGTAAACGAATTTCCTCACCGAATAAAAAAAGGAGGTTATTATCATCTATGTTGCCTAGTTAGAACACGCAAAAAACAAAATAATTCTGATATGAGCTTACAATGCCTGTCGAATAACGATGTTTTCCATTATGTAGGTAACTTAATTCACGTGTTAATAAACACAAACTAGAAGTAAATAAACACAAACGTGAAGTGAAGAGATAAACTAATTAAACGCCTACAGAAAACCAATAGCACACCCTCTAGCGATCTCGAATTTCAGCGAACAAAGATGTTCAAGCAAATTCGCATACAACATACAAAATTCACGAAATTGCTGTAATTTCTGTGGATTATACGTTCAAATTTACCTCCGCGTGGCCTGTGATAAGGAATATTGTTGATATCAACCCCCACAGTATTAGAGAAGCGAGGCATATCCAGACAGCTGACCTGAAAATGTCTTTTATCAACTTTGTTACCGGTACACAAGGTCTATTTTGTATATACGTACACTTTTAGGGTTCTTTGAGCGTGGTTTTTCGCGTGTCCGCAGCCGCAAAGTAGAGCCATTAGTATAAGTGCAATGACGAAGCCCAAAATGACAATGCACGCTGAAAATGATAATTGCTTTATGAATTTCGCTACGCCGTAGCTCTGTAGCACACGTTGTCGCATACAAAAAACTTCAACGAGACACCACTTTTTGTAAATTTTGTAATATAATGGATTACCTATTTACTTTTTAACTTCAAATAGGAACCCTTTAAGGCGCTGCATGTCGACGATTCCTCGTTTTCAAGTAGAAAAAAATAAAACTTCTGCACAAGCCACGTCTCCAATTTTATTAAGTATAATATATTGGGTGGACCAATAACCTCTTAACATTTAAAATGCTTAGAAAAAATAAACCTATATTGTATTTTAAAGTACACAATAACAGGGTTTTATTTTTTGAAAATAATATTATGTGAGTGTGAATCTTGTTTATTTTTACACTCCTGCAACCTGGACCGAAAATTTTCCATTACCGCTCGAAAAGTGGTTGGTGCAATGTCTTGCATTTCCTTGCGTATGTTTTCTTTTAATTCTGTCGTATGTTTTCTTTTAAAGTCTCAATAGACCCTGGGATGATAATGTAAGCTTTACTTTTAAGATACTCCTAAAGAAAATAATCCATTGGGGACAAATCCGGGCTGCGGGGTGGCCAGTTAATGTCACCTCTTTGTATTAGTTCAGGTTCCTACCTAGACAGGCTAAGCTAAAAACATAAAAGCAGAAACTTTTCTGGATAAAGATATTTATTCAAAATGATACATTTTAGAATTTAAAATCGAAATATTTTGATAACTACTATGAATATCAACTTGGGATTTATGGTTAAAGATAGGTAACGTGTTGATCAAGTTTCTTGCTAAAATAGTTTTTTGATATAGATTCATATTTAATTTAAATCAATAATTTATTCGAAAAACGACAGGCGCACCGCGCTTTTTCTACCTTATTGACCGAATAGTGCGATAGCAACTCACAGCGCCTTAAGATGCAAAAATAAGGTAGGCGTGTTTTGCTTGTTTATAAAAGCTAAGCGAACGTTTATATCTAAACGTAACAGCGTTGTTTTTAAAAGACTAAAAACCTACTTCAAATTCCTTAATATTTACATTTGCGGGACAAACACCAATCCCTCATAAATAAAAATTTCGTTAGAAATCTTTGAATCATTTTCTACACGCAAAAAAAAAATCATTGACATCGGTCCGCTACTGACCAAAATATCAGCGAGCATAGATAAAAAAATACGCACAGCTGACCATTGTCTCCATTTTTTAAAGTCCGTTATGAATGTAATTGCTTGATTGTTTTTAAGAAAACACCCCCCTAAGTCACCCCAAGTTATTTTTCACAAATGAAACCATCTTACCAAGCATCAACGTCCACCTTCCGAACTCGTATTTCTGAACCCTCTCGAAGCCGGAGTCCAGCTGCCTCGACGCAGTGTGCAAGCTTGCCGTTAGATGTCGTACTATGTCATTCAGCACCCGAACTGAGCCGTGCACTGACTGCCTCCGGTTTACTATGTCGCGGATTATTGCTGAAATGGAAATGATTTAGTAATAATGTTCGGAGACTGTTTGCAACAGTCAGCAGTTAGCTCAATTGTTTCAATTGTAAATACTAGTATAATTTTCTTTGTGAATAAAGTTATTTTATTGAGAAAAAAAAATCGGTGATTCACCATTTTGATATATTTTTTACCGGAGAATAGTTTTATAATATTTTATTTTCTAAGTAAAAGATGTATTTTATAAACGAGACTAGATGATCACCTAGCGGTTTTATCCGCGTAGTTCCCATTACCGTGGGAATTCCGGGATAAAATATAGTCTAATGTCACTCCCTGAAAAGTAAGTTTCCTAACGGTGAAAGAATTTTTCATATCGGTCCAGTAGTTTCGGAGCCTATTCAATGCAAACAAACAAATCTTTCCTCTTTATAATATTAGTATAGATTTAAGAAGAAAGTAGTGTTACAATTAATAAATAAATATTTTTTTTATTTAATTTCAATTGATTTTTACAAAGTAGGAGTTTTCCTATCATATAATAATATGGTAAAACTAAAAAACTACTTAAGACCTAGTCTTATCAGTAGTTACTTAATGATATAAACCGAGTAAATTAGGAAGGTAGAAAAGTCATAGAACCACTACGTACATAGTGCTCTACGCTCTTTTTAAATAAATAACAAGTAAGTTTTACCTACTTCGTCTTAAGGCGAATAGTAGGGTGGATAGTGGCGCCACTACATATTTAATTTTATAATTACGTTATACAAAGGAATTATCAAAAAATCGAACCGCGCGTAGACGATATCTATCTTAAGCTTTTTTTAAATGTATCTTTAATAGTTTTGTACTGTATTATTTAGGCAGATACTTGTTTCAAGAGTTTAGTTCCTATTGGTGGCCACCAAGCTCTCCAAACAAGGTTTTTGATTGAATAACACAAAACAAAACTATTATAGATACATTAAAAAAAAGCTTATGATAGATATCGTCTACGCGCGGTCCGATTTCTTGATAATTCCTTTGTATAACGTAATAATAAAATTAAATATGTAGTGGCGCCACTATCCACCCTACTATTCGCCTTAAAACCTATGTGTAGTGACACAGACTCATCGCTCTAACTAAGTATGAACTTATATGTAGACACGAGGGACTCCGCTTCTGCTAGCGACATTGGTTTTAAGTACATTGTTAAAAACTAACCTTTGTAGTTTAACTAATAACTAATAGTACCATTCTGCGAGTAAAATAAGCTGCGTTGTAGTTAACCACAGCATCTATTTATACCTACTTAAATTAGCTTTATTCACAAAGAAAATTATACTAGTATTTACAATTGAAACAATTGAGCTAACTGCTGACTGTTGCAAACAGTCTACAGGTAGCTCAACTGATCCATATCAACACCAGTCGGAAGCGTCTCCAAGACACTGGCTGCATTGCCACGCTGTATGGCAGCTAAAAATGCTAAAAATGTTAACCTCTTAATATGTATGAATATATATTTATAACAGCCAATTTGTGCACAGTTTGAATTATGCTGTTATGTAGGCATCCGTACAATAAAAGTCAATACCGTTTCCGAACTTTAGAATGTACTTAGTAAATAAATAAGTTATGTAGAGTAAGGTTAATTTTAATAGGCACAGTTGTATGGTTATGTCGAGTTAAATAATAATTCATTTGTTGTAATAAGACTACTTATTAGGCCCATAATTAGTTAGTGAGTAGTCTAAAAAGCTATGTTAAAATACAAGGAAAGCTCAAAACATAAACGAGCTTTATTTATCAAAAAATAACATAAATTTCCTAACAGAGAAAATATTGCTAAATGCTTATTCAAAACGCAGCGAATATTTATATTTTAGGTTGCAGTCACCAACATCTGTCTAGGCAGCATTGACATGGAAACTTAAGTAGATAAAGATTACTTACCCGAAATATTATTGAAGAGACAGCTAAATATAAACTTCAACTTATCTAACTTAAAAAACATTACACAAAAATAATAAAAATAAATAAATACAAATGTATTACAAGTAAAAAAATATACTTAATCTGTACAAAAATATAATTGAAAAATATACTAAGTACCTACTTGCAAAAATCACGACTGAATAGAAAACTTGGTATTTCAGTTAAGCTGAAGTTTAACAAAAAACTAATGTTTTGCTTATAATATATTTTGATAGGTCTTTGGATTGACCTATTTTATTATCTCAAAGTAAAAACATTTGTTGGTACTCCAACTTTTGGTCTAACTTTAGAAATTGACCTTAGCTCAACTTTCAGCAAAGTTTAAAAGTGAGCAAACACCATTACTGCAATGCTTTATTCATTAGCTATTAATACTACTTAGCTTCAAAACATTCGCGTACCACTTCGTGATAAACAGCACTTATTACATTGCAGTTTGTGGAAATTCAGAGTTGTCTTGGAAGAGTAGAGTCGCTAAATCACTAAAGTTTGTCAGATAAGTCCTAATTAGATCTAGAAACAATGTTTCTTTGATAGTGCTACCGTGTAGCTGTCTGTGGTGATATTTTCGTATCTTAGTGTTTGTGTTATCTAGGCTTTATGTTAGGGACTAGGCAAATTTATTTAGCATACAGTGCATTTTTCAACCGACGAAAAACGGAGGTTCTCAAGTCGACGCAAATTTTTTTTTTTTTATGTATGACCACGCAAATTTTTTTACAGAGTAGTTCGATTTCGATAATTCTTTTTTTATTAGAATAGGTATACTTAGGTACCCAGAAAGTAGTTCCGTTTAAAATTGAAAAACTCACTCACTTCACTCACTGATCGTAATGTTTGACCACGCATAACTTTTTACAGAGTAGTCCGATTTCGACAATTCTTTTTTTATTGGATAGGGTATACCTCGATGTATAATGAAATTAAATTTGACTCGACTTTTTTTTTAGATGTCGCCACAAGAAGAGTTTGAAGTATTTTAAAACACGCCAAATTATCTTATTGTCTTAAGGTATATGTTTTAAGAAAATGTGGCTTCTACTGTAGAGTTGATAGAGTTCCTATTTAGGAAAGATAGATCATTGCCTCCTTTAAAGAGTTTATACACCAAAGTCGCCGGCTTAGATTAATCGGCGAAAGGCCGGGGGCTTACATTGTCACTCTATCGGCAGCGTGCAATATTGACACGTCACACGTCACCGGGTAGAACTATTGCCGATATGATTCTTTATAGTTAAGCCACAGATACTATCACCGGACTATGTCGGCGGGTTCGGCGGTTTCAGTGTGTATTCTCTTTATTTTTAGCCATTAAGACAATTTAATTTACAAACCTTCCCTGACTTTCTCAGTCTGCGATGTAATTGCTGATGGCAGAGACCTGAACTCTTTTCTAGCTTCTGAAATGGCCCTCGTTAGGTTTTCCACGCCAAGACTCCGCAGTTGAAGTAATTGCTGCTCGTGCAGTATCTGAAATAAGAAAATATATTAAAGGTTTTTTTAACTTTGCACGCTTTACGTACGAGTAGGAACCTAATGTTGTACCTACCAAAATTTCAGCCTAAACCATTGTGTAGCTAAGGCAAGAACGAAGAGGTATCAAACAACCACCTAAAATTCAGACTTTCCTATTTAACTCGTTTCTTTCGGCGGCAAGTAACCTATATTAACCTAGGTACGTTATTCCTACCAATGAACAATGATCTAATTCAACAATGATCTAATTTTTGTTCTATGGAAACGTTTCAAGATTATTTCGATCTCATGGAAATTATGGAATATTAGCTTTTACCCGCGGCTTCGCACGAGTATTTTCGTTATAATAAGTAGCCTATCATCTAAGTTAGGTTTAGCTCTATTACTTACGCCCATCTTGAGTAGTTTTGGAGATCCTAGGTAACAAAAATTCTGATTTCACAAATTTTCGGCTTTATAATATTAGTTGGATAGTAGGAAAAATAATCAAATGTGTAGGTTATTCCAAGTCTAGATTTACATCTATGCAATTTCTGTCCGATCCATTCGATGGTTAAAGCATGAACAAGTAGAAACAAACGTATGTCTATCCATCCATCTATACATCCAAACTTTCACATATAAAATTAGTGTGATAATAATATCGCGAATTCCGGTGAAATATTCATAATAGGTATACCAGTTTCCATAAAAAAAACATAAACTTTATTTCGAGTGAGCTTTTCACTTAAAAACTTAGAAATAACTTTCAAAACTTTAAAGTTGAAGTTCAAAATAAATTTTGATATCATTACATATTCAACCACCTGTAAAACTTCCGGAAGTTCGGCCTTCTAATGTACAGTTCAACTTCTGCATTTTCGCATCGCTAAAATTAAAGCTCTAAAGAATTCTAGTTAACCTTGAAAATATTTCCAGATTTCAATGACCAACCAGTTATCCGTTCGATATTGTTTTAATTCGTTCTTTTATACCCAGTTAAAGGTTAAGTTAAAGGCTATGCATTTCTTGAACTTTTTCGATTAATTAGGCCAAAGTCCGTGTTACTTACCGACGACATGGATAATTCGGCGTTGAGTCATTTTTTTGGAGAGCAACAAGATAAGTTTGTAGATACTTAGTTGAGTACAATGATGAAACCACCTTGCTTAGTATAAACATGAACCTAAAGAGCTTGAGAGTATAAGAAGTTTGAAAATATATATATTAAATATTTACACGCACATATACATACACACACATTCAACATAAATTCAAATAGTATTCAATGCTATCACATATACGAAAAGTTCATTTTGAGTATTCATTTATAATTAATTTAGTTCATTTGTTATATCCATGTGTTTGAATGGAAGAGCAGGCCATCCTGGCACAAGTATATTTACATACAAAAAGATGTCAAAATGTGAAAATAAAGACTTTCATGTTTATGTTTTTGTTTATTTTATTTGATTGTTATTTTTCTTACCAGATCAAACATCATCTTCAGCTCAAGTGAGTTGGTATTCAGCGTGTCACAGAGCGGCATATCCTTCATGGTGCAATGTTTTTTGAGGTTGTCCACTTGTCGCGCCAACTCTCTGATCCTGTCTGATGCAGCGGACGCCATGGCTCCACTCTTAATGCTGATGTCTCGGAGAGAAGCTATCTTTGAAGCTAGCTCTTCACTTTCTGTAAAAATAAAATGTCAAGTGCTTTAATAGTATAATAGTATATGCCGTGTTATAGATATTAATTTTTGTTTAATTTAATTGTAATTTTATTCTTGTATATTTTTAAACTGTGTGATTTTTCTTATGTGATATGGGTCTTTTGCCTGAAATAAACGAATTTTATTTTATTTATTTATTTTATTTATTTATAACTCGCGCTAGCCCTCGGGGCTTCGAACGTTTGTCAACTTTACACATATATACTAACGGTACCGGTAGAGACTTCGCTATTTTATGAATACCTAAAAATAGTAGATACCAACCTACATTTCAAATAGATTGTTCTACAAACGGAGATGAGGGGTAGTGGTCAATTTTTCGACCTCTATAACATATTTCGAAAAGTATGAAATCTATAAAAATCTATTTCGAAATGTACAAACTGATTTCTTTCATTTAATACCCCACTTGATCGTCCGTCGTACGTCTTTTAAAATTTCGACATCACAATCTGTACTACTGAAAACTTTCATTTTCATATTCATTAATTTTTTTTTTCTTAAATCTGAGATATTAATGAGGGAAAATAGGACAGACAAAGCAAGACCTTAAAGGATTTGAAATCGATCTCGAAACTAAAAACATAAGTTTATCATTATCACACACGAAGTAACATAAATTTACAAAAGTAACGCGCGTTATGAAGCTTGAAGAACTGAGAAGACATCGAAATAGGGGCTCGTTAGTCAACTGAGGTCACTCGAACTTATCCCGTAGGATCAGTTGACCTAATGAATATTTAGAATTGGGTAACTGATCCCATGGATACATTTTATGATTTTAGACACGTCAAAAAGTGATTCGACAAGATATACGAAAACAGCAACGTAACCACAAGCGCACTAATGCATTTGCGCTCGGGTAATGTATGGTTTGTTTGCAGTTCGTCCAAAATGCGATTCGTCCAATTACAATTTAAACGCGTTTCGTTCAAAAAGCGTTTCATCCAATTCTTTAACTTTAGTTAGAATTATCCAAAATAGTTTTCGAGTTCGAGTTTTAACTTCAGCTCCGTTTTTCTTAATCTATAATCAACTAGATATGCAGGGAAAATCCATGTAAAGATAAACTTAAAATATAAATACCCTAAGGGCCCAAAATTCATAGAATTATAATACCAGATGTGAAATTTCAGTAACCTTGTTTCTATTAATAAAAATAACTCGCATTTACAAACTCACACTGGTCGAAAATTTTTCTCCAGCTACACTCACAAGGCTCATAGCTCACAAGTTCCCTAAACTAGGTATTGTAGAAGTATGGTTAATTATCAAGGATGATCCTTGATAATTAACCATACTAGCTTAAGGCTGTACGTGTTGCTCTGACTCCAGACTAAGTTTGTATGAACTGAGCCTTAAGGTGCATAGCAATTTATATTAGCAAACTTATAACTCGGAATCTACTACACACCGCTTTAGTTGCAAAACTTGCACCAAGCTTTGTTTACTACTATATTATTATGTAGTTTGTTTGTGCTCACGGCGTTTCTCACCTGTACCATAGGGTCTATTAACTATTACTATCTACCCGTCATCATCAGTCGATGCTAGCCCACTGCTGGACATAGACCTAATGCGCCTTCACCTCAGCCTGTCATGAACTAACAGGTACTTTTTCTTTTAGAATGATATTAATCTATTGCTAATATAAAAATACAACTTTATTCATTTTTGCCATAAATCATAATGTAAGTATAAAATAAATAAATAAATGAATAATGTTGGACAGTTCACACAGCATTATCTAGCCCCAAGCTAAGCAGAGCTTGTGTTTTGGGTACTATATAACTGATATACCTACTTAATACAATACACTAGATACATAGATATATATTTTTTATTATACCTACATAGAAAACAACCAGAACACCGTGAACGAATATCTGTAGATCTTACAAACATTTGTCCCGAGGCAGGAATCGAACCCGCAACCTCCTGCGTCGCAGGCGGACATTCGCCCGCCGCGCCACGGAGGTCGTCACAAAAACAAAAAGCCAATTAATAAGATTTGATTAATAAGAAATGTTTTTGCGTGTCTGCAGCTGTAATTGATCAATAAATCAAATATTTTTTGCTAACACACATAAAATTGTTAATTTATTTTTCAATTTTAATTTTACTTGCCATTAACGACACTTATAAAATCACCTTAACAAAATCTATTTTTGCATGTCAATTACATGAGCTTGAATCGAACACTTATCGCATTATTGAGAACACTTAGCACAGCTTAGAACACTTGATTGATTACCTTCGATGATGTCAGCCAGCGAGTCAAACACTAGATCTATGCCACTCTCGGATGCTATTGCTTGTTGAATCGGCTCTCCTAGTAGAGTTTCCACATCTGAATTCAAGAAGACAAGTACGCTGATAAGTAGCTTCGTTAATTAAAAGAATCGTCCTAGATTGAAAGGCAAGCCAAGCTACAACATTTTCCCAGATAAAAGGTATCCATCTATTTTTGCCCATTGTGTAAACAACTTGACACCCTACTTTCAGAGGAAGTAGGTTGAAAGCCTTTATTGATTGAATACCAACATCCCTTGACGTCATAACTTGAGCCGTCTACTCTTCTAGCCAGCTAAAACTATTGCATGTTACGTTGCGGTGACCCTAAATTACACCATAATGTGTACTGGATTTTTGTTTCCCAAACTTACTATTCAAGTCCTCCTTAAAAGCATGCAGCACCAGATCTACGGGTGGTACCAAACTGTGATGCAGCTCCCTCGCCGCAGCCGAGAGCCAAGCAGCTAGATCAGTGAAGGCACAGTTCACCACGTTGCGTGCACTGGTGCCTGCATAGTGAGCTTGCTCGTTGCTTATCGCCATGCCGGTTAGGAGAGCACTGGAAAAATATGAAATATATTGTTATTTTGTACCCGTCGGTTAGAATTTTAAGGGACCCGATCCAACGGGATCTTATTGCTAATGCGTCTGTGTGTATCCGTCAATTTGTCCTAGGTCCTAATATTGTAGAAATAAATTTGTATTAGAACTACTTCTCTGTCGTGGCACAGGCCTATTTAGTTTTGAACAAGATGATTACCTCAAGCGTCATCATAAAATGATTAAAAACTTTAGGTTAGATCGTAGGCACAAAGTTCAGGGTCATCTTAAACTTGATGAAAATAATTATGGTGTCACCTACAGGCTTCTAAGCAAGCATAATCATGTGAATTTTACGACCAGCTACAAAAGGTTAGATTTATGTTCATTGTTCGGTAGGTAATCAAACTTCACAAACAATCTAAGCATTCTCTACGATTCCCTTCTTTTTTCCGTACCAACTTGTTAGATCCTAACGAGCGAAAATAAAACAAGAATCTAGTTCTAGAAAAAGAAAATAAATTGAACAATGCTGGCTTACTTTTAAAACAGACTTCCATTTGGAAGGAAGGTTTGTTGGAGGTGTCTATTTCAACGATTGTTTAGTTATAATTTTAACTTAGCACGTTACTTACTTAGTTTTCATCTCGCGACGATTTAGCTAGCCCCTTGCCACGCTCAAGTGATGACCATAAACCATATAGTTAAAATAATAATGTGTTATGACAAGTTTTAAAACAAATTAAAAATTTAAAACGTTTCAGATAGGATAGGTACCTTAAATAGACAAAAAAATAAAAACAGTCGTAATCGGAAGGTGAATTAAAAATAAACGTATCGTTAATCGTTAAATCAAATCGGCCTTCCGATTCCGCGTCAGGGCTCAATACATTAAATCAGTATTCTACATATTACAATGATAAAATTATTTACCATTCGCTGATTTTCAAGGCGTTTTTGCTAAGCATATGTAAATCTTAGGGCACACACTCGTAACATAAGGTAGGTTAGGTAGGTTGTTTTGTTTTCCTGTTTACAAAAAAATAAAGATAATCCGAAATCATCTTATTTGGAAAATAAATAATAGGAAAACCCTTGCCATAACCAACTTAGTCAAAAAACATCTGCTTGCTAGACATAGGGGGAGGCCCGAAAGATCGCTACAATGGCCGGTCCAGCGAATATCAGCAAAACAACTAGCAAAAAACTAAGATAACGAGAAACCGTTTATCCTCCGTGACACAGCTGCATGACACAATCACTAGTGTCATAGCAAAATTTCCTCCCCTGTGATAGAGTCACCAATAGAGCCTCAGACAAATGTGCTTTTCGCATGACATGACCAATTATGCCAGTTGTGTCATAGGAAGTTAGACAAATTTCTTGTGACACTACGTAACCACAAACTCAGACATGATTTTTAGATTTATGAAATAAATAAAGCCTTTGAGGTTAAACGATCCATACTCACCAGCTTATGAGTAAAACCATCAGCGTCAAAGTAACCAGCAGCTTGTCATTGCAACCTGATTCCTCAGCATCAGGGAATAAAGCTCCAGTTTCCAGTTCATCGTCACACCGGGATTTAGAGAACAGAGCTAAGACTGCTAGTATGAATAGGTAGCTTGGGATGACTAAAGCAATGCAGGCGAAGAGAATTATGAAGGCTAGAAATGTTGACTCCACCTTAATTGACTGAAAAAGAAAAGAAGAATATCAAACTTTATTAGAGGCGGCTGCACAGCCTATGCTGATAATGATGATGCAGAGATTTTTTAAAATCGGCACTGCAATGTATTTTCTTTTGACAAGGGTACGGATTCAAAACTGAGGTGATACCCCAACCGCTATCAGAGGTGACACAAACAAGACAACGTACATTTTTCACAAAAACTGTCATGCTTTGTTACAAAACTAGTAATTTTACCCTTCATCATTTTCAATACGAAAAATAAATGAGAGAAAAAGATTTTAAAATAGAACGTTTAGTTGTTGTTATGACGACCTCTGTGGCGCGGTGGGCGAAGGTCCGCCTGCGACACAGGAGGTTGCGGGTTCGATTCCCGCCTCCGGACAAATATTTGTACGATTTGCAAATATTTGTTCAGGGTGTTCTGGTCGTTTTCTATGTATACTCGTAATAATAAATATATATCTATGTACTCTATATTATTATGTATATCAGTTATCTAGTACCCATAACACAAGCTCTGCTTACCTTGGGGCTAGATAATGCTGTGTGAATTGTCCAACATTATTTATGTATTTATTTTGTTAAGGGTGTCGCAGATCTGCACCACACATTTGGATACATTTTACAATGACGACGGCATAAAATAGCAGACATCGCGAAAGCTATCAAAAAATCTACCACCGCTAACAACCGAAAATGCACTCTATTAGTTCTACTACCCAGTTTAAAAATCGGATAACCCATCTATCAAGGTATTCGCGCCCCATTGGCAAAATAATATTAACATTGCTACTAAACAGCCTAATGATAACGTTTAATACCAATGAATCTTGTTTGTTAGAAAAATAGGCTTTCAAGGTAACAAGGGAGGCATCCTCTCCGGTAATCACACTTTAGCACCAGGATTGGTCGATAAATCTCGAGATTTCGCTTACGTAGATAGAAAGAATATTTAGCATTCGTAATCTCAGTAATCATCAAAACCGTTACGCCCAAAATAAGAAGGGCAAAAGATAAAGGACTTACAGCATTTTTTTTAGATTCTCCAAAAACTCCATGCTGTGAGTCGATATATTTTTTTAAATCAGTCCTATCCCGAGCAGACTATCTCTATTTTGATTATTAATTTTTAGTTACATATGTGTGCAAAAAAAAAAAATTCTATCTACATTCTTACATGAAACTAGCGTTTGGGACTTAGAACTTAATTGTTTGGTGAAGTTATGTTTGTATATTTTACGTTCGTCTGAGGCGACACAAATATTCATTTATTTTCAAAAAAGTATTAAATGAATGATTAAATGAGATTTTTAACAAGTATTTTTGTTTGATTGGTATGGGTTTACGTTTATCTTAAAACAGTAAATATTACAAGTGGCAATGTTTGTTAGGAATAATAAAAAATATTTCAAAACAAAACAAGAACTAGACAATAAATTTAACAGACGAAATAAAAATAAAATAACACTCCCCGAAACAACCCTAACAACGGTTAGTAAAAGCCCCAAATTTAGATTAATAAAAATATATTTAACCAACTACTTACCTGAAAACCTAAAGTGCCAACCAAAACATAATATTTTTGTGAAACACCTGAAAACTATTTTATTACAAAAATGCTACTATTCAATTAACAATTATTTTTTCTCCGATGATACATAGTTTAAAACAAATAACCAAAAGTGTACTAGCTGAGCTACTATCACGTTAGTAAGTAAGTACCTAAGAACTTATCACTTATTTGACGTTGTAAATACCTATGCCATTAACAATTAGTACCTACACAATAAGCATGCCTACCTTTTGTGACACTTTTCTATTACTTACACAGACATACTAAATTAAATTGATATAACCAAAATACCTACCTAATTGTACCGCCCTGACAGGGTCTTTATGCATTGTGTACCTACCCACTAAGACTACCTACACCTAAAAACAACATCTGTATGAATAAAATTACAATAAATTATATGAATATGAATAAATCCGTTTTTGGCCGTAAGTTTTGATATGTAACATATTTGTATTAATTAAGGGCTGTGGATTTTGTTTAACCAATAAATAAATTAATGATAATGAGTCAGTGCATTCGAGCCATTGTTTATTCAATAACACAATGTTTAAACATTCGCGTGATAATGCCAATAAATCCTGTACGAAGCCCGCCAAAATACATTTAAAAGCATTATCAAGTTACCGGAAGTGATCCTTTTAAAATGTCAATGCCACACTTCTACTTTAACGTTTATCGTCTTATTTTCATTAAGCACACTGCATCAACCTTTTTTGTCTAAAGTTTTGCACAAAAAAATAAAGCATAAACAGGCTACGTAAAAAGGTTTTTTACTGTTTAATAAAAAAAATACTAAGAACTCAACTATTGTTCCATTTATACAACCTTTTAACCTATTAATGCATAAAATTAGGAGTAAATAGCCATGGTGACATCACTATTTATGTTTATTTTGTTAATTATTCCTAGAACAACTAATTACACGTAAATTTGAAGTTCAAATTAAGAAATCTTTAAAAAATATACGGCACCAAAACCAGTTATAATCAAGCTTTACGGCTTCGCAAAAGGACTAGGAAATAATATTTCAGATCATACTTTTATCACGATCACAGCCTAAATTTGCCAGTGTTGTTTAAGATTCCGCCAGTCTTGCACAAGATTTGTCTCTTGAGCAAATAAGTTAAAATATTTAAAATGTTTAAAGTTTTAGTGATAGCTGTGATCGCGGTTTTGGTCAACGGGAGCCTAGCTAGAGTTGCCCGTAAGTGTATTTTTTAGGTACTATAGCGAAAGAGGTTCTAAATTAACAAGGAGATAATTAATAAATATCTGCATAGATCGCACGGAAGTATTTGTGGCATTTCTTTGCAAACCTTGCATTATCATGGCTTTAAATATGTACAGCTGAGGCAATTTTTACTCGTCTGAACTGTATTTGGTTAATGGATTTTTTATTAAAATTGATTTTGTTACATTGAGTTTGTTACCATGTGTCTCCGTAACTACTTAACCGATTTAGATGATATTTTGGTGTAGATATGTATGTTCTAGATTATCACATAGGCTATAATTTTCAAAAATAACCTCTGAGGGAATTAAAAGGGTGGTAAACTTTCTATGGAAAATTATTATTCCTTGGTTCGATTCACTCAAAACTCAGTGTAAATAAACTTATAAAGTAAACAATGAATCGCGTTTTTTGTAAAACTAGCTCTAGAGCTAGTTTTCATTATTTCAGAAATTGGAAATTTCAGATATTTATTGCATACTTCTAGAGGCTAGTAATTAAGTCACAGCTTAGGTCAGTTTTAGTGTTTTGTTTACCTAATATTCCACTTAATGTCAACTGCACTTATGCCAGGAGTTAAGGTTGTCACTGACCTGGACCGCAACTCTGCCGCACAAAAATATGCATTTATATAGGCTTTAACTTGTAATGCTTCGATACATTTCAAATTGACGGCATCAGACAGCTCGTTTGAAGCTTGCGGTAAGCCATTTCGTCGACTGTGCAAACTTTCATAATATGGGCGTCATTTTTTTACGATCTCTGTGGCGCGGTGGGAGAAAGTCCGCCTGCGACACAGGAGGTTGCGGGTTCGATTCCTGCCTCCGGACAACTGTTTGTCCGATCTGCAGATATTTGTTCCGGGTGTTCTGTTCGTTTTCTATCACACTAATATTATAAATGCGAAAGTTTGGATGGTTGAATGGATGTATGGATGTTTGTTACCTCTTCACGCCAAAACTACAGAGCGGATCTGGCTGAAATTTTGCATTCAGGTAATTCTAATCTTGGAATATGGATAGAAATCATCTTTAAAAGTTTCCGTAGAAACAACGCGTGCGAAGCTGCGGGCATAAACTAGTGTATAATAAAAAAATATTTATGTATGTAATGCAGTGTATTAAGTATATTATCTGGCACCCATAACACAAGCTCTGCTCAGCTCAGGGCTAGACGATGCTGTGTGAATTTTCCGGCAATTTTCCGGCATTATTTATTGATTTTGAAATAATCCCCAGCTTCCTACATCACGATTTGCCCGGGCCTCAAAAGCGACTGCCTGAAGAAGTCAATCCAAGAGTCCATTCCACTCTTCGCCAAAGGCATTCCAGAGCTTGGAGTCAAATCTACGGATCCCCTACAGGAGGAGGAAAATGTTAACCTGGAGTTACCTGGAGCCTTCAAAGTGCAGCTGCAAAATGGCAATATGACTGGACTCAGGAAGTGTGTTGTTGATGATGTCTCGTAAGTATTTTGGATACTAGTTGTAGAATAAAGTCATTTACAACGGGATATTTACCAAGAATTAAGATTTGAGCTTTCCAATATTTCGGCACAGCGTTCGATAGTGAAACCGGTGGTAGTAGTAATGTTCGTAGCGAAAGAAAAAATAGAGGGTAGATTGATATATCTGCCAAAATGCCAATCAAAAAAAAAAGATATTTAACATGATTTGAGTTCTGAGCTTTCCAATATTTCGGGTCAGTTGCGTTCGAAGACAAAAAATGAGGGTAGATCGACATATCTGCCAATAACAACTCACTCGCAGTGCCCTCAGTTATTCCGTTATCATGGCGCATGAAACTGTGCCGAAATATTAATAAATAAATAATGCTGGACAATTCACACAGCATTATCTAGCCCCAAGCTAAGCAGAGCTTGTGTTGTGGTTACTAGATAACTGATATACCTAATTCAATACACTACATAGATAGATATTTTTTACTAAACATAGAAAACATCCAGGACGCCCTGGATAAATGTCTGCAGAACGTACAAACATTTGTCCCGAGACGGGAATCGAACCCACAACCTCCTGCATCGCAGGCAGACCTTCGCCCGCTGCGCCACAGAGGTCGTCACATATTGGAAAGCTCAAAACTCAAATCATTATAAATATTCCGTTGTAAATGACTTTAGTGCTAATAACAATGATGAATTTAAAAGTTTTCTATTTGTATCATTATTATTTTTTCTTGCATACTACATATTTAAATACACTAGAATAACATTACAATCTAGCCATAGATTTGACTAATGGGTAATTTTGTTATAACGGAATTTTGTAAAAACATATAACTAAGAACGTGCCCATCGACACTTTTCTTATGGTCTCTATAAATGAAAGTCTTGAATATAGTTAACAGTGGTTCAGCTATCATGATTAACTACAGCTCGACCTCACCCACTGTTGATGATGTATGTACAGTGGCGGTCAGAAGTGGTGACCTAGATTCTAAAGACATTGTCTTGCAGCCATTCGTGGTGCTTACGACCTGTTTCAAATTTATTATTATTTGGACTCTAGGTTCAAACCCACAAAGTCATTTACACATAATACTCGTAATTACCGAAGAAAATACTTTTTTCACAAAGAAAATTACAATCAAAATAATATAAATAAATTAGAACTAGTATTTACAATTGAAACTCTTAATTACCATAATTTGGAGGCTTAATATATTCATTAGTATTTCAGTAATATTTCATTATACATAATATTTCGCTTATACATACCGTGTAGCATACAGTTATAATGTTGGGCTGAAATTTGGAATTAGATGAAATTTACTATTTTAAATCGTAGTGACCTGTAAGCGAGTATGGTCTTTAAGGTATGTCTCCAATTATGACCGCAACTGTACATTGTAAAGGCCTGCCCCTCCAAAAGCACAAACTCTTGTGCCACTGCGAAGGTACGGTTCAGTGGCTAATCTCATTGGAGTAATTCCGTGTAGTAATCACAACCTTTACAAAAAATCTGCTTTAGCGTTACAATCACGTAAGATGCAAATAAATCATCTGAAGAAGTCTTTTTCTTCAAGTTTTTTATTGATGATGCTCAAGCGTTGGGTCCCTAACTCACTTAAAGTAAGTGAAGAAGTGGCCTTAGATAGTTTTGCATAGCTCCCATCCAATAATATTTGAGAAATCTTAGTGTAGTGATTTATTGAAAAACTTAAACCTTGACTTTAGACATGACCCTGACCTCCGTTTTATGACATAACGAAATCTCAACAAGAAGTTAACATAACTTTTATTCGCACATATAAATTTACATAATATTATAGTCAATAATAAATTGGTACAATTTTGTTGACGTTGACGGCGAACAGGATGTTTCTTCAAACCTAAATGATTCTTTAATTAAAATGATTTACTGTAAGCAAAATGCACAACCAGTCGGATGCTATCGCTTTACATTTCCAATTAACCATTTTGGATTTCATTTCTTTCATTTGCTTTTCGTTGCATTCAACATTATCCTATTCCCTCATGTTCTAGAGATTTTATCAGTTAAATGAAACGAGGAAAATGAAATAGATTTTTGGAATCCTTTGATGTTTAACTTTTGTAGAAGCCACAGTATCTACCTATTAAAATTGTCTTGCGAACCGAATCGACACAGATTGGACTCGAATTAGGGCCATGGGCAAAATTTAACCCTGGAAAACCTAATCTAATAACCGTTGCAGTCAATAGTATAAAAAGTTGTACTTCTTAACACTATTACCTTTTTTTATGTTTTATATTATTAGGTATAAGAACGACGAAGTTGATTTGTCATTGAGATGCAACTCAACTATCAGGGGCAAGTACAAGGCCAATGGAAGAATACTTATTGTTTCAATCAATGGAGACGGTGACGCTAAAATCAAAGCACGTAAGTTTTCCTAACTTATAAAAAATTAAGCGATCTATTACCGATTAGAGCACTTTACGTTATTATAAATTATTTATCTATAATTTTACTTTGTTAATTGTAGAATATTGTTATTTTTCTCATTGCCCTAGTACCAAATAAGTAAGCTCATTTTTTTATTTTTTCAGACATAACTTACCGCATTTAACCTTGTAAAAATTCATTCTTTATATCTCCGTAATAAATTTTGCTTGAATTTATTTCCTGTTCTCACAGTATTTCTTTATACAGTTTTTAATACAGTTTTTCTTTATATACCCACTATGCCTACTTGTAGCTTTGATGACCCTTAGATGAAAATTATCGTTAGTCATTTCACATTACCTACATAACAAAAAAATCTACTTTATTTCCGTAGCTGTTCAACTTTTAACCTTATGGCAGGTACCTAAGGGTTAATAATTTTACAGAAAACGTGTTAATTGGAGCGAAAATCAAATTCCACGATGTAGTTCGTGATGGAGTAACCTACTACGAAATCAAGGATTACAAAATTAAGCACAAATATGGAGACAAAGTCAGTTTTGTCCTGACGAATCTGTTCAAAGGCAACCCAGAACTGAGTAAGTTGATCATAAAAATGATTATGAAAAAGTTAAAACAATTTACATTCAATTATTATGTAGGAGTAGAAAAATTCTAAGGCTAAGAATTCGCGCCAACCGAACTCTTCCCGCGGGTGTTGTGAGCAGTGACTCGTCATCATTATCAGCCCATACACATTCTCTGCTAGACATCCACAGCCTTCCACATACGACGCCACAAGTAGCCGTCCTGAACCGCCTTTATCTATCGACAAAGTAGCATCGCCTCTCAGAACAGTTCCACTACCGAATTGTGATTCCAACCTGCATGCCCAGCGCGGGGATTTTGGCATTACCCCCAACCCCCTAATGTTACGAGCCATTAAGGCGCTTATTGGGAGGGTTATCTCCAGCAGTGGACTAGCCTGAGCTGTTGATGATGATGTGAGATAAATTCTTGACTTAATAAGTACCAAAGATTTGCATAGAACAATCTATGGTTTTGTCTATCATTTAAATTGAAAATTAATGCAAAATTTGAAATGAACATGTTACCAATACCACAGATATAATAATACTATAGAGCACAAGGCACACTTAGAAATGTCAGTTTAAATATACTTATGGGTTACAATATGTGGTGCTTATGCCAATACTAAAGAAAACACTCCGAAATGTTGAAACTTTTGATAACTAATGAATATGAAACACACTAGGGATCAGCGGCAAAAATACAGAGCGTTATTTCAACATCCGCATAGCAATTGGCAATTTTCATACCCATTGTGTATAACATTTTCACTAACGCTTCTCATTTATTTGATAGCGGTTATTTAATAAAATGTTTATTCAGAGTAGTGTTTTAAGGAAAGTTATACAATTTTGATTCAAAAGACTTTTTTAATGGTTTATGTTACGACGGACGCCTTGAAATAGTTGATGGCAAGAGAAAAGGGTACATATGTAATATAAGAAACATACAGCGATGCGTACCTTCAGAGTCAATTATATAACTTATAACAATGAAAGCAATGCACTGCAAATTGTAGTGTGTTAATAAATATTTGCATCCTTTGTAAGATAGACAGCAATATGTGAATGAATGTTTCATCCCTCATACATCTATTTCCTATCATCCTATTATTTTCTTCATCCAAGATATTAAAACTTTCTTAAAATAACATTTTGGGATAATTAGTTCAACAGTTTCATCGCCCAAAAGGCATGTGTCCGTCTGCATTATCAAATGGCGGATATATAGTGCTTAATAAAAAATTATATCAATAGAATTAAAAAAAAGAAGCAAAAACATTCTTTTTTATTATTTCAGGTGAAGTTGTCCTTCAGTTCTTGAACAGCAACTGGAAACAAATCGTCGAAGAATTCGGCGCTCCGATCCTCGATAGACTGGTCAAGAACGTCTTTAAGAATGTTCAGACATTCTTCCACAACGTACCAAAAGATGAACTTATAGGATGATTAAAATTTGGAACACGTTTACATTTTTAAAATAGATATTGGTGAGGCGAATATTATCTAGCTAGGTTTAAAATGTATGGTGGACCGCTTCACCTCTATGACACAGTCCAGCATGATCGACTGCTCCCACAACGCAACGAACGAGGAACGGCGGCGGCGCATTGCACGAGCAGCCGATCATCGGGATCCCATCATAACCACGACCACTTTGCTACTAAGAAAAGAGACCAAGAAAAGAGGTTTAAAAAGTGGTGTGGAAGAAACACCTTTTTAACTGTGGTGTAGTGGTATGTGGCGGGGCAGTTAGTAGTTACAGGAAAATCGTCTTAGGACAATCCATAAATTTTTAAAGAACTTTTCATACGCATTCATGGATTTAAAAAAAATACAGTTAGCAAGAAAATGGGCAGTTTACACAACCTTTATCAGTGTAGCTACAAGAAAATCGTCTTAGACTCAATAGTTTTTAGAAAAATTATCATCTTCATTCACGGATAAAAAAAACTGTAACAGTTTTTTATATCTGTAAAGTTCGATGAAAATTTCTAAAAAAATTATGGGTCTCTTAAGACCATTTTTCTGTATCTACAACTGTTAAGGTACCTCTCCTTACTGCCCGTCGTAAAAATCCACTCTTTATATTGGTACATTTTTGCCTGATAGCTAGTAAACAAATATTAAGTAGGTGACTATAAAAGCGAACGCACCTCTAGTTTAAGATCAATCCTAATTTTAGAATAAATTCGAGATATTTGCCGTGTAAATATTTGGCAAACGAGAACAAAAAGTACCTAATTCAATATTTTATTTCGATCTGTTTGTGGACAGCTAATTTAATGAATTTTACTCAAAATTGAACTGTTCAAGTGTGTATGTGTTAAAAATGTCAAGGGGATATTTTTTGTGTTGTGATGTTATTTATGAATAAAATGTTAATTTTAAAGATTTGTTTCACTTACCTGCAAAAAGGAATACGGAAACGTAAATTCGCCCCAAACTATATCCTTGATCAGTCCTGAAAAAAAAAGCTTTATCTGAGAAATAAATTAAGCAATATACTCAAAGAAAGTTACAATCAAATAGTAGAAACCAATTAGAACTAGTATTTACAATTGAAACAATTGAGCGAACTGCAGACAAGCAATCTACAGGTAGCTCAACTCATCCATATCCATAAGACGCTGGCTGCATCGCCCCGCTGTATTGCTCCCCTGATTTGATGCCCAACCCGCATGCCCATCGTTGGGATTATGGTGTTACCCACTAATTAGAGCCAATAGGGCACTTATTAGGGAAGGCCCAGGTCGTTTAGTTCTGGTGACTAAGACTATAATTATATATGTAGAGCAAAGCCCTTGTCTGGTGAATATCACTTTTTCTGTATTGCTCCCTTGCTTCTCAAAGGCTTTCAACTTAAGGCGCTACCCCGACCCAAATCAGCGCCACCACCTTATTTTATTTAATTATTATGTTAAGCGAAGGAATTTTAAAAAATCGATTGGCCTGTTTGTGATTCCTATCATAAGCTTTTTTAAATGCCTCTATAAATGTTTTAGTTTGTATAGTGTAGGAAGAGATGCGAAGTTGCTCTTTTTTGCCATCTCTGCTTAAAGTATACAAAATAAAAAAGCTTATGACGAGGAATCACAACCTGGCCAATCGATTTTTTTAAAATTCCTTCTGTTAACATAATAATTAAATATAATAGGTGGTGGCCCTGATTTGGGTCAGGGCAGCGCCTTAATATAATAAATCGATCAATTTTCAATAGTTTCAAATTGAAACATAATGCGATTATCTACTCGATGCCAGTAACAAGATTAACTGTCACTATACGACATTGGCCCAGATAACTAAACTTGCTTATGTTACACTTTTCGACATGGTGTCTTAGTTGTTCCTACTTAGTGAGATACTTCGAGCTTGTTCGTGTTTAGTATTAAAACATAAGAAATACATATGCATTTTATTGACGCAAGCCTTGATTTGCAGACTCCACAGGTTTGTAGGTATAACCCGCGCGGGATCATAATGGGACGGAATCTGTTTAGTGTAAATAAAACAAATATAAGGGAATAATAAATGGATTTAATCAGAGTGTCTCTGAAGGATAGGATTCGTAACGAATACATCCGACAGAGAACTAAAGTTATCGACATAGTCCAAAGAATTTGCAAGCTTCAAAAGTGGCAGTGGGCCGGCCATGTCTTGCGAAGAATCGACAACCGATCTGGTAAACGTGTTCTTGAGTGGAGACCGCGACTAGGCAAACGTAATGTAGGACGCCCTCCAGCTAGGTGAGATGACGACCTGCGAAAGACTGCAGGCAGATGCTGGATGCGGCGAGCTGAAGACAGGGCGCTATGGCTCTCATTAGGGGAGGCCTATGTCCAGCAGTGGACTAATATACATTGATGATGATGATTATGAAATGAATATTGCTGGAAAATTCAGACAGACATCTATCCAGATATTGTTCGGCACATTTTTCATTGAATCCGCGTGTGGTCAAAATGGGTGATTTTTTTTCAAAGTAAAGGTCCGACCGCTGTTGTTTCAGTTGGAAATGTTTTTAGTAACTGTAAAGGCCGATTCACACATATCAGTGAAGTCACAGTATCAGTGAATCTCCAATTGCCTACAGAATATCGACAGTCTGTTAACGGTCCGTGTGTGAATCAGCCTTTAGGTATACTTACTTCATGGTACAAATAAACAAGGTAATATGCTACTCCGAGATCTTCCCAAGCCTACGTCACTGTCCAATTAACACAAAAATGGAAGTTTACGTTCATTTGCCGGTGACTATCAAACTATTATTGACGTCGGTGAATCACTCGCGTTTTTGATCGGATAAATCTTTAAAATAAAATGGGCGGTTACTCTATCCCTAACTGTAAAGTGTGAAGGGCGGTAAAATAAGGTTCTTTAAATTCCCGAAAAGAGAATCTGTGGCTGAAAAATGTTCCTGCGATTAGATAAATTTCATTTCAAGGGAAAAATTTATTTATCCATGTGCAGAGCTCATTTTAGCGTTGTTCAAATTATGGAAACCAAGTTTGAAGAATTTCATGGAAAACCTAAAACCTAGATCTAGATCTCGAATTTCAAAAACTAAAAAGTTTGAGAACCACCGTAGCGGATATAACGTACGCTTGGGAAAATCCACGTGACCGCTGTTTCTCGGAGTAGCATACCTTGTTTATTTGAACCATGACCTAATTCATCGGTTCTCATTCTCAGTCAAATCAAACAAAACAAACGGCCTCATTGGTACTGACTCTTCCAATTTGAGGACGGATCATTATTATGATAATAACAAAAAGCCAAAGAATGTGCTTATTTTAAAACTCACCAACTGGAAACTCGAACGGATAGATAAGATAAAAAAACTCCGACATAAAACCAAAAGGATGGAACCCATCGTCTAGTCTCAAAGTTGGGATCAAGTATGTAGTCCTTTGAGGCATGCTGCTAAATCTTATTTTGGATCTCTCCTTAACTTTTTTAAAATCAAACCAGTCTTCGGTATAACTTATAACTATATTTTTTTCGGTGACGTTTTGCATTTCGATCTCTTCTCTTAGTACTTCTCTTGTAATCGGAATAACCGGTATATCATCGAAATCGGATGGATCAGTGGTTATTGACAAGTCAGGATCTAACGTTGATGATACTGTAGTTGACGTTGGCGTGGTCATAGAATAAACGAAAGCTGTTGTTCGGGGTGTTGTGGTAGATGATGTTGAAATGGTTGTAATAAATTCCGTTGTATCTAAAGAGAGCGAAGTTTTTCTTACTGGAACGTAATCAGGCTTTTGCTGTCGTCTTCCATCTGCTTTACTATTCAATAGGCTGTTGTACTTCTCAATCCAAGCGTTTCTTGCTGCAGATATATTATAGTTTTGGGCATCTCGTTTATTCCACGTGGTTGTTAGATTACGTCTAGCTTTGAGGTTTTCTATAGGATAATTTTGGACTGTTTCCATATCTGTCGCTTTAATTGTATCTGCAGCTTGATTTCCTTTGAAAGATGTTTCCATACAATTTTCCCAGACCATCGGCAGTGGTTTTATTAAATTTATTCTCTCGTCGTCTTTCTGATTAGGAGGTAAAGTGTTTGATTCACGTTCTGCTTTTTTGTCATCGCGAGGGGAAGTTTGCAGGATTGCCTGGAAATCTTTTCTGCGGATTGGCAGCGCCTCTCTGCCATCATTTAGATTGTTTCCGGCGGAGGCCGCAAACGCTTCCGATGTCCTGATTTGCGCGGGAAAAGTGAGTAACTGGCTTAACCTGGCTTCTGCCGAGGCCACGGTGATTTCCGTTTTAACGATCGCGAGTAAAACAAGAACTAGAGGTATTGAGGCCATAGCGTTGTTTTTCCGCGGTCGTTCAATGGATACTGACTTAGTGTGGGGTGGGTGGGTGAAGGATTTGTGGCACTTAGCAGTCTGCCGACGACGTTGCACAATCGTATCGCTATGGCCCGTTCAATAGAAACTTTACTGGATTATGTGTAGAGCAGTGACCACTTGTATTTAGGACGGTTAGATTAGTTTTACGGCATTTGTGCTGGATAGGTTTAGTTAAGTGGGTAGGTAAAGGTATTTAAGTAATTTGTTTCCTGGCCTGACGTAAAATTGTTTTAATAACATCAGCGTAGTTCAAAATGCCTTCGCGATTAACACAACATTTTTCGTGGGGCAGTCAATGTAAATTTAATAAACTCAAACGAAGGTATTTTTAAGATTTTCGGAATTTAATAAAAATAAGCGTGGCTCTCCGGCTCGTCCTTACAAATTGCGTTAGGTATATTTCGGAATCTCAAACATTCCATATTTGTGGGTTCTATTGAGCGTTGTGGGAACGAAATTAATCAAATTATGAAATGAGACACGGAATTTGAAATGAAATATTGAAGGTTTCAAGATATTTTAGGTATACTTACACCTTAGGGGTAGCGTAGGTATTTGTAGGGAGGTATAGCTAAAGTTAATACAATGCATAGCTTATTAATACAAAGCTTTTGAGCGAGTAGAACCACATTAGGCGTTTTTAAGCACGCGTTTTGGTAACGCGCGTTTTAAGGCGGTTGTATGCCTCAAACTAGCGCCGCTGCTTTTTATTTCTTATGATTACGTTACTCAAAGAAATTTTTAAAGTCCATTGTACTTTTTATGATACCTATCATAAACTTTTTTTAATGCACTTAAAATAGTTTTCTTTTTCTTGGTGGCCACCGAACTCTGTTTTCGCTTCTCTGTCAAAATTATACGAAACTAAACTATTACAGAGAGATAAAAAAAAAGCTTTGGTGACCACCGAACTCTGTTTTCGTTTCTCTGTCAAAACTATACGGAACTAAACTATTTCAGAGGGATCAAAAAAAAGCTTAGGATAGGTATCACAAAATGTACATTGGATATTTGAAAATTCTTGTGTTTAACGTAATTATATATAAAAATAGGTGGCGGCGCTAGTGTGCATACAACCGCCTTAAGGACCATCTAGTAACCTACATTCGTACACTCCCAAACGCGCGCTTCTAGGTATTCAAACCGTCTATTCCCACTAGTTGTCCAGTTCAGTTGACTGAACTAGTGAGATTTCTTTTCTCGTTTGTTCAATTGAAAATAAGACTAGATTTTGCACCTTGTTACATTTATTATTATTAAGTAATTTAATTCACACGAAGTTTTTCCAAAAAGGTAGCCACATTAATTTCGCCATTATGTAACTGCAATTGTACATGACGAATGAATTCGCCGTTTTAGATTTGAATTTCTGTCCACTTCTTTGTCAATTTGTATGTTATGTGTAATATAGTACGTACGTACTTATATAAATTACAATTATCCCGAAAATCCCAATTAGAAAAGTCTAAACAAAAGGAACCCGAGACGGGTCTGAGGAAGCACAATTAAGGATTAGGATAAAACCAATTAAACAAGGGATCAGCCTCTAAAAGCATGTTTAACAAGTACAAGTTACTAGGTAATTGATATCTTTGAATCGGACAAAGACAGAAAACATCTACCGACTGAATTCAATAGACATAGACGAAAAAAATTTACTAAATAAATAAATAATGCTGGACAATTCACATAGCATTATCTAGCCCCAAGCTAAGCAGAGCTTGTGTTATGGGTACTAGATAACTGATATACTTAATACAATACACTACATATATAGGTATTTTTTATTATACATAGAAAACATCCAGAACGCCCTGGACAAATGTCTGCAGATCGTACAAACATTTGTCCCGAGGCGGGAATCGAACCCGCAACCTCGTGCGTCGCAGGCAGACCTTCGCCCGCTGCGCCACAGAGGTCGTCTAAGTATGTAGGTATCTAGTCGTACTAGGTATGCAGGTATCTAATTCGCAGCCTAGCTGTCTCTGTGAGTCTCTAGGTTCGACCTAAATCCATCGTTCCATATTCGATTAAATCCATAGTTCCATTATTATTATAAACTTTCGACCAAAGTTATCGACATACCCCAAGAATTAGCAAGCTGAAGTGGCAGTAGGCTGGCCAAATCTCGCGAAGAACCGACAACCGCTGGGGTAAACGTGTTCTTGAGTGGAGACCGCGACTAGGCAAACATAGTGTTGGACGCCCTCCAGCCAGGTGGGATGACGATCTGCGAAAGACTGCAGGCAGATGCTGGATGCGGCAAGCTGAAGACAGGGCGCTATGGCGCTCATTAGGGGAGGCCTATGTCCAGCAGTGGACTAATATAGGTTGATGATGACGATGATGATTATACATTTTAAAGTAATTCTGTCTGCCTGTTACCTTGTCACGCTTAAACGACTGAACAGATCCTAATGAAATTTGGAAAGGAGGTAGACGGTGGCCCAGAGAAGGACATAGGTTACTTTTTACCCAGGAAAAACACGTGCGAAACCGCGAGCTGTCGCTAATTTTCTATGCCATTCTTTAAAATGATCTCTTCGGCAAACATATTTTCCGCAAATTGCTGAAATGAGATGCCATTGTGAGATGCTTCCGGTACGAAATTTTCATAGAAAATGCACAAAAGCTGGCTTGTTTACTTGTAAATTGTGTGCAATATCGGTTTTCATTTTTCTCGGTCGGCCGGGATTATGAAAATGAGTATTCTTAGTTTGAAGGAAAGGTAAAATTGCTTTGGTATTTTCCTCGGAGAGAAAAAAGTTGTACGGAAATTCGATTAGTGCAGATTTGCATTTAACTTAACAAAACATACAGACGAATAGAGAAACCACCTTTTAACCTTTTTTGAAGTTGGCTAAAAATATGCTTATAATGTCATGAAAGTCAAAATTATAAATCATGGTAATTGACCAATGGTTCAATCTAACTTTCCAAATAATATAGTACTAGCTTCCGGCTTCACAAGCATTTCCCCGGGATAAAAAGTAGCCAATCTTTGTTAATCCAGGTTTAGAAAATGTATTTAAAATTTCAGCATTTCTTGTTTTTGGCGTGACAAGGTAACAAACATCCAAACTTTCGCTGTTATAACATTACGTTTGCTAGTGTGATGTGAAGTGTTATAGATAAACATAGTCAGGCAATATATTTTGATACACCGTAGCATTTTATAAGCTGTCAGAAGCTGCCATACGTAATCTACTAGAGACCGTCAGACATATCTTCAGACAGATGATGGAATATCTGGCTAAGCGAATAGATTTGCATGATAAATGTGCTCTCTTTGAGTAAGAGCACATGTTTTCTACTTTCAGAACTTATTCGTGATTATTAAGGCACTACTTATGGCGATGGCATAAACATATTAATAAGAAAATGTTATCCAAATTTAACAACCTTCAAGATAATTTTCTGGCGGACTAAGGTTCTAGATTTCGGAGAAATTAAAAAAAATCTGTTTAAACTAACGCGATCAGAACACATAATTATAAAATCAAATAATTTACATTATCTATATCTCTTCTCTCTTTTTTTTTTTTTAAATCAGACATTTATTCACAAAGAAAATTATACTAGTATTTACAATTGAAACAATTGAGCTAACTGCCGACTGTTGCAAACAGTCTACAGATAGCTCAACTGATCCATATCAACACCAGTCGGAAGCGTCCCCAAGACGCTGGCTGCATTGCCACGCTGTATGGCAATGCTGATACGCTGTGCCAGATATTCACCAGCTCTCGGGTCACGCGTCGCTTCGACCAGACGCTCAGATAGTTTTTTGAAAACCCGAAGGTCCTCGGTACCCCACGGACCTAGGGTCTCGACTCCAAGGGGAGCAAATGTGTAGGCTCTGTCGAGACCTGCATATTTGCGCCTCTTGAGATCTTCGGCCAAATCTGCCGCCGCACCCGCCCTCACGGATGTCCTCGGAAGATGGGAAGGCGCAAGTGTGTCGACGCATGTAGCGTCCCACACAATGGGCCTCCCCAACTCCCATGGGACTAGTGTCATACCGTCGGGCCTCTTACCATCGTCACGCAACAGACCATTCGGTTCGAGAATAGCTGGTACGTTAGCGGTGACAAAGGCCCGCCGGATGATGTCGTTAAGGCTAGCGTGGCGAGATATCCGACCGGCGGCCCTAGTGCACGATAATCCGTGATGACCAAGCTCTCTTCTCTCTATATCTATAATATAACAAGACCCGTCAAGTGCGAGTGTAACTCGCGCGCCGAGGGTTTCGAACGTTTGTGAACAAGTAGGTATATACTAAAGGTACCGATTAGAAACTCCGAAATTTAAAGAAGACCTAACACTAGTAGGTACCAACCTACATTTCAGATGGATCTCTCTCCATGCTTCGGTGATAGGGTGTAGCGGTAATTTTTTTGACTTTTTTCAAAATTTTTCAAAAAGTATGAAACCTACAGAAATTTTAAGAACTGTTTTGAAATGTACAAACCGATACCTTTCATATGATACCCCACTCAGTGGGGTAGCCCCCCCTTTTGAAAATTATCCCCCCTCTTTTTGACCATTTTTCAAAAAGTGTTCGTTTCACAGACTTCTCTATATTTTTCCTGTAAAATATAGATCTATATCTACAAACGCTTCACACATTTTGAATGGATCACTCTGCAAACTTCGGAGATAGGGGGGGGGGAACGGGTAAAATTTCGACTTTTTTCAAAATATTTCAAAAAGTATGAAACCTACAGAAATTTTAAAAACTGTTTTGAAATGTACAAACCGATACCTTTCATATGATACCCCACTTAGTGGGGTAGCCCCCCCTTTTGAAAACTATCCCCCCTCTTTTTGACCATTTTTCAAAAACTGTTCATTTTACAGACTTCTCTATATTTTTCCTGTAAAATATAAATCTATGTCTACAAGCGTTTAATACATTTTGAATGGATCACTCTGCAAACTTCGGAGATAGGGGGGGGGGAAAGGGTAAAATTTCGACTTTTTTCAAAATTTTTCAAAAAGTATGACACTTACAGAAATTTTAAAAACTGTTTTGAAATGTACAAACCGATACCTTTCATATGATACCCCATTCAGAGGGGTAGCCCCCCCTTTTGAAAATTATCCCCCCTCTTTTTGACCATTTTTCAAAAAGTGTTCGTTTTACAGACTTCTCTATATTTTTCCTGTAAAATATAGATCTATATCTACAAACGCTTCACACATTTTGAATGGATCGCTCTGCAAACTTCGGAGATAGGGGGGGGGAACGGGTAAAATTTCGACTTTTTTAAAAATATTTCAAAAAGTATGAAACCTACAGAAATTTCAAAAACTGTTTTGAAATGTACAAACCGATACCTTTCATATGATACCCCACTCAGTGGGTTAACCCCCCTTTTTGAAAATTATCCCCCCTCTTTTTAACCATTTTTCGAAAAGGGTTCAGTTTACAGACTTCTCTATATTTTTCCTGTAAAATATAGATCTATATCTACAAACGCTCAATACATTTTGAATGGATCGCTCTGCAAACTTCGGAGATAGGGGGGGGGGGAATGGGTATTTTTTCGACTATTTTCAAAATATTTCAAAAAGTATGAAACCTACTGAAATTTCAAAAACTATTTTGAAATGTACAAACTAATACCTTTCATTTGATACCCCACTTGACTCTGTAGGTCTCTTTTAAAATTTTGACATTTCAATTTGTATGGAAAATGTTCATTTTCATTTTTCATTTATTTTCATTTTTTTTTCTTAAAATCTGTACAGGCACACGAAATGTATTATTATTTTAAATTTCAAGTTGATAGCTGCTGTAGTTGCTGAGTTAATAAGGAGGGAAAAAAGGACAGACAAAGCGAGACCATAAGGGTTTCGAAACCGGTCTTCGAAACCCTAAAAATGAATCGCAAAATGTGTTGGTAAGCGCATAACTCAACAACGCCTGGACCGATTTCGCTAATTCTTTCTTTGTTGTGTTTGTTATTGTCAGGAGAAGGTTCTTATGAAAGAAAAAATTAAGAAAGTTGGAAACATAAATTTCCACGGGGGCGAAGCCGCGGGGCGCAGCTAGTCTATAATATAAAAATGAATCGCAAAATGTGTTGGTAAGCGCATAACTCAACAACGCCTGGACCGATTTCGCTAATTCTTTCTTTGTTGTGTTTGTTATTGTCAGGAGAAGGTTCTTATGAAAGAAAAAATTAAGAAAGTTGGAAACATAAATTTCCACGGGGGTGAAGCCGCGGGACGCAGCTAGTCTATAATATAAAAATGAATCGCAAAATGTGTTGGTAAGCGCATAACTCAACAACGCCTGGACCGATTTCGCTAATTCTTTCTTTGTTGTGTTTGTTATTGTCAGGAGAAGGTTCTTATGAAAGAAAAAATTAAGAAAGTTGGAAACATAAATTTCCACGGGGGCGAAGCCGCGGGGCGCAGCTAGTACATATATATAAATGAAACCCGGTTTCCTTGGTCACGGCATCACGCGTGAACGGCTGGACCGATTTCACTAATTCTTTCTTTGTTGTGTTTGTTATTGTCAGGAGAAGGTTCTTCTGAAAGAAAAAATTAAGAAAGTTGGAAACATAAATTTCCACGGGGGCGAAGCCGCGGGGCGCAGCTAGTACCATAATAAAACACATTATTAGAAAAAAAGTTAAATAAACGCAATTCCCTTGAACATAGGTAATAAAAAAATGAAAATTGAAAAAGGTAGAACTATTCTGCTGATGTTGAAAAAGTCACCTTCCTGGTACTGGTTCTTTGCAGGCGACACGACCGACAAATTGGGCCATCAGGTATCTCCAGAAACCCTCGGGATGGTTGGCTCTTTCGGAGTCACACAACACATAAGGGCACTGCTGCAGAAGTTTACAGTTTGTAGATAAAACGTATTTCTGGATAAAAATGACATGGTTAATAATACCGGGAGAAAAGATCGTTTCTGATAATCGGCGAGCAAAGCTGTGGTGTGCTTTGTTTGTTTTTGTTTCGTAGTTTTTCTGAAGGCTTGGTAGTGTGATCTACCCTTCAATTCTCAGCAGAATGGATAACAAGACAAAATTAAAATATTAAAAAATCCGCCGACGTTTATTGGCTGAACAGATTTTCATGAAACATGGCTAAGAACACTGGAATAAAATTATCTATGACACAATAAAAATTTTCGTCGTTTGGGAGCTACGATACCATGGTATCGTAGCTCCCAAACGGATGAACCGATATTGCAAGCACCAAAAAGTCTGTGCACAGACAGATACACAGATACACAGACGTCAAACTTATAACACCCCTCTTTTTCGTCGGGGGTTAAAAATAAGTATGCAACGAAAATTACTGGTTGTATCGTCTATAATTGGAAAATTATAGCAATGTTCATTGATGCGTAAAGCAAAATACTTTTTGGTTCTTGCAATAATATATACAATGTGTTTCACGGACATATTGAAAATAGGAAGTTTTTCTGAAAGGAAAACAATCCCCTATTTTATGAATAAGTATAATTGCACTCTCATTTGATTTTAATTACCTGAGTACTTACCTTATTAGGTAGAACCCACTAAATTTCATTAGGAACAAATCGCAATGTTTGCCAATCCAAGGATCTCAATTCCAGAACTTTATTTGACTTGACACGCTATTCTAACAATCAGGTGTGGTATATGCTCTATTCCTGATTGGTTTACAAAAAAGAGAACCTACTAACATCAGGTTGCTGAAAAGCAGTGACACTGCGAAATTGTTGAAATAGAGATAAAATAGAATTGCACGAAATTCAACGAGCAAGTTTGTTCCGGAACAAGTAAAGCAATTTGAGGAACGACGACTAGAATAAATAGTAGTAACTACCTAGAAACTAGCTATATTTTAAAGTTTATTAGTATAAAGGATTTGCCATCGATCTAAGTAACATGGGGAGATGAGGTGCTAGCTTCTCGAAAGTGAAGGGTCAAATTAGGTCCAATTAGGTGTTGGTGTTATTGTGACTTATTGACTCAAAGGCCACAGTAATGCCCTCGTGTTTGTTCATTATATATTGTTGTTATTATAGTTGGTGAACAAGATTGGAAATGTAATTTGTGAGGGACTATTTGGGTGTAGTTGTAACGCAGGCCAGTTCTTGAGTAAGCGCCGGAAAAACATACCATATCTACAGGTTTTACTTAGATCTATGGGATTTGCCAAACACCAAAAGATAATGATGACATAAATTCATCTCATCAGCTCACATGTCCACTGCTGAGCGGGCGTCCCCAAAACAAGGTTTACAATGAAAACAAAGTTTTGCCTGATTAAGGAATCACCACACTTGGTGGACTGGTGACCGCAAGGTAAATAAACACAAGGAAGCTTCTTCTTCTCGTTTCTGGTAGCTTTCTACCAGAAACAGAAGTCGTCTCCTGTTTTTGGTAGTTTTCTACCAGAAACATAAGAAGAGGCTTCCTTATGTTTCGGCATTGAATTAATTTGAAAGACAATAAACCAACGTCGGGTGTTTAACGCAATTTTATTATTTCTATTGTTCTGGGTATTTTCTATGTATTAGGCAGATCACTCATGTAAACAGTCTGCAGTTAGCTCAGTTGTTTCAACTATAAATACTAGTGTAATTTTCTTTGAAAAAAGGATTCTGAATATAAAGGAATAATACTAAAGGATTATGTAATCCGTCGATGTAATGTCTTATTTTAGTTATATCAGTTATTTAGCACCCATAACACAAGGTTTTTTTTCATCTGGTTAGCTTGGAGTAGATGATGCTGTGTGAATTGTCTAGCATTATATATTTATAGTAAAGAAGAAAGTTGATAAATAAAAGCAAAACCATTTTTTATGATGGACATCGTAAGACGTGACCTAGGCTGAAGTAAACAAAGTGATAACTTAGACGTTAAGAGTCTTATAGGTTCGAAGTTCAGATGATAAAAATCACAATTTATCCCTGTTTTAATTATAAATATACTAGTTTTTGTTTCTATTCTTTAGTTAATGTGATTTCGTTGATAAAACTATTTTGCTCTTAGTACGACGTATATTTGATTATAATAAGTAGGTACCCAGTAATACTAAAGTTGACGTTTAAAAATTAAGTTAAATTTAGATAAATAAATAATGCTGGACTATTCACACAGCATTATCTAGCCCCAAGCTAAGCAGAGCTTGTGTTATGGGTACTAGATAACTGATATACTTAATACAATACACTACATAGATAGATATTTTTTATTATACAAATAGAAAACAGCCAGAACGCCCTGGACAAATGTCTGCAGATCGTACAAACATTTGTCCCGAGGCGGGAATCGAACCCGCAACTTCCTGCGTCGCAGGCAGACCTTCACCCGCTAGGCTCAAGCGGCCGGTGACTTAGGGCTGCAGAGAGAGGAACTTAAAGATAAAGAACAGCCGATGCGCGCCGAGTTCGGGAGTAGGTTCTTACTTTTGAATCTGGCCCTTGATCCGACTTCCTAGCGAGTCTCTGGAGATGTTGATCGAGGCTCTTCGCTATTTTATTATTATTGTTAAATCTTAGGCCACATCTTTACGTACTTTAAGTGAGTTGGTGGCCAAACGCTTGACTATTATGAAACAAAAAGTAATATTAAAGTTAGGTTTTGATAGCAGCTGTATGTATTAAGTAATAATAGAGCGGTCTAGATTGACAGCAGTTGAGTGTACCTAATACTAATAGGGCTTCCTTTACTCACAATGTCATTTTCTGCATGGTTGCATAAAGGAATGCGGAATCACTTCCTGCACAACCTGCCTACACTATTATAAGCCTGGTTCGACCCAGTAACACCTTGGGTAGCTAATTGACCATAATAGTATAGTCGACTATAACCTTTTGTTTTATGGCATGATGGTTATGTTGACAAAAGCTGCGCAGCAGTACACCATGGTGCACCTATGCAAAATAATACAGCTTTTCTAACAGTCACCGATCGGATTTTGCTTTGCATCCATACATACTTACTAAGCCGTGACTTGGGTGAATTATTCATTGGAGTCCATTCTGACAGAAAACCTAAACCTTCCTGCCTAAGCCGAATCTGGTCACGTTAATCCCGTCGTTGCTATGTTATAGCAACAAAATACTGCTAACTTATTAGGTTAGCAGTTTTGTTAGGTTCCACTCTGTGTTCATGTCCAACCTGATACAATCTAGAACTCAATTAAACCCGAAATGAATTTTTTAACGAGATCACGTCAGCCAATCCGTAGTGTATCGTCCACAGATAATTCTGGAATATTAGTTCTTTATTTAAAAAAACGCTTTAAGGCTGGTTTAAGGCAAGTTTAAGAACCCGCCGACGTTTAATGGCTGAACAGATATTCATGAAACATGGCTAAGAACACTCGGGATAAAATTATCTATGACACAAAAAAACTAAACGAAAATTGGTATATCCGGGAGCTACGATACCACAGACAGATACACATACAGACACGTTAAACTTATAAAACCCCCTCTCTTTTTGAGCCGGGGGTTAAAAATAGTCGCCTTAGTAATTGCGTGTCCCATCAAAAATCTGAACTTTAGAAAATCGCAGTCAAGTATTAATTTGTTCAAAATTTAGTTTATTTTCTAGTTTATTCGTGAATGAATTTCCTCGACGAGACAAAAAAAAAAGATTACGTTATCCCGTAAAAATTGATTGCGAATTTCGGAAATTGGGTTTTTTGGCAGTGGAGCAAGAATGCCTCTTGGGGCATCAATCCGGACTTAACCCTATTTGAATTTTTAGTTGTAGATTTTTAAACTGGACTAAAAGTTCCCGGGCAACCCGCTTCCTACGTTAAATTGGTCTTTCACTCGCGAAGATCCGGATAGTATTTGAAATGCAATCGTGCATTATGTACGACTTTGCAAGCGCTTTACTTGAATGGACGGGCCCGTAATATGAAAGACTGAATGAATGTCAGTGAAAATGAATAATGACGAGCAATGGAGTCTGTTCTACACAAATATGAGGGGACGGGAGATTCATTGGAATATTGGATAGTCGGCTATTATTTGGGCTAACCTTAGAGGTGACTTGGATCCGCAAAACTAGAAATAAAGAAAATCCATTTATTGGGTCACACATAAAATATAGGTACAATAATAAACAACTTTAAAAAAATCCATAAAATATGAAAATATATTATTTCTATTTGAACCAAAAAGTTTCTACCTCAGCTTAATGTTGCTCAACAGAAAGTTTCTGGCAGGACCTTTGGTGCGTGCGTCTACACGGCTGACAGACTAAGACCCGAGTTCACCAACAGATGGTTTTAAACAGTTGTTTCAACTTCTAAGAAATCGAATAATATCGCAAAAATTTTCGACTTCTTAGAAATGATATTATTCGATTTCTTAGAAATTAGAAATTATCCAGAGTGCGAGGCTTACGCACTATAATAACAAAAACGTTAGTTGTTTCAACGTTTTTGACACAAGTTTTCATACATTAAACGTCAACGTTAACCGACGAAGCAGCCCAATTGTCCGATTATCTACTGGTGAACACAGACCTAATAAACACAAAAAAATATGACAATTTATACGAAAAATAAAAATAAAGGTAGGTATGTGAATTTTCTAAGACTATCGTTCAACACGGGATCCCGATCACTCAAACAATTATAATAATAATAATGATCTGACAACCAACCAACCAAGTGCCGACCAACGTCCGACCAGACCAATAACTAACATCACTCATTTCCGAACGAAACACACTTTGTTTCCCGCCTGGGTTATACTTATATGCTACATCTGTGAGTAGTACCTTTTATACAAACTAAAACCACAATAACAAACGATTCATTCATCCATTGAGGGAATCGTTTGGTAGGTATCATAGCTCGTACGCGTACCTTTACCCCAAATTTTCCACCACTATGTATGAGAGGTATGAAAGTTTAACTTACCCTTTAAACTAATAGGGTACCTACTCTGGCTGTACCTTCAAGAAGTACTTATTCTTTACTGTATTTCGGCCATAACATTTTGTGTAACCTCTTTACCCACTAGCCGACATAGTAGATTAAAAACAACCGGTACAACCCCAAGATCATGAATGAAATATCTTTTATTAAGCCCCACAGCACCCTCTGTGGCCATGTGACAGCAATTTGAATACCGTAAACATCACGTTTCAGGTCTCAACCCAAGCATTCCACCAAGCTCAAGCCGCAAAATATCCTAACCACCAGAAGTTCTACACACCAATATGAACCATAAACGCAAAGGGTTGAACAGTGCTATAGGAGTTTTCCTCTGGCGGGAAAACGAGGCCGCTGGGATGGTTATGTATGTTGAGTCAACATACAGCTTTCTTTCGGCGGAGGTTTTCCGAGATTTTTTAAAGGTAAATTGACTAGTCGCAGGTGGTTGTAGGGAAACGGGTCAGCAGGTCTCGGCGTGTCATGTTCATGTGTCACCAGGGCTGGACTTGACCTCCTCTTCTATGATATAGGTCAAAATCCCGCTTCTATGAAAGGACTCCCGCTTTTATGAAATATGTCAAAATCTTTATCAAGGATAATTCCGTAAGAAGATTCATGGAGAGGACGTACCTACCAACGAAATTCTGGCATATGAGCTTAACCGCTCAAGTTACGACTTTTTGTATCGGTAAAAGTGTACATAATGCACCCGGGTGAATTACCGCGCGGGCTCGCTCTTGCATGGAATGGATGAGTCACCCTGGCCGATAAGGAGGGACATCAACAATACTAAACTCAAAGATTTAACGACGGAGCTTTTTGATATAGAATAAAACAATTAAAAAAAAATTAATAAAACATCATTGACAGTTGGTTTTCCTGTCACATCGTTTGAAAATTTCAATGATTCATTGGTCAGTTTATTCAACATAAATCTCGTGGCCCTGAATGCAGCCCTGCCTCATCATATTCCTATTAATTATCGCGTCAACTGGAGCGGGGGCTATCTTGGCTAAATTCTCGGCTAATTGCAACTTTTTCGACTTGCTCCTGATTTTCTTGAGGGTGATAATAACTATGGCACGACACGAGTTTCTTCGTTGTTTTTTTCATTCATAATTTTGGCCAGGGTTAGAAGTGGCTGGCTCTTCTTTAATTATACTTCAGATCAGATGTAAAGTAAAATATTATGAGAATTTTGGACTACTTTTAGTTGAAAGGTTTGGACTGTCTGAGACAGCATAACGCCTTAACAATGTGTAAAAGCAATCTTCTAGCACCAAGAAATAATGATTACCTACTTATGCCCTGTAGATATAATAATATAACGTTATTAAAAAAAACTTAAGCTTATAAAAGTACAATGATAATATTATTGTGAAAATCCATCGAATCCTACTAGGTCAAGCTCAGGTGAAAAAGAAAATAAAATTGCACGAGGCATTTTCTAATCTCTTCAAAACACTTTAGGATATTTTTCTCAGTAGCTTAGTGAAACCTATAGGAAAAGATGTTTAATCTGCGACGGGACGAAGCCGTAGCAATGCGAACAAATTCGAGTTTATAAAGAACTCCAATATAATGAATAAATCGAATGTGATAGTAGGTTTACCCAATGGTAAGGTATGCTTAGTACCGTTATGCTCTGATTATTTGGTGATATTTGATTGTTGGTTAACAGAAAATAAACTTAAAAATGTTAAGAAAATGTTTTTTGTTTTATTAGAGATATGGCATTATTTTTATTGAATGCAATAACATAGGCGTTCTGCGCTAACCGGACCCAAATCAGCGACACCACATATTTAATCTTATCATTATGTTAAACGAAGAAAATTTCGCAGAGATGCGAAGTTGCTCTATTTGACGATGGTGAGCAAAAATAGCAATTTCGCATCTCTGCCTACATAAAGAACTATACAAAAAAAACTTTTACAGAGGTATTAAAAATAAGCTATGAGAATCACAAACTGCAATATCGGTTTTTGAAAATTACTTCGTTTAATCACAGGATGTGTGTGCGTCCGACTGTACTGCAATCGGACACGGTCAGTGTAGTCACGGTAATATTATCCTATACAGTATTTGAACTCGGCCTTATCTTTGAAATAAATGCCTAAAGCCGCGCGGTAGGTAAACATGCGATAGGGCTGCCCGCCTCCAGCATTTTAATTACATTTGCCTACTTTGTGTTTCCATTTAGTTTTGTGATTGTAAATATAGGTAGGTACTTTTTTTATATAAACAAATAAAATACTTTGTGAATTGAATCGGAAGTGTTCAATAAAAATGTGTGTTGTTTTTTGATTGGTAGATTTAATTAAAAAACCGTGTTTATGTTTGAATAACAAATCGGTCTTATACATTTGCGACCGAGAAGTATTTGCGCCTCGACTGAGACGTACAAAATGCTTTATTATTAAATTTTAGGAGATTTTTGTGGAGAAAAAGGAATATCTTTTACTTGGTTATAGATACCTGCAGCTACTTTATTAAATATGTACCTGAAGCTGAACTTATTTTTAGAGAAAAAATCGCGTGGTTATTGTTAAAAAAACAACATACCATCCGTTCGTCACTGCGGCACAGTCGCGACTGTCTGCATGCTGAGCGCATGCCGAGATCGATGCGCGTAGATATAGCTCGCGTTTCGTCCGTTTGTATGAAGTCGGATTACTGTGTAGGATAATATTACCGTGGTGTAGTGTTTCGTAATGTGAACTTGGATATTACTGATTCTAAAGACGAATAATAATTGTGGGTAGTCGTGGATACTGCCGTCAATTCTCGGCTGTACCTCTGAGTACATCTAGTCGCCCCGTGACCACGATCGCTGTAATGCGGTAGAAACGTAGGGGAAATAAAACAAATGGTACGCGATAAATACCCGATAAAATCATTAACTACATTATGTTACCAAATCGCGAATGTATAAACAGTTTTACTGCGTTTAACATAATAATAAGATAAAATACGCTGATTTGGGTCGGGATAGCACCTTAAAATAGTTACCAACTGTCTCGGTCCGTCAATATCTAAAGAAACCACTTAGCCATAAACGTGGTTTCGTACCCGAAGTTTCGATAGCACCATGGGGATCGAAAGACATTTAAAGACTCAGGACACTCTGCGAAATGACCGAAAATTTATAGCCAATTCCCGGGAGGGGATTAGATTCTGTCTAATTTTGGAGATTGCACCAATTGTTCTAGTGAGTGAGAGTACCATCTGGGAACGGTAGAATTGGGTTGCCGCCGTGTCTTGGAAAATATTCACTTAACATTACATTTTGTTACAGTCATAGGTACCTACATTTAGATACTATAGTCATAACTTAAAACTTTCAGGGATGGTTCAGACACACTCGATCGCAAAACACAGGAACAATATTACAAAAATAATTATTGACTTAATTTTAATCGTCGCTGGTCTTTATCAAACATTTAGATATTTTTATCAAAACATAAATGTCGGAGATTTATCACACTAATATTATAAATGCGGGTGGATGGATAGATGGATGGATGGATGTTTGTTACCTCTTCACGCCAAAACTACTAAACGGATCGGACTGAAATTTTGCGTACAGGTAATTCTAATCCTGGAATCAAACATAGGATACTTTTTATCTCATAAATTTATTGAAGTTGAAGGAATGCATTTCAAATAATTTACGCCCATTTATTGCTCTTGCAGCAAACTCTGAGGAAATTTATTTAAGTTTGTTCAAAGCGAAACTAAATTGTTCCGGCATGTTGCACAAATATAATAAAATCACTACCGACTTAAATTTGTGTTAAATAATTCTGTTACACAGTAACCTATTTAAAACTATGGCTGCAATTTCGTGGGCAAGAAGCCCAAGAATATGAATGGATTCTCGGAAAAAGTACTAACACCCAAACGGTTATTTTTTGATATTTGTTCTTGTGTCTGATTGGCCTTCCCCCCCCGCACATGCAACTGTAGATTAATCCACTGAGTATGGGGCATCCTGTATAAGAACCGGCATAAATAGGTAAACATTGTAGACATGTAAGTATTGACGAGGGTCGTGAAGTTTGGAGAAACTTAATTAGCAAGTTTAACTTCGAAGTCAGAAAGCGGATTCCATGAGAATTTCGTTTAGATTCAGGATAAGATTTCGAAAATCAGATCAATGTAGAAAGTCGCGGGTGTTGCTAGATTAGATTAAGAAGATATAAAGCAAAAATATAGACAGCTTCTTTTACCTGTCACAGTTAAATAAAAAAAGTACCTAGTGTTGTATTATTTTAAATCTAGCCCCACTTGCGCCAGGCTAGGTTATCACAGTTAACTCAGAACTAAATACTACTTTGGAGTTAAATTCGAATTATTTCTTGTACCACCAAGAGTAAGGAGTAACCCTGTGTTATATATTGAAATATTTAACCCACTGATGTGGAAGGGTTAGTTCTGAGTAAGGATCTTATAGAGTGGACGTCGAATTCTGCGGCGTTTATGAGCTCTATTATCTCTGTAGCATTTTTGAATTTTTTTAATCAACGAAGATAATTGTTTTATGCCTTATGGCATAATTGTTATCAAATAAGCGGCGGTCATAGCGTTAGAATCGACCCTCCCAAGTTCCAAAGATCAAGCAAAAATCCAACCCAGACCAACCAGAGAACTTACCAGAGTTAGGGCAGAGCTCCTTCCGTGTATTTTTAACACCTCTGCGATTACCAATCTGCTGGTGGTTATGGTAAAAAGGCCCCTTGTTTCAGGGAGGCTAAATGAGCAGTGGATGTACCTATGTGTGCTGACAAGATAGTTAAATGCATAGCAATAGACACCACCGTCTTTTAAAATTGATTGCTATGCAAACTCGTTCAGCAAATGTTTGCTATCTAAGTAAGTTAGCACATAGGTGTCAATTCAAATGTCGCAAAAACGAAATTAAACAAATTTGTCAGTACTAAAATGATGTCATCCTTTTTTAGGGTTCCGTACCGGTGAAAGCGGGACCTACTACTAAGCCTCCGCTGTCTATCCGTCGTCGGTCTGCACGTCCGTCAGCGGGCCGAATCTCATGAACTAACAGGTAGACAGTTGAAATTTTGACAGGATGTAGGGTGTGTATTAGTATTTATTGCCACCACAACAAGAAATCTATAAAAAATATAAATTTAAAAATGAAGGGGTCCAACCTACATGCTAAGCTGAGTACCGATAACCGTTAAGCAACGTAACGCAACAAACAACCGTTTTTTGAGTTCCTTTTGCGAAATAGTTATGTACGATGGTACGGAACGGAACTCTCCATGTGCGAATTGACTCTCACTTGGCCTAAATTGGTCGGTAACATTTTTTGTCGGGTCAAGTTAGTTATGTTTTGTTTCGCGACATCTGTATATAAATTTGATTGGATAAATAAATAACTGATCAAATTGAAACCAATCAGCGAAGTCCAGATATATTTGATATCACTTTAATTTCCTGTCAATATGAGCGACCATCAAATAACTTCGCGAGATACAAATTAACACTTCGAAATAGCCAATCAAATCGCAATCTACTAAGTTATGGATTAATTAACTACGAATGGAAAAGCACTAGGTATTCATCATCATCATCATCATCAACCTATATTAGTCCACTGCTGGACATAATGAGCGCCATAGCGCTCTGTCTTCAGCTTGCCGCATCCTGCATCTGCTTGCAGTTTTCCGCAGATCGTCATCCCAACTGGCTGGAGGGCTACATTACGTTTGCCTAGTCGCGAAAAACACACAACAGCGAACACAAGGTATTAGATCGGTTCATATATGGATTTTAAACTGCGAACGGAAAAGCACTAGTTACTAAATAGGTTCACGTATAGATTATTGAACCACGAATGGAATAGCGCCAGAAACGACGTTCATGAGAGGTAAGTTAAAGGTCAGTGATTTTCCTTAGAAGATAATGAAAAACTGATATCAGATATTATCTGATATTAGTTTTTCATAGAATGATCTATGGACCTATCAATCGCTGCATGAGGTATAACACTGATTTAGTTAATGTGCTTTAATAAAGCAAAAGTTATCCTAATATCATTTATTGATATTGATGCACAATTAATAGACGACTTTTTTTAGTATGAAGGTACACGAGTATTTTCTTTTTATGTTTCTTGTTTTAAATTTATATAAATAGTTGAAAGCCGATGCATTAAAGAACGGAATCATAAACACACAACACACAACACAGGAACAGATAGTACAGTTAGCAAATAAAATTGCAAGTCTGCAACGCAATAATTACGCGATAAATTATTAATTAATAAATAAGATATACGATAAATTATTGTTAAGATATGCGATAAATTATTAATTAATAATTAAGATTACGTAATATATACGTAGATTAATTAACAACGCAATAGTTACGCAATTTTAGATTCTTTTCTTTAATGAACTGAGTTATACCTAAGAAAGCTCACGTGAAGCGTATTTGAAAAAAAAAAATACATTGTGCAAATGATAGCTATCACAACTTCATAAAAAATAAAATTTATGCAAAGAAACTCGTAAATAGACAATGCATAAGTGCACTAAACAAATAAATACAGCCAAGTATCAAGTAGTTATTTCTAAGTTTATACTTAAAAAGTGTACAGACAGAAACATTAATTGGTAACCCCTCAAATAGCTAAAGTTTACATTTGTCTCCCGATTTATAAATCTTTTACATGTGGTGTAGTCTTGAAATTATAATATCTTTTCTCGTGACTATAGAAATGTAGGTATTGAAAAAAACATTACTTTATTATTTAAATAATTGAATAAACTTTATAAGAAAACAAAACACGAAATAAACGAGAATAATGTAAACTAAAATCAATATTTTTATGTGGGTTTGAACCTGCGTGCTACTGAATGTCACTATTACATAAGTATTCTGTGAGGGGGTTACCAATAAATGCTTCCGTCTGTACATAGAAATAACACCGCACGTACTATCTAGATTTTATTTTACCTATCAACATTTGTTTGAAATATAATAAAATAACTAATTATTAATTTATGAAACTTTCCATTGAAAACACTACTACAAACCCGCTGCCGCTCCCGCTTCTGCTCCTGCTATGCACCGAAACGCACTCTATGTACCAAAATATGTACTCACCTACTTACATTTATAGTCTTCTTGGAAACCCGTTTGTACCAACACTTAACCAAATGTGCAAAGTGCAAGTTTTTATTAGATACACCAAGTTAATCTTGACATGCCATGTCACCTTGTACCTTGTTGACCTTTTTCTTATTCGGCGAGTATTTTTTTTACTAATAAACTGGTTTGGGGGGGGCAGAATTATGTGGGACTCGACGCCCTGAGAAGGACGCTATACCCACTTAAAAACCTCACCGGTGTCCCTCTCTCGCCATTTTCGCCGAACCACGGGAACACATAAAACCTACCGCGGCCCAACTGGCGTCCCCTCTTCCTCCTATACATGCCGGCGAGCCCACCGCTCCACACACTCGCAAAATCAAAATCAAAAACTCTTTATTTCCATAAATACAATAAATGTACACTTAGAAAAGGTCAAAATATAACACTCACGGAAAATAATACAAAATAATAAAAGACACCGGAAATAAAGTGATATTTTTTGATATCAGTTCTGTCGCTTCGGTATGTAGACTAAAGTAAAGAAGCGACGAAGAAACCTTTAGCCTGTTAGTTGTTATTTTTCGAGTTGGAGCAAAACCCGTCCCAAGCTTTTTTATCCTCTAGATAATCTGATATTTTATAGTAAGCCTTTTTGCACAGCAAGGTTTTAACAATTTGTTTGAATTTATTTACTGATAATTTTTGCAACTCACTAGGAGTTTTGTTGTAGAAGCGTATACATTGCCCTTTTAAAGATATTTTAATTTTGTATAGCCTAGTTGTGGGCACAGCGAGCTTATGTTTGTTTCTGGTCTGGTCGCCGACCCTATCGTTCCGTTAAAAATAAAATTAGAGTACCAAGATATATTTTAAGATCATGGAGCTCTTTCGATCATGATGAGATTTAGGGCAAACTTAGCGGGTTCGCTTGTCAAATTAGGCCTAGACTAACTATTCTCAGTACTCACGGGATCCCGGTGGTAAAACTAGAATAACATAAAATTCAAATTATTTTTTTCTTCGATTCCTTATTGGAAAAACGATTGCGAAAAAAAAAATCATGAACGTGCACTGTTTTGCACCTAATTTGGTCGAGATCTCAGGAACCCTATGGTCTATAGACAATATTTTTTTTATTTAGTTCATGAAGGCCTTTGCCCAACAGTGGGACACTATAGGCTAATTGTAATACATACTTATCTTTAAAAGCGAAAGTTTGAATGGATGTTTGTTACCTGTTCAGGCCAAAACTACAAGCGGATCCAGCCGAAATTATGCATAGATGGAGTTGGAATATAACAATTTTGCTCCTTTTTATCCCGAAAATAACGAACGCAGCCGCGGGCATAATCTAGCAGAAGCTATATTCATAATTTATTACGTGTTATATTCATACATACGTATGAGCAATTAACACATACCTAATCCAATTAAACCTGAACCTAACTAACATTATATATAAATTACTATGATTTATTGTTTCTACCTACCTCTCACGATAGTGGTTGGTTACTAATTATGGCCTGGCTATGATCTTAATTTCTGTTTGGTATACGCACGACTATAAATTCCCTAATTTTGTTGACAGGTGAATGAAGGAAGATTAAATGACAGAATGAATAATTACATAGACACATCGACTTTTTAACCCTCGACGCAAAAAGAGAGGGGTGTTATAAGTTAAACGTGTCTGTCCGTGTATCTGTCTGTGGGATCGTAGCTTCCAAACGCATGAACCGATTTTCGTTTAGTTTTTTTGTGTCATTAATAATTTTATCTCGAGTGTTTTAGCCATGTTTCATAAAAATCTGTCAGGGGGTTTTAAATTTTTTAATTTTGTTCTTGTGATAGATACAGATGCGAATATGTCGAGTGTCGACTCAAAAAATATCTGGAACGAAATTTCCCGAAATATTTGAAATTTAAACAATTACCGATTTTCTTTATCGAGCCTACGTAGTCCCTTTGTAACGAAGATTATTCTAGATGATTGTTCCCTGAAATTGTCTTGAAAATAGTATATTTTTTTTAAATTTATCACTGTAACTGACCATTTGATTTTCAGTCGAACTACCAAACAGAAAATAAGATGTGGAATGAGTATAAAGTTGTGTTAATTATAATGGGTCTTATATCTTCTTCCCTTTACAAAAGTAGAGTACCAACCTGTTAGATAAATATTAACATTACCTAATTTACACGTAAATATTATTAATAACACTCAATATCGACAATTCGTAGAAGAAGCGTGATATCCTCTCCTAGTCAACATTTATATTGCTTGAATAACAAACAAGTATTTTTAAGGAAAGACTTTAGAAAATTCATATCCTAGGATTACACCATAAAAGGAACCTAACATACAAGTTTTGAAGGTTTTCTTCCTATATACCTACAAGCAATGCCGGAACCTTATTACCCAGGTCAATTGTGTTGGAGCGATACTATTAAAAAAATAGAATATACAGGTGGATTTTTTCAAAGGGGCAGCAATATCCATATTTTTTGAGAAATGTTCATCCCCATTTATTGATTTTCAAAAAATGTGCAGTTAGTAAGAAAATGCTTGCGCATTTTACACAAAAAAAATAGATGCCAGTCGACCTTGTTTCTTTAAATAATTTATATTTAAATATACATTATATAGGACTAGACGATCGCCTCGCGGTTTCACACGCGTAGTTCGGGATAAAATATAGCTTTAGTCACTCCCTGAAAAGTAAGCTTCCTAACTGTGAAAGAATTTTTCAAATCGGTCCAGTAGTTTCGGAGCCTATTCAATACAAACAAACAATCAATCAAATCTTTCCTCTTTATAATATTAGTATAGATACATTTTTAGCCTATTTGCATTTTCATCATACATTGTTATTCCAGGACTACACACCTACAAAATATTTTAAGTAGGGTAATCCATCCATAAGCTTAATCTAGTAAAATAAAATTGGCAGTGGATTCTGATAGGCCAATAATTAAAATAAAAATAAGCGTGATCAGATGTGATATCTGATAGAGAATGTGAAAAATGAAGAGATCAGAAAGGAGTGGGAAAGGGTGTTGAGATGATTATAGAAATATACCTATCGAAGAATAAAATCTGTCGTGCCCACCCCACATAAGTGGTAAACGTCAAATGAAAGATGATTAAAAAAATGTGAATCTATACTCGGTATTAGATTCCAAGATGATGTTTTCTATTAATGTTATGTTGTCATGTAAATAAAGAAAACATAACAATAATAGAAAACAACCAGGTAACAGCAAAATTACAAAATAAACCAATAAAAAAAACTTGACATCACACATTTTCACACGTACCGCAAAAAGGTGCGAAATCGAATTCAAAAACGGACGGGGGACGAATAAAACGATGAATGAAAGCTGTCAAAAACAAATTATATTGTTTCGAACTTCTACGATTTCCTCTGATGATACAAGTGTCATAAAATATGTTCAACAAAATATTTGTAATTTTGAAAAAATATCTTGATTGTAGAACCAAATATTGCATACCTACCATGTTTAGCAAAATCTTCATCGTTATCCTCTTGCACGCAATAAACTGGTCTACATAAAGAGAGAAGCTATTATCATAAATTATTATTCTGTTTCTAGGATTTTCCGCTTCAAACCAGATTAATTAACTGCAATTACAAAGCCCTGTATTTAAGTTGTTGACACTGGAAATTGACCTTGACCATTAACCAAGTGCTTGTGACTTTGACAATAGTTGAGGGCATTGCTCTTGGAAGTAAAGTTGACAAGGATATGATTTGGCTAAAATGGTAATGCAAATGTCAAGGCATATTAAATTAAGTTTTAATAATTTAACAAACCTTTTTTAAAACAAGCTTTTAATGCATTGTCATCCAAATTAAACGTGTAAGTATACAAAATTTCAGCTCAATCGGTTGAAGATATCTGCTTCAAAATTGAGTTTCAAGATTCCACCCGTACAAACAGTCAAAATACATTGCAAGTTAAATAAAAGCTTCTAATAAATCGTCAAGCTCTTACAAAACAACAGCAACTAAATTAGTCTTGTAGATACTAAAATTGAATTGAAAATGCTACCTAAATGCTTCAACTTTTTTGTCGGTCCGTTAAGGAAAAAGTACCCTCAAAAAGCCAGCAAAATCGAGTTTGTTGAAGACCACAAATTGTCGAATGGGTTTTAAAAACTAGTTTCCTGATAGGTATCTCTATTGTACTTCGAGATTCAATGACTGTTTTTGTATCATTGAGTTTATTTACTTCGCCGCTGCGTGTGGGATATAAATGCTGTTGTTAACTTCTGTTTGTAACAGTGACTGAGCTTTCGTTTGGGCCGCTTATCGTGCAAACGCAATGTTTACCAGTGGATTTTTATTGTTGGTGCAATTTGGAGCTATTTTTGCAGCACGTAAGTTTTTATATAGATCTTATACGTAGCAGGGGAAGACACAATTTATAAATCTTATTCAATAATTAATTACGTATTTGGCACTGCGGATCTTTAGACTGCTTTTATTTTGGTGCACGCTGATTAAAACGAAGACAAAAAAAATTTACTAGCTTATCTTACATAATTAGGTAATTTTTTTGTGATGTTGGGCTACCTAATTTGTGTTTTTATTCATGTATTATGTGAGTAATGAAGTGATTGTAGACACAGACTTATACATTACCTACTAGTTTCTGCCCGCGGCTTCGGCGGATTTTTATCCCATGGGAACTCATGTCACTGTTGATGTCGATGTACTTATGTGGTCATGATCAGATTTGGTTTTGATTAATAGTCATTAGTCAATCACAATTGTAGGTACCTACTCAATATTAAAACAGCCAACGCAAGTCTTGACGGATAGATTTTTGAAATCATTTCACACCAAAATTATACCAATGGATAGATCGAACTGGAATTTTATTGACGTAATTCTAAAAAAGCCAAACAAGAAAGGCAAAATTTAATCCTCGTTTTTAAAAACAACATAAATACAGTAGGTAGTAAATTCGAGAATTTCTGTTTCTTGGTAGTGAAACACAAATATCTAGGTGTTACTATAATCAAATAATAGAAGCGAATTAGGACTACTATTTACAATTGAAACTATTGAGCTAACTGCAGACTGTAGCAAACAATCTATAGAGCTCAGCTAATCCGTATCAATACCAGTTGGAAGAGTCCCCAAGACGCTGGCTGCATTGCCCCGCTGTATGGCAATGCTGATGCGTTGCGCCAGATACTCACCAGCTATCGGATCATGCATAGCTTCGACCAGGCGCTCAGGTTTTTTTTAAACCCGGAGAGCTTCGGTACCCCACGGACCAAGGGTCTCGACTCCAAGGGGAACAAATGTGTAGGCTCTGTCGAGACCTGCATATTTGCGCCTATTGAGATCCCCGGCTAAATCTGCCGTCACACTAGCCAGCTTAACCAACTCATATATTTTGCGAGAAGATGAGAATTTTGCTCCAAACACCTACACGTAAATTGAATATTTCGTGACTTTTTCCATGGACGATTCAATTTTAATGAAAGTAAATAATCTGCAATCTTTTGATTGTTTTTGAAAAGCCAGTATCTAGCTGATTCAAAATTGCGTTCAAGATTGCGTTTTAGGTGGTTCAATAGCCGGTTGTTCATACGCTGATTAATTATTACGATAAACGATTTGAATTATAGATCAAAATCACAGAAATATGTACTAAATAGCCTTTATTCACAAAGAAAATTATACTAGTATTTACAATTGAAACAATTGAGCTAACTGCAGACTGTTGCCAACAGTCTACAGGTAGCTCAACTGATCCATATCAATATCAATACCAGTCGGAAGCGTCCTCAAGACGCTGGTTGCATTGCCACGCTGTATGGCAATGCTGATGCGCTGTGCCAGATACTAACCAGCTCTCGGGTCACGCGTTGCTTCGACCCAACGCTCAGATATTTTTTCTTAAACCCAGAAATATAGTTCTTTAAGTAATCAAAATCGTTCTTATTCTCATTGATGATAATAATTATAATAATAATAATAATAATAGCGCAGGACATATTATATATTATTGCAAAAGTGTGTGCGCAAACCCAGGTGCACTCTCTACTCCCTCACTCTCATAATCCGATGCTTAGGTAACGTGCTTTCCGAGGCACGGGGGGGGGGTATAAAACCGTCCACTTACTGACTTCGGGCTGCTACTGTGAACTTTCCTGGCTTGAAAAACCCCAATAACTATTGGCTCGACCCGGGTTTCAAGCCCACCTCATAATCAGCGGTTGAACAAGCTGACCCCTGGACCAACGATGCAGAATTTTCTCATAAAAAAAATATTAGCGTACGAAAAAACGGCGTGAATAGACAAACTATTAGGTAAATAAGGTTTTTGCGATAACTTCACATGTTACGAGTCAATTAAGGAAGTCAATAATAAGTCACCTATTGTTAAAAACGACTGTTTTACAGATGATTGAATAGGTGAATAGATTATTCAATTCCATCATTATGAAAGACAATAAGAAGTTCCTATTACGTGTTTGCTAATAAGGTAATATTGTAATGAGGCATGCCATGCATGTTATTAGTTAGGTAGGTAACATAAAAACGGATGAACTTTGTGTTTATTTATAAACCCCCGACGCAAAAAGAGAGGGGTGTTATAAGTTTAACGTGTCTGTCTGTGTATCTGTCTGTGGTATCGTAGCTTCCAAACGGATGAACCGATTTTCGTTTAGTTTTTTTTGTGTCATATATTTTATTTAAACTATCTTGAACATTACAACTTGTGTCCAATTTATAAGAAAATCTGGCATGTTATAAATTTATCTAACTGCTAAATTTGTATTTCGATAAAGCACCCTTGATTTGACTGATAAATTGTATTTCGGTATTTCTGTAGTTCCTGCATGAGTATGTCAACCATACTTTTTATTTCAACCATAGGTTCCTTACATTACTTATTATATGTATATCATTACATAGATCACCTAACGTGACCTAACTATGGGCCTTGGTCCAAGGAATGCTTGTGTTACAATTACAATTTATCAGTCAAATCAATTGGAATGCATACATATTCCAATTGATTTGACTGATAAATTGTATTTCGGTATTTCTGTAGTTCCTGCATGAGTATGTCAACCATACTTTTTATTTCAACCATAGGTTCCTTACATTACTTATTATATGTATATCATTACATAGATCACCTAACGTGACCTAACTATGGGCATTTGTCCAAGGAATGCTTGTGTTACAATTACAATTTATCAGTCAAATCAATTGGAATGCATACATATTCCAATTGATTTGACTGATAAATTGTATTTCGATATTTCTGTAGTTCCTGTATGATACTTATGCCTTTTTATTTCAACCATTGGTTACTTACATTATCTATATTAATATAATATTATAAAGAGGAAAGATTTGATTGTTTGCTTGTTTGTATTGGCTCCGAAACTACTGGACCGATTTGAAAAATTATTTCACCGTTAGGAAGCTTACTTTTGAGGAAGTGACATAGGTTATATTTTATCCCGGAATTCCCACGGAAACGGGAACTACGCGGGTGAAACCGCGAGGCGATCGTCTAGTACCTAATATAAAATCACAAAGGTCGCCTAACTATGTTATGGGCAATTTTCCAAGGAATGCTGGATTATTATTATTCTTAAAGAGTACATGAATGCTGGTTACTGCCAATAATTGTAATAGGATCAAAGCAGATGGATTTTCGCTTAGGATAATTTATGTTTTACCTGCTGAAAGTCATGGAAATGGGGAACAGGTCGTGGTTGAAACCAAGTGTACTTAAGGTGGATCGTTTCGTGTTGGCGCAGGATAAAAATGTTTTGTGGTTTTAAATTTTTTCTGCTTCTACTAGGAATAAAACTAGCGGAAAAATGATTTGCCGCTAATCGTTAATCATTTTCTATGAGGCTATGAAAAATATATGTTCGATTCACTAGGTCCGTGGGGTACCGAGGCTCTTCGGGTTTTCAAAAAACTATCTGAGCGTCTGGTCGAAGCGACGCGTGACCCGAGAGCTGGTGAATATCTGGCACAGCGTATCAGCATTGCCATACAGCGTGGCAATGCAGCCAGCGTCTTGGGGACGCTTCCGACTGGTGTTGATATGGATCAGTTGGGCTACCTGTAGACTGTTTGCAACAGTCAGCATTTAGCTCAATTGTTTCAATTGTAAATACTAGTATAATTTTCTTTGTGAATAAAGATATTCACTAATATTTTGAGATTTTGGGTTGATATAAATCAACAAATTTCTAAATGCTCTCAAAATACAAGTTCTCCAATTTGAACTAAATTAACACAATTTGCAAAATATCAGCCTGTTCAGTAGATTCGGCATGAAGAGGTAATAAACATCCGAACAGTGATTATAGTATTACGTGAACTAGTGTGATTATGTGATTGAGATGTGATAATGATAAAGTTTGTTTCTTTTGTTACAGTACCACCAATAAACAAATGCAAGCTATCAGACTCCAACTGTATAAAGGCCTCTGCGCAACCAGTGATACCAGCGCTAATAGCTGGTATCCCAGAACTGGGCACAGAGGTCCTGGATCCTATGAAAATTGACCTCATCCATGTGGACCTATCTGGACTGAAACTGGACATCAGAGAGGCTGTTATAAAGGGCATAAAGAATGTAGTTATTGAAAAAATAAGGTGAGTTTCAAAGTCAGCCAAAGTGGTAGGTTACTATGGAAGGACTATGATCATGAGTGACCTTGGATGCAAGGGGCACAGGTATAGGGCCCTTTTAAAAGCGAAAGAAGGACTAAACCCAGCAGTAGATTCTATTATAATTTCTGATGATTCGACTTACTCAAAATTTTTACATTAAATTGTGTCCTTTCTGCATTGCATTGCAAAATCAACCTTTGAATTGCAATTGGTAAAAAGTGTCACAAACAACGATACTTACGGTGGTGTGTAATTCCTCTGACACTCTGTAAATTGTTTCTCGCCAGCTAAGCTCGTAGCGTTGAGTTCACGGGGTCAGTGCATTCCAGCGATTATAACTAGGCGCAGCCACTGTTCCACGCCTGGATAGTAATTTTTAATTCAAAAGATAATAGAGTGAATTGAAACTGCCTTGCATATCTACCCAGAATTTTTTTACACTCAAGCATTATCCATAAGGTCTTGTTTAACATAAAATATTTTGCGATTCCAGTGTAGACACAAGCAAGCAGATATTAAAGCTGGTTTTCCATGTTGACATCACGTTGAAGGGTAAATACAAGGCGTCGGGAAAACTGCTCATCCTACCCATTAGTGGAGATGGAGACACAGTAATGAAAATCAGTGAGTACAATACTATACAATACAATACAAATACTCTTACTGCACACCAAGATTGAGAGATGTTTCTCTCAATCTTGGTGTGCAGTATATAGCAGATAAGAAAAACACATACACAAAAACAGTTGCACAATGGGCGGCGGTATCGCTAAAAGCGATTCCTTACAGGCAACCTTTGAGAACTTTTCCATAATACTTAAGTCACCTGTCTCTTCCTTCACACATCGCCATCATGTTTAGATGCATGTTTTGGGCTGAGAAATCCCCAGGAGACCAAAATAAATACGTTATTGGTTTTAAATCAAGGACTAGCCGTTAGAGTCGGCGCAGGAGTGAAGCCGGTGGCGATCTTTTGTGTCGGGCAGTGGCCTAGCTAGACCCACTTCAGAGTCGATGCACCAGGATAGTGTGTGTGTCATGGAGTCTACACACCAATGTCCGGAATGCCACCGACGAGGACACCGCCCCGTGCGCGGCGCAACTTTATTTTATAGAATCTGGCGACTTTGACCGCCGACTTCTTGCGGCATGCTCGTGACAAACGCTCGCAACAAGGCATGTCCGCGACAGAAGTCAGTGATATGTCCGAGACGCTTCCGCACTTTCAGATGTGACATATCAAAAGTTGCTAATTTCGTACAATGCTTACCAACTCGATACAAGCGGTCGGCTTTCGCGTGTTAATAATATGTACATATAATATGTGAAGTCGCCAACATGTTGCCGACCAAGCTGCCATCATCCAACGCCCAGACTAGGAAAAAAATCATCCTCGGTTTATTATAATACCTGAAGGGGAAGAAGTCTATAGGAAAATAAAATCAGCGAGGTTAATAGCTAAATGCAGAAATAAAAGAATATATTTAAATCAATGCTGGAAAAATGTGGCAGCGATTAACATGCAGTTTCATTATTCTACAATAATTACTCCATAAACTATACAGTATAACTATACAGTATAATAATGATTTATATAATAATGATGATAGGTACCTGTTTAGAATATTGTAGTTAATTATGAGGTAACTTGTTATAAAGTTAGCAGATGCCCTAGTCTTCGAAACATTTTGCACATCGATGTTGTCAAAATGTGCGTTTAATCGACCATATAAGTAGATAAGTAAAGATTGCTAAACTCATGTTTGTATGAAATTGACAAAGTAAATGTACCTTGGCCGAAAGGATAAAAGTATTACAAACACCAGTTAGTAACTACTTTGCTACTCCATTTCGCACGTTGTCATGGTCAACATTGCATTTCATCATCTGTTTACCTACAGGCACAGCAAAAAATTCCATACAATTATAAGGTCTTCCGCGGCGTAAAAATCTACTTTCGGAATAATTATTTACGCAATTAGGTATGCATCAGCTGTTTCAGACAGAAGACCAGCATTGGTTGTAGACACAGGCAGCTCATGCTGAGACAGAGATCTTTTCTGACACAAGCATTTTACGTTATACTAGGTTTCATGCTTACCGGTTTTCACTTTAGGTACCTACTAACCTACCTACAAACCTATGGTGTGCTTACCTACTGCTCTACGTCTTATTGGTGGTGTATTTGGCATCACGATACCTGCCTTTCTTTTTACCCTTGATGAACGAGGATGACGGGTCATTGTCTTCATCTAGAGTGTCCCTAGCTTTGTATAATCATAATAATTGGTTCTGATGGTTCAAAGTCAAATCGTCGTCAGGAGTAGTTTTTAAGTAAATTCGCGAATCTATTTTCTATTTCCGGTGCTTCTACTGAATTGATGAAAAGGAACACCCATTGCGGATGTAGAAGTCACAAAGAAATTAAATATGTTTTCAATCTATTTCAGAAAATGGTCAAATAGCAATAGACATGCCGTACAAGATCACTAAGAACCCTGAGGGCAAAGACGTCATCAGCCTGAAGAGTCACAAGTATCGTTTCGACGTAAAAGATGGTGCCTCCTTCCAGTTGACAAACCTTTTCAATGGGAATAAGCCCTTGAGTAAGTACCCAGTCCTTAGTTAAAAATATATTATTTATTACCAAGTAAATAGGTTTAAAAATCTAGTTCCTGAGCTGTTCATACTTTTAAAATTTTTCCACGATAATGAGTTTCTTCGATGAGAAAAATAGATTCATCTAATTAATATTTAAATTGTAATCATTTAATTTTTTAATTGTAATAGACTTGACTACTTATACCAGATTTGTCAGTCAATTAAACATAAGAAAATATATTAAAATCTTTATTCACAAAGAAAATTACAATCAAATAATAGAAATACATTAGTATTTACAATTGAAACCATTAAGCTAACTGCAGACTGTTGCAAACAATCTACAGGTAGCTCAAAGAAGAAGAATATTATTATTTGATGAGAAGGAAGGAAAGGGAGGGGATCTCGGCAAATTTCACTCAATCTCACGTGAGAGAGAGGGGGAGGGGAATGTCACGGAATTTTTTTCCACGAATTTTAGCAATTCCTACACAAGGTTGTTCGTTTCGTGTTGGCGCAAGATTCAAAGTAATAGAAAATCTCTTACGATTTGTGGCAAATTACTTTTCCGTTAGTTTCATTTCATGTCGAAGGCAGAAAAAAATTAAAAACCTCAAACAAAGGATCTCGCGTCGACACAAAATGAACAATTTTAAGTATTTCAATATTTTCAATGTTCGGTTTTGTCACTGTGATTCTATAGTCTTACGTGTAACAACATAAAGAATACACGATTTGAAAAATCTTACTTGAGATTGTGGGGGGTCGAAAAATCGCCAAAACCAGGTGGTTCTGGCGATTTTTCGACCCCCGCACGTCGATGGCCCCTTGTCAACTCGGATCTGGATTGAACCACACATACGACACAAAAAAAGCTGTCCACGCAGACGCATCGCTCATTCAAGTAGGAGAGAGACGGATGTCGAGCGCTCTCGCTTGCACTTCAAGCCTTACATGGAACGCCTCAGAGCGAGGTAACGCCGCATGACGTCATTATAAGACGTTGTCACGTCAAAATGTGCATTCGTTTACTCGTAATTATGGCATTTAATAACGACGGCTTCAGATAATAGACAGCTTGCGGGCTTTACTCGCTTGAAGATTGCGGTAACCCATTTGGTCACTGTAAAATGTAACTAAATATTACGAGTTTAAACCCAAATTTGAATGCATATTTTGAGCTGAACGGTAGCGGTGCTGGATGAATATGCTATGTCCCATAATCCGTTCAGGAATACCGCTTATCCATTAAATAACCGAACTTGCTCTCAAACAATCAACATTTCTAAAGAGAAAAATCTTTTAAGGGAAACCTTTTGTACAACCTTTTTTAGACCTGCTACCACCTCAAGATAAAAGGTCAAAACCTTGTATGGACCGCGTTGTCTAATATCAGAATCCATTATCCGTATCAAATTCCTGCTTGTCAGCAATGTCGTCACTTCAGGTGAAGAGGGTTCTCAAATACCTCTGACGGAAATTGGTAGAACACTAAATGCCATGGGTTACGGAGAGAAACTCCACAATAGTTATATACAGTTATATGCACAATTATTATAAGTTATATGACCTCTGTTGGCGCAGCGGGCGAAGGTCTGCCTGCGATGCAGGAGGTTGCGGGTTCGATTCCCGCCTCGGGACAAATGTTTGTACTATTTGCAGACATTTGTCCAGAGCGTTCTGGATTTTTTCTATGTATAATAAAAAATAACTATCGATGTAGTGTATTGTATTAAGTATATCAGTTATCTAGTAGGTACCCATAACACAAGCTCTGCTTAGCTTGGGACTAGATAATGCTGTGTGAATGTCCAGCATTTATTTTTTATTATTATTATTATTTATTATACACACAACTCCTTCGGGGAGAATTAGGGAATTACATAATACTTAAAGTTTTTGACGGATGTTTTCATACAAGTTAACCAACGCAGCTGCAAATTGTCCAATTAGATTATTATTATTATTATTCTAGTTTAAATAAATAATGTTGGACAAATTACACAGCATTGTCTAGCCCCAAGCTAAGCAGAGCTTGTGTTATGGGTATCTGATTTATACTTAATACACGACATAAATAGATTTTTTTTTTACTATAAGTACACAAAAAACATCCAGAGCACCCGGAACTAATATCTACAGATCGTACAAACATCTCTCCCGAACCAGGAATCGAACCCGCAACCTCTCGTGACGTCTCCTTATTCCATACAATTTGGTACAGCGCCTCTATCGTGCGGACAGGGAACTACGCAAATCCCCATACAAAAAGAAGTTTTATAGGCTGATGGGGGTTAAAAGTTTTAATTTTGTTCTTGTTACCTAAGTCATCATCAGCCTATATTAGTCCACTGCTGGACATAGGCCTCCCCTAATGAGCGCCATAGCGCCCTGTCTTCAGCTTGCCGCATCCAGCATCTGCCTGCACTCTTTCGCAGATCGTCATCCCACCTGGGTGGAGGGCGTCCTACACTACGTTTGCCGGGTCTCCACTCAAGAACACGTTTACCCCAGCGGTTGTCGGTTCTTCGCGAGATATGGCCGGCCCACTGCCACTTCAGCTTGCTAATTCTTTGTGCTATGTCGATAACTTTTGTTCTGTGTAGGATGTATTCGTTACGAATTCTATCCTTCAGAGAGACTCCGAGCATAGCTCTTTCCATAGCTCATCATTCATAGTTATCTAAGTAATGGTATTCTTTTAATTCCAGGTGATACCCTACACTCCTTCATGAATGGAAACTGGAAGACAATGACCCTTGAGTTTGGCGTGCCAGTATTCGACCAGCCTATCCAAAAGATTTTCAACTCTATAAAGGCCTTATTAGGTTCCGTACCAGTGGAAGAAATAGCATTAATTTAAGCGACTACGTTTTGTGTTGACTATTTATTTTTAATTAATTTTAATGGGAGCTTAGGTATAAAATTGAAGAAAATGACATGAAATAAATTGATTTACATAAAAATACACTCTGTAAAGGCCTTATTTGTTTCCGTGCCAGTGGAAGAAATATCATTAATTTATGCGACGAAATTTTGTGTTAGCTATTTATTTTTAATTAAATGGGAGTTTAGGTCTAAAATTGAGGAAAATGACATAAAATAGAAATAGTACTTTCTTAGACCTACTATGGATTTTGATTACCTCCTTTAGGGTTCATTGTTATCGTTCAAGGAACGTGTCTATGATTGTCGAATCAAATTGCAAATTGTTAACCATGGAGGTGTGTTAGACTGGTATTTTGAAATGAAAACGTAGTTTAGTTACCAATCATTTCTTTGTAGGTATTGATAGTTTGTTTTTTTTAATTATGATTCAATCATGCTATTTTGTATAAAGACAATGTTCCCACCCCACTATACACATATACAAATCTTTATTGTTCACAAATAAAATTATAGAACACTAGACGATCGCCTCGCGGTTTCACCCGCGTAGTTCCCGTTCCCCTGAGAATACCGGGATAAAATATAACCTATGTCACTACCTGAAAAGTAAGCTTCCTAACGGTGAAAGAATTTTTCAAATCGGTGAAGTAGTTTCGGACCTATTCAATACAAACAAACAATCAAATCTTTCCTCTTTATAATATTACTAGACGATAGCCTCGCGGTTTCACCCGCATAGTTCCCGTTCCCGTGGGAATTTCGTGATAAAATATAGCCTATGTCACTCCCTGAAAAGTAAGCTTCCTAACGGTGAAAGAACTTTTCAAATCGGTCCAGTAGTTTCGGAGCCTATTCAATACAAACAAACAAACAATCAAATCTCCATTCCTCTTTATAATATTAGATTATTATTATATTGACAATATAAAAGTCAATGACTTTTATATTGTCAACTTTTGTCTATACTAATCTATACTATATTGTCAACTTTTGTCTATACTAATATTTTAAAGAGGAATGGAGATTTGATTGTTTGTTTGTTTGTATTGAATAGGCTCCGAAACTACTGGACCGATTTGAAAAGCATGACTTTAAGTCATGCACCTGGTGAACCTACGTACCTACATTGTACAAAGGCGAGCACTAAAAGTATTATCTTACAGTAAACCTTAAAAACCTTATAATAGTAATAGTTATGCACCGAGGGCATAGAGTCTCACGACGCGGGTGTCCTTAAATCTCGAGCGCAGCTCAGGATTACAGAATAACTCACGAGTGAAGCGAGGGAGTTACTAAAATCCTGAGTGCAATAAATCCGAAAGGGATTTAATCACGCAAGTGTGGTAACGTGTACGGGATTAGATTTTGTTTCACTTTCTGAACAGAAGTTATAGTTTGAATTTCGAAGGAAGATCTCATTGTACAGATCTCCTTGGTGGATATTTTCACACATTATTTTGATGATCCAAATTTAATCTCATTATTCCCTTAGGCGTCATGTTCATAATTCCCCAGGGAGTAACGTGTTTTATAATTGGAACCGCAAAATATGTATGGTAATGTTGACCAAGGAAACTCGAATTAAAAGATCTCGTTCGATATTTGAATTTGGTAAAACCTTCACCTTTTTCAGCCACTTTTCACCTTTTTCAGCCAACCACTTGCTTTCGGTTAGGGTTACATGACGTATAAACTACGTTTTTGAAGCATGCAGTGTGAAAATATAGTTTGAAATAGGTACTTATAAGAATTCCAAACAGCTGCAAAGATGCTGAAAAGTATGATTAACAGCGATACATTTTATTATTATAAAATAAGATTTACTAAAAATTAATGAATGAATGAACACTTTATTGTAGGTACCTACAAGATAAATAAAATAACTCATAACTAAATAAAATAAAACGTACAATAGGCGGCCTTATTGCTTAAATCAATATCTTCCAGGCAACCTTATCACTAACAAAAGATAAAAGTAGATAAAGAGTTGGTAGTGCACATAATACAGGAAGTTTTATCAATGTAATACACGCATACACTACAAATACAAAAAATAAAAAGGTAAATGCAGAAGAGAATGAAAGGTAGATATTATAAACAAAATGCGTCTAGGTAGAATGCATTCCTGTTGTTTTTCATTGCCTTATACTTTTCCCATCGCAATCAAATTGAATGCTCCTAAAAATTGTTTTTGATTGCTATGAATAAATTGTAAGTGGCATTTGCTGTATGGCTCATTATTATTGTGCCTGCAATAAACCTAATAACGATTATTTTATATTATCAAATCTCGAAGACTTAAAAACATGCAATAAACCGTTTAAAATTTTAAAAAAATAGTGTTTAATAAGGTATGGTCATCATTTATGAATTCCTGTATGAATAGTTTGATAAAAATAGTACTTCTATACAAATTCAATAGATAAATGATGATACGGAACCCTAGTGTGCGAGTCAAACTCGTACTCATTTGGTTATTACTTGAAAAACTGCCTCATCGATATTTAAATGAGGCGTGTTTCATAGGTTAACCCTGTCAAACCTAAATGAAATCAAAATTTGTAATCAAAGAAAATTACAACGACTATTAAATTTACTACTTACTACACATCATCATCACCAGCCTATATTAGTCCACAGCTGAACATAGGCCTCCCCTAATGACCACCATAGCGCTCTATCTTGAGCTTGCCGCATCCAGCACATGCCTGCAGTCTCGCGTAGATCGTCATCCCACCTAGGCGGATGGCGTACTACACTACGTTTGCCGAGTCGCGGTCTCCACTCAAGAACGTTTACCCCAGCGGTTGTCGGTTCGAGATATGGCCGGCCCACTGCAACTTCAGCTTGCTAATTCTTTGAGCTATGTACCCATAACACAAGCTTTGCTTACTTAGCTTAGGGCTAGATGATGCTGTGTGGATTGTCCAGCATTATTGACGGGACAACGTCTTATAATTCGATAGAGCCGGCTGCACACACGAAAAAACATGACGTCATGCGGCGTTACCTCGCATGCGGCGTTACCTCGCTCTGAGGCGTTCCATGTAAGGCTTGAAGTGCAAGCGAGAGCGCTCGACATCCGTCTCTCTCCTACTTGAGTGAGCGATGCGTCTGCGTTGTCTCGTTCAACTATCGTCAGTAAACCGACTTTACAGACAACCAATTTTTTTTAATTATTTTAGGGGAGACCCAACTGATCCAAAGCAATACCAATCGGAAGCGTCCCTATGACGCTGGCTGCCCCCCTGTGTGGAAATGCGGATGCGCCTTACTAGATACTCACCAGCTCTCGGGTCACGTGTCACTTCGACCAGATAAAAGCTCTGATAACATTTTGAAAGACCAGGGACTTTTTGTCTTTGGTTATTTATTTATTTATTTAAACATGTACATCTATCCTAACAGGCACACCCAATACAATAAAGTACCTACCTTATATTCTAGTCTTATTATAGTTAATATTAAGATTATCAAATCCAAACATTATAGAAAAACGACAAAAATATATATATATAAACGTCAAAGATAGATACAATAATATGTAGATAATAATGTCAAATTAATCGGATTATAAAGTTTAATAATTATCAAAGTAAGAATAGTAATAATAATAATCCAAAAAAGATAGATACAATAATATGCAGAGAATCATGTCAAATTAATCGGATTATAAAGTTTAATAATTATCAAAGTAAGAATAGTAATAATAATAATCCAAAAGTCAGCCTTAAAAAAAATATTAGTTTTATTTAAGTGTACTAGCTGTCTCGGCGAACTTCGTACCGCTCTCAACTTTTAAATCTTCCCTGAATAAGCTATCCTTCAAGTTGGATCAAACTGCACACGATGTGCAAATTTAATTTAAAACCGGTTAAGTAGTTTAGGAGTCTATCGCGGACAAACAACGTGACACGTGATTTATAGATATTAAGATTTGTACACTCGAGAGCAATGAATCCGGGTCACTCAAAGAATCCAAAAAATCTCGGAAAGTAAGAATGCTAGGTTAATGCAATAAATTGTATTTAATAGACAATTTAATACTCCTTAAATGAAAGTATTAAAACTTCTTAGTTATTGTAAAGTTATATCATAAAAAAATCAAATTTGAAAAGGGAACACTGTCGAAGATGGAACTACGAAATTACAGGATTTGTTTTTGCTTTTGTTTGTAATCTGTCATTTATGTTGGTACATAAACCAGGTTGATAGTGCTCAATATTCATTATTCAAGCTGAAATCATGTCGCTTACACTTGAAGAATGCACCAGAATACTTACATTGGTGGAAACCGGCCGGAGTCAGCGCGATACAGCCAGGACTGTCGGTGTGTCGCTGTCAACAGTACAAAGAGTTCTCCGACGTTACGAAGAAACTGGTTCTAACCTACGCAGACCAGGAACGGGCAGAACTAGGTGTACCACAGCACGAGAAGACCGATACTTGGTGAACACCATGCTTCGAAATCGCTTTCTCACAGGAACTGAACTCACAAATCAGTTTCGTCGCCTCGGAGGAAGTAACCCAAGTGCATGGACAGTAAGACGTCGGCTTGCTGAATCTAACTTAAAACCCCTTAGACCTGCAAACGGCCCTAAACTGGAGCGTGGCCATCGTATTTCAAGACTAAGATATGCCCAGAACCACGTAAATTTGAGTATTGAAGATTGGTCGAAAGTTATGTTCTCCGACGAATCAAAATTTATGCTCTACAAGCACGATGGAAGACACAGAGTGTATAGAAGACCAGGGGAAAGATTCAAGCAAGCATGCATCGAAGAAAAAGTAGCCTACGGTGGTGGGTCTGTACTTGTGTGGGCCGGAATTTCCTCTGAAAGTCGCACAGAGCTGGTGATCATAGAAAACGGCTCTTTAACTAGCGTAAGATATGTGGAAGAAATCCTCAACGAACACGTTGGTCCATTTTATGGTCAATTTGGGTGAGGATGCTATATTTATGCATGACAATGCCCGACCTCATACAGGTAGGATTGTGAATGACTACCTTCAAGAGATGAACATTACTTGTATGGAGTGGCCAGCGCGCAGCCCGGATATCAACCCGATCGAGCATGCTTGGGACGAGCTAGGGAGATGCGTAAAACAACGAAACCCTCCCCCAATCACGCTTCCTGAGCTCAAAATTGCTCTCACAGAGGAATGGGAGAATATTGCCCAAAATCGTATAAGGAACTTGGTGTACAGCATGCCAAACCGCGTAAACGCAGTAATGGAAGCACGAGGAGGTAATACAAAGTATTGAAATTCAAGAAAATCGTCATAAAGTTCAAAAATTTCATGTTTCCTATTTTTGTTTTAAGGAGAGATCAGCAGTTTTTTTTCTTTATGTAATTTTGTGTAAATAATATGTATGGTGACTCATATTTTTTTTAACTTTTATTTAAGGAGTATTAAATTGTCTATTAAATACAATTTATTGCATTAACCTAGCATTCTTACTTTCCGAGATTTTTTGGATTCTTTGAGTGACCCGGATTCATTGCTCTCGAGTGTATTAGGTTTTGATCGAGTCTGCGCCGCCACCGCCGCCACTTACAAAACTGAAGTAGAGAGTAAGGTTTGTATCTATTTATACTAATATTTACCTGCTAATAGTCTCATAGACTATTAAATTTAATAGATTTATAACAATACTTAGAATAGTATGTAGTGCATGTCATAAATACTTTAATTATAAGGGTAGGTACATAGATAATGTACTACCTACCTACCTCAACCTCAACCTTAACAGCCTGTATTGGTCCACTGCTGGACGCAGGCCTCCCCCTGATAAGGGCGTTATTGGCTTTTATCTCATAGGGGTAGTGCCCATAATCTCCACTGGGCATGCGAGTTGGGGATCGCAGTTCGGTGGTAGAATTGTTCTGCAGGGGTGCTGCTGCCCACCCCCGGTGGATATCCCTTAGTCGCACCTTTAGCCTGTTAACAAATAACAGGCTAAAGGTTTCTTCGTCGCTTCTTTAGTCTACATATCGAAGCGACAGAAATCAAAGAAATCACTTTATTTCCGTGTCAGTGTTTAGTTTTATAATTTGACCTTTTTTAAGTGTACATTTATTGTACCTATTTATGGAAATAAAGAGTTTTTGATTTTGATTTTGGGAAGAGTTGGGATGGTCCAAATTCTAAGCCCGCACCACACAGCTTACTACCTACCTAGGTACAATTTAACTATGCTATTGACATCAGTTACATAAATAAGTTGACGTTAGTAGGTACATGTAATGGACATCACTGACATAGGTAGTTATGTGGTTGATATGCAATTATAAATAATGATTATAATTTATTTTAAGTATTAGAGTTAAGGTCGCGAACTACAATTCACGAACCGTTTCAAAGTTTGCCGTTGTATCATAAATCACACTTCACACTATCACAATTATAAATGCAAAAGTTTGGATGGATATATGGATATATAGATGGATGGATGTTTGTTACTTCTTCACGCCAAAACTACTGAACAGATCGGGCTGAAATTTTGCATACAGATAATTCTAGGCTTGAAATAAAACATAGGCTACTTTTTAACCCATAAATCAGTTCCCATGGGGTAGAAATCAACTTTAACCGTTTCCAGAGAAACAACGCATGCGAAGCGGCGGGCAGCAGCTAGTGTTTAATGAACATCATCGTACCATAACATGAAAATGGCTGCACCAATATTCATTAAACTTAAATACTTACATAGAAATACTCGCCGAAATCTTGGTCTGTTAGCCGCTTCCCTCTTTCTGATTTCGTTTATTATTTCTAGCCATCCATATAAATTGTGTCTTTCTCCCCCTTTTTAGATGTATAAAAACTTAATCGAAATCAGCGCATTTGTTTAGGAAATAAATGGGATATAGGTTTGCACCCAAAAGTTTTCCCCCTCAAGGGGGATTTCAAGGAGGAAAACTGGAATAACCCAAAACGTCCTACCTTGGGTTCGAACTCGAAGCAGACTAAAAACAACAAGACCCGTCAAGTGCGAGTGTAACTCGCGCGCCGAGGGTTTCGAACGTTTGTGAACAAGTAGGTATATACTAAAGGTACCGGTTAGAGACTTTAAATTTAATGAATACCTAAAACTAGTAGGTACCTACATTTCAGATGGATCTCTCTGCATGCTTCGTTGATAGGGGGTAGCGGTAAATTTTTCGACTATTTTCAAAGTAAGTATTTCAAAAAGTATGAGACCTACAGAAAATTTAAAAACTGTTTTGAAATGTTCAAACCGTTACCTTTCATTTGATACCCCATTCAGAGGGGTAGCCTCCCCTTTTGAAAAAAAATTTCAACTTTTTTCAAAATTTTTCAAAAAGTATCAAACCTATAGAAATTCTAAAAACGGTTTTGAAATGTACAAATCAATACCTTTCATATGATACCCCACTCAGTGAGGTAGTCCCCCCTTTTGAAAATTATCCCCCCTTTTTTGACCATTTTTCAAAAAGCGTTCGTTTTACAGACTTCTCTATATTTTTCCTGTAAAATATAGATCTATATCTACAAACGCTCCATACATTTTGAATGCCCCTTATCCCCTTAGAGTGATCACTCTGCAAACTTCGGAAATAAGGGGGGGGGTATGGGTATTTTGGTAAATGGGTATTTTTTGGACTATTTTCAAAATATTTAAAAAGTATGAAACTTACAGAAATTTAAAAAACGGTTTTGAAATGTACAAACCATTACCTTTCATTTGAAACCCCATTTGACTTTGTAGGTCTCTTTTAAAATTTCGACATCTCAATTTGTATGGAAAATGTTCAATTTCATTTTTCATTTTTTTTTCATTTTTTTTTCATTTTTTTTCCTAAAATCTGTACAGGCGCACGAATTGTCTTATTATTTTAAATTTCAAGTTGATCGCTGCAGTAGTTGCTGAGTTATTAAGGAGGGCAAAAAGGACAGACAAAGCGAGACCATAGGGTTTCGAAACCGATCTTCGAAACCCTAAAAATCGAAATTTTATCATCGGAGCAAATTCAGTAAGTGACAGAAACGTATGGTTTGCACGAAAACGAATTGGAAAGTTCGCCAGTGCAAGTCTGACTTTGTAGTACGAAATAGACGTGATAGCAGTAAACTCCAAATACCTAACAGTACAACAGCTTTCCTACAGAAAGTGTAGTCTTTTTAAAATCTATGATAAAATACCCAAATCAATGAAAGATCTTGACGACAATATATTTAGGACTAGACGATCGCCTCGCGGTTTCACCCGCGTAGTTCCCGTTCCCGTGGGAATTCCGGGATAAAATATAGCCTATGTCACTCCCTGAAAAGTAAGCTTCCTAACGGTGAAATAATTTTTCAAATCGGTCCAGTAGTTTCGGAGCCTATTCAATTCATACAAACAAACAAACAAACAAAAAATCAAACCTTTCCTCTTTATAATATTAGTATAGACGAATTTGAAACAATTACTTATTGATTTACAAATGCTATTATAATATTAACGATATCATGACAGATACGTTTTGACATCACCTTATTTTACTATTGCGCCTGTTACTATTATTAATTGTGAATTTTTTACATCATATAAAATTACAATGTATTGAGTATTAATCTGAATTTACGGTAACATTTGCATGCTAATCTTAGTAGAACATAATTGAAACTAAAATATTATTAACATCAGCTGTGTACCCACATTGTGTTCAAGCAAATAAACTATCTTTATCTTCGATTTTCGTTCTGGGAGTTACAACATATGCATACAGCAAATAAATGTCCACCCGTGCGAAGCCGAGATGGGCTTCTAATGTAAAATGAAATATTTCATTATGTGGTCCTAGTATTCATGGTTAAAAAATAGTTACAACCTCCTCGCAGTAGAATAATTATCTTGGCGTGAGATTTAACTATTATGGTAAACGATAAAGTACCTACCTAACAATCGCAAAGACATAAGTACATTGTACGGTAACAATAATAAATGCACTTAAGTACATACCTATAAGTCTAAGTGACACAAAAAACACCCTAGATCAAGAACCTAGTACGTTAAGTAGTAATTATAGAAGACACTTTGTTTACTTAAATACCGTTTCCATGATACATGATTATGAATATTTATTGAAAAACTGCAGGCAAAGGACATTATACGATTGACAAAAGAAGATACCCATCTATAAGTACCCATATAGTAATAAGTAGATATATTTTTAAAATTTCAATTTAGTTTTTAATTATTTTTAACTTCCGAGGACATCCGTGAGGGCGGGTGCGGCGGCAGATTTAGCCGAAGATCTCAAGAGGTGCAAATATGCAGGTCTCGACAGAGCCTACACATTTGCTCCCCTTGGAGTCGAGACCCTAGGTCCGTGGGGTACCGAGGCTCTTCGGGTTTTCAAAAAACTATCTGAGCGTCTGGTCGAAGCGACGCGTGACCCGAGAGCTGGTGAATATCTGGCACAGCGTATCAGCATTGCCATACAGCGTGGCAATGCAGCCAGCGTCTTGGGGACGCTTCCGACTGGTGTTGATATGGATCAGTTGAGCTAACTGTAGACTGTTTGCAACAGTCGGCAGTTAGCTCAATTGTTTCAATTTTAAATATTAGTATAATTTTCTTTGTGAATAAATGTGTTTTATTATTTTTATATGAATTTTGCTGGATATTTTTCACACAGTGGCATCATTATATAATTAAGGTTGAAGGAAAACAGATTATAAACTTCCGGTTCGGTGAATTGGATATAGAAGACCCATGCGATGACTTACCAGCTAATTTGTTGTCCAGTTTCTAGTGATATTAATAATATTATTCGTTATTTTAATTTGGCCAATTCACACAGCATTATCTAGCCCCAAGCTAAGCAGAGCTTGTATTATGGGTATTCGATGATATTCTTAATACAATACACTACATAGATATAATTTTTATTATACATAGAAAACATAGATCGTACAAACAGTTGTCCCATAGCGGGAATCGAACCCGCAACCTCCTGCATCGCAGACGGATCGTTGGAAGCCGCGCCACAACGGTCGTCTACGATATACTATTAAGTATATCCATTTGTAAGCAGAGGTAATACAAGGGTTGAAGACAATTCAACCCATAATACATTTTCTTACATTTTTTTTATTTTACACTAGCTTCTTCCCGTGGCTTCGCACGCATTGTTTCTATGGAAACGCTTAAAGGTGATTTCTATCACATGGGAACTGATTTATGGGATAAAAAGTAGCCTATGTTTTATTCCAGGTCTAGAATTATCTGTATACAAATAAAATTTCAGCCCGATCTGTTCAGTAGTTTTGGCGTGAAGAGGTAACAAATATCCATCCATCTATACATCCATCCAAACTTTCGCATTTATAATATTAGTGTGATTAAGAATTTTAGGAAAACTTACAGCTTACAGCAACTTACAGCGTTTTTTTAATAAGGTATTTGCGATAACTTGCATGATATGCTACTGAGGGCTAATTACAAGATTCTACAATACATACTTGTATATCAGCTAAAAAACATAGGTAAAAATCAATAAGTACACATAATCACACTTAAAAACCACCCGTTTCTCTTCCTTACAACGACTATTCCCTCCCAAGGCCCCTGATTGCAAGTTAATCTTTCTAATCTACAACTGTTTTTGATAACAAGCTGACTATTCTATTCCGGATGTCAGTTTAGAAACTAACATTTAGAATAGACGTGGAATATGACTTTTATTAAATCTTTTCGTAAAATTGTTACTATTTATAATAAAATTAACAGTTACTATTACTTACTATTTATTTATTATGTATCTATTTAGTATATTTTTGTATGTAGTAATTATATATATATTATATATATATGTATACGATTATTATGTATATACATAGTCGGATATTTATTTAAGTTGTTTTTATTTTTAGGTACTTATATTATTGTCAATATTTATTTAAGATTGCTTATAATTGGTACACCCCTGCCGTTCTCAAACTCACATAATTCGTTCCATCCAAAGGTTGCCTGGAAGAGATCGCTTCTAAGCGATAAGGCCGCCCATTGTACTTGTATCTTATGTAAGGTTTCGTGTTTTGTATTTTTGTTGGTGTACAATAAAGTATTTTGTATTGTATTGTATTGTATGTTGAGCACAATAATTGCTCAACATGAGCAGGGAGAAGGGCACTATTAAATCCCGTGCTAACGAAGCAGTCTAGCCCTAGAAAGATGACTTACGTCGGTGTATACGATTTGAAAAGTCGTTTTAAGTCGTTATTATATCGCATCACTGCAATGGTTGTTCCTTGTCGTTTCGGGACTCGGAGCTTACAGGTGACACCTGTATCGCTCAGGTAAGTGAAATGCTTTCGTCAATATTGTACATACGTCAAATTTTAGGTATGGTTTTCTTTAGTGTCAGTTTTTTTGGCCCTTGTAATATGGGTTTATTGAAAGTTTTTTTTTATCTATTCTGATTTGTCCCACTGCTGGGCAAAGGCCTCCCCCAAATCTTTCCACTCGGTGCGGTCTCGTGCGATCTCCCATCAATCTCTGAGAAAGGCGTTAAGGTCGTCTCGCCAGCGCTTTCGTGGCAGACCTCGCCCGCGATTTCCTTCTTTGAATAATGTTATAAAATATTAATATGCATTTTATTTAAAATGTTTATAGCGATGATGAGACAACATAATAACAAGCCAAAAACTTGCAGAGAATGATGAAATCTGTCAAGGATTGTAGGAAACTGCTGAAGAAGAGCCTCAGAGGTCAGACAGCAAAATACAAAGATTTTTTGGAAATTGAAGTTCAGAGTGACTCAAAGACTGTGAGGTGAATGCTCAACCATCGGAAAGCATAGTGGACACTAAAATTAGCCTTGAAAGCCTTGCACTCAAAACAACTGGAAAATCCCACTCGTGGAAGGCACAAGTTGTGCGCCTGGCCTAAGAGCCTTCAATGTAAAAATAAATAAAAAATAATGTTTCCTACAATTCCTTATATGGTTCAAACTACAAAAAGTTGATTATAAGAGGTTTATTCTTAAAATTTTGCGATTGACATAGAGATTTCGTAATGCTTAAGTTTTGTAAGGTAAATGTTACCTCCATTAGTAATTTCAAGTATTAAATATATGCATTAAAATCATAATTTTATGCACTTATCCTCAACATAATAATATATATCACTCATATAATATTCATTAAATTTATTTCGAAGAAAATTCAAAATTTGCCTAATAAAACACACTCGTCGAAATGACGTATAGTATCTTTAGACTACAGTCTGTTAAGGTTATCTTTCTAAAGTAGGGCTAGGTTAGGTAGAATGTTGAGCTAGCGAGGTAAAACCAAAAACAGTTGCTCTTGTCTGATACATTCAACTTTTCACCTCGATCGAACCACCAGCACCAAAATATTATTAAGGAAGTTGAATGGTAAGAACCTCATTTGGGATAACAACTAAGGAAATTTTAAGATAGGGCTTAAAACGTTTATAACTCGAATACCTTAACTTCTTATAGGCCATGAACGAAAGAATTATATTTTTATGCAGGTTGAACGCTGTTGAAACCTCGCATTTTTTTTTATATTTCGTAGATTTTTTTACCGATTATCTGATCGCATGTTTCAAGTGGAACAAAAGAAAGCAAACCTCGATTTTGCTCACTGCTTTTTAGCAGCTTACTCACTGTTTTCGAGCGAGATAGGTAAAATACCTATCATATTTGCAGACAAAAATTTGTACCGCGGCATTTACTGAAATGCTGCTACATGTTTACTGCCTAATTCGTGACAAAAATCTTTGGCATTGAGTTCACCTTGTGTTGTTTTTTATTTTCATAGATCAAATTTTAAAAAATTCGACTGTCCATTACGCAAATTTTTTTCTGATTAGGAACATTACATGACATTGCGTGTACTTTTTGCGCGTTTAAATCTTTTATATGGAATAATTAAAATTAAAGTCCAGCATAACAATAAAATGCCATTGTTTGTTTGTTTGTTCCATATGTAAGCAGTGAGAACAAACATAGGTACTCGAACACTGGCTGACAAAGATACGTGATGGTACCTTAAGGACGTTCTGCCTTCTGCACGGGATAAAGCTAAAACTTATTGGCCGCAAATCAAAAACTATTTTCTACGAAGCCACGTTAGAACAAGCTTGGGTTCAGTGGTACTTTTGCAGGATTTGGTTAAAATATAGTTTTTTGATCAAAATCAACATAAAAATATCACCAAATGCTCAAAAAGTACCACTGTTTTGAAATTCTGGTCACCATGTAAATAATGTAATGTGTTCATTATTGATTTATAGGTTACAGTTAGGCAGTTTTCCGCTAGCTTTATTCCTTTTTAGCTTGGGGCTAGATAATGCTGTGTGAATTGTCCAGCATTATTTATTTATTTATTTATTTTAGTAGCTAGAAAAAATTAAAACCCGGAAAAAATTTACTTGCGCGCAATTCAAATTCCGTTATTTCAGATAACTGGGATCCATAATTTGTTAGTAACAGAAATATCTTGTATATTAAGTATAAGTAGGGATTCTTAGTCTACCTAATAGTTTTTACGTCAATCACGGGTCACTCCACCTAAGATTTATCCTTGTTTTGGGGAAGCCCATTGCGTGAGACGCTACATGCGCCGACACACATGTGCCTTCCCATCTTCCGAGGACAGCAGTGAGGGCTGGGGCGGTGGCAGATTTTGCCGAGGATCTCAAGAGGCGCAAATATGTAGGTCTCGACAGAGCCTAAGCATTTGGTCCCCTAGGAGTCCAGACCCTCCGTCGGTCCGTGAGGTGAGTGAGTACCGAGGTTTTCCGAAATAATATCTGAGCGTCTGGTTGAAGCGATGCGTGGTGCTGGAGAGAATCTGGCATTAGCATTGCCGTACAGTGGGGCAATGCAGCCAGCGTCTTGGGGACGCTTCGGCGATCAGTTGAGCTACCTGTAGGTTGTTTGAAACAATCTGAGCTAACGGCATGTTGTTTCAATTCTAAATACTAGTTATAATTTGTGTCTATTATTTGATTGTTAGTAAGTCCATAATTTCCTTTGTTAGTAAGTTATCTAAGTAGTGTGATTGTTTGTCTGTAGGTTGATCTAATTGAAATATTTTAAGTGTTTCTATGTGGTTGGCGAAAACACTCAGCATCAATACTGTCAGTAATTTTGATAAATGAGGTATCAAAGTACTCCTTTGATCGTCTATGCGGTCTTAGCGACATTTTGTAGTCCTTATTTGGCTAAAAAAAGTGAATAAGCGAGGACTAAGTCAGGTTTTAATGTAGCTTTAAAATTGTCACTTTTTCAATAAGTAGGTACATCTTTTCCGTTTTAACCCAACGTTTTTGAGCACTTCTCACCCGTTACTTTTTGATTGTGTATTCATGTTAGCCCAGGCTTTCATATTAAGTCCAGACATAACTTGGCGAAAAGCTAACCATTAACAAAGAAAGGTTTCGAAACACTAATGAGATCTTGGCAAAAAGCACGCATTATCTACAAACAAGGAAAATTTAAAACAAACAAAGTCAGGGCACAACCAAATGTGAATGACCAGTAAGATTGTACTTGATTGCGTTGATACTAGGTATAAGATACGGTCTTCCTCCAAGCTGACCAGTTGACATTGCAACGTTTACTCCACCAGGTCAAAAAACGTAAGGATGAAGCTCTTATTGTGCTTGGCTGTATCTTTGGCTTGCTACGTGGATTCATCTGGTAAGTGAGGGGTGCTATGGGGTTTCCAAATGTTAATATTGGGTAAGAAAAAACAAAATACGCGGTTACGATGTTTTTTTTTACGAATGTTTTTATATTGATTTTTGCATAATTTAATTTTTGCTTTAAACTGTTAATTCCCTATTTATTTTTGCTTACCGTAGAATTGCCTAGGTACTACAGAATGTTATATCTCAGGACAAAATACTTTGGCGGTATTCAAACTATTTTTTGAATTTAATTTTCTGTACTAAAAAGTGAAAAAAGACTTTAAATGTCTGAATAGTATTACTAATTTATTTAATGTTTTAGGAGACAAATAATAGGGCCCATATTTATTATTATACTAGACGATCGCCTCGTGGTTTTACACGGGTAGTTCCCGTTTCCGTGGGAATTCCGGGATAAAATATAGCCTACTAGCTGCGCCCCGCGGCTTCGCCCCCGTGAAAATTTATGTTTCCAATTTCTTAATTTTTTCTTTCATAAGAACCTTCTCCTGACAATAACAAACACAACAAAGAAAGAATTAGCGAAATCGGTCTAGCCGTTCACGCGTGATGCCGTGACCAAGGAAAACGGGTTTCATTTTTATATTTATAGATGTCACTCCCTGAAAAGTAAGCTTCCTAACGGCGAAAGATTTTTTTTCAAATCGGTCCAGTAGTTTCGAAGCCTATTCAATACAAACAAACAATCAAACAAATCTTTCCACTTTATAATACAGATATAGATTAGTAACTTGCATAGAACCATTCTATAATCAAAAGCAGATCATCAAATCGGTAAACAAAATGAAAATAATAAACCCAATTCCGACATCAATAACGTAAGGATATCTTTAGGCTTTCAAAATAAGCTCCTACTCCTACTCTTTGAGGGGAAAAGGGCTTTATTATTATTTATGCTCGTACAAATAGCACCTTTAATTATTTAATAATACCTGCCACTAATACCACCAACACTATTATTATGTTTATAGGAAAATTGCAACTGACAGTTATTAATTGCTTGAAATGTATGTAATGGTTTTGCTACAATGTTGATATTCTCAGAACTTAGATATTACGATGAAAAATACCTAATCATTACTCAGGTGAGATTGAAACCGGGTAGGTACTTTTTTTTTGCAGCTTCAAATTTTAACTGTTGATGAGGCGGTCAGATTGGTCCTTACGCGATTATGCGGGTATTTAATTGAGTTTATATATACTTTAGGAAACTTTCAGAATTTGTTAATTTCTCCGCTCGTGTATAGACAGATCTGGGCGCCTATATGAATGTCCATCACACTAATATTACAACTGTGAAAGTTTGGGTGACTGTTTGACCTCTTCACGCCAGAACGGCTGAAACGATCGAGCTGAAATTTTGCATACAGGTAGTTCCTAGAGTAAAACATTTTTTTTGGTCATGGACAAACGTTTGGCCCACATCTCACTTAAGTAAGTAAAGATGTGGCCCAAGATGGACCACGCTTTCATTATGTCTTTATATAAAAAAGCTGGACCGATTTCGCCGGGGCAGTTAGTACAATATAAAGATAGACTTTTAATTCCATAAATCAGTTTCCATGGGATAGAAACTAGAAATAACCCTTGAACGTACATTTAGAACATAGCCTAACTTACATAGATAAATAATAGGCTACTTAATATAAAGAAAATACGTATGCGCGGCTTTGCACGCGTATTGTCTTTAAATAAGCTAATGATAGGTATCACAAACTGCAAAATCGATTTTTGAAAATTTCTTCTTTTTACATAATAATATGATAGAATAGGTGGTGGCGCTGATTTCGGCCGGGTCGGTTTAACGCGCCTTTACCTACTAGCAAGCCGGCTATCCTTGTATTACATTTTATAGACAACTTTTCATGATAATTTGATCAGACGCTAAACTCGTCTTGCGCATTTGTATCAATATTTTCTTGACAATGCTGTTATTTTCGCAGAAGCGTCATAATTTATCGAGAATTTTGTTTGGATTCACCATTCAGTAGACCGGACTTCTAAGACTTAAAGATTCAGTAGTCCGGTTGTAAAAGTGAACCGAACATATGAGACTTTTGTGTATCAGTAGTTTGATGTTGACGTGGTACTATCCTATTCTACTAATATTAATTTGTTACCACGTATACTCTTAACCGATTTAGATAAAATTTGGTATGTAGTTAATTTAGGTTCTAGAATAACACATAGGATATTCTAATATTAAAAAAATACCCTTCAGGGGGTTAAAAGGGTTGTAGAGTTTTTATGCAAAATTATAATTTCTTGGTTCGATTCACTCAAATTTCGGTATAAATAAAAAAACTACCGTTACTAACTACTCCTATTTAATACGGGTAGTTTTGTTAAAATATGTGTGCAATAAATTTCTGAAATTTGTATGATTTCCACGCAGGCAAAGCCGCGGGGCGCAGCTACTTCAAAATATGATGACTTTATATTATATATTTTGTAATTATTTAGGCGTTGTCACCCCGATTATGTAGATTTAAATATGTCTGAACGTATAATAGGTACCTAATTAATTATGTATTTAATTTCAGTCCTCCAAACTGAAAAATGCAGTTTAAGCGACAAAGACTGTTTGAAAGAGCAGTTTCAAAAGGCAGTGCCAGCTTTCATGAGCGGAGTCCCAGAGTTAGGACTTCAAGTGCTGGACGTAATGGACATGGACGACTTGAAGTTTGATCTCTCAGGACTTCAGTTCTCATTGAAGGACGGAAAGTTAAAAGGACTGAAGAGCTCTGTGATTGATAGAGTCAAGTAAGTAATTTTATGGTGTATCCACACAGCAAGGCTGCATTGCCGGCGGCTTGGTCACAGACTACTGCATGCCGGCTCGTGCTACCGGGCTGTGTGGATGCACCATTAGAACTTTGAGTAAGGTTTGTATTCGAAAATTTTATTCCCAGTGCTTGCGCGAGAGCTAGATTATTTATTGGCGCTGAAAAAATTCTGGCAGTTAAGAAAAAAAATTAAGTATGCAACTTTTTTCTTCAGGCTACGAAAACAGCCAGTATTTTATTTCATTTTTCGTATCGCTTCTGCTTGCCGCTTCACACGCACACATGTGCAAAATTTCAGCCCGATTTTATCAGTAGATTTTGCGTTGTCTTCGGCCAAACATCTTCACAACGCAGCGGCACAAACTGTCGCTTTATTAAATTAGCTAGCTTCTGCCCACGGCTTCGCACGCGTTGTTTCTATGGAAACGTTCAAGGTAATTTATATCCCATGGGAACTGATTTATGTGATAAAAAGTAGCTTATGTTTGATTCCAGGCTTAAAGCTACACGGATGCAAAATTTCAGCTCAATCTGTTCAGTAGTTTTGGCATGTAGACGTAACAAACATCTATCCATCCATTCAAACTTTCACATTTATAATATTAGTGTGACTAGCTTCTGCTCGCGGCTTTGCATGCGTATTTTCGGTATAATAAGTAGCATATTATCTAACTATTTTCTAAATGTACTCCAAATTTCATCATGACTTGCTCAGTAGTTTTGGAGATCTTAGGTAACAAAAATTCACATTTCACAAACTTTCGGCTTCATAATATTAGTAGGAAGTAAGATAATAAGATAAATAAAATACTTACATTTTGTTGAGTACCTACACTTCATACCTCTTGTTGACAATTCAAAACAATAAAATATTAATTGGCTACTTAAAACAAACAAAATTAGTGTTATAAACAAGAAAAGGCAATTATTTCCGGTCCATAAACCAAACCAAATAACTCGAGGCTGAGAGAAAAACCCTCAAAATTTGGAATGTTTACAAAAAGACTTTACTTCATTACGCCTCAGAGACAAGATTCTAATTAGTGTCTGTGGAGTACTTAGGCTTCACTCTTCTCATTAAGGTCAGTACTCACATACGGTATTACTCGATAGTTTTACTCGAAGTCGAGTAAAACTATCGAGTAATACCGTATGTGAGTACTGACCTTTAGGTACATTACTTTTGCTTGCAGAAAACGCATTCAATAGGGTTCCTTGCTCCTAGAACCTTATTCGCTTTGAAAAGGATCAATGGTTGAAGAAAAATTGATTCACTATAATTCATAAAGCATGCAAGAAACATTAACTTGAAATAAGATTACACCAAATTAGAAATCAATTTACTTACCTAGTTGCAAATTCTTCAGAACACGAAACTACACTTGCGAGCTTTAAAATGGAATCGGTTTCATCGCGAGTTGACCAAAACAATTTTTAATAATTTATTGTATAGTTTGATGGTGTTTAAAAAAACTAAAAACCGCCTTCAAATTCATCTATTTAAAATTTATATGGGTCCAACTTCGAGGTATACCCTTTCCAATATAAAAAGAATTTTCAAAATCGGATTACTCTTCTGTAAAAAGATATGCGTATACATAAAAAAAAAACACCTGACGAAAAGAGTTTCCAAAAAAAATTTTAAACATGATGGAAAGGAGTTTCATTTACTAGGCACTTTAAAATTAAGATAACGATGGATGATAGCGGCTCTGGATCGCTAACTGTGTATGCGAGGCCTAGTCCAGCAGTGGACACGTGTGTCCACAGCCGGACTAAGACCATTATTGACATATGATAATGTCAAATAATGGTGGCATAGACCGTGGTTAATTTAGCATGACATCTCGTGACTGTCCACTCCGCAAGAGATCCCAGTTGTCTTCAAGACACTTCATTGCTAAGTTAAGGCTCAGGCAGGCAGAGATACGATGTTGCCCTTGGTGGCCACCAAACTCTGTTTTCGCATCTCTGTTTAAACTATACAAAATAAAACTATTATAGAGGCGTTAAAAAATTGGTTGTCTGTAAAGTCGGTTTACTGACGATAGTTGAACGTGACAACGCAGACGCATCGCTCACTCAAGTAGGAGAGAGACGGATGTCGAGCGCTCTCGCTTGCACTTCAAGCTTTACATGGAACGCCTCAGAGCGAGGTAACGCCGCATGACGAGGTAACGCCGCATGACGTCATGTTTTCTCGTGCGTGCAGCCGGCTCTATCGAATTATAAGACGTTGTCACGTCAAAAAATGCTTATGATAGGTATCACAAATTGCCCAACGTAATTTTTGGAATTTCCTTTCTTCGACGTAATAATAAGATAAAATATGCGGCGGCGGTAGTGTTCATGGAGGTGGAGCCTTAAGGAATGACCTTATTTTAAGTGATTGTCAAAACTTATCGATATATTCCTGTTTTAGCTGGCAAACCGATAAGAAGACCTTCGAAGTAGTTTACCACATGCCTGAGTGCGTCGTGAAAGGGCACTATAATGCTGGTGGACGCATCCTTATCTTGCCGATTACAGGCGACGGTGATATGAAGCTGAAACTAAGTAAGATATAAAACTAGAACTTCTGCCCATGGATTTGCAAGCGATCTTTTCATTCTTTTAGACGTAAAAATAAGTAATTAATACTGTACAGTTCACACAGCATGATCTTGCGCCAAGCTAAGCAGAGCTTGTGTTATGGGTACTAGATAACTGATATACATGATACAATACACTACATAGATAGATATTTTTTACTATACATAGAAAACATCCAGAACGCCCTGGACAAATGTCTGCAGATCATACAAACATTTGTCCCGAAGTGGAAATCGAACCCGCAACCTCCTGCGTTGCAGGAGGACCTTCGCCCGCTGCGCCACAGAGGTCGTCAATATTTTTTATTGACGTTATAGGTACCTACTAGATAATTGATAAACAGAATCAAATCAAATTAATTACTTTATTTCCATAAATACAATAAATGTACACTTAGAAAAGGTCAAATTATAAAACTAAACACTGACACGGAAATAAAGTGATATTATTTGATTTCTGTCGCTTCGGTATGTAGACTAAAGTTAAGAAGCGACGAAGAAACCTTTAGCCTGTTAGTTGTTATTTCTCGAGTTGGAGCAAAATCCTTTTTATCCTCTAGATAATCTGATATTATATAGTAAGCCATTTTGCACAGCAAGGTTTTGACAATTTTTCGCTTTTACGCCACAATCAATAGAAATACAGTACTTACATTACATACATAGGGTGCCACGGAAAGGGTGTTCAAAGCCAAAAGGGGGTTATTCTAGATCCCGAGGGGATCAACTATATCTATAAATATATTTTATTAGGTAATAGACTAGGAGAGTTACTTTCTTTTTTATTATCACTATACCCCGTGTTCGCCGGATAGAAAAGTAGCATATAGCATGTCTAAATTTCATCAAATTTCCGTTTGTAGTAAAAAGGTAGCATTGCACATTCAGTCAGATACACAATTTGACTAACTTTCACATAATCTGGCTCTTAAATTTAGGCTTCTTTTGGTTTTGACTCTTCTTTTTACAGTGTCATAGAAAATTACTCATAGAGCCCTAGGGGGCGTCCATAAATTATGTGAGATGTTTAAGGCGCCCCCCCTTAAGCATCGAGGGGGTCGAGTCAAATCTCATCTAATCTTACGTTAGAGAGAGGGGGGGGGGGGGGGTAGAGGCAAATATCACGCAATTTTTGTTCTGATTGAAAAAAAATATTATACTATTTTGGTCCATTTAATTCTACATGCTTATGATTTAATCTTAAGCATAATCGTAATACGATTAAGACCATTCACTAATTCGTTCGAAAGAAAATAATTTCATTCATACTTCGACGTTATACATCTACTGACTGTCAAACCACCATATTTGTTTTACACCAAATAGCTCAATTTAATCTGAATGAAAGGTCATATGACATGTTGGTTCCAATAGTCTCTGTTGAGACCGCGCATGATTCTCCATGTACTGAATTAGACTAGATATTCTTTTTTTATTCACAGTAGTTACGATTTAAGTATTCTATTGTTAAATTTTTATTACACTTATAATTAAACTCTCAGCAATATTGATTATTAGTCTTAACTAGTCGTAAATAAAAGCATGAAACAATTTTTTTTTTCTTTTTACAATAACAATCCAACGCGTTTACGTAAGAAACCCACATTTTGAAAAATTTCACGTGAGATTGGGGGATGGGGAGGGGTTGAATAAAATCTCACGACATCTCAACATACAGAAAATTAAAAAAAAAACACCTCACTTAATTTATGGACGCCCCCCTAGAAGCTAAAATCGTTCCCCCGTATTTCTATGTTAATGTTGACTTTCAGAAAACATCGAAATCGTATTCAACATCGATTACGAGATAGAGAAAGGCAGCGATGGAAAAGATTATGTAGTACCGAAGAAGTTGCACTTTGATTTCGACGTGAAAGACAACGCCAACTTTCAGCTGACTAACCTTTTCAATGGAAATAAGGAACTAAGTAAGTTTGTTTGCATTGTGAATCTTCCTCCTCACGTCGTGTATCCTCATGTCTGAGGGTCGGGATTCCCCGCTTTTTTGTCACGAAAAATATCGCACCAGCTGCTGTCTTTGGGTACACTCGCGGAGTGGGGGGAATGGTGACTTGTAATACAGGTTTAATAAACCTATACCTCAAGCACCAGCCACAAAACAGGTCAATAATTTTATTGATCAATAAATAATAAGTACACAAATATTCGTAACGCTTTTTGTGAGTGGAAAATAAATGTTTTATTTTTATTGTTATTTATCTACCTATGTATATACTTGGCGGTCTGAAGAGCATCTTGGTAGTTGGTAAGTATCCAAGGTCATGCAGATCTGGTTCAACGATATCAGTGGGCTGTGCACTATACTCCGGGTGTTTGCCATAAACTGGTAACCATCAGCTGTTCGGGGATTTTACCGCATTTCCTGGTTATGTGACCAAAGAACTTCTGAACTTGCAGGACAATCTCGTCCTTACCTTTACTTTATTAATACCTTCTCTGATGGTACGGGTGTAAAGATGGACTGCAAAGGGATAATAGAGGTCACAATGGCATCTTTTATCTGGTTACATACCCTTGAAATCTATTTAGGTTCGTAATGTTTACGGCAAAGCAATGATAAAACGCCATGTGGTGGTTGCTTACAATTTTCACTACTTTAACTCTTACCGCATGTGTCGAACAGGCGACTAAGGGACATCCATCGATGGGCGAACAGCAGCGTACCCTGCAGAATAGATCCCCCACCGAACTGCGATCCCCAACCTGCAGCAGAAGGGTTTTGTCAGTACCCTTTTAATAATAAAAGTCAATAAGGCGCCTAATCGGGGAAAACCTTAGTCTAGTAGTGGACTGGTAAAAGCTGTTGATAATGATCTTGAATGATGGATGACAAAGTTTTGTTTGTTTCTCAATTAATCGTTAAACGTTGAGAAAAGTTTTCGTGCTAGATGATTATTGTGTACCCTTTTTGTTATTTTGAGAATGACATTGTGTTCCAGGTGAGACCATGCTGAAATTCCTGAACGAGAACTGGAAACAGATTTCAACGGAGTTCGGCACGCCTCTTTTAGAAGTCGCTGCGAAAATATTATACAAGAACGTCAGGACATTCTTCAAGAAGAACCCTCTTGCTGACATAGCCAATATTTAAGATTTTCTGGATGTCTGTACAAAGTATTTTGTGTCGTGCATGTCATCAGTCATGGTACAAAATAAATCGCTGAACTGGGCCAATTTGTCTGCAAATCTGCGGCTTTATGTGTTTTTGATACAATATGAACGTATTAAAATTGTTGTTAAACTTATTTTACCGTTAATGAAACTATTTTATTGTGATTGTAAAAGGATGTGGTTTGAAATAAAGAGAAGAAATATAATTTTATTTTATTTATTAATAATCTGTTTTGAAGTCAGTGAATTTCAGAATCTAAAATAATTTGATTTTTTTTATTTCTATCCAACTACGTTTTGTTATGAATATTTCAAAACATCAAACCAAAATGGAATCCGATTAGCTTTGGCTCGATCCCAATTTAAATGTTTGCATTTTTATGACATTTTAGAAATTGGATAGATCTCTATTAATTCTAGTTTTTCACAAATGTGACCAGTCCTGACAGTGACAGTGACAGTAGTGACAGAACAGACAATTTAGTCTAGCAACATTACTACTAAGAATCCAATTAATGTCTTAAAGGTATAAACCAAATTCGGTAGGAAGATACTCACATTTCTCGGAATTCCTTATTGTCTTGGTAGGTAAATAGGAAGCTTTTGTTTTTCGGCTTACGACCCGAGATCACCAACAGATAATTAAATTTTAAACAGTTGTTAAAACAATCTTTATTCACAAAGAAAATTACAATCAACTAGTAGAAATAAATTACAACCAGTTTTTACAATTGAAACAATTTACTGAAAGAGTTTACTGCAGACTGTTGCAAACAATCTACAGGTAGCTCAACTGATCCATATCAATACCAGCCGGAAGCGTCCCCAAGACGCTGGCTGAATTGCCCCGTTGTATAGCATTGCTGATGCGCTGCGCCAAATACTCACCAGCTCGCTTCGACCAGACGCTCAGATATGATAACACAAGCCTACTGTGGTTTAATTGTGCAACATTGATAAACACTGTATTCCTTCTAAATAAATATTCTATTCGATTCTATATTTTTTTTAAAACCCGAAGGGCCTTTGTACCCCACGGACCTAGGGTCTCGACTCCAAGGGGAGCAAATGCGTAGGCTCTGTCGAGACCTGCATATTTGCGCCTCTTGAGATCTTCGGCCAAATCTGCGGCCGCACTCGCCCTCACGGATGTCCTCGAAAGATGGGAGGTGTGTCGGCGCATTGTAGCGCATTGGGCCTCTTGCCATCGTCACGCAACAGACCATTCGGTTCGAGAATAGCTGGTACGTTAGCGGTGACAAAGGCCCGCCGGATGATGTCGTTAAGGCTGGCGGCCCTAGTACACGATTATCCGTATTGACCAAGCTCGACAGTAGTACTGCACTGGCATTGATGAGGCGCGCAGCACCTTGCACACAACCGAAGACATATTGCGATACGGAAAGTTACGGAATCCAATGAAGTACCAGTGTTATATGAAGGAAATGCTTGCAGCCAATGTCCTGACTCCCATTTAAACACGATCAGCAGAGCTGGATCACGTTTGTAAGAAACAATTCTGTGTTGTTTTAACGTTTTTGACACAACTTTTCGTACACAAAACGTCAACGTTAACCAACGACGCAGCCTAATTGTCCGATTGGGTATCTATTGGTGAACACAGACCTTATCAATTATCAATATATATAAAAATTAATGCCACTTTTCGTTGTAATTTTATGACTCAATAACGGGCTCATCCATCCAAACCAAATGTTTAGGCTTTGTTCGGACTATTTAGTAGATGGTTTATGTGAAGTTTGCACAAAATCGGTCGAGTGGTTCTTCATTTATCACATTTTTTTTAACAAATGAATTCAATAAATGGCGGATCATTTTAGAGGAAAGGTTTAAAAGGTGAGAGCTCCAGGTCAGCTATGAACGCGTATACTATCTTCTAAATCTATGTATAAAAAGAGGCTCTCCGAATACTGAGTTATGATAAAACTTTTCACTAACTTATTTCTCAACCAGTACATAACATTCCTACCTATACAGGGTGGATTTTTTGGACGGGGCAGTACCTTAACCGGTGTAGCTACCAGAAAATGGTCTTAGTAGACTATCCATATTTTTTTATAGGAATTTTCATACCCAGTCTCAGATTTTTCAAAAAAATGTACAAAAATGGGCATTTACACGAAAACTTCTGTTGATGCCAATCGATCATGTTTCATATACTGACCAAAAGCTTCTATCAGACCAATTAAGGTCGGAGTACCAAAAAACGTCTTCTTTCCCCGGAATGACTGCACGAACGCTCGCTGTGTAACATGTTACATTACGCTAAATAGCGCCCATAATTACCCATCCAATTTTAAGTAACGTAAAAAAAGACAGAAAACTAAAAATACTCAAATTTCCATGAAAAAGAAGAGGCTCTTAAAGCGCGTGGATAATACATATATCTTGATCATCGTAGCATATCACCCATCTACATCCGGCACGTGTAGACCCCTAGTAAATAAACTTCCAAACATCAATTTGACATGGCGGAGTCCCAATGATTGAATCCCGTCAATTAGGACATGGGACTGTCACTTGCACACCGGATGTGAGGTGTTGACACAGGGGAACGTAACCAGTAGAAGTGTCCAGTAATCAAGATCAAATCCAGTTGGAAGCGTCCCCAAGACGCTGGCTGCATTGCCACGCTGTATGGCAATGCTGATGCGCTGTTAGTCTGCAGTTAGCTCAATTGTTTCAATTGTAAATACTAATATAATTTTCTTTGTGAATAAAGGCTTTTGCCCTAGAAACAAAAGATTAGAACAAAAATATAAATGTACTAGCTTCTGCCCGCGGCTTCGCACGCGTTTTTTCTATGGAAATGTTCAAAGGTAATTTCTATCCTATTCCCTCCTATCTAGGAACTGATTTAAGGAATAAAAATTAGCTTATGTTTGATTCCAGGCTTAGAGCTCTAACACCGATGCAAAATTTTAGCTCAATCTGTTCAGTAGTTTTGGTGTGAAGACGTAACAAACATCCATCCATCTATCCATGCATCCATCCATCTATCCATCCAAACTTTCGCATTTATAATGTTAGTGTGATGTGATAAAAGCCTCTCCTACCTCGTACCTATACTTATAAAATAACCGGTACAGTCTCTATTTACGCGCAGTTTTACCAAATGCCACAAAAAAAACTGTTCTTCTAGTGTAAAATTGATCAAAATATGATTTTAATGCATGCAGATCACCGGGGCAGGAGGAACCCCTGAGAACCTTTTAATCATACTTCTGGTAAACTATAACAAAATGATCATAAGTTAGCCATCCTTAATTAGCTGAAGTAGTATGTTTAATACTTAGGTACGTGGCATTTAATGCTCGTAGCAAGAAACTACAACCATTAAAACCAGAACCTTTTACTCAGCTTATGTATTATAGTTATGACCTACACAAATCTTGTTTTTGTTCCTGACAGCACGACAATTCGTACCTAAATAACCTTGAACTCTACTTGAACTTGCTATGACTTGTCGTACTTCATCAAAGTTTCTGTGGTCCTTCACGCGTTTCCCTTAGTGTAAACCCAACGGGCATTTGTGACCCACGACCTCTTGTACAATTAAATTTGCCCCTGTCAACAAATGGGTATGACGTTTAACCGTGGTTATTGATGCTCATTTGTTGGGTCGCTGATTATAGGGTATAATAAAGGGTGTTGGTGTTATTTTAAATATTGAAATTCATTGAAATATCTCATCATCATTAGCCTATATTAGTCCACTGCTGGACATAGCTTGCCGCATCCAGCATCTGCCTGCAGTCTGTCGCAGATCATAATCCCACCTGGCCAGAGGGCGTCCTACACTAAGTTTGCCGAGTCGTGGTCTCAACTCAAGAACTGCATGACTGCGTGACATGATTGAAATACTTACCTACATTGTTAGAACCCGTAATCGAGTCCGAAATACATGTTTGAAAAAATTTACTTTATTAGATAGGAATTGAATAGTAGGCTATATTAGTCAATGAAGAATTATAGTAACTAAATATTTTACTCATATGCTTCGGTACATTATGAGTAGAATAGCTTACTTGTAAATAGGTACTTAACCTACGGCTTAGGTGTGGCCTTCAAAGACATGTAATGTAGGTAATATAAAAATCAGATAGGTACTTACTTTACCTTATTGCTCGGTTTTCTTTTTTCTGAATAGATTTATTCAGATTCATTTGTAAAAGCAGACATTAAACTATTTACTGAGTGCCATTTCTGAGAACTTGATAAGGTTTCGATACAACATCAGCACGCTCGGTATACGCGGTACCGAAACATAATGTATACATACTTTCTATGGAGCGTTCCTGATGAGACGGTAAGCGCGGTAAAATGTTGGATGACGCGTGCAGTACAGATTCAGTACAGCACGTGACATTTAAAATAATAATAATAAATAATGCTGGACAATTCACACAGCATTATCTAGCCCCAAGGTAAGCAGAGCTTGTGTTATGGGTACTAGATAACTGATATACATAATAATATACGAGTACATAGATAGATATTTTTTATTATACATAGAAAACGACCAGAACACCCTGAACAAATATCTGCAGATCGTACAAATATTTGTCCCGAGGCGGGAATCGAACCCGCAACCTCCTGCGTCGCAGGCGGACCTTCGCCCACCGCGCCACAGAGGTCGTCAATGTAAAATGTTACCGAGCAGGATGAAACAAATTAAAGTATTTTCATCACTCGAAACTGCCCTTTTCACATACATACGGTTACCGTCGACGGCCGTACCGTACAAGCGCTTTCACATGTGTACACTCACGTACGGACGCCTACTAGAGTGAAGACGTCACGCCTGTCGTTTCTATTATTAATATGGAATTAAAAAATGTATAAAACCTTACTCCTATTGTTAAGAACAGTCAATACTAAAAATAAAAAAGTATATAGACTTTTTTCACTAGGATTCGCATTCTACACAATACAATACACAACTGTAAAGACGGTTGCCGAGTCGAAACCGTTTTTATAGCGGTTAAAACGGGCGACACACGGTACATCTCGGTCTCATATGCCGTATGCATGTGAACAGGGCCGAAGACGACATTATTTCACTACGTCACAAGCGGCTCTGAATAATTTGAATGAGTTGTCTACTGAACGATGTACATAGACCTTTTCTCTGAAAAACATTCATAAACAATAAACAATCTCTCCATTTCCCTTACCATTGTTAATGATTCCTAAAACATGAAACAACAGGACGAAGAATTGTAATTTAGCTTCGAGTTCTACGAAGTTCTACGCCGTAGAACTATCCTAGGGGCTTTAGCTCGTAGCAGTGCTACGTAATAGCTGCCAGGAAGAATATGATAGCTACAGAATAGACTGCTTCTATACTGAAACCTGACAACAGAGAAATATAATGCGGTGAATCACGAATCTATTTTGATGCTGTAGTTTTGATTTTCTCAATGTTTATTATGTCACATAATTCTGAAAATATAATAAAGTACTTGAAAATTTGTCTATGCGTAAATCCTTTCAACCGGTTGAATCGTTTAGTTTATATTACAAATAGAAGATTCGATATAGGTAATATAGATAATAAAATAGAAGTAATAAAATAAAATAGAAGATTCGATATAGTATAATTTTTTTTATTGGCGTCAGCATTATTCATTCATTCATTTATACCCAGAGTCGAGTGGTTCAAATAAAATAGTCAAAGAGATTAAACGCACTCTTTCACACAGTGGCGAGCGAAGTGAGTCGCGCTCACTGTATTGACATGCTGTGTCACAATTACGAAGGGCTCTATAACACTCACAAGGACAGAGGTGTACAGGTAGGCAGAGAAGCATTCCTCCTCACCTTATCTCAATAACCTATATTGGTCCACCGCTAGACACAGGCCTCCCCCTGATAAGCGCCTTGTTAGCTTTTATCTCATGGATGTAATGCATACTTAAACATGGGCATGCGGGTTGGAGATTTCAGATCGGTGGTAGAATTGTTCTGCAGGGGGCACTGCTGCCTGCCCCCGGTGGATATCCCTTAGTCGCCTCTTACGACATCCGCGGGAAGAATTGGGGTATTGTAAATTGGATGCAGTTAATCCAAGGGCCATATACAGTTTTGTGGGAAATTACAAAAACGCGTTTTTATTGGCAGGAGATTTGCATTTGCATCATGTGAAAGTAAATCTATTTACCTATATCGAATCTTCTATTTGTAATTTAACACGATACAAAAAACACAATGGAATTTGGAAGATATAGGTATAAATGGACTTATAGAAATGAAAAGGACACCCTCCAGATAGGTGGGATGACGATCTGCGAAAGACTACAGGCAGATGCTGGATGCGTCATGCTGAAGACCGGGCGCTATGGCGCTCATTAGGGGAGTCCTATGTCCAGCAGTGGACTAATATAGGTTGATGATGATGATGGTGAGGTAAAAATGCACATTTGCTCTCAATACACATTATGTTCTTATTTTGCAAAAAGAGTCCAAAGGACTTTGGTTTAGACTCCTCATGCGTTATTAAATTTGAAATAATAGGTCGTTGCTAACTCGTATAAAATAGTTTTGCCACCCATACTAACTCAGTATCTAAAACGAAGGAAAGATAAAGAGAATTAAGAAACTTAAATTGATAATTTTGAAAAAATTAAAATTTACATATTATGTTTACCCCGCACACAGCTGAGAAACATAAAATCTATCTATCTATATTCTTAGCGTATTGTACATACACTCATGTACCCACTGCTGGGTATAGGTCTCCTCTCAATTACGCCATTCTGTCCGGTCCTTTAGCAAAGAAATAAATAAATAAATAAATAAATAAATAAATAATGCTGGACAATTCACACAGCATTATCTAGCCCCAAGCTAAGCAGAGCTTGTGTTATGGGTACTAGATAACTGATATACTTAATACAATACATTACATAGATAGATATTTTTTATTATATGTACATAGAAAACATCCAGAACGCCCTGGACAAATGTCTGCAGATCGTACAAACATTTGTCCCGAGGCGGGAATCGAACCCGCAACCTCCTGCGTCGCAGGCAGACCGTCGCCCGCTGCGCCACAGAGGTCGTCAAATCTAAATTAAAATCGAATTAAATATACAGCTAGGTACTTCTAAACTTCAATTTCCTACATCTTAGTCTGCCGTAATTACTGAAGGAGCCACTGCTCATTAATAAAGTCGCTGGAAGCAAATTGCCAATACGGTGGCTAAGTGCTGCTATTTAGCCGTGGTGCCTTCCCTCTATCGATAACTTTACTACTACTCTAACCAAGAACTCTATTAAGTCGATGAACAATGTTTAACTTTAACCTCATCTACATAGTATAACTAACATATTAGGTACTACTTTTATAATCCGCGTGCTCAAAATGGCATGGAACCATTTCGGACTGAAATAAAAGTGATCAGACATTTTAAGATTATTAAATTTAAGTTTACAATTTGAATTTACTCGAGTGATTTTGAAAATTATAACACGATGATTTTCCTCGAAAGTGTATAAAGCATTATGTATCAAACAATCTATTTATTTCCGCTTTCGACATTTTAATCGCATAAAACGATCTTCACTCGAATTTTCGTTTTAATTTTATTTTGCGGCACCTGACGCTTTAATCCCTGGATTTCAGTCAAAATGCACGTGTTGGATTTGAACGAAGAATGCATTTACACTAAAGGCCTATTACAAAAATTCTGTGTTGCCGGCTTAGAATTTGCACCGCCCCAATTCTTCCTTCGGATGTCGTAATTAACGGATATCCACCGGGGGCGGGCAGCAGCGCCCCCTGCAGAACAATTCTACCACCGAACTGCGATCCCCAACCCGCGTTCCCAGCGTCTGGATTATGGGCATGACGCCCATGAGTTAAAGCCAACAAGGCGCTTATTAAGGGGAGGCCTGCGTCCAGCGGTGGCCTAATATAGGCTGTTGAGGTTGAGGTTGAAGTGGTTACCTTCTCCAATAAGTAGAAGCTTACCTGATTCCGGTGTCAGTACCCGACGGATTTGTTCGAAGTCTCTATTCATGCAATAGCTACCATAGAGATATAGATACCGTATAATAGAGCAGATGTGCGATTTCATATTGTGATCGTGATTTAAAATCGTTTTGTGTTCTAGAAAATTTACACGAGTCGCTGCATCCGAAGAGATTTTCTAATTGAATATTGATACACGAAAATATACATTGAGTTTGCTATGGTGTAGAGTGTATTTAATGATAAAAATGTGTTTTTTCACAGGCTAACCTTTTTCGCAAAGTGTAGGTAATTCAAACACACACATTGTACACTTTACGAACTGAGAACCTAATTGACCACAATCTCAACCATAATGAGATTTAAGTGACCATTTTCTTCGTGTTCAGGTAGTTATGGTACTCGCAAGGGACATAATTAATTAACAGAGCAGATGTTCAGGGCGACTTGCAATTAAGAGCTAAGTGAGAGACGGGTGGAAAGATACCCTTGCCTTTATTGCTTACATACTATTGCCTCTCCGATAGATAGAGGTAGTAAAGAAAGGCCTGACAAATACAACTGTTACAACATGGCTATCATTTACAACAAATTACCAAACAATGCCAAAGAACTGAATGGTCCCTTATTCAACAGAAAGATATTTAATTTATTTATTGAGTATTGTTTTTATTTTGTGGTAGATTACCCTAATTTTTAAGTTTTGACCTAGTGACTTCAGCAGACAATTTATTAACATTTGCGTTTATTTAATCCAATTATTTCAATGACATCTAATTTTTAATGTTTATAATTTGTGTAATTAAATAAGTACTCTTTACTCCTTAAATATTCACGTGCTTGTACTCGGGCGAGATAATAATATGCAGCTCTACTGTATTATCCACCAATTTTTTATTACCATGTCTTGTGTGAATGAATGTTACTGCATTACACTGTATTATTGCAAACTCGGAATTGTGAAACAAAATGTTCGTGTTTCAAAAAAAATATAGTTGAGTAGAAATAGTTTTACAAGTGATTAATTGAAAAAACCCGACTCGGACCTCTTTTTTTTTAATTTTGTCGCCAAATGAGAGGGCGAAGGCCTACAAAATGTAGTTAAGAACCATTCAGAAGAACAGACGAGTGTTTTTGTACCTTATTTATCAAAATCGTGTAAGCCGTTTTGATTCTTGGAGTTAAGAAAGTGTTCGAAAAATATAACCCACGCCTCGGGGGTTAGTGTGTTTATTTGGTTATCTTATTAACTTGTAATATATCTCACTAAAAATTATCCCGTTCTGGCGGTTTTATGTTTAGTAGTACTGTGTAAATCTTTATTTACAAAGAAAATTACAATCCAACAGGTACTAGAAAAAAATATAACAGGTATTTAGAATTGAAACAATACCTAGTAATAATAATAGTATTGAATAAGTAGGTACTTAGTTTCAATCCTAATAATTTTGAAATCGTTCATCAAGTTATTATTAAGTTATATTAAGTTACATTAAGTTATGTTATTTTAAGGTTATTATTGCCTGACAGTAAAATAAGTTCCCATGCGATATCCCATAACCATTTCAAAACACATAGCAAAATGACAGAAACATTGCTATGGTATAAAGATTTATCTTGACGCAGTATTAGAGAAAATATCCAGCCGTTCAATACGATACCATCTAATCTACGAGTGTGTCCAGCCAGAGACAGCCTTCTACCGTTTATTTTGCGAGATATGAGAACTATCGTAGATTTTTTGAGCCTTTTTCTGCCCCTAAGATAAATCGTGAGCAGATAGCCAATATTTTATGAGTCATTGCCTATAACATTAATTTTATTCTTGGACCTAACTACAGTACCCGCTAGAGAAACGAAAGTTGTACTTTTAGTCGCAGTTTTTCGCCGAGATCATGATTATAATACATCAGTTTCTCTTTTTATAGCGATAGAGAAGTAAAGAGAGAAAGAGAACAGCAGTGTCTCTTACTTTTAAATTTATAGGGCAATGTTTATGTGTTGTACTAGTGATGAAAAGATAAAACGAAAACGTGCCAAATTTCACAAGATCGCTTTCTACAAACATGTTTATAAAACATCAAAATAAAACCTCCAACGGCTATAGGAAACGGACAAACAAAGCGACAACTCAAGAACAAAGGCCCGACCCGTGGTGCTATGACGAATACAAACGGACAACCTTGTTCACTCACCAACAGAAACCCTTATTTGCTTTCCAATAGAGTGTACAACAGCAAGTTTTGTAGGTGTTCATAAGGTTGCATGCGTGTCAGGAAAGAGTGACGTTTCAGAATATGTGTTTTTTAAGAGCGAAACATTGTGGACTTTGGAATTTAATTCGTGTATCCGTGCATTGCTCATTTGACTATAATTTATTTACGGGAAAAAATATTTTATCGCTATGAAGATAGCCATTCCCTAACAGGCATCGACTCCCTGGTAAATTTAAACTTAAAATTTTTGCCTTTAATATAAATTTTCCTTCCTGCCTCTAGGCTAATATTTTCACCTTCATTGTCCACAACCTATTGAGGAGAAAATGCCTCACATAAAATCTAGGGTAGAATTTGCAATATTCAGTAGTAGAACGCTAGATTCCTTTCACATAAAGTTCTGGTTACAGTTTTGTATGTTCTATCTACTACGGTAGTTCTGAGATGATTTTAAAACAGATTGCTAAAGCGCATCGATCCCAATGCTGACAAAAACGTTTACTCTCTCATCTTTATAGTTAGATACGATACTTACATTCTCCAATATTCATATGACACAAACAATCCAGTATTTTCGCATTTTCCCCTCCAGCCAAATTTGCGGGTTTTTGCATCGAACCAAACCAACTTTCCATACGAGTTTTATTCATAGCTCAATTTGAAGGCCAACTTGGCACCTCGCCAATAAAGCCTCAGAAAATATTTCCTATGAAGAATTGAAGACCTAATTTGCATCTCATTGACGCTTACTGTCTGAAAGACTGACGGATTTCAGTATTTCTTTTACCGAATGAGAGAGGCTGTCTAAATAGATGTCTCGGAATAGATTTGGGTTCTTGTAAAACTCGAGGCTTTTGGCTTCCAACCCCGCTTTGAGAGTTCTATTTGCTCTCGATTTTCTAGCGATTGTAAAGCCTTGAGGGAAATAAATTTGGAATGTGAAACACGGACAAGACAGTGTCGGTTTATGTGTGTTCAGCAGCCGGCTTGCATTTCAATCAGGTAGGCCCGCTTTTGAGTGATCTGAGGGTCCCTTTGTTTGCACAAACTTTTTGTTTAGTTGGCAATTTGCTTAAATTAAGTCTAAAGCTTTTGGATGTAATCCTAAAACGTAATTTCACGTTGCTATATCATTACTAGCTACCTATTTGTTTCTAAATGAGTAAGTCCACAATCAAATATTTTAATTTAGTTCCTTTAGGCCTAAGATTTTTATCGCGTACCGTGTGTTGTTATTTGTACTACGTGTCAATCGCGATAAAGCAATCGTGGTCATGGGGCGACTGGATGTACTCGGAGTTACAGCCAAGAATTGACGGCAGTATCCACGAATACCCTCCATTCGTCTTCAGAATCAGGAATGTCCAAGTTCACAGTATGACGCACTACACTACTAACGTACCTACCTTGTTCTGAATCAATAAGCATTTTTTTATCTTCTTCGGTATTTCGCTTATAAAATAAGTAAATAATGTACACATACCTCAATTTGTTTTTGTAAAACTATAAAATATATTTTTTTAATAAAATCGCAGACAAGTTACAATTTTACAACTAGTATTTAGTCTGCAGTTAGCTCAATTGTTTCAATTGTACATACTAGTACATACTAGTATAATTTTCTTTGTGAATGAACTTTTGGCTTTTGTAAATTAAAAAACAAGTATTTACGATGATATCAATTTCCTAATAATCTAAGCAGTCGTCAAACGAGACGTTGAATGCCAATGCTGTCAGTATTTTTCTTCCGATTCAAAGTACTTAAATATCCATTGGGTTGCTATTGCCTCTATAGGCAATACCTACATTGATTGCATCATTTGGGTAATGTAATTTGATTGGTACAGTCCTAATGGGGATACGGGATACCCATAAATTATTCATCCACCATAGATTTTGGATTATGCAATACTTGCCCGTACCATTTGATAATATCGCTCTCATACTGTAGTGATTTAGAATTAGAAGGCACAAGTTATGAAAAATGATTCACAATGTAAAAAAATAATATTATCTGTTTGCGTCCACGTCACTTAATATGAATGACGGTGAGTAAGGAACTCCAATCGCAGTAAACAATGTTAAATAGAATTATAATTTTTTTTCAAACGTGACACTTTATGGAGCTGGTCAGATTTGGAACGTGATCTGTAATTTTTGAACCACGCATGGAGTGTTGAAGAGTGGATTCATCATTATGGCCGTCGCCAAAATACAGGTATACGCTTAGATTCCGCCGTAAAATAAAGCAAACGTTCGTCGGTCAAAATTGAAAACAATCGTCGTCGTTTGTGTGACGATAAAGTCTCATTTGCTAGATTGATAAATAATACCAGGAGACATGAAAAATACAAAGAAAGCGTTCTTTGTATTTTTCAGTTTATGCGAACATTTAAAATTTATTATTTTCTCGAGATTGTTGTTATTTTGATAAACTGAATTAACTGAATTAGATATCTCCGAAATTTTCAGTTTAGAAAACACACAGCTAAGTGCGTGTTTTCAGAGCTAAACCTTACGGGGGAGGATTAAAAATCTAAGCTAAATAAAATAAACTTATCAACCATAAAATAGGAAATTTTTTATGTGTTTAAACCGGACTTTAACACCCTACTATATTATTTCAACCAACAATTCGGCCCATTCAGTTTTCCAGTTGAATATTTACATTGGATTTCAATGGACGACATGTGATAAATGGCTACATAGAGATGACAGAAACGTATTTGGATGAACAAAAACACGCTCGTTTTGTTACGAAATGAAAATATTCTCTCGTTAAGGATTTCTCATGTGTGATGGACGACCGGACAAGCTCCCGGATGGCCCAACGGTATATTGTTGGGCAACGGATGTTACGGGTGAAGGGGCTGACAACCGTCCGTCAAAATATCTTTTTTGGGACGCCATGACTTGGCAATACGACAATTTTTTATTGTCAGACAATGTATATGTCAGCTGTGATGAGATTCAAACGTCTACGTGTAATAGGTAAATACACTCGAGAGCAATGAATCCGGGTCACTCAAAAAACTCGTAAATTGGAGTATTGAAGATTGGTCGAAAGTTATGTTCTCCGACGAATCAAAATTTATGCTCTACAAGCACGATGGAAGACACAGAGTGTATAGAAGACCAGGGGAAAGATTCAAGCAAGCATGCATCGAAGAAAAAGTAGCCTACGGTGGTGGGTCTGTACTTGTGTGGGCCGGAATTTCCTCTGAAAGTCGCACAGAGCTGGTGATCATAGAAAACGGCTCTTTAACTAGCGTAAGATATGTGGAAGAAATCCTCAACGAACACGTTGGTCCATTTATGGTCAATTTGGGTGAGGATGCTATATTTATGCATGACAATGCCCGACCTCATACAGGTAGGATTGTGAATGACTACCTTCAAGAGATGAACATTACTTGTATGGAGTGGCCAGCGCGCAGCCCGGATATTAACCCGATCGAGCATGCTTGGGACGAGCTAGGGAGATGCGTAAAACAACGAAACCCTCCCCCAATCACGCTTCCTGAGCTCAAAATTGCTCTCACAGAGGAATGGGAGAATATTGCCCAAAATCGTATAAGGAACTTGGTGTACAGCATGCCAAACCGCGTAAACGCAGTAATGGAAGCACGAGGAGGTAATACGAAGTATTGAAATTCAAGAAAATCGTCATAAAGTTCAAAAATTTCATGTTTCCTATTTTTGTTTTAAGGAGAGATCAGCAGTTTTTTTTTCTTTATGTAATTTTGTGTAAATAAAATGTATGGTGACTCATATTTTTTTAACTTTCATTTAAGGAGTATTAAATTGTCTATTAAATACAATTTATTGCATTAACCTAGCATTCTTACTTTCCGAGATTTTTTGGATTCTTTGAGTGACCCGGATTCATTGCTCTCGAGTGTACATATTGTAGTACCTAGGTTGGTAATAAATTACCATAGGTACTTCTATCTAGTAGTAGTACCTACTTATGGTAGTAGACATCTAGGCGTACCGTTTCATGCACTAAGGCATTGTGATTAAAAACAAAAAGCCCCAAATAGTTACAGACCCGTTCATAATTAGCTTACCCCCACCGGGCGACAATACCAGGTTTGAATCCTGCAAAAAGCTATTCTTTGCTTTTTCAACAAAACATGAGTTTGTTAGCAATTGCAATATAAGACACAAGTCTTATACAGAGGATCCAAATTAAGGCTTTAAAATTCGATGCGTGACTCAACTGATTAGATAGCCGATTATAATATACTGCGCAATACCGTGGTTGGAATCCCAACATAGCTTAGTGTTTTTTTATTTAGTTAGTTGAAGTTAATGGTTAAAGAACTTCAAGCAATCATAAACTAAATGATGTCGTAAATTTGAAATAAAGGAGTATAGCTAATTATGAACGCCACTGTACGTCCGCCTTGGGGAACTTCTCGATCGCTAAAGGTATTATGTATATTCTCTTAGCTACAGATCACGTTTTGTAGGTTCACTTTTATTTGTGTATTGTCTCCCAGAAAAATAATCCAATTTTTTCATTTCTTTACAAAAATAAATCTCTAAACTAGTTTTAAGAAAAGAGTTGTTAAATTTTACTGCAAACTCATAGAGCCTAGTCGCCCAGGGTTTCGTTATCCGCTTATAGAAGTTATAACAAGCGCATACTTAACTTTGGCGAACTCGTCAAGTGCTATTTTGCACTTAAAAACAAAAGTTTTAATTAGATACAAGTGCCTCCGGCTCCGTTTGAGGTGCCTTGTTTTTGTTTGCTTACTCCAACATCATTTTACTGAGTTTGCGATGAATAAAAATTACTTATTCAGTGTCTTTTACCCGAGAGATGGATACTTTACTGAATTGGCTCACAAAAGACACTAGTAAACTTTTATTCAGTGAAAAGATGGTGGAAAGTTCTTCAGGATTTATCCTGTAAGAACTTTCTACCATCATTTCACTTCAAATTAAAATAATGATCTCGTTAATTATGAACACGTTTAATAAATAAAAACCTACAATACACGGAATGCCATAAAAGCAAAAAATCTCTTCATTCTTCGGTATGTTTTTACTCTAGGTGGCTATTCATTGATTTTATTCTACGGTTTCAAAATATCAGCGCCATATTTATAGTATAAAGCGCGCCAGAAGTATGCTCTATCTGGAGTCAGCGGGGCAACGTATTGTGGTTCCAGTGCTATGGCTAGGTGATAAGGGAACGGTAACCACTCGCCGTTGTCACTGTCTGGTGTAGGAGACCTGGAATTTATAAACGAGACCTTAAGCGGAAAAGAACTGATTTACAACCGGAAATCATCTCTATAATTAATTAGATAATTAATGATCAAAACTCGTCAACTTGGCAAATAAATAACAGTTTGTTAAGTATTGCAAAAGGTAAATAAACAAATAAATAATGCTAGACAAGATTTAAAGTAATTTGATCATTGTTTAGTATTAACTAGTTGTTATCAGTATTCAACTGCTGAGAAAACCTGTTCCGTCTCCGGATATCACAGTATCCTATTCTGAATGTGTTCAAAATTGCTCATGAATCATATTCACTATAAACTGCTGAGTCACACATATTCACTGAGAGAATAAATTTGAAAGTATTACTGTCTTACAACCAACTTACCCTTCCTTAGCGAAATTAGTCCACATCATGGTCATGAAGGTTATAATTCTAGCATCATCCTCATCCATCGGTAGAGGCAGTCTCTCCAGCTCAAAGATGTAAAACAACTCGTCCCGGTTCGCCGTGGCTGGTAAGCTTGTGTTTGTCAGCAACCTCCCAAAGTTTCTATTTCCGATGTAGTTGAAAATGTACTCGTAGACGGGAAGGTTTGAGCTGTTGGAGTACATTTCAGAAAACAAATTCATTGGCCCAACGTATGAGAAATCCGAAGCCATGTTTATAAGCCCACCAATCACTGCTTCATCTGACGACGTGTTTGCAAAGTAGGTGTCTTCAATAATAGTCTCAAACTCTCCTACTTCATCGGTAGGAACTGATAAGCTTCTCTGATTTAGTGCAGTAAGATCGTCGTTCTGAATTCGGTTCATAAGACTCGTGGTTGTGAAGTAATCAAGAGTTCTGGTCAGACCTTCCACAGTATTGATGCCAAATATGGCAGGAACAGGATTGAAACTGCTGTGCTTTCTACCCAAAGCCAAGATGTTGTATGGAGTATCAGTCAAAAACGGTTCTTCATCATCGAATTCTTCTTCAACAGTTGGAACGAATACCGATTTGGCATTCATTTGCTTGCTGATAGCTTCTTCTACTAAGTCGATTTCAGTGTCTCTGTAAAGTTCTAATAGTTCTTCAGGATCCGAGCTGATCAGTTCTAAAGACTTAGCGACTTGGCTAGCAGTGGCTAAACCATCAGTATCAAAAGCTTCAGGAGTGAACAACGAACCGCTCTGTGAAATTATTTTGTGAAACAACCCTTTCGTGGACTCCGAAAGAGTCAAATAAATAGCAGCTACTCCTCCACTGCCTTGTCCGAACACAGTTACATTATCTGGATCTCCATTGAATTTTTTTATGTTGTGTTTGATCCACCTCAACGCGGCTCTGATGTCTTTTAGTCCGGCGTTTCCTGGAGCTTCTTTTATGCCAAGGTTTAGGAAACCATAAACGTTCAACCTGTAGTTGACGGTGACAACAACAACGTTATGGCTGACGAGGTATTGAGGGTTGTAGAAGACGGGTGAGCTAGATCCGATGCCAAAATCTCCTCCGTGGAGGTATACCATAACGGGGAGAGTTGTGTTTGCTTTGTGTGGGGTGTAGACGTTCAAGACGAGACAATCTTCGTTATCGCTCCCGGCAGCTAGAGGGTCGTTCGTCGGAAATTGCGGACAAAGGACCGCTCTGTTGTCGGCCTTGTAGACGCCTGGATACGAAAGCGGTTCTGATGGAGCCTGAAAAAATACAATTTAAAGTAAATGTCAAAACTGTTTTTAAGTGATCCTTTAAATATTTAATAAATAGGTAGGTAAGTTACAAATCAGCTGGGCCGCATAGCACGCTATAGTTGAAAACATTACTGATTGAAAAGTACGTTCATAGTGAGTTCAAGTTAGTTAGTATTATGTTGATATTAAGCGCATTTAACCAAGCGAAAACGATTTATAGAATGAATGTACGAGTACTAAGTGCTGCCACCCCGAATTTAACGAGAACAGAAAGCACTTAGAGTTTATATATCCAAAATTCATTTAGCTTACCCGAAATTTAACTGGCACTGCGTATCTGATTCCCAAAAACTCATAGTAAAGTTCGCTATGGGCCAAGCAGCCCTCGACTTTTCCCTGTTCAGTATCAACCACTTTTGTTTTACTGATTTTATCACCGACAACAGCATTAAAAATTACGCACAAAATAACAATTTGGCTAAATAGCCCCATCATTTGCCGCTCGATTCTCATCTGAAAAGACAATACCCTTCCGGCCTTTTATATTAAAAGAAGTTATCTGAAAGCAGAATTGCTTATTTTGAACCTTGTTTCGAAACAAATCTTACTTTGCATATCATTTCATTCACTTGAATTTTGCTACGTGACTTTTTCTTGATCGGTTTGGTGAATCGACTCGGACGTGATTTATCAGAAATAATCGAATGAATGTACAAGTGGAAACAAATCTATTATGTAATTAATCAGCGCTTATGCAAACTGATAATCAATGATTGGTAGAAGTCTAATTAACCAGATTATTTCATCAGCATTTTTTTCAGTTTTCCTTTAACAAATAATAGTGTTATAATTTACAAACGAAAGTGAGTTAAATTATTCTTTTATGAAAAGCCTTTCAGGTTCTCTTATAAGGAAAGAAGTGCTCATTTGTTTACATGAAAAGACTTATAAAAAAATCGGCATGTATCGGCGGCTTTGGTGCATAATGTTCATTAGATTATGCACTCATAAATACAATCAAGACATAAAATTGTAAAATAAAATAAAATAAAATATTATGCACTCACTATTGGTCAATAACTCAAAAAGATCAACTCGAAGCGCTTTATTTCCTTTAGACCTCTTAAGACTCTTAGATACGTCACAGAATCAACACTCACTTTTTAGTCCTGCTAAGCCAGAAACTAGCTGGTATTTTATAGAAATTGTAGATTTATTTATCTCAAACCACACAATAAGCAATTTTACCTCAGTGGCTCTTTTTCCTTGTGCTTATAAAGTTCTCTTTTGTTGAGCTAGTTAGCTTTCTTGTCTCGCTAAACTGTTTATATAGCTTTGAAGGGTGCATTTATAAAGAAAACTGGGACTTGTAGAATTTTTACGACTTTTTACTTAGAATTAGCCTCGAAGAGATACTTTTGTTATTGTGTTGCCGTATATCTTTTTGCACAGTGTAGATACATATAAAAGACGGCAACAGTCTATGTGTACTACACATAACATAAACATTGTGAAGGAAAGAAAATAAGGTTTTTGATAATACAATGTGTATTGTCGTGTCGAACCTTGATCAAACGAGATGTGCGGATCATCATCAATGGCCTTTACATCCACGAAGGATGGTTTATGTAGTGTTCGTTTTTCGGCACTTACGTAGATGACTTGTAAGGCCTATGCGGGAATGGCACATGCGGCCGCAGTATTGGCATCTGTGAACCCCGGTGGATAGTAGTGGGTCTGCGACAGCCGCCGCAGCCCGTTGGTGCCTCAGTGCTCGCTTTTCATTTAGCTTTTGGAACCATGCTACGTCATGAGCAATAACTCCTTCCGCTAATGTTTTGCGCCACCGATCACGGTCTTCCGATTCCTCTTCCCAATTTGACAGGTCTATTTTAAAAGCTAGCATATCACGCTTAGCAGAGTCCTTATAGCGTAGTCTCGGTCTACCGACGGGTCTTTTGGCGTCAGCTACCACCCCCAGTAGAGTTTGACGGGGCAAACGAGATGGTGACATACGGTACACGTGCCCAAGCCAACGTAACCGACGCTGTTTCAGCAAGCCGGAAATGCTGGGCAGTTTTGCAGTTTCAAGTACCTTCTCGTTTGTGATCTTTTCCTTCCAAGTGATTTGCAGGATATTCCGAAGACAGCGCATGTGAAAGTTATTGAGTTTTCTCTCCTGTTTGGCATACGATGTCCAGGTCTCAGCCCCGTACAAGATTATGGACAAGATGCATGTTTGGTACACGGTCATCTTGGTTTTCACTGACAGGTGTTTATTTTCCCACACTCTTCTACTTAACTTTCCGAACATCGTAGAGGCCTTGCCAATACGTATATTGATCTCTGAATCCAGCGAGAGATTACTCGAGACGGTGGAGCCCAGGTAGCAAAAAGTGTCCACAGTTTCCAGAGGTGAGTTTTCTAATAAAATTTTAGGTGTATCGATGAGTCCCTGTGCCATCACCACGGTCTTTTTGGTGTTCACGGACATGGAAAAAAGTTTACAAGCCCATGCAAACTTGTCCATCATAACTTGGAGCTCTTCTTGTGATGTGGCAACAAAAGCTGCATCGTCGGCAAAAAGCAGGCTGTTGACAAAGAGATCTTCGCGATGTCGTTTGGATTTTAAAAGTGAAATATTGTAGAGTTTACCATCCTTTCTAGTATGTAAGTGAATACCCTGTGACGAGTCTCCAAAAGCTACCTTGAAGAGCATTGAGAAAAATATCCCAAACAGGGTTGGAGCTAGAACACAACCTTGACGGACACCTCTGGCCATGCTGAATGGCTCAGACGTGCTGCCGTTATACACGACGGCACCTTGCATATCGTGGTGAAAGTATTTGATAAGGGAGAGAAGTTTCGGAGGACAGCCAATCAGATTCAGGATTTTGTACAGGCCTTCCCTACTAACCGTGTCAAAAGCTTTGTTGAGATCTACAAAGGCTATGACCAAGGGAGTGTTCTGCTCTCTGCACTTTTCCTGGATCTGTCTGATAGTAAAAATCATGTCTGTGGTAGATCGTTGTGCTCGGAAACCACACTGAGCCTCAGGGTAGACGCGATCTGCCAGCTTTTGCAGCTTGGCCAAGATGATGCGACCAAGCAATTTGCCGACTATACTAAGCAGAGAAATGCCGCGGTATGAGTTGCAGTTTCCACGGTCGCCCTTACCTTTGTATAAGGTAACGATGTTTGCATCACGCATATCCTGAGGAATGTGTTCTTCCTCCCAGCATTTAACAAAAAGATTGTAAAGGACTGGAGCAACAGATGGGATTTTTATAACTTCGGCAAGGATACCATCACTGCCAGGACTTTTCCTGCATTTGAGTTGTACGACAGCAGAATGAAATTCGTCGACTGTGGGAATTTCATCAAGTTCTCTTAGAGTTGGCAACCTCGTAATAGGATCAGTAGCTAATGGGTGAATATCAACTGGTTGGGAGTAGAGCTCGGTGTAATGCTCTACCCAACGATTGAGCTGTCGGTCTGCATTCGTGATCACAGTGCCATCACGTTCCTTGAGAGCAGCAGTAAATATTGGTTTTGGACCTAGAGCTTTTTTAATGCCAGAATAAACCCCGGCAAAATTCCCTGTAGACGCGCATGCTTGTATGCTCATACACAGCTCTTGCCAATAAGCATTGGCAAAGTGACGAGTGTTGCGCTGCAGTACAGCTTTCGCTTTACTCAGTTCTTCTTTTGCTTTGCTACATGGATTTACCTTAAATTTAAGTGCAGCCTGACGTTTTGCATCAAGGAGAGGCTTAAAAACTTCGATGTTATCCTGAAACCAGTCTGTTTTGGATGATTCCTGATAGCCAAATGCTTCCGCAGCAGTATTAGTAAGGAGGTGTTTTACTCTGGCCCATTCCTGACTAGCAGGTACCTGAGGATCCCAGGAAGCTGTCTCTGTATTTACCAGGTTTGAGAAGTTTTGTATTAAATTAGTGCTATGTAGGGATGGAACTTTGAGTTTCTTTCTACCGGGAGTGCGGGCTGAGTGGATCTTACGGGGCTTAAAGGAGAAGATACTGACTACCAGTGAATGGTCTGTATGGCAATCTGCGCTGTGAAAGGAGCGAGTATGCAAGACGTCGCTAAGGTTTCTCCTCCTCGTAAGGACCACGTCGAGTTGATGCCAATGGCCCGAGCGGGGGTGTTTCCAAGACACTTGACGCATAAATTTTCCCTTGAAGTAAGTGTTTGTGACACAAAGCGCATTTCGAGAGCAAAACTCAAGGAGTCGCTGACCATTCTCATTGATAGTACCAATACCGTGTTGACCCATGCAGTCAGGCCAAGATGTTGTAGACTGCCCGACACGCGCATTGAAGTCACCTAAGATGACAAGGCGATCCCCTGACTGAACCTTACCTAAAGTGGAACTTAAGTCCTCATAAAATTGATCTTTAGATTCAGGAGAAGATGTTAGCGTTGGAGCGTAGGCAGCAATGAGTGTGACATATCCGCTATTAGTCTTTAAGCGACAGACCATGATACGCTCCGATACTCCCCTAGGGGTCTCCATAGCGCACAGAAGCTCATTCCGAATGGCAAAACCGACTCCGTGTTCACGAACCTCTGCAGTGGCTTTGCCTTTCCAGAAAAAGGTATAATGTGCTTCTTTTATTGACCCTTCATCTGCCAGTCTAGTTTCCTGAAGAGCTGCTATGGAAACATTGAGTTTTAAAAGTTCCATGTCAATCACTGCAGTTTTGCGTAGGTCTTGAACGCAATTTAAGCTTCCATCGATGGTCGGGAAGCCTGTCCTCATGGTACGGACATTCCATGTCCCAAAACGCATGGACTGGTGAGTTTTTGTGTGGTTTTGTTTATTATTTTTCTTGTTAGCGGCAGGTGAGTTCGTTGACGGCACCAGCTGTCTAGTTTTTATCCTAGTGCCCCCTTCACCCAGAGGGGACAAGCCAGCACCGAGACGGATAAGGACCTTATTGGCCGGGGATTGCCCAGCTCGAAGCGGGCGGTACCTTATCAGTGGGCCTGCGATGGACCCTCCCACTGACGAGAGTGACCCCTGGCGCCCGCGCGTTCGGTTTAAAGAAGTTTATTCTCATAAAAACAAAAATGTTCACTTATAATGAGATACAAGTTCTTAAAAATTATGTTTAAACTAATATTAGTACGCTTTAATACCTTATGTATAAGTTAGGCTATAGATGTATTTTTTTAATTTTGTTTTAAACATGCCTATGCTAGCACATTCCTTGAGCTCGTTAGGCAAGCTATTAAATAATTGCACTCCCTCGTATACAATTGTTTTCCTGCCGTAATCAGTACGTGCTTTAGCTAATTCTAGTTTATGTTTGTTTCTAAATGTGTATTGATTATTCTTTTTGCGTAGTTGTAGGTTTGATTTTATTGAGTTAGAATTAATGTTTCTTATCAAGATGCAAGTTGAGTACGTATACATTTGTTTAAGGTTTAATATTTTAGTTTTATTATATATTTCTTTGGTTGGTGTTAGGTATTTATAATGATACAGTGTTTTTATAATTTTGTTTTGTGTCCTTTGGAGAGGATTTAAATTTGTAATAGCGGCCGACCCCCAAATTTCGATAAGATAATTTAAGTGCGATTTAACTAAGGAATTATAAATGATTGAGCGTGCTTTGGTTGGAATACAGTGTGCTATTTGGCGTAATGATATTAATAAAGCCGTTAACTTTGACTTGACGTGATTGATGTGAGATTTCCACGTCAGTTTGTCATCCAACCATAAGCCGAGGTATTTTTCTTTATCACTCCGTTTAATGATATCATTGTCTAAGATAAGAGGGGAAAAATTGGGGATAGCTTTATTTATTGCAGCAAATATCATGTAGGATGTTTTTTTTGTATTGATTGTCAAGAGATTAAATTTTAACCATTCGTTTAGTATGTTGAGGTCCCTCTGAGCGTGAGTCATTATATTTTCAATCGATTTATCAAAATAAAATAGACAGGTATCGTCGGCATAGAGAGTTAAGTGTCCAGATAGACCTATTTTATTGATATTATTTAAGTAAACTAAAAAAATTAATGGCCCGACAATTGTGCCTTGGGGAATCCCGTAGGTCACATTTTGTGACCTACTTTCGAAGTTATTGATCTTAACAACTTGCCGCCTATTTTCCAGGTATGATTCAAACATTTTGAACGCAATTCCTGTAACTCCTATGTTATTTAATTTCAGTAACAGCTTTTTGTGACAGACTGTGTCAAATGCTTTTTTTAAGTCAATAAATATACCTACTGCAATATTCTTTTGATCTATGTTAGTTTTTATTTTAGTGACTAAGTCTACTGTGGCGGATAAGGTATTTGACTTTGGACGGAAACCATATTGTTCACTGATAAAGAAGTTTTTTTCAACAAGGTAGTCATTTAAGCGATTATAGAGAATGCGTTCAAAGATTTTCGACATTACCGGCAAAACTGAGACTGGCCTATAATTTCCAGGGTCAGTCTTTATCCCTGATTTGTAGATTGGGCTGACCTTGGCAATCTTAAGCGAGTCGGGGAAAGTACCTTCCGTTAGGCATTTGTTTATACAGTTTGCTAAGTGAGGTGCGATTATATTTTTAATGCATTTAACTGCCTTCGTACTTAATCCGTCTAGCCCGGTACTGGTGTTAGAATCGAGTTTATCGATAATTTTTATAATTTCATCCGTGGTACATAATCTGAAATCACTTAGTTCTGAGTCGTGTTGGTAGTTTTCCTCGTACATTAGGATATTACCAGTCTTTTCGTGATATAATTTAGGGATTTTATTAGCCAATTCGCTACCTATTGAGGCAAAATAAGTATTAAATAAGTTACAAACTGAGTTACCCTCCGTAACTGGAATTGAATTCAATATGAGTTTTGGTGGTTCGTTATTATCTTTTATTTTATTTTGTGCTAATTCATTAATGATTTCCCACATTCTTTTAGGATTATCATAACTTTCGTGAAACATTTTAAAATAATATTGTTTTTTCTGTTCTTTTATCATAGACCTGGTCTTTCTTTGCGCATCGTCAAATTGTTTTAATAAAGTTTTATCATTTGTGTTAATTTTAGTTTGATTATAAATATAATTTCGTAAGTTTATTGAATTGGTTATATTTTTATTTATCCAATCACTTTGCGGGCTATTTAAATATTTTGTTTTACTTATTCTACTTTTATTAACGAGGTCTAAAATAAATGTTTCTAAATAATTATAATCATTTTCGCTATTATGGTATTCTGAGTTTATTGTATTTAAAGTCAGGCTTTGATAATCAACTGCTTTATAGTGTACTTTTTTGTTAATTTTTGGACTTAGACTACCTATTTCTAGAAAAATATTTTTGTGATCAGATAAAGAGGACTCAATGATTGAAATACTAAAAGAGTGATTATTTAGGTTTGTACATACATGATCTAGTAGCGTATTAGTAGTTTTAGTTTGGCGCGTGCTGTACTCTCCGTCTATCTTATTAACAATCTCATAACCAGCTTCTTGCAATTCCTGTAGGTATCGTGTGACGTCAGTCGTTTTGCTCAGTAAATCAACGTTAAAGTCGCCGAAGACAATAGATCTTTTTCGTTGCTCCAATTGCGGTGAATATATGTCTAAAAATCTTCCTAGATTTGATTCTCCTGGCCTGTAAATTGCTCCAATGTTCAAAGAGAGTTTATCTATAGAGATCCATAAGTAGTGATTTCCATTTTCGCATAATTCTTCGGTCACTTCGTGTTTTATACAATTGTGAATAAATATAGACACACCTCCACCTCTGCAATTTTCCCTGTAGTTGTAAACATGCGTGTAGTTAGGTAATTGGTACGATTTGGCATCGCTTTCCGAGGTAAGCCATGTTTCCGTAAATATGATTATATGTGTAGTTTTAGGTATCGATTTTATTATGCATTTTATCTCATCGAACTTTCCAGTTGTACGGATACTTCTCATATTAGCATAGAAAAATCTTAGGCTTGATGAATGTAGTGGTATATCTTCATATTTTTCTCTTATGTAGTGTTGGTATTTATCAGTGAATTTTTTATTTTGTATCGGTTTGTTTATACGTTTTTTTGGTCAGTATTAATAATTATTCTTGGCACGCCACGTAGAAATCGTATAATGAGATCCTTCTCGCCAGTTTCTAGGCGGCATTTTAACTCCTCTTTCAGTGATTTTAGGTACTGTTGCTGTGTCGGAGTCTGATCACCGTAAATCTGAATATTTTCAGGCAGCTTTGCCTTATTGCGTAATAACAGCTTAGGCGTATCATTGTTGATAAATGTAACTTTTATAGTCGATTTTTTCCCGGCATATATTTGCCTAGTCGAAGCGTTTTAATAGGCTTTGGGCATTTTTCGTGCAATAGTACGAGCATGTTTGTGATCTGTTCGTTATCATGGTTTTGTCTCTCTCGAAAGCTCTTATCATTTTTTTCGATGATACCCGCAACTATGACGTTTTTTTCGCGGTCGCACCGGTCCTTTAGCTCAAGGATGAGGTTTTCGTGATTGACGAGAGGCGATGGCGGTAGCGGGCGAGAACAAGTCGGACCCAACTCATCCGAGTACTGCTGGTTTTTTATTTTGTGTATTTCTTCCTCAATCCCTCTAATTTTTTCATTTGTGTTTGTGTTGTTTGTTTTAATATTTTCTAGTTCTGTGTTTATTTGTATAAACTGCTGAGAGTAGGTCTCCGTAACCGCTTTTACTGCCTTCATATCGTCCTTGACTTGAGTAATTTCTTCTCGAATTTGATGCAATGTTTGGTTTTGAGTCTTGCCGAAATTTTCCAAGAAGTTCATAATTTTACGCTCGAAGATTTTGAAATCCTGCTTGTATTCTTGTTCTGCAGCACGTTCTTTCCTCTTCCTTTCCCTTAGATTTCTCTGCTGTGGAATATCCTCATCAATGCATGTTGACAAGTTCGGTGCAGATCCAAACTCGCTTCCGCTCATTGACGGTAGCGGCGATATTTGTTGCAAGTCCATTGTGTATGCGCAGGTTCCAGCCTCAGCAAGGGTGCGAGTGCGATAGCAATATGTTACCACTTTCTCTGCTCTCGTTACGCGTGAAGGTCAAAGTAGTGAGCTCGCCTAACTCCACAAGGTCTATTGCGCTAGTTGGCGTTAATAGCAAAATGAACTTTAACACTGTAATTTTAGGGATCACTTTTGCCTGTTAAAACTTTTAAGAATTTACGAAAGATTTTAGTAATTAGCGTACACGTCTGCCGTTGACGAGTCCCGGCAGGCGTTACGTCTATCTACGCGAGCTTATCACCGGTAACTGTCACTCCCCGTGTTGTTTTACACCCTGGCAGGCCAAAGGTGAGCGGAGTGACCTCTCCACGAACACTACAACGCCTGGGACTCAAATAGGTTACACAAGACTTCCCAAGAACCTGCGCAACCCTCTCCACTTCCCCGATTGGACCCACAGGAAAGACAGAGTCAATACATGCGGAATCGGTTCCGTCGCAGGTGCTTTACAACTGCACCGAGTCGGGTTTGTTTCAAGTTTTCCTTCTCTTTTCAGTGTGATTGGCCGACGATTGCTACAGACCCTTATCGTCAACCTTAAGGCTTAACACGGAGCCTGTGTGCTCGCCACCGTAGGAGGATTGCATAAATGCCGAGGTTCTTGCACTATGCGGGGGTCAGCCAGAGATGTGCGGATACGCGACATAATATATTTAAATCAGAAAAACAATATGTTGGCTATCTCAAAAAATAAGCCAAATTAATTTTTAGGGTTCCGTACCTCAAAAGGAAAAAAGAAACCATTATAGGATCACTTTGTTGTCCGTCTGTCTGTCCGTTTGTCAATCCTCTTTTCTTGGGAACGCGTGGAAGTATCGAGTTGAAATTAACATCAAATACTTAAGTTCGTAACCTCTTGAAGCCGTGACATAAATCAAACTTCTAAGTCAACGCACATAAAAGTTACAGCCGTTCATTATTAACTAAAAAAATTGGCTTTGACTCTCTTCCTCGACCAAAATTTACAAGATACCTACTTCATGTTGACCTAGAATCATAATATTTGGCAAGAAACAATGTCTTACAATTAAACGGAACCCGTAGTGCGCGAGTCCGACTCGCACTTGACGTTTTTTGCTAGATAGTCTACCTAGCTAAGAAAGTAAACAAAATTTACAATATCGAATAAAAGCCTCGTTAAAAAAAAAAATGTAAGTATCCTTACATTATTTTTCATCAGTAAACTGGGTCATTGAGGTGTATTTTTTTTTCTTGATTTCATCTACAAATTCTATTTAAATTAAGTACTCTCGCTCATGTACAAAGATCAACAGGAATCTCAACTGATTTAAGTAATCTATATAAATTATGAAATCAAACAAGGCAAGATAGTATCAGGCATAGTAACGGCTGATTAAGATAAGATGAAATAAACCAAAACATTTAGTAAATCTAGCAAAAAAATATCACCTTCGGCGCGTTTTGGTAGGCTCTGAAACAGTTTTCTGTCTACCTGTTGGTCCTTGTGTCTACAAACTTCTGCTTTCGCGAACTTTTTATGAAAAAAGTAGCGGAAAAATCAAAGAACACGCGCAATTCTTATCCCTTGCGTGTGCGGTGGTCGAGTAAACTTTATCGGCAGAAAATGTGCTCTGAAAGACAATTTCTGATCATATTTCTGGACTTTTTACATAACTTAATCTAGCTCTCCTGTCATCATCATCATCTTCAAACCATAACAGCCCATTGCCGGATAATAGACCTCCCCTAATAGGCACCATAGCGCCCTATTTTCAGCTTGCCGCATCCAGCATTTGCCTGCATTCTTTAGCAGTTCGACATCCCACCTTGCTAGATGCCCAGCTCTTGTTGTGGTCTTTTTAATTTTTGTCAGCCACTGTTCTATGAACAAGGTAGAAAAAGGTCTATTATTTTGTACTAATAGCCGTTGTTTTAAATAAAATGCTGTCGGCCAAAAAGCGGCTAATACGTGCGGAACTGTCTGTTTTTTCATTGGGCAGCATCAGCAAGAAGATGCGGCGGTTTTTGATGGTTTAAAAAAAAATCTCATTGAAAGATTTCTAAAATCCGCTTCCATTCCCGGTCACTTTACCCTCTTAAAACTTGTTTTTAGAATCGTAAAAATCACTTGACATTAGGTACCTACCTAGATGCTTTAGTTCGGATTCTCTAAAACCATGAACTTACTGTGAACCACGGAAATATAAAAAAATCCCCTGGAACACCCACTTATCTTGAGGTGGGCCACGAAAAGAAAAAAATGCCCCTGGTACAGCCAGGTGCACTATGTAAGTGAACCACGGGCAGGGAACAGGGATCGAAAACAAACCCTTAGAGTGTAAGAACTCTCGCACTCAGTAATGAGGCCATCGGATGTTACACCCTTAGTGAATTGCTTCGGAAGGTATATTCCCTTTTTATTCCCTGTCCTTCCGATTAATGGAAAAGTCTCTTCACAATAGTAACGTATCGTAATTGGGGTCTGCACTTCTTGTTATTCACATGTGCTCCTTGTGCTCGTCAAATTCTAGTCTATAGTAAAGTTGTTGTGTTATAAGTTGCCGTCCCATCGGATTATGAGAGAATAGAGAGTGCACCTGTGTTTGTGGACACAGTTGGGCACTGTTGTCCAGCATCATTTATTTATTTATTATACGTCCTGCGCACCTGGCTAGACTCCGTTGAGACCGCCGTGGCCGAAGATTCGGCTAGGAGGAAATCAAAGAAAAAATTCAATGTAAGTACAATATACGTTTGGTTGTAACGGGATGTTTCTGAAACTAGAATTCAAATTCCAGTCTTATTCTAAAGAATATTATACTTAAATGCAACCCAACATCGCTGAGTCTTAAGAACCATGTGAGCGAAACCGCCTGTGGAAGCCAGTCAATAATAATAATAATTTGTTTTATTAGTAACCTGAAATCAACGGAACTAACTCCTCTTATCCTGATATGTTTTTACTAACAGTTTTGGATTATTCCGAACCGTCTCCCATTTTGGTCCATCGGGATGGTGGGGCTAAAATAGCTGAATAGGCTACGTTTCATCAAGTACCACGTGAACAAAGTTGCGGGCTAAAGCTAGTCATCCAATAAATTTATATCACTAAGATGGAAGCTGCAGCTGTTGAGTTGGCGACCTCACCTCGGGTAATCCAATTTATAGGTACCTCGAGTTGCGAAAGATGCTACGGTGGCTGTAGCATGAGGTTGTAACTTTAACGTTTCTCTTGCCTTACTGCTTTAGCAGCAAACAGGTTTAATTAGTGCCTTTTGGGGGCAGTTTTCTTTGGACAGTCTAATTTTTTGTACGCCTTCTTGACAAAAAATGTAAACTGAACTAAATAAAAAAACAAGTTGCCAAGCGCTTGGCTAGCCTGTATTAAATAACACTAAAAATATAAGCCTCCTTCTCGCACAGTCGGGTAAAAAGAGCTCTACTTTACTTCTTATATAATTTAGTATCGATAAGTGCTCAGACTTCATAACAAATATTATACAGTTAACAACAAAATACGCTGATTAGGATTAGGATCATCTTTACAAAAACGTGTTAACATGTACATTGTAGGTATACACCCACGAAGAAAAGTACAATACAATACAAAATGCTTGCACCATAAAAAAAAACATTACAAGGAGACATTACATAAGACAAGTACAGGAAAAGTTTTTGATAAATGACAATATGTAGCAATGGCAACAATGTAGAAGTAGATGCTTGGTACCTAATGTGAAAAATAATGCCTAATTAACCCAAAGAAGGTATCCATTGAACGGTGTGCGTGCATGTTATTTGCCAAATATTAGTCAACAAAAGGTAATTTTCTCATACATTGGTTTAATTTGGCTATTTATTTGATAACAATTTAGTTTAAAGTAGGACTTGTCTATGCGCTTGTTTTGTAAATATAGAAATAAACGTTATTTAATTGACCTACCTACTAGACGTTTGGGCATTTGGCGCGGCAACAGCATTCGATGGCGTTAACAACTTGTGCTTATACCTCTAAGGGCCAATTTGGACCCCCTTTGTTCATTATCGCCGCATCAATTCAGTTACAACAGAAACGAAATATTAAATACCCATTTTCACCTTCAAAATTCAAGGAAGAATTTTACGGAAACTTTTGATAAAAGCCAATTATCTCTTCATTTTTTCCGGCATTTTGCCTATCAAAGAATTTGTGTTGAGACGACTAAGAAATCTTTTTGAGTACGAATTTAGCTTGGCTGAGTTTATTTAATTGTGCGGTGTTAAGTAACTGCCGACGTCAAAATTTGCCTCTTTATTGTATTTTTTCGTCTTATTTAGTCCAGATCATCATTGGCAAAAGGCACTTATAGAAGGTTATAAATAATAGGAAATAATAAATAATGCTGGACAATTCACACAGCATTATCTAGCCCCAAGCTAGGCAGAGCTTGCGTGTTATGGGTACTAGATAACTGATATTCTTAATACAATACACTACAAGATAGATATTTTTTACTATACATAGAAAACAAAACATCCAGAACGCCCTGGGAAAATGTGTGCAGATCGTACAAACATTTGTCAAGAGGCGGGAATCGAACCCGCAACCTCCTGCGTCGTAGGCAGACCTTCGCCCGCTGCGCCACAGAGATCGTCGGTTGGTATTACATAGTAGTGTTCGATGTTAGCTGTGTAATTATGTGGCTTAACAGTTAGTATCTCTTCTTCGTAGAATATGTTAGCGCTTACAGCTGTCTAAAAATAAAAACGGCCAAGTGCAACCACAAGTTGAAACTCATTAACTATAAGTACGTTCTCGTAAAGATATTCATTCCATTGCATAATGAGTCGCGATCAATGGATGAATGGCAAATGAATGTTCAGCACTTTAGCGAGAATTTGTTACGTTAGCGTTTTTTTGCTATAAAACTCAGAAAAACTGAAACAACACATTACGAAGAATTAGACCACGAGTAAATTTACTTTTTCCTTTAAAACTAGTTAGACCATATAACCCGATCTAAAATAAATATATTAAGATACGATATTATGCGCATACCGTATTTAGTTTCGGCCCAACAATTTTACAGAACACCTAATATCGTATTCAGTTTTAGTCCAACAATTTACAGGACGTAATATTATCAGTCAAACTAGGATTGAAAATATAAATAGGTACATACTATTATACACATACCGGATGTGTACCCGGACCCACCCAACAAGATGATGTTGCGACGTCTGTGGCCGCATCTTTTTCAAGTCTTGTGCTGTAATGTGAAAATATAAGAATATAACTGAATGAATTGATGAGAATGATTATTTAGTTCTGCCATTTGATAGGGATCGAAACTCATGCTCTGGGCGAACCTATCCATTATCTGAGTATTCAACTATTGGATTCGAAAGAATCGACCTCGTGGATGTTGAGTCCGTTAATTTTTTGCACTGATGCATTTTATATTGAAACCTATCTATATTTACCTAGCTAGTTGTAGGGTTATTCGTTGAAGGTGTCTATTTGATATATAAATATAATAAAAAATAATGCTGGACAATTCACACAGCATTATCTAGCTCCAAGCTAAGCAGAGCTTGTGTTATGGGTACTAGATAACTGATATACTTAATACAATACACTACATAGATAGATATTTTTTATTATACATAGAAAACATCCAGAACGCCCTGGACAAATGTATGCAGATCGTACAAACATTTGTCCTGGGGCGGGAATCGAACCCGCAACCTCCTGCGTCGCAGGCAGACCTTCGCCCGCTGCGCCACAGAGGTCGTCATATATTTTGGAAGAGAATATTTTTATAAAATAATTACTTTTAGAACCAACAAAAACCGACCTCAAATCAAAGAAAAAAATGCAACGCTATTTTCAAATGAAAGAAAGTATAAAATTCCTCCTATATTTCTTTTTCTAAGACATCTAATTCCGAAAAGATTAATGTCTTGAAAAAGTTTTGTAGTGGGCCCAGTCGCCGGTATCCTCAAAATAACAGGATTCTGAGATACAATTTAAACATATAACAGTCAAACTTAGACCGTATTTATTTTTGCGATGTTGGTTTTAACCAAGACATATTCAAGAAAATTATATTTTGATCCACATATTAATTTTGAGAAAATTGCCTAATTATTTTTGGTGCCATGTAATTAAATAGCGTCAACAAATTTTCCCGAAAATGTCTCCGCTAGCGGCTTTTTAATTAATTAAAATGGAAAGGACTAATCAATCTTGTTGACATTAATTGTTGGCCTCTAAAGGACAAGTTCCTCCGTTATGAATTTTTGTCTTGCCTACACAAAGTTAATAGAAAATTGCTATCTAGTTTGGCAGAGTCGGACTTCAGTACCTAATGTCTCTAGATGTGTATATTATATCAGGTACGAGTATAAGTATGTCTTTGACATACTCTTATCATAATAAAAGTCGTATAGATTTAGATAAGGATTGATAATGTTATACATGCTGTCTCGTTTAGATCATAATATGTCAAAAACGAGGGACAGCATGGCATTTTCTACTACTACAAAATCTATCTTTATCTACACTCAACATCACTTCAACCTCAACAACCTATTTAGGTCCACTGATGGATGCAGGCCTCCCCCTGAAAAGCGCCTTATTGGATTTCATCTCATGGGGGGGTAATGCCCATAATCCCCACGCCGGGCATGCAGGTTGGGATGGCAGTTAGGTGGTAGAATTGTTCTGCGTTGCTGCCTTCGGATAGCTTAGGACAACCGCGGGAAGAGTTGGGGTGGTGAAATTTCTTAGCCGGCACCAAATGGCAGTCTTACACTATCGACACGATTTATAATAATTTTGTAAAAGTGATTGATTCATTCAACCAGGATACTTCTTGTCCGATATTCTTAAGCGGATAAGACTGCAAATTTAAATATTTGAAAACTTATATAGTAAAAACTATAGAAAGAAAAAGTGAGAATCCAAATCAAAATTTTAGAATACAAAATTTTTAGAATACAAACGTAGCTACTAGTGCCTCTACAAAGAAATAAACAACAAAATGTACTCGTATCAAGCAAGTTGTTTATTCCTCTACCGATTGCACTAAATCTGAGTTTCTCGCTCTGGGCTGTTCTGTACGTGAAATGTGCCCACTAAAAACTTTTATTCAGGTCACACAACATCGCAAAATGAGACAGGCTCAGTCCAAGGTTATTGCTTCGGAACTTTTCATACCAATTTTATTTTCTTTTGTTGGTACTACAATAGGTGGATAGTTTCTATAAACTTGCAACTATAAACTACGTAGGTAAACGAGTACTAATAGTTATTCAGTGGTAAATAAATGTACTACAACTTACATACACGTGGGACCTTTTTGGACCTTTAGACCTTTAGGACCTTTTTGGTTCCCGTAGAATTAATACTTATTATATTTAAGGGTTTTTTTTATTATTATTTATTTTGTATTTTTTTATGTATGAACCAATAAAATGTTCTTTTTTCTTTCTTAAGTGTTTCATAAAAAAAAATATTTCACTAACCTGTACCAGCTAAATTAATTTTATTAAAAGCTTTTAGATCTGTGTAACAATTTATTTCATCGTTGATAGTAGGTAGGTAGAGATAAAAATAAATATAATTCTAAGATCTTTTTTATAAATGAAAATAATCCTTTCAGAAAAATTATAAGTTAATCGTGTTCCCTGGGATATTGTTCGTTAGTAGGGATTTGTTCTGACGAGTTGTCGAATCGGCTTTTGCAGGTACCTCCGCCGAAATGAAACCAGAAAGGCCGTATTTACGTAAAGATGGGCTTAACACGGACAATTTTTCACGATTTTGTATGGACTGGATTGCAATATTAAAAAAGTAGGCGTGGATAGTCGTAGGTAGGTTTTTTGACAATAGCTAGTTTTATTGACCAAATTTTTTTGTCAGTTGGCGACATATATCCACACTTGCTGCGCCCCGCGGCTTCGCATGCGTTATTTCTATGGAAACGTTTAAATAGGATTTATAACCCACGGGAACTGTTTTACGGGATAAAAAGTAACCTGTTTGATTCCAGGATTACAATTACCTGTATGCAAAATTTCAGCCCGATCCGTTCAGTAGTTTTTACGTGAAAGAGTAACAAACATCTATCCATCCATACTTACAAACTTTCACGTTTATAATAATAGTAGGATACTCATTTTACCCTACATCCCAAGACTGCCGTATTATTACGACCACCGCTTTGGCAAGCGAATGACTTAAACGGTCGGTTCGTAATTAAAATTGGCTTAAAACTGTAGTCTGCATAATCGAGAGGCTCTATTAAAAGTTGAACCACCAATTTTCATCGGGTACCTACTGGCTTGTGAATATCTCATCAAAATTTATTGTTGTAAAACTATCGTCATTATTGGGTCAACGTTTGATGAGAGTTTCGAGGTCTAATAAATTGTGAAAGTGAACTCATAATAAAAGTTTATTTATGGAGGGCGGCATGGCATTATGACTTGATACGCTAATGGATCAAAAAGTAAAAGAAGTTAGTTAATTTGATAGAACTAAAAATTATTTGTTCTATCGATAAGATAGGGGTGGTATCATTTTTTTTTTTGCTGTCATATTAGCTGTTGTGCTGTTGTAAATACCTGATGGTGTCTTAGCTGTTTTCTAAATTAATATACTAACATCTATTGGCTTTTAACTTTCTAGCAAAAAAAAGGAAATTCCGGCGGTTTCATTCACGCTCACTGAATGAAATACAATGTAAGTGCCTGCCTTCATTTTATTTATATAAGGTTCACCATCAGTAGGTTAATAAATTTAGCTTATCTGTTACACACTAACTGCGTCCCTGGCGATAACTGCACTGAATTGATTGGGTGGTTTTTTAGTTTTCCAAACAATTTTTTGATAATTATGTTCTCTTCATAAGAACATTCAAGGAATATTAAAAAAATTGGTCCAGACATTCTGGGGCTTTGCGCTTCGCAACACATTTAGCAATTAATTATTATTTACAAATAAATAGATTCATGTTCAAAAATAATAACTACAATTTGTTTGTTATCATTTTTAACCAATTAAATAATAGAGAAGTGAAACAGTTTTCTTTTATGTCTGTTATTCTTAGTAAACAATTTTAATTCTCATCTAATGAGGGCTGCTGAAAATATCCCACCAGCTTACTTTATTAAACAATAGGATTATTATAAAAAAGGTATTTTTTTGTGTTTTTCTATATAAAATTGTTTTGATTACGTAGTCATGTGTAGTGGGTGCCTGTTGGTATTGTTCAGAAAGGTGAATACTGTATGCAGTAATTTATTAAAAGGTATCTAAAATTACACCCTATAGAGTTTCGAGGGTTTATATTGGGTACAGCTACGCCGATAGTTGTTGCAAATATGTATTTGTGATATGGGTCCTCAAATTTTGTCTTATAAACATAAGCATGCATAAACGGATTATATTTATTTTATTTGTAAATATTAAAATGAAAGAAGATGAATATTACCTCTTTCTTATAATATCAGCAAATAGTGAGCTGATATTGTGAGAAATATCGTCAGTAAGGAAAATTACAATAAAAAAAAATAGAACAAGTATTTGCAATAGAAACAATTGAGCTAACCGCAAACTATTGCAAACAATATACAGGTAGCTCAACTGATCCATATCAATACCAGTCGGAAGCGTCCCCAAGACGCTGGCTGCATTATTGCCCCGCTGTATGGCAATGCTGATGCGCTACGCCAGATACTCACCAGCTCTCAGAATTTTATTTTATTCAAGAGAGTTTTACTTACCAGTCAAGAACAATGCAAATTTTAATGCAATTTTTTCTAGAATCGAACCATCATTTTAGATTAACTGCCATTACAACGAGCGGACAAACATTACCATCTCTATATCATTAGTACAGATTATCGTTAACTTTCTTTCGCCAGAAATGCTACCTAATAAAACGAGGACCACCCTAATCAACTGCCCATCCTCATCATACCCCAAAACCCCAACAAAAACGAAATACACCATCAAATCTTTCCATACACCAAATGACCACTAATACAAGCTGTACGAAATACAGCGCCTTTCATAAGTGCTACAAAAAGCCCCAAGATGTGACGTTGACTGATCGTGTGGACATCCCCGACGCCATTAAGGCGATGGTTTGCTTTCCCACTACCCAGTGGCCACAGCAATATTAATGGTTTATTCCCAGTCTCTCCTCATTAATTCACTTTCAATTTGCGCGCCACGGATTGTTTGTAATTAATTTTGTGGACAGAAACTGTCAACTGTGGCATTGTGAAATTTTAAACTAGCAATTCATGGTCATCTGATGGCACTGGTTCAATTTGAGGTTTTTGGATGCGTTTTCGGTTGACAGTGGGAGCGAATGCAGGTTTTTACAGTTTTCAGCAATTAATTATTATAATCGTTACTATTGGCTTTTAGTAATGAAGCATTTTAGATTCCCACTTACCTCACCACCTTCTATGCCTCCAAGTCAAATTTTTATTTTACTTAATTTGTTAATAACTTTTACACACAACAATAAACTTATGTCCAAAAAACTACTGTTTAGTCTTAACTAGTGCTCTCCTGACACCCGAGACACAAGCTTAGTTTGGGTCTCACTAGAAATCCAAAGTATGTATATATTTGAGGAATAAATTATTTATTAACTAGACGATCGCCTCGCGGTTTCACCCGCGTAGTTCCCGTTCCCGTGGGAATTCCGGGATAAAATATAGCCTCTGTCACTCCCTGAAAAGTAAGCTTCCTAACGGTGAAAGAATTTTTCAAATCGGTCCAGTAGTTTCGGAGCCTATTCAATTCATACAAACAAACAAACAAACAAAAAATCAAACCTTTCCTCTTTATAATATTAGTATAGATTATTATAAGTATATATTATGATTTTAAATTTTAAATTATTTTTAGAAGACAAAATGAGTACTTTACACTGCTTCTTACGTAGTATGTCAATTTTACCCACGTAATCTGAGTTACAGAATGTCAAAAGTTCCCACTGTTCACTGAAAGCTCAATGTTTTTCAAGGATGAGTCATTCAAACGTCGATGTTGTTTGCATCAAAACGTGCATCTGAATGAACCTCATAAAACTAATGGTAGGTGATTTTTAAGTTTGTAGAAGAGGAGATTTTTTTAATTAAACTTGTTACGTCAAAAACACTTTCAAGAAAAACCTACCCAAAATAAAACTTGCTTCTTTTAGCTTTATAAAAATTTTAATTAATATTTTGTCATACAATTCAGCGAACTTACTCTTGATGGCCTTGAAAGTGTCAAAAGCACTTTCCTAAAAAGCTCAACATCGATAAAGTTTTCCTTGAAAATATACCTTCACAATCAAGCACAATCCAAAACTACTTACAGCCTCCCGAACTTCGATTCCCTCTCACCAAGCAACATAAAACTTTGGAAATAAATAACTGTGGTTACACAGCGCACGCCAACAAACACCATCAGTCAACGTCTGCCACAATTCACTCGTATAGTGTAAACAGGGCCTAAGGGCTTATTTACACGATGACCTCCGAAAAGATTACATCGTCAGCATTACGTAGGGCGTGAAAGGACTGATATTTATGGATCATAAATCCACCTTGGGTACCAAAACGTGCCTACAGCTGATTGGGATGTTCCCATTCGCGGGGTGGTGAAAGATACATGACATAACCCTATCAATGTTCATGCCCGCTTCGTGACAGCAGGTCTGCACGGCAATAAAACGGAATAAAGGCTTGTTCAGACTTGTGGAGTATTCGCTACCCATAGCGCTGGCCATTGCTAATGGCTCATATCAAACACATATCAATAACGAACTGCGTATGTGTAATAGGAGGTCTTGGGGACGCTTCCCACTGGTAAATGGATCAGTTGAGTATGAATGAATGAATTAACACTTTATTTGTGCTTACAAGTAAATAAAGTTAATAAAAGTCTTATATCTAAATGACAAATTCACATAGTACAAAAGGCGGCCTTATCGCTGAGAGCGATTTCATAATCATAAATAAATCATAAATCATTTATTTGCAGGAATGTAGGTACAATAAATAGGTCTTAATAATAAAAATAACACTCCCAATACATTCTGCCTCGTCTAGGCGTGCAAAATTAATTAGTTACTAAGGCTTTATATAATATTAAAATAACTAATAATTAATAAAATTTAAAATAATATAAAATGATAATAAAAAAATAAGAAATTAATATAAAGTCATGAAAAGTAAATTTTTAAAATTAAAATATTCCATAATGTCATAAAAACATTTATCCATCAGCCATAATTTTAATTTTATTTTAAATAAATTAAATGATAAAGCTTTTAAGTCACTGGGTAATTTATTGTATATATTTACTGCCTGATGATATGCGTTCTTTTTTATGAGCTCTAATCTGCAGTTTGGTGCGTAAAGCTTGTCTTTATGCCTTGTGTGTCTCTCCAACACATCCGCGTGAGTTTTAAAGAGATGAGGATTTTGTTTCACAAACAAGCAAATGTCCCTTATATACATGCATGGTAAAGGAAGAATACTAAATTTCTTAAATAAGGGATTACAGCTATCGGTATTCCAAGCGCCACAGATGGCCCGCACGCACTTTTTTTTTCTCCCAGGCAACCTTGTTGAGCTACTTGTAGATTGTTTAAGACAGTCTGCAGTTAGCTCTATTGTAAATACTAGTTCTAATTTATTTGATTGTAATTTTCTTTGTTATTAAAATTATGAATATTTAGAAGGTATCACGATTTGCTTATATCGTTTGATTGTTATATAATTTTGTTGACAAAATTTGTCAACAAAAATACATTTAATGTAACAGGAGGTCTTAATAATATGAAAGTTCAACATGAACCCGGAAAGGCCACAGCAATAATTTTAAATGTTTGGTTGCTCCTCTAAATAATCTTATAAAAAAACAATTGTTCGTGTCATTTTACAAGCTTTTATTTAACTTGCAATGTATGTAACTATGTTTGTACGGGTAGAATCTTGCAACTCAATTTTGAAGCAGATATCTTCAACCGATTGAGCTAAAATTTTGTATAGGTACACGTTTAGTTTGGATGACAATGCATTAAAAGCTTGTTTTTAATAAGATTTTTTAAAATATCAAATTTATTATTAATTTGTATTGAATATCTTTGTACCTACGGTTTCATACTCCCTCATTCCTTATAGAAATCGGTTCGAGCGTTTTACGAAAAAATCTGAAATGAAATAAAAGGCTGAAACGTTTCTCAATTCGATTTGCCACCTTTTTCTATATACCTAAGTGTTCTGAAAGTAACTCAATGCCTTTTGAAAATGTTAGAAGGATATCTGAGCCGCTTAAAATTGGAAAGGGGCGAATCTATATCTATACTAGCTTCTGCCCGCGGATTCGGACCCGTTTTTTGCAATAATAAGTAGCCTATATGTACGCGTTTAGACATGCTTTCCTTGCGTATAGTCTGAACGTATAATCTTTCTTGAATTCGTAAAGTTGACTTATACATTTTCAATTTTGAAGGTGTTCCAACAACTTAGTCGTCATTCATTTATATACGGAATATCGAACACAGAACCCAGAAATAAAACACATAGTCGACATTCATTTATTTATGGAATAACGAAGATATAAACCAAAAATAAAAATAATAACATTATTTTTTTTCAAAAACTCACTTCTTCAGAAAAACTTATAATTTTTTAAACTTTACAACATGACTTTTCGATAACTCTCACGGTTTCAGACTTCTCTTCAGTGGCCCTGAAAAAAAAACTCACCTGTGTATTAGTCCAGATCTTATTCTTCATTTGTGCAAAATTTCAGCCCGATCCATTCAAGTAAGTAATGACAGTCCTTCTTACCGAATTTTCGGTCACAGCGCGGCCAGTTCCAACGCGGACTATCCATGTGCTCAGGACAATTAATATAGTGCACAATGAGTGCAAATACTCTCTATTCCCTCACTTTTTTAAAGAAAATTACACTAGTGTTTACAATTGAAACAACTGAGCTAACTGCAGACTGTTGCAAACAATCTACAGGTAGCTCAACTGATTCATATCAATACCAAATAGTCGGAAGCGTCCCCAAGACGCTGGCTGCATTGCCACGCTGTATGGCAATGCTGATGCGCTGTGCCTGATACTAACCAGCTCTCGGGTCAGGCGTCGCTTCGACCAGACGCTCAGATTAATTTTTTTAAAACCCGAGAGGCTCAGGCGCAGGACAGCTTAACGTTGTTGAGATAAACCATTCTAAAAATGAACGCCTCCTTTTCAAAACGTGATACAATCGACGTGCATTATCAGAATAGTTCATCTCTACGTAGAGTAAGAAGAGATTCTTCCAGTCTTGAATACCAAGTCCAGATACTGAGATGCAAGTAAAAGTGAAACTTAGCTCGTTTTACGGCACTCTTTCTATCAGACTTTCTTATTCAAATAGGTACTTTAGTAGGCTTTTATCGTTTCAATGCCGTCTCCAGGGACTTTTAGGCGACAAGCTTGTACCAAATTTAATTCTGACCCTTTTAAATTTGAAATACGTTCAGCTTTGAAGTGAGTGTGGCTTTAGTGGCTAGGCAGGTTAAACTTATATTTTTTTATATAAATTTTTAGAATATTGTGCGGGTAAGCACTATAAAAATAAAAAAATCTTACTTTTCGATACTATCAAAATAGTTTTTTCAAAATATATTTACAAACCTGTTTAAAAACAAGGGAATACAAATTGGCCCAAATGAATCCATAATTCAGTTTTCTAGTTATAAATTTACGAGCAAAGTGGCTAACATTGCTAGAGGTCAGAAAAAAACGACATCGTACCGTAAAATAATGCTTGTTGTGATAACAACTGTGCATAACGAGGTTTCAAAAATGTAAATCAAATCTTAATATAATTACCTACATGGTTTCAAAAACCAACAGCAAATCTTATAATATCATCTTTATAGTAAAACTAGTTGTTTATAAGTGCGCGAGCTGCAAGCAGCTCGCGTCGGCTGTGTGTACTGTTCGTTTTAAATTAAGTTCCCCTTATCGTAACCTACACCCTGGATTTGATCGAAATCGATAACCAAGAGTGGGTTTTGCGATGAAAAAAATGTCAGCCATCTTGGATTTTGAAATGGACATCTTTTTCGTAATCTACACAGTCGAGTTAGTCGAAAACGATACCCATTTAAGTATGTGTGGTGTCACACAGCAAGGCTCGCTTCGCTCGCCTTGCTGCGTGACGTATGACGTATTGCGGTTCGCTTCGCTCACCACAATCCGACACACGCCCGCCGTCATCAAATTCGCAATCCTCACCCCCATATTAGTCGAAAACGATACCCATATCAAATTCTTGGATGGGGAAGGGGGTTCAGGGGGGCTGGGGCGTGGGGGGTCACAGCACGGCTCGCTTCGCTCGCCGTGCAGTTCCCCAATAGTCGCATTGCGGTTCGCTTCGCTCACCGCAATACGAACCCGCTCGTACTGCCACGCAGCAAGGCTCGCATCGCTCGCCTTGCTGTGTGACGTATTGCGGTTCGCTTCGCTCACCGCAATCCGCCACACGCCCGCCGTCATCGAATTCGTAATCCTCACCCCCATATTAGTCGAAAACGATACCCATATCAAATTCTTGGATGGGGAAGGGGGTTCAGGGGGGCTGGGGAGTGGGGGGGTCACAGCACGGCTCGCTTCGCTCGCGCGTGCTGTTCCCCCGTTGTCGCATTGCGGCTCGCTTCGCTCGCCGCAATGCTCCCCCCGGGTTCTGGGGGAGGGGGTTCCGGGGGGGCACGCGGGGGTCACAGCACGGCTCGCTTCGCTCGCCATGCTGTTCGCCGTAGTCGCATTGCGGCTCGCTTCGCTCGCCGCAATGCTCCACCCTAAAAAGTGGTCGAAATATAGGCTAAAAATGGCCAAATATCAGTTTTTTTATAAAAAAGGGGGTTTAGAGGGGCAAGGGGGTCAATTTTTTTTTTGCATTCAAAATTATTTGTCTTGCCCTACATGACCGTGAAAAAATTTTTCTTCTATCGTACTTTGTTTGGGAGATATCAAAAGGGGGGGTAAAAATTGGGGCGGGAGGGGGGGTGAATTTTTTTTCTTCCAATTTGAGAAGAAACCCTCTATACGATCCCGCAATCAAAACTCCTCGTACGTTACGTAGCACTCTCAAAAGGGGGGGTCCTGGGGGGCAAGGGGGGGTAAATTTTTTGTTTCTTTAGAAATCACTTGTCCCCCTCTATACATCCCTTACAGAAAAATCAAACAATATGCCTCCGTTTGGGAGCCCCCCTGGGGGGCGGGGGTTCGGGGGGGCAAATCTCAAAAAGTTGGAATTTTCCCTAGGTCCCCCCGACTCCCTCTCTACATTTCCGCAAAAAAAAACATACCTCCCCCTCCACCATCAAGGAGAACAATTATGTCAGTGAGTCAGTGAGTGGTAATTTAGCTTTATAGATAGTTACGACAGCTCTACGCTTAGGTTCACTCATCCAATAAAAATCTCAGTAAAATAATTGAGCTACAGGATGTTTGCTTTCTATTTACTTGACAAAGTTATCCCCAGTTTCCTCCCGAGGGACGCGTTGCCGTCAGTTGCTCTCCTACTTTGTACGGAACACTTCTCGGAAAGTAGATAGGAACGCTTACGAGAATGTTCCGAATGTTCTTTTCTAAGAAGATGAGATCTGTATGTACTTACAGCGACAACGAAGACAAGCGTTGGTTTTTTTAAATTAAGTATTCGCAGCAGTGGACAAGAAATTGAGAAATCAAGATATATCGTTGCCAACAAGGTCACAAGATTCCAGATAGTAATCCTGGCCTGGGAATATTTATTTTTAACCTGGAATATCGGTGTAACAAAATTTCTTTCTTTATTTCGATCTGTTGGAATAGCGATTGGTACCATATTTTTGTAGGATTTGGTCCGCATTCGTCAGTAATCCTGAGACCCCAATATTTCTATTGATTTATCATCTCAGCAACTTTCTTACCTATTATTTTCAGCGCAAAACGACGGGCTAGATATAAAAACATACATTATTCAGCTCAGCTAGGTCATTGGGGGTCAATATTGAACTGAACGAGCCGCGGGCTTGACTTTCCTTTTAAGTAAACTATTTCATAAGTATCATATCCCTAGTAATATTGAAAATGAAGTAAGAAACTCTGTCTTGCTGTCTCTGTACCACGAATGAATGGCTGAACGAATTAAAATGAACGAAAGCGCGGAGATAGTATGCTGGGAAAAAAACAAAATACGCAAAGCACGGTTGACGATTGACTCTCTATAAGCTGTCTATGAATCTAGCTTTTAAGCCCAAAACATAATCTTAAGAAAGTGTACAAGAGTAGCATGTACAAAGCTGTGTTCAAAACATAGTAGGTAATCTTATAAACGGTAACAGTTAGATCGCCATATCTGCCGCAACGTCATTCCTAACTGGAAACAAACAAACCAACAATGAGTAACTTTGTTCATTTCAATTAGTGAACAAGTCGCCAGCGAAGCTTCTCACGCCTCACGCTAACTTACCCTGAAGTTTGCTTTGTGTAAGTAGGTAATTGTTGAGGTATTTAACTAGACAGACTAGATTGGTAGATTACAGGCGCAGATCTAGCCATCTAATTGGGCTGTGGGCACAACCCAATTAGACACATGGTCCAAAAATCGGTCAAATGTCAAACTTTCGCTCACGATCGTACGTTATCGACAGTGCAAATAGATAAATTTTAAAATTATAAAGTGCCTGAATGTTTATAGTTTGAGTCGAATATGAAAAGAAACGGCGAGCAAAGTGTTCAAAGTAAAACTACACTACCAGCCTATGATATTTTTTGAACCGATGTCGACGCCTTAGCTTGGTGGTGTCCTCTCCTCTCCAGGATTTGAGATATACCTACTATTCCAAATGCTGCATTGCCCCGCTGTATCATGTGTGTGGCCATACAGCCGGGCAATGCAGCCAGCATCTTGGGGACGCTTCTGTCTGGTATTTATTTATTTGGATTAGTCGAGCTACCTGTAGATTATTTGCAACAGACTGCAGTTAGCTCAAATGTTTCAATTGTAAATACTAGTTCTAATTTGTTTCTATTATTTTAGATTGTAATTTTTTTTGTTATCAAGAAGTAAGTAAGTATTAATACTTACTTTTGAAAAGGACAATATCGTCACTATTTCTTTTCCTTCGATTTTTGTGTGTTAGTTTGGGGTAGTAGATTTTCCGAAAAAAAATTCCGCCTGATCCGTTCAGTAGTTTTGGCTTTGTACAGTGCCAAAACTGCAGAACGGAAGTTTTTTTCATACAATACCATAAACACTACTTGTTAATCCGGAAGATAGCACGCTAAACCGCGGGTCGAAACAAGTATGTATAATAAACACTGTTTCATTTCCGCTTCAAAACCTCAACCCCTACAATCTCACGTAGCATTTTAACAGAGCTGACACTATTATTTTCCTCGCTGACAGAGCTATCACTTAGAAATATATTTTCATTTTCAACGGAACACGTTATTTTTCATTGTGTTACAGTCGAAATTGAATTAGCTTGCTTACTATTATTTACAGGGCTTAGAGGTAACATTTGCTACTTGCTCATTTCAGCTGAGTAAGCGTGACAAAGTGCGGTCTTGGTCTTTCAGCGGCATTAGACGAAGTCGCCAGAAGCACAGGATGGAGCACAGTGCTTTGTTGTCTGTCGGTTTTCATTGCACTCCTTTTACAAAACTGCTGCTAATTACTTATTAATATACTTATTAGGATTTTCCAGAAAAAATCATGGATAAAGGATTAAAGTGGACATTAAGGTCCAAAAAGATCCATCAAAGGATTTTTGTAATGGATTTTATTGGATCGAGGGTTTAATTCATCATGGTAACCAGAAAATATTTCAATTCCTCTGCTCCTCACTCCTGCATTTTGGTATAGGCAGGTAATTTTACGCCAAAACGTGCTTTTCCAAGGTACCTCAGATTTTTTTCCGAACATGAAGTGCTCTGGCTTTCCGCAAAAGTCTGTGTTTTTATATGGTTTTGTTGCTCGGCCGCACTAATGGTGACGCGCGGCATCGCTTCCACTTGACACTCATTAGGCGTCAGTTCGCTCACATCCACAAACAATGTTAGACAACGGTTTACGGGTTAAGTCGTGTGTAAATTCGCGGGAATCTGTGCTTTTAGGTCGAGCCTTTGTTCTGTTTTATTGGAATTTTGAACAGAATATTCCATTTCCAAAATAGGCTTGACAGGTTCTGGAGATACTTACTCTCACACAGGTTTTGAAGGCGTCGCAGACTTGATTCGATTCAGGACTTAAAGAGTGGTATAGCAAATGGAACATTTTTGAAATCTTCGTCCTTTAACATTTTTTAAAAAGATAGAACGTTTAAAGGTACCTGTTATATGAACCTGTCTGTAGAATTGGTAATACGTGTTGCAGTAATTCAAGTCGGTTTCTTTGTTTTCAAATTTAACTTGAGCTCTGTAAGACCTCAGTCTGTGTGTAATTGTGATCTTGACTTTGTAGCAAGACTATCAAGGCCTCTAGGACTTTTTACCTTTCCACCCGAGGACTTTGTGCTTTTGCGACGTAGTTTGTGAAGTGATTCTGTATGGCCATGACTTATATACTTTTCTGCCTATGCTTTTTGGTCAGGACTGAAAAGGTTCGTTTTAAAGAGACACGACAAAGTCGCCGGCAGCTCGCCGACAAGCTGACAGAACACTTTCAGCTGCCTACAATATTCATACCGGCCTGCCACGCCGGGCACCGGACTGTATCGGCGGGTTCGGTGTGTCTATTAAAATGCGACCCTTAGAGGAAACAGAAAGAGCAAAGGTTTTTCCGTTACGTTGTAAAAAGTTCATACTCCATTTGTTCAATAGGCTTTCCATCCTCAGATAATATTGATGAATGTTATAATAATCGTTAGCACACCGAGCCCATACAATACGTCGTTAGTCGCCACACACGTCAAACTCGATAGCGTACAGTCGACACGAGAGTTTACAACTAGAACAAAAGCAAGTCGGAAATCCACATCAAAGTGAAGCTAGCTAGCTCGCCTTGTGGAGGTAAAAAACAATGTTCTTTTACTCGAAGCAGTGTTGTAGCTGAAGTGTCATCTAGGTGAATAACACATTCAAAGATTAAGACTATTGGATTTAAGCTTTCCGTATACAATATTATTTGGAAGTATTGTGTAGCTTGTGATGGGTTTAATTAGCTTTGACTTGTCGAACATATATACAGCGTGGGGATTATGGGCATCATCCCCCATGTGATAAAAGCCAATAAGGCGCTATCAGGGGGAGGCCTGAGTCCAGCAGTGGACTAGTACAGGCTGTTGAGGTTGAGGTTGTCAAACATAGATAATTGAATGGAACGGAGATTACAGTCGTTCTGCAGCATGTAGTAGTAGGTGAGCAAACAATCCGCTGTCTTATGCCTGTCCGACGTCTGTTTCCGTATTTTGGAATCCAATTTACACGGCTAGCAATCTAAGCTAATTATCGGTGATGTAAATTCTAAGCCGGCATCTACCTCTTGCTAAATTAAATACTTTAGACCAATTGATTAATCCCAACGTCAGCATAAGGTAGAAGAAATTTCGACTATTTGAAGCAAATCCCTTGTGGTTCCCGAACAGAAATAAATTTCATCAAAAGCTTGACCAGGAACAAAACTGAACAACTTTACTTCCCACGCGTACAGCCTGTACCAACATAGTTGGCAAGTGTTGTACACCCGAAATGTTATTGGCTTGGCTGCCGGCCATATTGGTCTCCAGTCGGTTAATGGTGTCTTGGGAGCAAGTTTGTGTTTGTTATAGGTCATGCTAGATAAAGCTGCTGTGCTGTTTACAAGACAACATGTCCGGGGCATCTGTTACCTGTAGCACCTTGTAGGAATGCCTTATTGAATGGCGAACGCATTCTGTTATTCACGAGCTAAGGGACAAGTGATCTAACGTCGTCGTAGGTCGATTTTTACATTCAAATTGACAAATTGAAAATCCGCTTCAGACCGCCGCGGCGTCGCGCCGCTGACAAGTTGTTAAAACACTGCACAATATTCAGACACTGAAATGTCGCATTAACCCACTGGGCTGTGTCGCCGACTTAGGACTGTTGATTTCATAAGGTGATGGTTACAAACATACTGTATGTGTGTATGTATGAATACTGGTGTCTGTACATCAGTTGTGTGCTTAACATAGTCATGAAACATAGTCTGTACATCAGGTGTTTAGTTTATGTGCCTATTTCGTTATACGGGCTCATGTGTTCTCAGTATTTAGTTAGGCAGTTTCCTGTCCTTCCTACCTAAATACCGTTCGCCGGTATTTCAGCAGCAGCATCAGCAGCGAACATTACAGTATTTCGAGTTTCGGTATTCCATAGTACAGTCATCCTCTCTTTAAATAAATAAATACAGAATGGACAATTCACACAGCATCATCTAGCCCCAAGCTAAGCAGAGCTTGTGTTATGGGTACTAGATATCTGATATACTTAATACATATACAAAGATAGATAAATTGAATTAAGAGAGCGTAAAATACCAACTTGTTTTCTTTATAAATAATTCGGTGAATAAATGGTTAGGTACCTACAACAAAAATGTAGTATTGTCGTTATTTTCATTCGTCATTTGCATTTCTACGTAACGACGACGTACAATCATGAGCACCCAAACGTTATGTCTCGGGATGAGACCGTAACATACAGTAGATCATAAACACCTCAGGGTTATAACCAGTTTCATTTAGCAGTATAACCGTTTCATAAACACGTCTTTATGTACGAGGTATGCCTCATAAGTAGTTTCATGAAGGCAAAAACCAGTTCAGACGCTTGACACATGCCGTTTATGACGCTTGACATATGCCATGGGTAAATTAAATAAAAAGGGTGTATATTATACTAGTTTATGCCCGCGGCTTCGCATGCGTTGTTTCTATGGAAACGTTTAAAAGTGATTTCTATCCCATGGGAACTGATTTATGGGATGAAAAGTAACTAATGTTTGATTCCAGGAATCACCTGTGTGCAAAATTTCAGCCCGATCCATTTAGTAGTTTTGGCGTGAAGAGGTAACAAACGTTCATCCATCCATCCAAACTTTCGCATGTGTAGGTAATATTAAAGTGATGTGATTCTCGATGGCTTTTACGGTTGTTTATGACAACCTTAAGCCTAGATTTTTAAAATACAAGAAAACCAGTTACACTAGGGTTACTCCAGTTTACCCCTTTCAAAATTCCCAAAAAAAAAGAAAGCTAGATTGCTAGAGAGCAAAATTTTGTCGTTATATATTTTTCATGAAATATCATTTTCACTCTCAAAGTTTAATCTGATCAAATGTAAATTATATTTACCAATTTAGACAGCTGTTGACTAATCAAAGTAATCAATCAGATAATATGGCAGGATTTTATTAGTTTAAATGGTTACCCGGTGCATTTCTCTATCTGAAATGTAACTACACTATTTTACGATTCTTTTGTGGCATATTTACGACATCTTCGTAAGGAAGATGTTATAGTAATGAACTGAACATATAACTGTACTAAAGTAGGCTTGTAAAACATTTGATCTCGCGAAAGTTACGGAAAATGAACCTACAGAAAAATATCTGACCTTATTTTTAATTTCAATAGTAAATTGATAGTAATTCTAAATTTTCTGGCGACATATTCAGTACCTATTAATTTTTGTATTAAATAATTTTGGCCTATATGATCGTGTAGAAATATATAAATTTGACTTTAAATTATTATGTAACGTTATAGAGTTTACGCTGACCCTATTCTACCTATTTTTTCACCTTTGCAATTAAACGCGATCAACATAAGATAAACTCGGTTCAGCGCTTTGAACGAGTTCAGCGCACGTTGATCCGGTTCAAACTGAACTTAATATAACAAACGGTGGAATTGGACCATAACATAAGCATGTAAGCCTCAAAGGCACGTTTCTTGGTATTATACGTTTCATTTAGCTCCAGTAGGTCAGATCTAGGACGAGATGCAGGAAACTAGATTTTATCTGTTGCAATTTTCTTCCAAGACTAAATTGTATATCATACTGCCGCGGGAAGAAGCCCGCGGCTTCGCACGCCTATACGGTTTAATAAGTAACCTATTTATCTACGAGTAAGTTAGGCTTTGCTCTAAACGTACGCCAAATTTCATGTAGATCTGTTCAGTAGTTTTGGAGATCCTAGGTAACAAAAATTCAGATTTCACTAACTTTCGACTTTATATGAAATATGCGCCTTCTTTCCAATATTTGTAAACTCGAATAAAATTAGTTGGAAAAAAGAATCCCTAAAAAGAATTAGTTCTCTAAAGGTCGGTCGGTACTGACCGGCGCAGCGTTATATTGCGTTATATAACGTGTTACAATGCGAGCAGCGTGCAGTCAGTGTGGAGACAGAAGGCGTTCGCAACGAGCAAAGAGACGAACATTAGCACACGTACAATAAGGATCCGGCGACCGATTAATTTCCCATACAAACGTAGTACCAATTTTTTTTTGTAATTTACGTATATTTTTACCATGGTCTAGTATTAAAATAGTATTTATCTAGGTTTCCGCCACATTTAAAAAAAAAAACTTTTCTGTAATAAAATTTAACTTAATCACATTTTTAGATCAAGGAAGAGATGTTTTCTTTGTATTTGTGTAGATAAGTATTTTGAAAAAAGCTTGTGACAGAAACCAAATAAATATGTATAAAAAAATAATAATTGATAGAATATTTTTTTTTTATTAATGTGCAATATGCCTTTATTACAAAGAAAATTATAGTCGTATTTACAATTGAAACAATTGAGCTAACTGCAGACTATTACAAACAGTCTACAGGTAGCTCAACTGATCCATACCAATACTATTTTAATACAGTAATAGCAAACCACGGTGAAAATATTCTCAAATTACAAATCAAATAGGTACTACGTTTGTATGGGACATTCACACGTCGCCGGACTCTTAACCCCGTAACACCGGTCAGTACCGAGCTTTAAATTTTGTCCCTTAAACTATTTCGATCTCAATAATTCTCATCTATATACATTTTCTTAAAATAAAATAAAAATGTTACATTTATTTTATCTTAGGGTTACGGTACTTATTGAAAACTAATAATACATTTTTCTTGCAGCTTTAGCTTTCGCAATACTCTAATCTTCAAGAAGAACAATAAACCAATAGAGTATTATAGATACTAAAATAAACTAACTCTGTTTAAAAGAACTTCTCGATGAAGTTGCAGATAGAGATGGATCGATTGTGTGGCTTCCTTAGCCACATTTACTAAATCAGGTTTCTTAACAGAGCTCATAGTAACGTATTTTTTCCGTGGGCCTACACAAATGCAGCAGAATGGTGTAATAACACCGAAACACTGTAGTACTATCCAATGATCCTATTCATCCACGGTTGTCTGGTAGAAATCGCTCTTGAGCGATAAGACCGCCACTTGTCACTTAGATTTTAAGCTGTTTTGTAGTATTGTTTCTATCCATAAGTGTGCAATAAAGAATTTCTATCTATCTAACACTTCAGTCGGAGAACAGTTTTACAAGTAATCATTCAGTAGGTACCTGTTGAGAGGTACCCTACCGGTTTTCCATACAAATACGGTCAAAGGTATTACACCGGAATACTTTGCAGAAAATCTGAAAGAAGTACCTACTTCAGAGAACAGATTTTCAAGTATCTATTCACCTGTTTTCCATACACATGTGGCCAAAGGTCGGTAATATCCCGTTTCCATTCCCCTCGAGACGCTAACTGCCAGATAATAGCATCCTTTGTGCAATCTAAATCGTTCCTGGTTTTATGATCGAGATGAATCTTCTAATGAATGGGAAGAACTTACTAATGAGTGGACAGAAAGGAAATTATAAGGGATAATGGAACTCGAGGAAGGGTTACGCCTAGGCATGGTACCTACTGGCACGTAGAAAAATTACCTAATCCTGACTTATCTACTCACTGCTAGCTGGGACTTTTTTTACCCAACGAGCAGTAAGACAACGACAATTGTCTTATGTTGTGTGTGTTGTGTTAATTGTGTTATACAACACGGTACTTGAAAAAATAACTTTTTAAAAATATGTATTGAAGTAGATGGGTTCCATAATAACCTGCGCCGAGCCCAACAGTGAACCTCTTAGTTGGTTCTTTCTGACTAAAAACCAAAGGTTTCCCATCATTATTCTCAACTTCTTTCTTTCCGATGCTCAGGCCTGTAGTTATGGCATTGGCTATTTCATCCGTGTTTTTATGGCCCGTATTGCAACGATACACCTTGTTTCATAATATATATAGCTAGTTATTATATAAAATTAAATAATTAAAAGCTAAATACTTAATTAATAGTAATTTAAAAAATATATTAAAATAAATGAATTAAAAGCAAAGTCTCAAAGTAGCAATATATAAAAAATCAAACAATCTCTCAATTGCCATTTAGATAAAGGAAAAGTGTAAAATTGCATCGTAAAATTGCAGTTTTGCTCAGAACTAGCTCATCTGAGAGATATCATGTTTATGGCATTTTTTATGGACAGTCCGTGGTTTTTATTGCGATGAGCGTGCCTAGAATACGGCTGGTAGACGTCATATTCAACCGGTTATTTCAAAGTACGTCATTTTAGTATGGTCCGGCTATTTTTAAGCCCGGTTTTACAATAAAATAAAATAATCTAAACTATCACTGAATATTTTTCTTCTTTTTTTTAACTCTTTATGAGGAGTTTTCAAAAAACTCTTATTTACCTTAGAACTCAATAGACGGGATCTTTCCCGGATGAATAAGGTTGTGGTGTCATGCCAACCCATGTCAATCATCTATTATTTCAAACTAAAAGCGTCATCTTTTTGATCTGGTCGAACGATTTTTGACATTACGAAGCTTCATTGAACCCATCATTTTTAAATCACAACCCAGGTTATCTTATTGAATGAAAAAAAATCTAACGATAGAATGACAGTAGAATCTAGCGCAGAGCTAAATAGGTACTAAATAAGTACTTAGGTAAGTACTTTACAACTTTTACTGAAAATCAATACGAAAAGAAAACCTTTTGACCGGTAAAATTCCTATCGATCGATTAAACCGGCTTTAAAAGGCCGGTGCGGTAGGTGCTACCACGTTTTACGAAGCACCAACGACAGTAAACGTGTTGATGTGTCGGGGCGGATTTATATTACATGTACTGTATATTACAAATGGATGATACCAAATGTGTGTACAGTTGACGCTCATATATGCCCGGTCGTAAAAAATATTTTACTGGTTATTTGAAGAGTTTTCATTCAATTCTAATATATTATTTTAAGGAAATAAAATGAAACTCAGTTTTTATAAAAACAATTTTTATTTATCAACTCTCGTCATTTGCAGTAACATTGAGTTACATAATATTAATACATACCAACGTTTTAAATTAATCTTATACTTTGTAATATGTATAGAAGAAAAATATTGTGCGGTTCAGATTATTCTCATTTTTCCTTCAACCAGTCTTATATTTACAGTAGGTAAGTAGAAATATAAAGCTAATTAAGCAAATTATGAATACTGTTTATAGAGATTCAAATATTATTAAGCGCTATAGAATTTACTTATATTAGTTTTTGGTAATCTTTTATTTATTGCTACGTTTAATTGTACACTTCTACATCTAGGCACAGTCACAGTTTTTACATACCATGAAAAAAACTTTAAAATCTATTAATCGTAATAAATAAATAAACTAGTGTCTACTAAAAACGAAAGATTTACAACACAATGCCACCAGTACCGCAAATATTGCATTACTGTATTTATTTTAGCTGAGACTGTACCTATCCCGTTTAGTTTGCAATTTAACGAAATTCTAGCGAGTTTTCTAATTTGACTAAGTTTGTAGATAAAATTGCTAAAGCGTATGAAAATCATAACTCAACGATGATCCTTACACAATTTATAAAAATCTTTTACGATACAGACAATTTCAAATATTTTGCTGAAGTGTTTCATTATATTCATTTTATTTAAATTTTCATAAATATCATAGTCATGGAAATTAAATACAACTTACATTCATACTGCTACTTACATCATAATATAATTATCTACAATCAGTGTCATCATAATGTTTCAATACATATTTATATTCTCACCATAAAGTTTTACACAAAGACCTTCATAATATTAGCTAAATTGTGCATTCCATACGTATCTGTTTCTGAAAACACAGGGGTATTTGGGTTTCAAAATACAATATTCAAGTTTCCATCTGATTTACAACTTGTCATATGATTTAGACCTAAGTATACAAACCACTGATAAAGAGATAATTGGTTGACTTGCAAAGTGAATTTAATTATAGCTCTTTGGTTCAACCACGTTTCATTGACATCTCTATAATATTCACTAACGAATTTTATATGAGTTATTAACCATTATTATATCAGAGAGAAGTTTAAAATTATCAAACTCAGGCATTACAACAATAATGATTTCAAAATCAGACCCAAACCTACTGGTCCACAATTACTTAACCTAATTGGTATTAATTTTTACTAGTAAAAAGTCTTTTTCAACTGACACTTTTGATCACAACAATGTTCTGGAGACTCTTCCAAATGAACAACGTTAACGGCACGATCAAAAGTCACCCTCGGGAGTCATCGAGTTAAAGTCACCTCTGTATCACTTGAGCTTCTGGAACTTTCTTTGATCACGTCAAGCTCCCGATTGGATAGAGACGAAGTACGAGAAAACTTATGCACATTATATTCACCTTTATCTTCACAAATATCACGACACATGTAATCATTATCATCATTACCGTCATCATTCACATTCACTTCAACCTCTAATACGTTATCATTGTCTTTCAAACCGAAAACAGCACACGTTTTTTCGTGACTAAGACTTCGTATCCTATCAAGGTTTTGTTCTAATGTATGTATTTCATCGTTCAAGCACGGCGAGTCGTCGAACTTCCACTTTATGTTCGAGTTAAAATGTTCAACACCGGGGTACATCCCTATGCTATTACTTCTATGCCCGAAGACCGGACAGTTTCGGTACTCTCACAAATCCGGATGCCGACCGTTACATATCTTGTTGAAATTCCCCTCATCCAGGCTGAGGTTTGAGCGAGACCGTCCGCATTCTAAGGCGGGGCTGGGTCTGAATAGGCACATGTCTGAATTCTTCAGTCTACATTGTCTCGAGCATCCTGATTCAATCTGGAAGGCGGATCTATCGAGATGTCTATACTCTGTGGGTCCGTAGCCGTCAAAGAATCTTGGATCTCGTTTGCAATTACTATGACAGTTGCTGTGTCCTTTGAATGATCCGCTGCATCTGAGAGGATCTCTGTGGCATGCTTTTTGGATAGCATGTAGAGACGTAGAGGAAACTGTTCTCTCAAGTATTTCCCCCCAGTATTTTTCTCCGAGACCTTCAAATTCACCTTTTGAGTGAAGACCATCGGATGTATCAGGAGAACCACAGCAGCCAGTTGACTTTTCGTAGCTCGAGTATGATTTTTTTCGTCGGCAGCAAATCTAAACAGAAAACAGTACATAAATAAGAGAAAAATCGGAAAAAGAAGTCCTAAAAACTAATTAATTAACCGGGGACCTACTTAAGTAAGTGATAGCGGAAATCTTCGATCCTCTAAATCACAAAATAAACAATTATCCACAGATGACTTTTCCCACTAATATTTTACTTTATTTCAACTCACGAAGTATTGCAGAAGCTCGTTGCTTATTCGTCGGAAATGGCTATTGAGCAGCCAATACAGGAACGGGTTCCAGAAACTATTACTCAGTGCCAACCACGTCACTATAAAATCCAGAGCTGGAGGAACCTGGAAAATAATTGGTTTAGATCTTGCAGTCTCATGGATGTATTTTTGTTGTTAGTTTTGTAAAATAACGCTGGACATTGTCACACATTTAGCCATAAAGTGAGCAGATCATGAGTTAAGAGTATCAGTACGTCTGTAAATATATAGAGAACTAGCTTCTCCGGGGCTTCGCACGCGATTTTAAGGGATAAAAAGTAGCCTGTATTTTTTTTATCCGGGTCTGGAACCAAATCTATAAAAAAAACTACAGGCCGATCTGTTCAGTAGTTTTGGCGTAGAGAAGTAACAAACATAAAAAAAACCTGATTTTCGCATTTATAATATTACTGTGATTGAAAACACCACAGAACCACGGGAACAAATATTCGCATGTCTCGCCAACAAAAATAAATAAATTAAAAAACCTGTTATCTAAGACCTTTGCCCCATGCGCCCCAAAGTTTGTTCTAGATACACCAATAAAATGCTATATCATTTTATTATTGACTTTGTAAAACACTTCGTATCCTACTTGTAAACCAGAGACTTGTTTAACTGAGGAAAATAAAAACAAACCATAAAATAAAATACAGTCCGTTGATTTCATTACTTCTAACAAAATTCTGTGGACAGATTGTATAAACCAGCTTTATTGCATTCTGTTTAATTTTCCTTCGTCGCCAATCAGGGATTCCCAAGTAAACAAAAAATTCACGTTACAAATAAACAGCCGAACGATGCCAAGTAGGTACGTTCGATTTTTTATTAATTAGAAAGCAGATTCGTGTTGATGTTCAACAAGTTGCTTGTATAAATATGATTATTTGTATGAGCACATAAAACTGTTCTTAAGCTGAGGTAAAAAAACCAAAATGCCTGCTAAATATGGATTCTCTACAAATATCGGCCGAGTGGTCAGGCGGGTGAAATAATTGACGTTTGTGAAGATGTTTTAAATACTGACTGATGACTTTAGTGTTAATAACCGTTAATAAGTAGGTACCCGTATTTTACAAGTTTTGTTTTATTTGATTTGACAGCAAATAAAACCACCGTAGCCTAAAGCCACGGCCGCACTGCCAACGCCTAAGTAGGCGGCTGAGTTGGCGGGTTGCTTCGATCGAATGTGAATTCGATAGCTAGGCGCTTAGCCTAGTAGAGCAAAGATCCTATGACTACGTTCCGTAGGGCTAGAGTTCAACATCCAAAACAGACGTCTGACATTTCATCGCACTGCAAGCGTTTAGCTTAGCTAGTCTGGCTTAGCACGCCTGGATGCGAGCGCCTGGAGCGAGGCGATGACAGATTCGGATTTTGTACTCTAGCTACCAGTGAAGTAAACCTACCTACCTACCAGCGAAGCAACCCGCCAACCCAGCCGCCTAACAGTGTAGCCGTGGCTGATTAGAGTCAAGGGTAGGCGAACGTATACCTGCGTCCCAAATGTATATAATTAGATTGTGTAAGTATATGTAGGTATATAATATAATTTATAGATAGTAATATTAAGTGTAGTATATTTTAAGCGTAGTATTACAATACTACGCTTAAATTGTATTAAAAGTATCACACTATTATTATAAATGCGAAAGTTTGGATGGATGGATGGATGTCTGTTACCTCTTCACGCCAAAACTACTAAACGGATCGGGAAGAAATTTTGTATACAGATAATTATAGTCCTGGAATCAAACATTGGCTACTTTTTATGCCATAATTCAGTTCCCATTCCAAACGTTAAAAGGTGATTTCTATCCCATCCACAGAAATCTGAATAACAAGGCACTAGAAATCGTAAGCGCGCGTGACCTTGTCGCCGCTCAGGTGACTCTCACGCCACCAGTGCGTTCGTTGCTGTTCAGTTGCTCTCGAAACGTGCGTGTGTAAAAATGGTGTGTTGCAGCATTTCCCATTGCGGAAATTCTTCCACAAGTTGTAATTATATTAATAATGGAATAACTTTTCATCGGTAAGTATTGTTTTTTCTAAATAATGCCGTTTTTCCTTAAAATTATAGAATCTTTAAAAGTAATACGAACGTCACAGTCGACCGTTCTTATTATCACGTTTAACTATACATTGCCTCTTATTTTTGTCAACATCGGGCAGGTACCTCATTACAAAAAGCAATGTACTGCACAGTGAACGATAACGTTGCGCGCTCGATTTCCTATCGTGGTACGGCCGCAGAACTCGGTCGCGAGCTAGTGTTGTGACACGGTAATATTATCCTTAATATTACCTTGGTTGTGATTTGTAAAACAACTTTGCATAATTTAACATAGTATTTTACGAATACGATGTTATATTAAAATTGTTTATTTATGATTTATTATCATAATAACTAACTATCTATAAAGCTCGATTACCACTGACTGACTGACTGACATAATTGTTCTCCTTGATGGTGGAGGGGGAGGTATGTTTTTTTTGGCAGAATCATGTAGGGGGTGTCCGGGGGACCTAGGAAAAATTCCGACTTTTTGAGATTTGCCCCCCGGAACCACCGCCCCCCAGGGGGGCGCGAAGCAGAGTCACACTGATGAAAAATTTTTAGGGGGTTGTATAGAGGGGGTCATATGATTACGATTCCAAAAAAATTTTTACCCCCCCGTTCCTCCCAAGACCCCCCTTTTTGAGAGTGCTACCGGATGCCGACGTGAGTTTTGATTGCGGGATCGTATAGAGGGTTTCTTCTCAAATTGAAAAAAAAAAAAAACTTAGATACATTGTGCATTTAATATACATTAATATTGCCCTTTACAGCATGTAACTTGAATGAATATTTTCGAAGATATTATAGATTTAAAATGACAGGGACATAGCGATTGCGGTATCGGCCGGAGTACCAATTCTGCAGTAGGTATATTTAGTATAAGCATTGCACCCGTGCGAAGCCGGGGCGGGTCGCTAGTTAATAATAAATGAATATTGAAGTACAAACTATATTTTTATTTTATTAGTACAATGCCCTAGTCATAGAATAACAGTACGATAGGTACGTGACCTGATATTTCGTGCCCAGCACTAGTGTAGATTACATTAAAATGACGTCATAACGACAACAAATGCAAACTTGTCACTAATGTGTGAGTAAGCGAACGTATGCAACTACGCATAAGGCTTAATTTGGTTTGCACTGCATTTTTGGATGGGCGTAGCCGTAATTCCGTAGTTATTGTCTGTGTATGTAGTGGTAAGGTAGTAGAGGGGGCGAGCCGGCGACACGCATTCCCGATAGATCGGATGGTACTCAGCATTTCTAGTGCCTTGTTATTAAGATTTCTGTGATCCCATCCCATTCATCCCATACAATCCCATCCCATACAACGCGTGCGAAGCCGCGGGGGCCAGCTAGTTTATTTATATAACGTTCATGAGCACACAGATCCCCTAGTACTATCCAATGATCCTGTCCATCCACGGTTGTCTGGTAGAGATCGCTCTTGAGCGATAAGACCGCCACTTGTCACTTAGCTTTTAAGCTGTTTTGTTGTATTGTTTCTTTCTATAAGTGTGCAATAAAGAATTATCTATCTATCTATCTAGGCCTATGAGTCTGCTAACATGTGCATACGCTATCACAGTCTCTACCTTACAACCAGTGCAGGCGGCTACCACTTCTTGGATGGTTGCAGGTGTAACCATCACTATGAATCCAAGTGACATCGCTGCCATTGTCCTGGAGGTGCTCACGCTGTGTGGTCGTACTGGGGCTTGAATCTGCAAGAAGCTTCCATCAGTGTGCTAAACCAAGAGTGAGGGGGAACTGATGATGTTCTGTTTTGAAAGATAGGTTTTGAACACCATTTCTAAGTAACCATCGTCTGCCCGTGGCTGCCTTCTCTTGGTATTTATACTCATGCCATTCTTAAGGTACAATGTTTGTAAATTGCTCTCAATACAAAAACTCTATTTAGCATATTTTTTATTAGGTATCTATTTAGCGTCGACTTTAAAAAATAAAACGTCAAGTGCGAGTCGGACTCGCGCACTAAGTGTTCCGTAAGACCTTGTGTCTTGCCAAATTATCATGATTCTAGGTCAACGGGAAGTAGGTACCCTGTAGGTTTTGGTCCATGGCAAGAATCAATTTTTTTTAATAAACTAAAACATAATGGTTTCTGGATTTTTCCCTTTATTTGTGCCATAAGGCCTTGCTTCTTACTGAATTTTATGATTCTAGGTCAATGAGAAGTACTCTTTAGGTTTTGATCTATACGTATCTGAACGTAGTCATAGTCTTTTTATTTGGTGAATTAACTACCTACAAATTCACTGTTTTCAGATTTTTCCTTTATTTGTTTGAATGGCTGTAACTTTTGAGTTCGTTGAAAAATGATAGCATTACGCGTTGTTAAGTATGTTAAGTATGTATGTTGTTGTTAAGTATAATGTTTACAAACATTGTATCTTGAGTTTGGCCGTAGAATAGAGAATATTCCAACATTATTTTTGAGACTAAAAGGTTATGTTTCTGTTGCGGCGAGTGCAATCGGTTCAAGATACCAGCTTCTGCACTCAGTCGCCAGGCCAAGGGTCAGTGCAGGCAATGCCAAGCTTCGCGGTGTGCGAGCTCAAAGCTTCAACTCGGTGCTCTACACGTGGCACTCGGCAAACCCGGTCTGCGTCTGCTGTCCGGTGACAAGGTTGAGGGGCGTGAAGTAGATGACTTACAAGCAGCTGTTTAACCAGCCACCCAACGCTGTAGCGGAATGGAAACCTAGCTACCGGCGTATACTAGAAGGAATCCCTGATAATCCAGTGAAAGTCCGACCTTCCAATGATATGCGTTTATTTCCGCGCACACAGACACTTAGCACTAAAGCTCTTAGTCTATCGGACTTATTTTACAGCACTTAACACAGTTACAAACACTAAACACTAATAAGCACTGAAACACTACTGAAACTTTCAGAAATTCACACAAGACTAGGAACACTTTTCCTCAGGCTCGGACCTTTTAAGCAGATCAGAACTTGTTCACTTTTTGTATTAGATCACTTCAGATTGACTGCTAAAATGGAACTGACTGACCGACGGACAAGCTCAGGTTTTTATACCTCCGTCGGCCTTTGAAAACATACTAGAATATTCTCGTAATATCTAGTGAACTAGCTCTGTCTCACTCACTCATACTACGTATCGTCAGCCGTCCTTGTCTAACATTTCCACGGTTTTCTGGAAGCTATATCTATCTCGTTCTTAACTCGAGAACGTTTCGCTGTCCTTGTCTTTTCTTTCGATTTGTTCTAGAACTTTGACATACTTATACCTAGCCGTGGGTTTGGATTCTAGAATATTCCACAAGGTTCTAAATCTTTCCATGGATTTCTAGAATGTTCTAGAGACTTCCATAACGTTCCACAGGCTTCCAGAAGTTTCTAGAAAGTTCCCGAATGTTCTCAAATATTCTAGAATATTCTACAACTTTCCAAAGCTTTCTACGCGTTTTCTTCGAAAGCTCTTGAATGTTCGACGGACAATACGTGGAAATAAAATCTTAAAACTAGCTTAACCGACTTAATCTACACTTAAGTATATCGGTCGCCGACATCCTCCCCCTTGTGTTCTAACACACTCCCTTGTCCCGGCGACTCCTGTGTCGTGGATGACTTGCTGTGTAGTATTGACACGTATCCCGTCGCTCTGCCTCTCCTCCTCGATGAGGAACGCAGTTCTGCCGACTTTAGGTACGCCAACCTCGGGCAAGTGTCTTTCTGTCGTCACGACGTTCTGTTCCTCCTCTGGAACTAGGAGTTCTGCCTTGGAACAGGGGGCTCTAAGGATGCTTATCAATTTTCTCTGCCAGTTTCTTGCTGCCAAAGTCGCTACTCTGGAGACCTTTCTTTGCGGCCCTTGAGAGAATATGCTGGGTTCTGTAATTCCATATTCTGTCACTTGGGCTGTTGCAGCTGCCTGCTGTTCTTCTCCAGTCATCCTGTACCTCGTTGAGCGCGCCTTAAGCCACTTATCTTCTTTTCCATCAGGATATTCCGGTCTCGTTTTCCTCTGATGGCGTTTGTCCAAATCTCGTTGGATTTCTCGAGTGGTGTCGTCTGCTGGGTTCGTCTGTGTTATCCAGCGCCACTGCGCGAGCTTTAACAAGTTCGTTTTCTTCGCTCTTCTACGTGCCACAAACAACGACCGTGCGAGTACCGAATCGAAATTCCTCTTTGTGCACTCTCCCCCTAGTGCTGTGGATATGTGCACGTGCATCTCCCCCTTCGTATTAGATTGGATGCACTCTAGTACTCGTTTTTGCATGATGATGTTCTTTGTGTTTTGTGGACACGTCTCGTTCTGGCTGAGTCCATTCTTTACATTCTCTCGCTTGGGTGCCCGCCCTGTTTCTTTGTTGATGGCATCACTTTCCCGAGATATTCGAAGTGCTTCTGTTTCTTTCATGAAACGTTCATTTTCCCTTCTTTGAGTATCCTTCTCCATGAATTTTGCGGTATGTTCTTCCGCGTTCGTCATCGATCGGTAAGGTTGTTTACACGTTGAGTCGGTTACTAAGCGCTCTTTTTTGCTATTACTCATCGCTTGGTCGCTGACGTTGACGTGTGCGCATGTGACGTAGTTCACATTAAGAGTTCCATCTCCATCCGTTCCATGAAGTACCCACCCCAAGTGGGTCAGGGAAGCAACCGGTTGGCCTTTCTTGCCTTTGCGCGTCGTCCTTGAAACTATCAGCTCCCAATTATCTTGCCCGATCAGTAACTTCGGCGACTTTTCCTCGTACAGCAGCTTATCCACGATCTTCTGCAAATGTCCGTATTCCTTCAACCTTGCCTTATCAATCCTCTGTGGCGTTAGTTGTAAAGCCTCAATCGTTCTTGCCCCGCTCATCTGTCGTTTCTGACTTGAGTGCAGGCCTTTCAACTTCATGTTGATCTTCATAGAGTTGTCATTCTTGATAACTCTTCCGCCGACAGTTTCCAGGGACAGTGGTTCCCTAGGTCCTTTGAGTCCTACTTTTTCTGCCACCTTTTGGTCTAACAGGGTAACCGTTGAACCTTCATCTAGGAGAGCTAAGATCTGCATCTTTCCCTTAGGACCGTAGATGACTACGGGCACCATCTTCAGATACGCTCTTCTTTGGTTCTTTAGGTGACAATTGTTGGCTACTTAATTTTTCTCTGAACTGCCTTTCGGTTGTTGTGACTCAGGATCTTGTTCTTCATGCAAAAGCCGATGATGCCCCTTGAGACATGTCTTACAAGACAGCTTGTGGCAGGACTCTTTCCTATGTCTGCCTCGAAGACACTTGAAACAAAGTTTCATCTTCCTGGCAATGTCCCACCTCTCTGACACTGGTGCCTCTTGGAACTTCCTGCAATCTTCGATGTGGTGGTTCTTTTCACAATGCGGGCAGGTACGTTGTTCTTGTTCATCCGCTCCTACAGTAGCGTGCATGGCTTGTCGGTTTGCCTTCTTGCCAGCGTCTGTAGTCTCTAGTATCGCGTAAGGCCCACATCGATCTGCTTCTCGGTTCAGAAACATGGCCATGAGTGCCAGGTCTGGATCTTCGTAGTCCGCGGCGAAGTCAAACCAGCGATACCTAATGATCATAGGCAACTTCTCAATGATCACTCGTATCATCTCCGGTGAGTTCAGATAGTGCGCCTTCTTCAAACCTCTTATCGCTGCGACGGTGTTGTTAATTTTACTAGCAAACACACACACGTCTTGAGGATGTTCTGTAGCCTTTGGTAGGTTTCTCAATTTTTCCAATTCAGCCAACACTAAAATCTCTGGTCTACCAAATCTTCGTCGAAGCGATTCCATCACTTCTTCTGGGTGGCATTCAGAATATAAGACGCTCTTGACAGCTTCTTCGGCAGTTCCTCTAAGCGCTTTCCTTAGCCGCGCCATGTTCTGAATGCTGCTGAAGAGCGCCTACGTATCTTCGTAAACTGTCTTGAACGCCAGCCATTTCTCACAACTGCCGTCGAATTCTGGAAGTTCATACATGAATGCCGGCGGCGGAAGTGTTACGCTCGGTCTCTGTGCTGAGTTAATTGCCTTCAGGATTGCCATGGCTAGGGCATCCATGCCACTACCCTTTGCGTCTTCCCTGGAGTTGATGTCATACTTAATCTCTGCAGACGGGTCTAGAGGTTCATTGAAGTGTTTTCCCGAGAAAAGTTCTTCTGGTAGTCGCCCCTTCGTGGACGGCCCCTCTAGCCTTGAATGTCCTTCACTTGACATCCTGCTCACCTGAGATTTAACCCATTTTCTGACATCGTCCTCTCTTCCCTCAGGCTCATCCTCTGCAGAACTTTCAGCTTCATCTTCTTCCTCCATTTCCTTCAATTGGAGGATTTCATTCTGAACTTCAGCTTGAGCGATTTCTTCTTGGATTAGAGCCATTTTCTTTTGGCTGATAATCATGCGGAGTTCCAACTCACGCTGTTTTCTTTCTCGTTTAGCTCTCGAAATCGACGAGCACACTGATAATGAGCGGGCAGCTTCCCGCTCCTTCATCGTTGTTCCTTCCGTGTGCGTTTCGATGGTGGTATTCATAATGCCGCTTGTCGTTGCACCTGCGGGACCAGATGACTCATCAGTTGTCACCGGGTTCCTCCTGCCTTTTGAGCTAGAGGGCTCCTCCTCAGTTACACGACATGACGTGTCTTTTCCACTTCTCGTCACAGGCATTTTTCCACTGTCCACCAATCAGTTAGACTGCTCTCCTCTGCAGTAACGCACTTTCTCGTATCTTCTAGTACCGGTAGTTACTAACAGCAACCACCTCTTCTTGTCACTAGTATCCAGTGATGCAAATCCGGCTCGAAGGACCAGCTGTTGCGGCGAGTGCAATCGGTTCAAGATACCAGCTTCTGCACTCAGTCGCCAGGCCAAGGGTCAGTGCAGGCAATGCCAAGCTTCGCGGTGTGCGAGCTCAAAGCTTCAACTCGGTGCTCTACACGTGGCACTCGGCAAACCCGGTCTGCGTCTGCTGTCCGGTGACAAGGTTGAGGGGCGTGAAGTAGATGACTTACAAGCAGCTGTTTAACCAGCCACCCAACGCTGTAGCGGAATGGAAACCTAGCTACCGGCGTATACTAGAAGGAATCCCTGATAATCCAGTGAAAGTCCGACCTTCCAATGATATGCGTTTATTTCCGCGCACACAGACACTTAGCACTAAAGCTCTTAGTCTATCGGACTTATTTTACAGCACTTAACACAGTTACAAACACTAAACACTAATAAGCACTGAAACACTACTGAAACTTTCAGAAATTCACACAAGACTAGGAACACTTTTCCTCAGGCTCGGACCTTTTAAGCAGATCAGAACTTGTTCACTTTTTGTATTAGATCACTTCAGATTGACTGCTAAAATGGAACTGACTGACCGACGGACAAGCTCAGGTTTTTATACCTCCGTCGGCCTTTGAAAACATACTAGAATATTCTCGTAATATCTAGTGAACTAGCTCTGTCTCACTCACTCATACTACGTATCGTCAGCCGTCCTTGTCTAACATTTCCACGGTTTTCTGGAAGCTATATCTATCTCGTTCTTAACTCGAGAACGTTTCGCTGTCCTTGTCTTTTCTTTCGATTTGTTCTAGAACTTTGACATACTTATACCTAGCCGTGGGTTTGGATTCTAGAATATTCCACAAGGTTCTAAATCTTTCCATGGATTTCTAGAATGTTCTAGAGACTTCCATAACGTTCCACAGGCTTCCAGAAGTTTCTAGAAAGTTCCCGAATGTTCTCAAATATTCTAGAATATTCTACAACTTTCCAAAGCTTTCTACGCGTTTTCTTCGAAAGCTCTTGAATGTTCGACGGACAATACGTGGAAATAAAATCTTAAAACTAGCTTAACCGACTTAATCTACACTTAAGTATATCGGTCGCCGACAGTTTCTATGCCCTTTCTTGCGAAGGATTTCATTTCTCATGTAGGTATATTTCTTTGTTCTGAGATTCAATCTCTAACTACATAAATTTTATTAGGATCCGTTTAGTCGTTTAGTCGTAAAATAAAAATTAGACAAACAGAGCAACTTTTGTGGTTTATAATTATTTTGAAAGCAAATCCTTTAATATTCTGAGAAAAAGTACTTATCGAAGATTGGAGATATAAAACTTGGGCAACCAAAAACGTATTCTCATAAATCTTGATTTGCTCGAATAAATCAAATTACCAACATATTGCTCTGGCATCTCAGCAATATTAAATGTCTGATTTTATTTACCTTAATCTTTCATGAATAAATAATACATAGAAATACTTCTGTGATCAACTCCTTTTGAAGATTATTTTAATGTGATTTTGAATTTTTTACCTTTTTAAATTATAACGAGGAAGTTATAGGTACGAACAAATATTTGTATGAACCTAACAAATTAGGTACATTCTTAGATGTGTCTCAAGGTAGCATAGGGTATTTTTAATATATTCGAGGTACCTAACCCAGTTTACAATCTGGTAATCCATCCCAATATAATATCTCCAGAAATAGCTTCAGCTCCTTTGCTTTGTATATTTTTAACGAGTAACGGATCGTATGAAATTTGCAAGGAGATCTAATTTGTATCATGTGGAAACGCATAAGTTAGTTTATCATCATACCTACCATAGTTTCAAAAAATAATAAAAATACATAGGTACGACATAAGCAGAACTGCTGGCAAATTATCATAATGCTCATACAGATCCTAATTGGAGTACAGTACTTCTGCCAAGACTTTGTTACCACAATTTCGTCTCCATGCGGTAACTTGGAGCACGGCAGCGGCGCTCCATTTGGCCTTACTGGTTCCGGTTCACACTTCCCTCTCGTCTTGCTGATGTGGAACCCTGATCCGTAGCAGTACATCAACGCCATTGTTGTCGGGAAGTAGTACGAGCAGCAAGCTAGTATTCTGTGGAACAAAGAGGTTATAGAATATCCGAAAGGCCTGCAACTATTACTGGAACAATATTGAAAATGGAATCTATACTAATATTATAAAGAGGAAAGATTTGATTGTTTGTTTGTTTGTATTGAGGCTCCGAAACTACTGGACCAATTTGTGAAATTCATTTACCATTAGAAGACCACATTATTCCTGATGAACATAGGCTACTTTTTACCACGGGAAAATGCTTCATTCCTACGGGAAAACGGGTAATACGGCAAAGGGTAGATTGCAGCTAGTAGGTACTTCATAAAATTCTTCAAGCTGTGAGATTAATCTGATTCATATTCTGATGGAACAGAGTGCAAGTATACCAAAACGGTAAGGAACAGTAATTTCTTAATAATTTTGAAACCCTTGTTAGAATATTATTAATTTCTTATATGTTTGGAGGCACGTTCCGTAGTGAGAGTAGGAGTGCTGATAGGCGAGTCAAAACATGATGGCTATTTTAGTATTAAGGCATACCTGAAAGCAACCCTGCTGTGGAAGACATCGCAAGCCATCAACCCGGCCGAGTTGAAGTAGTAGCCTGACCTCGGGAGAACCATGATGGCGAAGAGTGAGACTGAGAGGATCCAGGTAATGCTTATAACGAGCACACAGCCCTAGAAAACGTCAGAGTTATTATCACAAATCATTTGGGAGATGTTCGTTCAAATATCAACAAAGTCGGGCAAGTGTAGCGTTCAATCAACAAAATAGAATAGAATAGAATAAAAGATTCAAATAGATTTTATTTATCACACACACACAAAAAACTGAGGGAAAGGAAAAACAAAAAACTAACACTAAAACACAATATAAAAAGCTGCATAAAACAAACAAACATATTAAAACAAATGCTTTGAAACTAAGTAAGAAAAAATACTGTTTGTTGCTGCTGTCTGTTGAATGAAATGAAATGTTGAATTTAGTAGGTACGTGATTTCCTCGATTTAACAAAAATGGTTATTCTATCTGCTTCTCTTATTTTTGTTTTTTTTATGGAGTCTATGCACTAAAGTTGGTGGACCAAAACACGACAGCGTTTTATCAAATCGGCGACACAGCCCGGGAGGTTCGTGCGACCAAATATTTTGTAGGCAGTCGACAGAAAAGCCTCAGTCCGCTGCCTGATTTACATCAAGAGACCCATTAAAGACATACATACAATACCATACACACAAAAAAGTCGTCAGACAAGTATTAGCCGAAATCTTGGTTAAAACTGGCTCACATGTGGAGACAAACCCAGAAAAACTTTATTATGATAAACGGTATTATGATTCGCGTTCTTGATATCCTTATTGACTTAAGCATTCCTACAAAAGCACAAAGAAGCAGATTTATCTTTTGAATTGCTTTATTACAATACATTAGGATTATGGGTCTGTGGAAGAAGTACTCAGAATGCTTTTCATAAGATCAACATTGTGTTTCATCTGGAAAATGGAGGAATTATGTAGGTTCTGTGTTGCAAAAATAAGAACTAGGTTTATAGTTAGTAGGTATAATGGAATTCTGAATGAGATTAAGGGCAATGTAAGCAGTAAAAAACTTTTGGAGCTTAGCTTACAGTGAAAACTCGAATCTCTATTTTTTTGTTTTATTCAGAGAACAAACTTTTTTACACACTTTATAAATAAATACCTACATAATAACTTATAACTATTGATGTGCATGTTGAAGCTTAAATACTGCTTGTTTCCAGAAGAGGAACGGAAAAACAGTTCTGTCCTGCTAACAACTAGGTACAACGAAGTAAACTAAGAGTATTAACAAATAACAAAACTTATAAAATTAGTAACAAGAAGTTATACACAGAAGACAGGAACTGATATAAGTATAAGGGGACAAAAAGAACATAATAGACAATAAAAGATATACAAATAATATTCACTGATGGATAACAACAGAATTGTGGTAAGATGCTAACGCATCAAACCAGCGCTTTGTCTGGAGTTTGTTATCATTTTGTGATTTGAAGTCGAATAAATCGAGGATGGACTATGTACAAACACATCTTTGAACTTGTACATCTTTATTCACAAAGAAAATTAAACTAGTATTTACAATTGAAACAATTGAGCTAACTGCTGACTGTTGCAAACAGTCTACAGGTAGTTCAACTGAACCTTTGAACTACATTATTATCATCACATATTTGCCAAGTTAATTTATTTTACAATACATTTGGCTACATTTCCTTACCTTCTTACTAGAGTGTTTATGATACGTGCTTGGATGTAACAGATATAAATATCTATCAATCGCCATACAGACTAGAATCACGGCACTCTGCTGACTCACGGCGCCCCTCAATAATGCCTGGAACAAACTTGGTGTTAATTCGATTCCAAATTATCCTGTTTTATCCTGTTAGAGTTAGTTAGAGGGGCTATGGACTTAGCAGACCACTGCGGGTAATAGAGTTCAATTTGGCAAGTTTTATATTCAGTGAAGTAGATTTTGAAGTGCTATAGAGGAACGGAATATTGGCAGCAATCACTTGAACGCCAGTTGAAATATCAAATCGATTTGAAATGTGTCTATCAACTGACGAGGACTGGATCAATAGACGTATGCGATATCGAATAGATACAGTTGCATATTAATTGCCCTTGAACCTGATTACCCTGGAAATTAGTTTAACCATTACCAATGAGTTGAAGGTACACAACCACCCGTCGCGTCAGTAAAAGCAAAGGACACTGAGCTGCCATAATTAATTTAAAAACTTTGTCCATAAACTTTATCAACCTTGAACAGTACACAAAAGCTTGACAAAATAACGATGCCTTGCGTAACCTAAACTCTAGTTAGTGCTAGGTCATCGCAAGCCATTAGCCAGTTTACAAACACGCTGTATAGCCTGTAGAAGCGAGGTTTTGGTTATTTCATTGTTCGCTTCGGGGGACGTCAAAAATAATTGCTCCTTTCAACGCGAAATTGTTCTGTAATGCTTTGGTTTTCTTTACGCCACGGTGCGCGATGATGCAAAATTGTTTGATAACAAGAGGCTCTGTTTGCTTCTGCATCTGTTTTATGCTCTATTTATGACAAATTTGTGACGTGAATACACGACAATAATACGCCGGTTTTCGATTATTGTACGAATACTTTCGTTGTTTTATCCATATTAAATTTTACAAATAATTAGTTACATAAACTAGTTATACTGAGTTTAGTTTTTTATTTCCGGTAAAAAAATATTAAGATAATAGTTCAAATTTATTTCTATTAGTTGATTGTAATTTTCTTTGTGAATAAAGAGTAATATGAAACCTACCTGCAACTATTATGATAACCATATTTTTTTTAAGCATAACCATAATTTTTTACAGGAAATTAAAACTATGAAACCTAATTCCGGCCTTTAAAGATTACTTTGCGGGAATAAATAAGATATAATATAGAAAGTTTTACTTTTAATTTGCCATCTCTCAGCAATTTCTTATTACGATTTTTGAAAAGTATTCGTTGAATATTTATAGCTCAGTTCAATTATATTTTTAATTTAACCTCTCGATTCGCGAACTTTTTTTCCAGGAAACTTTCCTCATTTTCCGCAGTGTCTCGTTAAACAAAGTTAGAAGTCGGCGCTTTAGTTGAAACATGATCTAACAACTTGCTTGATGTCATTCAAAAAGTTCAAACCTCATGTTTTCAAATATTTTAAATATTTTACGAATTCATCAAAAGTTTCTAGACAGAAGCAATCATAAATAATAAATAAATAAATATATAATGCAGCACAATTCACACAGCATTATCTAGCCCCAAGCTAAGCAGAGCTTGTGTTATGGGTACTAGATAACTGATATACTTAATACAATACACTACAATGATAGATATTTTTTATTATACATATAGAAAACATCCAGAACGCCCTGGACAAATGTCTGCAGATCGTACAAACATTTGTCCCGAGGCGGGAATCGAACCCGCAACCTCCTGCGTCGCAGGCAGATCTTCGCCCGCTGCGCCACAGAGGTCGTCGAATCAGCTTCTTTTGTATAGTTATCTTCCTAATTATGCCAATGTCACAGACTACTTAATTATAATTAGAACAGCAGTAGGTACATATATATATATAAATGTTTTAACAGCATTTTGGAATACTTATCTAAAAAATTCATTGGTAATTTTTATGAAGGTCTTACCTGGATTTGACAAAATATCTCCCCGTAAGGCCAGCACTTGTAAAGCGCAGGCAGCAAAGCTACCGGTGCTATGAGAAGTCCAGAGAACAGATCGTTTAGGGCCAGTGACGTCAGGAGGTACCTTGGCTGTAATCATGAAAAGAAATTAAATTTATAATATCTACGTGACTCTATAAGTCAGATTAACTTCGCTTCTTCCTGAATTCAGACATTTGGGCGTCATTGCATTAGCGTTACCTGCCGGCACTCATACACACTCCCTACCCCACTCGCTAAGTATCCGCTCTTGAGACTACATCTTGATGTTTATCTAGCCTGCGACGGGTAGATTATCATTCAAAACGAAATTGCCTAAACAGACTATATTCTTGACGCACTACTGGCCTAAGAGAACCCATCGCTTGAGACTTACGACGACTATTACGTAGGAAGATACATAGTACCAACTATTTATAATATTAACTATATTGTACCATAGAGACTGAGGCTCACGGACAAACCGAATTACGGTTTATGTTAGCTGTAGATAAAATAAGTTATTATGTTATTATGTAACATAAATAAAAGAAAAAAAAACTTAGGTCCAACTACACTTAAATTGGTTTACTCTCTTTGACTCAGCATTGGCTTCGTCTGAGACCAACTTGCTGCATCTCGTGTGACAAGAAACGTATTACCTACTTAATAATTAGTTTATCAAATGAATAGTGATTTAAGTTGAAATTAGTTTACTTACAAAACTTCGTGGTCGACGAAGTTTACTTAAACTTTGAGAGCTCCTATGATTGAAGTCTTATGAGCTACCTATCCTTCTTTTTGAGTAAATCATAATTTATCAAACCATGATATTATGTAGCTTGGGTGAATAAGTTAACAAAATGATTTTTTGGATTTATGTTCGTAATGGCCGTTTGCCAATCATCAAATTGTTTGGTATATGTAACTTAATATAATCAACATTATTAAACAAAGGAATCTTTCAGAAAAATAGAATTGTAGTGAATTTACACATTATATCTTTTTGTGACGAATTTATTTTGTGGCAAATGTACAACAACCCATTCATTTGTGTGGGGTGACGTTTATTAGGTCTTTCAACAAGATTTCTCAAATGATTATTTGCAAAGATCACTTGTTTTATTGAAGAGTAGTTTCTGCCCGCGGCTTCGTACGCTCTTTGGCCCGTCCTTGGGAAACAGATTACCACCCTTCCAAATTTCAGTAACATTCGTCTAGCCGTGAAAAGGTAACAGACAAACAGACAGAATTACTTTTAAATTTTTACTAAAAATATGGATTTGTAGGCTTATTTTTTGTCTATAACAAAATATAATTCAAATAATGTCTATCCTGGTAAATATGTAAATATAATATTATTGACAAAGAAAATTACAATCAAATAATATAAACAAGTGAGAACTAGTATTTACAATTGAAGCAATTGAGCTAACTGCAGACTGTTGCAATCAATCTACAGGTAGCTCAACTGATCAATATTCAATACCAGTCGGAAGCGTCCCCAAGACGCTGGTTACATTGCCCCTCTATATGGCAATGGTGATGCGCTGCGCTATGTCTTACCTGATTATCAATATACTTGATGTATCTCCGATTATTCAGTACACAGATCAGCACCAAATTCCCGAACACAATTGACATAGACAGCACAAAGATAAAAAATGCTTTCAGAATATCAGCTGGAGCAGGAAAACTCGTTGGCCAGCCCTTTCCGTTCAACCAACACGAACTGTTGGACAAAAAGGGCGCCACTAGCAATGCGCCCTTGGTCGAGTCAAACATAGTCGACTGCTGATCGCAGCACAGCCGTCTCTTGAATAAGACATTTAACTAATATTTACTAGAGATATATAAAAAGTCATATGGCATGGGCGTATGCCGAACTGATTTTATTTGACTCTTGATAGAGTTCATTTAAGAAGCAACGCTTTATTTATCTCTTGGTAGAGTAGACTCTTGGTAGATTTCATTTGACTCTTGGTAGAGTTCATTTATAAAGTAACGTAACCCTGAGTCTTTATGGGTGTATCATGAGAACCATTTGAGTCGCTTTCTTGGAACAAATTCAGCGTTTAAACTGTACGAGATCTAGCATTTTTAGAGATGCTTTGTGTTTTTTGGGGGACATGATGTGGAATTCTGCTCCTTCAATCTGAAACAAAAAACGCCTTCGTTATAAGGTGTGAAAATAATATGATACTATCTGTAACACACATGAAACGTTTTAAATTAGAGTAGGTATGTGTTACTGTAAAAGCATAAACTGCGTAAAGTTATTGTGTAGAACCTTGCTGGTGATGAACACAGACCCTCATGTTACGGTTCAAAAATAAATATTGTGACTAACATCAATGTTGAAATCGTCGTTAAATAATCTTTCAACCAACAATATTGCAGAAAATCAGTGCAAAACTCCGAAAGGTTCGGGCCCCTTTGTAAGTTTATGTGAGTGAGTCTAACACTTGACCCAAAACAACCTTCAGTCACGCCAGATCTTGGGCATTCACTGGCACGGAAACATCCTTGCCTCTGGGACCTCTTGAGCACCCCATAATTTGTATGTGTAACTTTATGAACCCCTATACCTCTTGCTTCATATTATTATTGCTATATTCATAATTAAATAGTTCTATAAACCCGTTTGGAGCGAGCATGAATCACTTCTTGCTCGGCATTTTAGATATTGATTATCTACCATAGGTAATCTATGCTGATTGAGCCTATGTATGAACAGAGATTAGTTTATTCCCAGAGTGTCACGTGAAACGTGCCTATTCCCAACGTCTCACGCATGACTATTCCGAGTGTCTCTCGTGAGACGTTGCCTATTTATTTAATTGAAAACGGAAGTATTTAATAAATAATACCTAGTGGACATTTTGACTAGATCTGGCCCAAACTGGCTACTGTTCATTAAGTATTGTGTGAAGAATTTATAATGTAGCTCTCCCGGTTTTTATTGACTTATTCCCAAATTCTCACGTGAGAGGCGCTTGATTCCCAAAGTAACTCACCAAACGGAGTGCTATAACGAAGAAGAATTTGTCATAATATTTTATGTACAAAATGGATGAGCTTTTCCTAAATCTCACAGATCCTATTGGAGGCTTCCACTTGGGACAGATATATCTTAGATTTTTTACGAGGCTGGACTTCGGGTACAGTATCTAATCTAATCCTGGAAAGAGCTTGCAAATCGTACAGTGCTCTAAGAACAGATTTTATCTTCTATCGAATACAAAAAAAAACGTTTTGACGTAAATTTATTTTTATAAAAAGTAAGCATTGTACTAAGTTTGTTTTAACGCATGACATGACTATTCCCAGAGTCTCACGTGAGCTGCACCTATTCCCAACATCTCTCACAAAGTATTCCCAATGTCTCATAGGAGTCAGAGCATAGTGATTTACTAAATACAGTGCGTCATAGGTGAGACGCTGGGAATAGTCATGCGGGAGACGTTGGTTTGTTTTTTAACGCTGGCTTAGCAGTTCCAAAAATAAGACTTATACAAAAATTCCATACTTGGCAGTCTCACTGTTGTTACGTCTAGAATTTGATTGCTCTACATTTTACCTATTATGTGAATTAAGCTATGTTGTTAAACCTACAATTTAACCTATTCTGTGTACATACTGAATATTTAACCAGCTCTTCCACTCGGAGGCACAGCGGTTTCATTGATTTTGAATTCAGGTTTACGTTGCGTAAATGAAAGCGTGAGATTTTAAAGGGTAATTTTAGACTGGATCCCACAGTTTGACAAACATTTAACGTTCATCTAAAATTGTAAATAAGTCTTTTGAATAATTTTTATATTACAAAGACGAAAGCTTGTGAATTATTATTTTTTATTTACAGAAGACCCTTACGCCAAAACTACTGAATGGATTGATCTGAAATTTTGCACACATAAATAACTGGACCTGGAACAATACTTCAAAGAAGAACGCGTGCAAAGCCCACAGGCAGAAGCTAGTAATTTGTAATGACAGAGATTCAAAATTGGTTAAATTGATAATTGATGTAGATAGATATAGCTAAGAATGCTGTAAGTAGATAGGTACATTTTTTAATGATCCATAGACAATAATATATATATAGTATAGTAGTATGGAAATAGGGAAAGGAGGCCTTTGCCTCGCAGTGGGATAGAATAGACTATTGAAAAAAAAACAACAAATAAAATTATTTGCTTGCTTTTTGAAATAAATATTCATCTGGAATCGACATATCGAATAAAATCTTTATTCTACTACTTAATTTTAATTCAAATTCGTTAATTTGTGTGTAATTTGGAGTTTTAAAGGCATCGATAGAAAAAAAACTTAAGCACCCACGTTTTTTAGGAAGATCACAACACGGGTACCAAATTATCTCGATAACAACCTAATAAAAATCCTTGCAACGCAATCGTTACGCCCTTCGGGAAAATTCTTCCCTAAAGTTAATGTTACATTAGGCGACGACGTGTCTGGGTTGCCAGCTTTACCAACTGTTGTTCTGTCTGTGCCTCAGTATCGCTTTAGAACATTTATTGGCTTGCAAGAAGAATACTGAGTTTTAGGACTTCAACTTTTAGCGACTTTGAAAAGAATATCTAAGTAACAAAAAGCTTTTTGCTCATTTACATAAGCTGTCTGAGAATGAGGCAAAGGTAGGTAAGTAGGTAGTGTCATTTCACAACAAAATAAAATAATCAATTTCTATTTTACTCCACTGCTGGACATAGGGCTCCCCTAATGAGTGCCACAGCGCCCTGTCTTCAGCATGCCGCATCCATTATATTCTGCTCGGCAGTCTTTCTCAGGTAGTTAATTACTGGCTGGAAGGCGTCTTACACTACGCTTTCCAAGTCGCGGTCTCCACTCAAAAATACCCAGCAAAAAAACTCGTCACTATTGATTAAATAAACACAACATGGACAGAAATGGAAAAAGAATTTCATCACTTCTTAAACATGAATAAAATGTTAAATTGTTTTATTTATGTTTATCAATGAAACTTAATTTAATTGAGATGTCTGAATAGAGTCATATTCTACTATGAACCAAACTAATGCTCTATGTTAAAGAACATGACAACGCCAGGACCCGGTACTAGCCACTCTGAATATTTTACGTAAATCTTTAATTTGTATAAACAACATTGCTTTCTGATTTAAATGTAAGGAGGAGAATTTAACTCAAATAAGTACTTCAAATATCGATAAGGTTTCGTTTTATTCAGTTTATGACTACTAAGGTAACTATATTATGTAGGAATGGAACAAACACCAATCCTTAATGTGGAAATCGCGTCAATCAGTCAGCTTAAATAATACTTCCAAGACACCCAACTATGAGAACTTTTAGTGCAAGTACCTAATTCTGACGTTGATCCGACAATAAAATTGACTAAATTTATTATCGTCGAGAGTACTTCCAACTTCTGTCAGTTAATAACTCACCAAACGGAGTACTATAACGAAGAACAATTTGTCATAATATTTTATGTACGAAATGGATGAGCGTCTCCTAAATCTCACAGATCCTATTGGGGGCTTCCACTTGGGACAGATATATCTTAGACTTTTTACGAGGCTGAATTTCGAATACTGTATCTAATCTAATCCTGAAAAGAGCTTGCAAATCTTACAGTGCTCTAAGAACAGATGTTATCTTCTATCAAGTACAACAAACGTTTGTTCGTACGTTTATTTTTATAAAAAGTATGCATTGTACTAAGTTTGATTTAACGTAAACGATCAGCACTCATTATTAACTCAACTCCCCGGGCATTTATAACGTTAATTACCTTCCTATTTTACTATTTTTCAGTTAGTTTACACGCTGCCAGTCACGCCACATTCAATATGTTGTCGCTCCTAAATATAGATTTTTCAGTTCAGCTGATCTATGCTAACAGCATTAAATCGGTCCCTGGGGAATATATCTACCTCTATTCACCATTGTGGGTTGGCTTAAACTGCTTAAAGTTATCAAGCAAGGTCGTTAGTCACCGAAGACGTCATAATCTTAATGGGCAGACGGCCAAGCTGGTACAGGATTTTCGGCTTATGCCTCTCAGAAATAGGATATTAATTTGCTTGAGTATTCAAAGATTCTTGATGGCTAAGCTATTTTATTACAAATCTATTTGGTGTGCACTGAAATTTCTGCAGCATTAAAATGAATTTTCAGGTACCGATCCTAACTTGAAATTAAATTCATAAAATATTCCTAACTAGTTTGTAAGTAAAATAATATGATTTTTCAATAGGCCCAATCTGCACTGGTATTCATAGTCGCGGGATGAACAACCCTAGCTACTGCATCTTACCCTAGGCACAGAATAACTCTATACCCTGGGGAAACTTTCTATTGACTATGAATTCGGTTGAAAAATGTTGGTGTTGAACTATGAAAATAACTTTTCTTTTGAAAATAATGCAGCTTCTAAACTTTCATTGCTCGTTAAGTACCATCTTTATTTTTCACAACATCGTTTAATTTTCACGGTTTTCGGTTTAGTTAACAAACGCAAGCATTTATCGTACTTTTAGAAGAAAATTCCGTAAACTGCAAATTCCCAGTGTAGTATTTTAGATTTTTTGCTCCAAAAGTAAAGCTATGACTTCGCTTGGCTTCGTGCCATTTTAGTATCTACAAAATAGGTTTACGTGCATAGTGCTAAGTCAGTGTGAAATCGAATAATACCAGTTTATTACTACAATCATAAAATACCTTTACAATGATAGCATCCTGCGACCTCACTGATTTCTTATTGAATTTTCTTTGGCTTTCAATAGATTGTCCTCACTTGAGGGGTTTTGGGGATAAAGAACTTCGATACAAGGGTGAAAATAAAGTGACTATCTACTTTTCTACAACACTTCAACAAGCAGTCAGTGAGCGTAAAACATTGGTATAATCTATGGTAGAAGTCATATTGTGTTGAGTTATTAGGAATCTAAAAATGGCATTAGGAATAAATTTAAAAATAAAAACATTGTGGGCCTGCAAAAGTTTTATTTGAAACCGTTTTTCAATTGCGCATCGTAAAATACGATGGAATACGATGAAAGATTTTCGAATAATCGCCAAATAATTCGGCCGTTTCATTTTTATGTGAGCCGTAAACATTGGCCTATAAAAGGACATTTAGCTACTATCGTCCCAATTATTACTGCCTTCCCGCTTAGTATTATTTTTATTTCGAGAGATAATACTCCAGCTTTTGTGTTTTGTTTATTTTATCTAGCTATTTTGTTTAGTTTTATTTTCTGTGGTTATTGCCTTGCGGGGAGCGATAAAAGTTCTTGATTGTGACGTTCCGTATGATTTAAAAGGTTGCTGAGCCTTTCCTTTTACATTATTGTTTGCTTCTGTTTGATGTGGTTTCTGTTTTACGAGTATTATTAGTAAGTGCGAAAGACTGCAGGCAGATGCTGGATGCGGCAAGCTGAAGACAGACGCTATGACGCTCATTAGGGGAGGCCTATGTCCAGCAGTGGACTAATATAGACTGATGATGATGATGATGATTAGTAAGTAGGCAACTTTATTAGCGATGGGATCTTGTTTTTAGTATAAACGACATTTGAATTTCCCATCGCCATTCTATCTGCTATCGCATTTGAAACAATATAAATGTTGCATAGGTAGCTATGGTTTTCGTGGTGTGGATATCTGCAAACATTAACCTAACTACTTTTTCTCGTAAATTCTATCACGATCGACCTATTTTGGCCGGGTTTATTTATAAGTTAACCTAACTGTTCTTATTCCATTCAGACATAATGTCTAACTGACCAATACATAAAAACAATAAATAAATTTGCCGTTTTCCTGCTTTCGTTCACCAAGGGTGGTCAACGATCTGCAAGAGAGACCACAATAATATACGAAGAACAGACAAAATGCGTCCCATGACCTACTTTCATCTCTAGAAAAAATGTTCATGTATATTATTTTTAGAAATGAAGCTAATCTCTAGTTTCAAACTTTTATGGCTTTTATGATTTTGAGATCAATTTACCATCGCATAAAATTTGGGACGTACCTACTTATCTACAAATTCATAAAGTACACTCAAGCTCTTTGTAAAACAATACCCAGACACAAGTAGGGCGCAAACAACAAAATGAGAAGTAATCGTACAAATGGCATAATAAAAAGCCCCGGATAGGAAGTGCGCTCCTCAATTTTCATAAAGAAAAAGTCAGAGTAATTGAGAGTCGACTACGGTCTTTATAATAAACTAGCTTTTGCCCGCGGCTTCGCACTCATTTTTTCAGATAAAAGTAACCTACTTTTTAAGTCGTCTAAGTCTTAGACTTAAAACCTTCTCTCTCATCTTGAGCATGCGCACCATCCTACTAACTCTCTGATTTGAAAATTAAGAGTCTGACTTTGGAATTTACAAGAACAAACACAAACAAAAAATGCTCTCATGCTCTTGCTAGTAAGGAAGGTAAATAAACCAATCTACTGTCCACAATGCGATTCACAAACAACATCAGTTTGCCGTAAATAAGGAATGTTTGGTTGTAAACGACAAACTTGCTCCGTATCGGCCATCCAGCACAACTCTATGGTAATCTCCTGCTGGATCATGACCACGTTAGCGACTAATAAAAGTAAAACTTTAAACTTCTAAGCTCTTGTTGCTTTTGAATCTATCGCAATTACTGCGATGTTCAAATCTAGAAATTGGTCAAACAATGAGACTCCATGGTTTTAGACTAGGTTAGCTGGCTAAATGTTTAATTTCGGCAATTTTTTAATTTTATTTATCATCATTTCCTTAGTTCACTCGCTTTATTGAGGCATGCCTAATAAATTTCTTGCGGGAGTCCTGCATCCTGTTATTACATTTACCTACAGCATAAAATTAAACTCGTTTGCAACAGGTTATAATAATTATGTATCTTCCTCTCAAAATGTTTGAAACCCATAAGTATGCAACGAGTATAATTATACTAAGTAAGTAACCCTTATTTCTTAATTATGCCATGAAATTCGCTATTATCTTCACCAAGATCCCGGATGTGAAAATTACTCATTAGACGTCGTCGTTAGTTTACTTTACAACCACCTCAGCAACCCATTTTAGCAAACCTTGTATTGCCAAGAACCGTTGCAAAGACCTCATTAAAACTTTACAAAATGACAAAGACATTTTTAATCATCGCGTCGTGTTATGTGTAAACCAAGTGGCTGGCAATAGCGGCAATCCTGTCCAAAATTTCCTCTGGAAAACTGGGCTAATTGGGTACCTTTCCTTCATTATTTGAGATTATAGAAAAACTTTCCGAAAGGGTGAAAGGAACACCTTTATGAGGATTTCTCATAGAAGCGGAAGCGAAAACTGACGATATCACAATCAGAGATCAAAATGTGTCTAACTTTACTTAAGCGTACTCTACCGTATTGGATACCATGCATACCATTTCTGGGGTGTGTGTTTTTTTGGTACATCATTGAACGTTAGCACTACGTACCCAGCTTAGATTCCTCACAGACTTGGAAGTTTTTGGCTTTGATGCCAATTTTATTTTACAGCCAAGTGGGCCAAACCCTGGCCTATTTTGAGCAACAATAACAGTATTTTAAAACAAAATACTATCGTTAGTTACGGACTATAGATTTGGCTTTTTGGCAAATCCATTGAAACGCCTTGACACGGATTATTTTTTTTAATTTTATTTCACCCACTTGGGATCGACCGCTCTTTGTTTCAATGGAAATGCCAGCGCTTGAACCAGATTTTTCTTATTTTGCGGAGTATATTCCGTTCAATTGTTGAAATGAAGCTGACAATCCTTTTTCGGTTGCGCGTTACTAGATAAAAACTGTTATAAATTTGCGTGAATTCGCCAGAGAATTGATAGAGGACATTTTGTGAGGGTGTAAAATGTGGACGGATGAGTTCAAATTACTTGGAAGGCCTATTTTATTTATTGCTTTATTATTTTGTGAAAATTAAGCGATAGAAAATAAGGGTTTGCAGTTTTATTTGTTATATTTTGCACGTTTTTTTTACGATCGATGCTAACGAGCCTGCTCACAAACCAATTGCAAATCCATCCAGTGCTTTATGTTTCAAATAAAGTTTCAAAGCAAATTGAATTAATAACAAATGGAATGAAGGAATCCTCGGAGATTTTTGAGGACTCCTAAAATATTCGTAGCGCCAATCAGGCGCCGTTTCCGGGACCGTTGGGCCTCCCACTGGGATACTTATGAGCCCAAGTCACGATTCATTTATCCATTTCTTTTGCACTTGGGATCTTTTTTGGTGCTAGATAGAGATTCCTTGGTTGGGTAAGTTCTGGATAATGGATTATACATTCTGGTTCGGCATCTTAATTAAGCCTTGATTTTATTCTCATCCATAGAAATAGATAGGTAGATAATATACGTAAGTACCTATTTAGACCAGTAGTGCATTTGAGATAATTTGAGCCATAATCATTTTGTAATCTCCCTTTAAAACATTTTAATTACTTTACTGAATGAGCTTTATTGAATTTAATTTTTGCTGGCTTAGAAGAAAAAATATAATTAAAATATAATTAATTAAAATATAATTTGTGAAAAACTGTAGGTACCACTGTACAGTACGATTTATATTTACTAGCTGCATTCTTACTACCCGTTGTCCTATTACCCGTTTTCCCGTAGGAATGAAGCATTTTCCCGTGGTAAAAAGTAGCCTATGTTCATCAGGAATAATGTGGGCTTCTAATGGTAAAAGAAATTTTTCAAATCGGTCCAGTAGTTTCGGAGCCTATTGAATACAAACAAACAATCAAATCTCTCCTCTTTCTAATATTATTAGTATAGATTTATTTACTAGGTACCAGTGCTGAAAGATTCATTAGGAAGTGTGGACAAATATTTCGTGTTTAAACCTTCTTAAAAGTTGGTGCTTGAGTTCACAGACACATGAAAGTTATTATTTAGTGGAAACCAAATACGTTTTTTCATCGCGAATATCCTGAATGGTAGAAAGTACCTACCTACGATTATCCCACTTGTAACCGTCGCAGCACATCCTCAATCAGATGGGATATCAATTGCATTTGCATATCTGCAGATGACGTCCTTTAATTGGAGACAAATGGTCCTATTATCTATAATTTAAGCGGTATATATAATACTAGCTTTTCGGTATAATAAGTAGCCTATTCATTATGAATGTAAGCGGGTTAACTACGAACCTATTTTGTGTTCGAAGAACACCAACGTTTCACCCCTTAACGAGGGACTTCATCAGGGTGAGTTCGTAGTTAACCCGCTTACATTCATAATGAATTCGTCAAACTATGGAAGTTTTTATAGTAAAGTAGCCTATTGTTTAAGTTAGGCTACGTTCTAAGTGAATATCAAATTTCCTCTTGATTTGTTTACTAGTAGATCCTAGGTAACAAAAATTTCACATTTCACAAACTTTCGCATTTATAATATTAGTAGGTTATGCGGTTACATTAAGGTCTATGATCAAATAATGTCCCAGTATGCAAACTAACGAAGAGTAGTGGGTACCTAATGATTTTGATAATCATTTTCTTCTTTTTTTCAATAGATTCAATCAAAAAATATGTTTTGTTTATAGAATAGTGTGTTCCATTTAGGTAACTCGTTCTAACGATTTTATGAAACCAAATAGTATCCCTATTTTTTTCGACTTAGACGAGACCTGAACCCGCATCCTTCCCTCAGTACGGGAATGTGCAAACCAACTACACCATGACATCAAATGTAAATGACGTAGGAGTCGAAAAACTTAGGGACTTTCTTCGGACTCTAGCACCGTTAGCTCCATCTACAAGGGTAAAATTGAAGTTTATTCAATCCTGTTCAAAAACTAAAGTTACATTTAGTTCGTTTGACGAGAGGTGTCGCGTTGCTCAATTCTTAGGTTTTTGTAATTTATAGTGCGTAAGCCCTCACAATCAGGATAAGTTCGAAGAAATTTAAAAATAGGGATACTACAATAACAAAAACAACGTTTTTATGTTAAATAACCTATTACCCAACCATTTCATTGGAAGCAAAAATGTATCCGAACGATTAACGGTCAACAATATGGCTAAACGTCATTTCATCGAATGAAATGAAACTATATTCTCTAAACAAATCAACGTTCGGATTAAAATCTGCCTAGCCTCATATTCGATATTAACATGCCAGTAACGTGGTGAGATGTGAGGATCAACTCATTTATAACCAACCGTGTAATTTATTCATGGTTCCCTATACGTAATGTCTCATTTCGTAGCAATTATTTATGTCTGATATAAATAAACTTTTTGATATGATTTAACATACGGGCTGATTCTATGATTCGGCGGCGAGGACATACCTATAAAACTTCAAAAACCATCTCCGACTCTTCGACATCAATAAACACTTCGAATTCCCAACGATATTGTAAAACTGAGTTTTATTGCCACGAAACTATGGCAACGTTTGTCTCTCACTCCACAGTACAAAGCAATGGATAGGAGACAGCGGACTAATGGTCTAATGGAAGTATGGAACCACTTTGTCGTCGCTTTCACGGTAATGCATCACGTTTACCCGTCAAATGACGTGGCGGTCTGAAAATCAAGGTGTGAAAGGAAATTGATGATCTAGACAAAAGATACTGTGAAAAATTGAAAAGAAAATCATAATTCTTACTAGCTTCGGCCTACGGCTTCGCACGCGTATTTTCAGTAAAATAAGTATCCTATCATCTAAGTTAAGCTATGTTTTAAATGTTCGCCAAATTTAATCATGACCTGTTCAGTAGTTTTAGAGATCTTAGGTAACAAAAATTCACATGTCACAAAATTTCACATTTAATGCCTAATGCAACTTGTATCAAAGTGTATTCAAGGAAAATGGTTATTTAGGCAATATTTTTGAAGCTTTATATACAGGGTGGAATTTTGTAATGCCACCTGGAGGGAAAGTACTCTTAATACTGTAGATAGAAAATTGTACTAAAAGAAAACATTCCTTTATTTTTGAAAAGAAAGATAACTGCATTCAAAGATTTTCGAAAATTCGCTTGCCACACCCGGGAATCGAACCGACTAAATTCTGTAAAAATTACACCCTGTACTTTTATTGCATAGATCGTTAGGGTCAATAATAAGGATGAAATCTCTCTAACAAACTTAATAAATTAAATGAAAGGAAAACCATGAAATCTTAAATTATAAATTGAATGGGTCAAGTTAAGCACCTTAACTTAAAGATCCATCTGTTTACTTGTGTCAGTAATTAATAATTATCATTGACGTCATTTATCCATTAAAATGACGAATTGATATTTAAATAAGACCATTGAAATTTGCACGTGTGTGTACTTAATGCAGACTCTTCTATCTTAAAATACTGGATCTCTTAAGAACTGAGTTAAATGGTTTCCCCGAGGCGGAGCGAAACCAAATAATTCTACAGCAAGATGGTGCTCCAGCCCATAACAGCAGAATCACTACTGCCTACATTAATAACCATTTTAATACCTGGATTGGTACCAACGGCACAATCAGATGGCCTGCGAGATCACCAGATCTCACCCCTTTAGTTTTTTTTTTGTGGGGATATGTAAAAAATCTAATTTACATGAAATCTTATGCGAATGTAAACGAGTTGAGAGTTGAAGTTCAGAATAAGATTTATAATATTCACCACAACACGTTATTAAATGTTACTAGAAATGAATACATAAGAAGAATAAATTTGTGTATCCAAGAAAATGGAGCCCATTTTGAGGAACTAATTAGTAGTTAGTTGACTTTTATTGTAAATAATTAAAATAATTTAAGATTTCATGGTTTTCCTTTCATTTAATTTATTAAGTTTGTGAGAGAGATTTCATCCTTATAATTGACCCGACCGATCTATGCAATAAAAATACAGGGTGTAATTTTTACAGATTTTAGTCGGTTCGATTCCCGGGTGTGGCAAGCGAATTTTCGAAAATCTTTGAATGCAGTTTTCTTTCTTTTCAAAATTAAAGGAATGTTTTCTTTGAGTAAAATTTTCTATCTACAGTATTAAGAGTACTTTCCCTCCAGGTGGCATTACAAAATTCCACCCTGTATATTAAACTAGATGCAAACAACGTTGAAAATGCTAAGACAGTTATGTGATATGATCTTCCAAGATCAACATGATTTTTGGTGTAGGTAGTATCAAAATTCCGGCTACCAATTCAGTCGACTGGACTATGTGATTTAATACTTTTATGGCGGAGTAGTATTTAAACTCTCTTACTACTCTCTCGGACTATTTAGCTTTTTTTGTAATTGTCATTATCGTAATTTCATGATTTCAATTTAAAAATAGCATCGTTATTGACTCTGCAATTTGTTACTACAGCGAATGGGTACTGTTTGTTCGTTTTCTGCAAAAAATACTGCCATCGCATTACCGATAGCGCTGAGGTGCATTTGCAACCCAAATCGACAAACGTGTGCTGAAACATATTTGGTGAAGAATATTGAAGTCAATAGTGCTCCAACATACAACATCCATACAAAAATTATTTGACCATCTGGTCGAAGCAACGTGTGACCCAAGAGCTGGTGAGTATCTGGCGCAGCGCATCAGCATTGCCATACAGCGGGGCAATGCAGCCAGCGTCTTGGGGACGCTTCCGACTGGTATTGATATGGATCAGTTGAGCTACCTGTAGTTTGCAACAGTTTGCAGTTAGCTCAATTATTTCAATTGTATAGTAATACTAGTTCTAATTTATTCAGTTTAGTCGTTTTAGCGTGAAAAGGTAACAGACGGACAGACACATAGACGTACAGAATGACTTTCTAATTTATAATTTTAGTATGGACATGGATTATGAGAAAAGATATAAACTGAAGAAATAACTGGGAACCTCTGTCCATTCTTTCCACATTCTTCCCACTAGAAATGGGTAATGAACCGACACGATTGACAGGACTTTATGTATACTGGCCTAATATCTAAATACCTACTTCTTAGTCTCGAGCACTATTTTCAAACTTCTTGATCAGCGCAAACAAGCAAGCCAACCCAAATTGTCCTAGCATTGTCAATCCCGCTTTCAAAGTCAAAGTTTCATCCCAGGCTTCCCCAACAACACTCCACAAAAGCATGTCTCCACCGGAACAACCTCAATAGCTCATGCACATACTGTTATCACTTCCAAGCGACCGCTCACACCCGAAAACTTTGCCAGCTAGAATCGAATAAGTTAACATATAGTAAATTTATGTTTGCTGCACTTGGCTGGGGTGTGAAGCATTGGTTAAGTTATTATACTAGCTTCTACCCGCAGCCTCGCACGCGTATTTTCAGTAGAATAAGTAGCATCTAAGTTAGGTTATATTCTAAATGTACGCCAAATTTCTTCTTCATGTGTTCAGTTGTTTTGGAAATCCTAGGTAACAAAATATCACATTTCACAAACTTTCGGCTCTATAATATTTGCAGGATCTTTAAGGTTGTAGGGATTCTCGGAAATCGTTCGAAGTGAGTCTGAGTGAACTACGTTTTATGTTATCGTAAAATAGAATTGTGGCAATACCTTTTACCTACTACTTATCGGTGATGTAAAAAGATACCTATTATTGAAATTGGCAATTCAAAAAGTGTTGCATTCACTTTTTGAATGATGATTTTAAATTCTTATAAAAAATTTAAATTAGATGTATAAAAGAAACAAAATATTAGAATTAGAATATAAACGAAACAATGGAGCTACTGCGGCCTGTTGCAAACAATCTAGAGGTAGGTACATAGCTCAACCAATCTAAATCATTGGAAGAGTCTCATAAACGCTAGCTGCATTGCCAAGATTTTTGATTCCTTAAAAGCTTGGTTGCTGTTAATCAAAGTTTTGCTAGAAACCATTAAAACAAAATTCGAACTGCAATATTGCCTTCAAAACGCAACATTTTTTATTTCCGTTCATACAATAATTGTATCTACACTTACAAAACTAAAATTCTCAAAATTTACATAGCCATGAAAATTGGAAATAAGGTGATATTTATTTCCGCCTTGATATAATTCTCGCTTCCTCCATATTACGTCAATTTGTTTCCTTAAATAAGCAAATAGAAATCAGCAACACTTAACGGTAATTAAGCAATTCCCTAACACGAACACGCCAATGACAACATCACAATTGCTGAAGGGAGCTCTCATAATTGGACTAAATAGCTTTAGTGTCGGTAATAGAAGAAGATGCTTCTCCTCAGATGTATTATAATATAATATAATCTCACCAAATGCTTTGGAAGCTATCAATAATAATCTAGAGTATTGTCTTGCTGGGTGATAGAATGTAATAATTAAACTAAAATACATGGAAGAACTTGTTACCGAAATTATATTATAGAACAACAACTTACTATAAACAACTTTTTATCAATTGAAAGTTATTTAATTAAGAACTAAGGGTTATTTTCAGTAATGGCTTCACAAGGCTTTGCAAGCTAGTTTTACAAAAAAATTAAATATGATTGCCTATCTTCTAGCATCTAAGATTTTTATTTCTTTTATTATATATTAAATATAGTTAAAAAATTGAAAAATCATAATGTTTAGTATCAATCATAATATTTAGTAGCATCTTTGTCACCTACTGAAGCTCGGAACCCCTAAAAAATAAATTAAACGAAACTCTACAACTAACTATCGATTACGTCACAGCAAATATTCCATTCGTAACCAATAGCCATCGATTTATAAATTAAATCAAACTATAAATGGGTCAATCTAGGGTAAAATCATTTCCTTATCCGCCCGATAGGTGGGCGGGCGGAATTCGTCACGTACAGCCGGTACGAGGCCGTCCCCACAGACATTTCAGTTATTCAAAAGGTCCTCTCTTCAACCTCATCATTATGGCGCCTCTCAAGCTGTCAAAGAATAGTTTGAATCCTTGGTTGCGTTATGAATATTTAGTATGTTGGTAAGTATGTAGTAATGTACATCATACATTGATTTAAACAGATTACCTATTATGTGCTGGCTTATCATAATTTTAATTATACATTTATTAAAAAACTCTCCTAAACTAACTAACACTAAAGTATCTACCATTATAATGTATTTTTTTATTTCAAGTTTTCCAATATTTTGGCATAGTTGCTTGCCCCATGATAACGAAATAACTGAAGTCACTGTGAGTACGTTTTATTGGCAGATATATCATACTATTTTTATTATATACCAATTAATATAGGCAAACAAAATAGTTTTTTCCGAAACGAGTCTATTTTGAAAGTCATTTTGGGAACGTATCAATTCGCTCAAGAAATTGCTAGTTTTCTGGCAGGTTAGTTAAGATTTACTCAAAGAAATTAGTTAGGACTTAAAATGATCATCGATCATTTTCGCTATACGTGCTATAAAAAGAAAAATAACCCACGTAAAAAGACAGCATAAAAGCATTCATATAAAATAATTCATAATACACACTTTAATCTTTCAATACTGAATACAATAAATACAGTACAATATTGTACACATCAGTAACTACCAATATCAGAAACGGAAACGCTGGTTTGACACATGACGTGTCACAGACAAACATAGTTGATGGTACTCGGCTGGCAATAACCAACTCATTGTGTCTGTGTTTATTTGCAGGAGTATAGTAGAAGCACGTACAAGCATGTCTATGAAACGGTTGGTTCCACATTTATTTTATGATATTCATTTTTTTTTCAAGAAAACCTGATATTTTGAATAATATAAAAATCGTGTGGCTTGTGAAGAGTTATTACTTAGTGAAGCAAAATTCATGGGGTAAATACAATTATTTTTATTATAGGGCCTGCCTGTCAAAATCAAAATCAAAAATTCTTTATTTCCATAAATACAATAAATGTAGGTTACACTTAGAAAAGGCCAAATTATAAAACTGAACACTGACGAAATAAAGTGATAGTTTTGATTTCTGTCGCTTCGGTATGTAGTGTAAAGAAAAGATGAAGAAACCTTTAGCCTGTTAGTTGTTATTTTTCGAGTTGGAGCAAAACCCATTCCAAGCTTTTTTCCCTCTAGATAATCAGATATTTTATAGTAAGCCTTTTTGCACAGCAAGGTTACGACAATTTATTTCAATTTATTTACTGATAATTTTCTGTGCCTGGTTCAAAGTAGTTCAAAGGAAAAGCTAGAAGAGAAACGTAAAAATGACCTTACCTATAAAACGTCCACAAAAGTGCCTTAATAAGCAGAAACTAGGTAAACCTTAATAAAAATCTGTGAGATGAATAGCAGTGTGCACTTGGGTAATGAACCCGTATTCAGCGGTAGAATGTTTTTAAGGTACAATTTGCTGAGCTTGCTACAGGCGTGGTTATATGATAATTTGGTTACATAACATTTTAGTTTGTAAACTGCTGAAATTTTCCTGCAGTTAAGTTTTTCTGTTTCAGATCCTTTTGTCTTCAGTGCTGCCAGAGCTAAATTTAAATTGCTTACAATTTTCTTTTCATCACATAGATATAAACTACAAATTACAATTAGAGAATGAAACAAATTAGAACTAGTATTTACAGTTGAGCTTACTGCAGACAGCGAAAGCGTCCCCAAGACGCTTGTTGTATTGCCCCGCTACTGTAGTTGTATACATACAGGTTATTTAATTAATTAAATTAAATTAATTAATTTGGGTAAATTGGGTAATTCTTCACGTGAAAACTACTTAAAAAAATGGGATTGCACCTTTTAATTTTGCACAGACGTAGAACAAGTCTTCAATATCACTAACGCGCTACTTCTCCATACAGATGCGTGCAAAATCGTAGGCACAAGCTAGTACAACATAACCGTAACTCAAAGATATAAGTAAAATTCTGCAGATATGGTAGGTTCTCCAGCGTTATTTCAACAAATGGCTTGTGTTGTGTTACAACCGAACGTAAAGACACGCTATTTCCAACTGGAAAGATTTGGGGGAGGCCTTTGCCCAGCAGTGGGACAAACCAGGCTAGATAAAAAAAAAAAAAAATGAACAACAAAGATGGAAAGTCGTACCTTTACCAAAGTGCGACTGAGACAACAATACGCACGCGAAACACGAACGCCGTCGGCGCCTGTCCGACTATGACTGGGGTGGATCGTCCTCATCATCATCATCACCATCATCATCATCAGCCTTTAATTATTAGTCCACTGCTGGACATAGGCCTCCCATAATGAGCGCCATAGCGCCCTGTCTTCAGCTTGCCGCATCCAGCATCTGCCTGCAGTCTTTCGCAGATCGTCATCCCACCTGGCCGGAGGGCGTCCTACACTACGTTTTACCCCAGCGGGTCGTCCTAATTGGACCTAATTTGAGCGTTACACTTTCAAGAAGCTAGTACCCAATCTCCCAAATTTTACTTACATCAATGTCATAACTCGTAGGTTAGATAACTATGTAGATTTGCTTTCTGCTTCAAGTTTCATCCCAACAATGTTGCGTAGGCCTGATAAATCCAATTTAGACCCAACACAGTACATATTCCTTGTAAATCAAGTCATGAATACAGAGAGTGTGATATGATTTTATACGCTGCCTTATGATAATGTAAGCTACCATTGCAGATAGGGGTGGCTGTGCCCTTAATTACGAGTCCTTTCTATAGAACCAAGTACCTACCTTGTTTATCCTGGTGCTTTGATCAGAGTTGAGTTTTACGATAGCATTGAGACTGAGTCGTGACAGGTTGTCAGGGTTGGCTTTAGTCATATTCTGCTTTCGTTATGTTCTGATTTAGCCATGAATCAAATAGACTCAGTTTTGAGAGACCCATCGAAAAAAAAAATTTACAAAAAAACATTCTGTGGGTCTCTCAAAACTGAGTCAATTTGGTTTTGTCATTTTTTTTCCTAAACTAATAGTTTTTGAGTAAATCACTAAAAACTGACATCCTACGGTTAACAGGCGGCGACCGAGCCAGTGACGTCACACGCACCCGCAGCGGTCACTCAGTGAACTTCGATAGTAATTTGGTCATAACTTCGTTTGAATATTAAAATAAAATTTTTGCACTGTTTGTTATGGATTTCTTAGCTCTATAAACCTGCATTCTCAACTAAAATCGTTACGGATCCTCATTACATTAGTCAAGTTCTCTTTTTGTCATACTCTGCTGTAGTAATTTTTTGCCTTTGCCACAGATATTATAATACTATACTAGTACCTTTGGCATATTCTGCTTTTGTCATATTCTGCTTTATAAGACGTCACGAAGACGTTTTTATACTATCATCAAACCGAACTCATGAGTAAAATTGCAATAATTAAAAAAACACGTTTTCATATGCAAAAGTTTATTTTTATTAATGTTATGAAGTACTTCAAAATAGTTTTGGAACGTTGATACGGTTCCGGGATTTTTGTTGATACTAAGGTATATCAATCAACTGGTTCGTCTCGCTCTAAATTCATCAAAGTGAAAGTTTGGATGTCTTGATGTGTTACCTCTTCACGGTAAAATTTCATAACAGATCGGGCTGGGTTTTTTCATAGAGGTAGTTTTAGACATGTATTAACAAATAGACTACTTTTATCCTGGAAACACGCGAAGCCACGGAACGAACCCAGTTTTTAATAAAAGAAGAAGATTTCACCGACATTATTTGCAAAACTTGTTTATTTTTATGTTTAAAAATAGAACACCTCACAATTTAATTCAGAGCTTAACAAACTTCTTTATTACACGTACCAACATAAAACATTATTTGAATTATTACTAAATGACAAAAGTTTTAGTACCTAAAGACCGCTAAAATTTTCACATTAGTCACTTTTATTAGGTCTTCAATTTTAGTCCTGGCATATCGCTTTGGGGCATAATTTAATTTACCCCATATTAGTAGGTACTAACAGGCAAGTAACAAAACATGTAGTTAAAAAATTATATATCCCCTCAGGTGGCACGCCCTGCGCCCCGCTAACCCCGTTGAGTGGCAGGTACTTCCGCAAAAATCGCGGAAAATCCGCGGAAATGCATCACAATGCATTATTTCGCTTATATCTTGATTATTATCTACTAACACCTCGTAACATCTATATATATTTGGATTCTCCATGAAATTTCCTACAAAACAGCTTGGAAACATTCTGATGTTGTATAACGTAATTAATGAGGTTGATTAAAATTAAATTATGAGAGGATATTATTGAAATGCATGACTGTAGCAGCGTAGTAGGAATTAATAACGCCTCCAAACATAAAATTAATTCTGAATTGAAATGGCTCGGAATGAATTCATTCTTTGTCAGCAGTCTTCGCTTTTTAACTTCATTATTTTCCAACAGTCTGGTATTAGACACAATTATAAAATAATTAGTGAAATAAAAGATAATTACTGAGTAGCATTCTTTCCGATGTAAAAAGCCGGAAGCTTAGGATAAAGAAAGCCCAAAGTAATTCCAACTAGGCGTTCTAGAACTTTTCTCAAGCTTGAAAGAAATTTAACTCAGATTTCTGGCAAACTTCCATTGAATATGCCTCTCAATATCTGTAGGCATTTTTTGTGGGTTAGGGTACATATCACCCGCGATAAACTCGCCTGTTGTACCTTTTCTAAAATGAGGAGTCGCCCGAATCAAAAAAAAAATCCGCTTGACAAACCAAAACTTGATTCGGCCAGTTGTCCCTTAACCCAAAGTGAAGTGAACAACTTACCCACGAGTAGATCGTCGTTACTTTTCGACGGTTCCGTATCGAAATGTTATAAACTGGATATTAGATAAGTACAATGGCTTACGCTCTATAGGTAACTGTTTGACTTTTCCGAACTTTTGGAAACATGACATTGTGTCGTGTTGATTTTCAAGCTTGGAAAAGATTGTTGCTTCCGTGAAATAAAAATTTGAAGTTGAGGATTGTTGGTTAGTCAAAGTGTAGCTTGATTTTGAACTGTGCTTACTTATAAGAAATCTATTAATGAAATCAATAAATTGATGTGCTATGCACAAGATCGAGACCTGCAGACTAAAGTGGCAAACACCGACAATTTTACGTCCACAATAACTATTCATAATGTACAAACTTACCTACACAACCTTTCTGAATAAAGTAATTCTTATTTCAACATTTAATATGAGTGTACTTAGAGCGAGCGGACGGATGGACAAAAGAACCCATAATAGGGTTTCCGTTCCTGCGGAACCATATTCCAAATGTTCGTATGCTAGTGATGTAGGTACGGTGTATTCTGCCTTTAATTTTTTTTTAGATAAAATAAATAATGCTGGACATTATCTAGCCCCAAAATAAATAAATAAATAATGCTGGACATATAGTGTAATGTACAGCATTAAGCTGAGTGAGGGCCTTTTTATAACAACTTTATTTATGTACCTATCCTACATGTGTATTTTTGTTTTTTAATTGATTTTGTTGTTGTTTTATATAAATGTCTTTCTATTTCTATCTAGCCTTAAAATATAATGTAGATATACTGTTTGTACGTTCGTACATTTGTGTTTTGGATATGGAGCATCTAAGGCGTCTAGAACGGAGCCAATGTAAGTCGTCAATGTATGTCTTGTTTTTTATTTCTTATATGACTTGGGAAAATAATGCAGCATTATATTAAACGATCGTTTAAAATTAGGTTTTCAATTTGCCTTTCCATAGAACTTCCTTAAGATTAATCTGTCAGTAAATTTCCACCTAACTCTTATGGTTGTTCAGCGGTGCCACGGAATGAGTGTACCTAGCCGAAAGGAGGTGATTCTGGACATCGCGGATCAGCTTGTGAATAGCGATTTTTTCGGTTTATTTACACCCTTTCCGCGGCAACCTGTATTAATATTATTCACCCGCCTCTCAGAACTCTTAACCTTGCCTCTGGGAAAAATCTACCCACGAGGAAACGATAAGGAGTACAAAATATTTGCTTTGTTGTATCAAGGTTTGAAGGGTTTGCGTATACTCTTGAAATAAATTGCAGTCGTCTTGAAAGTTACAACTTATTTATCAATATGATAGTTATAACAACTATTCGCGGTATTTCGCGACGACCTCTGTGGCGCAGCGCAGGTTCGATTCGACAACTGCTTGTTCAATCTGCAGATATTTGTGCCAGTTGTTCTGGGTGTTTTCTACATATTTAGGTATAAAAAAAATAATATTCATAGTAGTCCTAATTTATTTTTATTATCGATGGTAATTTTCTTTGTGAATGATACTTATGTAGTAAATATCATTTATCTAGTAACCATAACACAAGCTCTGCTTACTTTGGGGCTAGATGACGTTGTGTGAATTGTCCAGCATTATTTATTTTTCTATTCGCGTTATTTCACGACGACCTCTGTGGCGCAGTGGACGGATTGCCTGCACCTTCGCCTCATAATGCTTTTCAATTATTTAATTGTTATTTCCTTTGTTTACCCTATAAAGCTAAAGTAGTTCGTAAAGACTATTTTTTTCTTTACAGTGCCTTCTGCCACGGTAATATTATCCAACAGTATTTGGACTCGGCCGTATCTTTGAAATAAATGCCTACAGCCGCGCGGTAGGTAAACATGCGATAGGGCTGCCCGCCTCCACCATTTTAATTACATTTGCCTACTTTGTGTTTCCTTCCATTTAGTTTTGTGATTGTAAATATAGGAAGGTACCTACTTTTTTAGATAAACAAATAAAATACTTTGTGAATTGAATGGGAAGTGTTCAATAAAAATGCGTGTTGTGTTTTGATTGGTAGATTTAATTAAAAACCTGTTTATGTTTGAATAACAAATCGGTCAAATTTGCGACCGAAAAATATTTGCGCCTCGATTGAGACGTACCTACAAAATGCTTTATTATTAAATTTTAGGAGAATTTTTTGGAGAAAAAGGAATATCTTTTACTTGGTCATAGATACCTGCAGCTACTTTATTATATATGTACCTGAACTTATTTTTAGAAAAAAAAATCGCGCGGTTATTGTTAAAAAAACATCACACCATCCGTTCGTCACTGCGGCACAGCCGCGACTGTCTGCATGCTGAGCGCATGCCGAGATCGAGGCGCGTAGGTATAGCTCGCGTTTCGCCCGTTTGTATGAAGTCGGATTACTTATAGGATAATATTACCTTGCTTCTGCGCCCGCCAAAAACCTGGTAACGCTGTCATGGTCATCTGCGGTCAAGAGAATTAGTTAAAGACTTTTCGAAAAATAAGTGATTTTTTCTATTTATTTATTTACAAATCCGACTATAACTATCGCAGCAGGAAAAACTTAATAGTTTTTATTTAAAGGTAAAAGTTTTATTCGTATTACTTTGGTTAATAGTTTCCTTACAACTTTTGTCCTGAATATAATCTTGTAAGAGCCATTCCTTTCAGCCCTCAGGGACCGGACATTAGGGTGGGTCCATTAGCAAAGGGTAAACTAATAGTTAACAATCCGCCCTAATCGTCGGAAATCACGATCCCACCGCACTGGTTTACCGCATCTAGTCGACTCAATATTATAACCTATACTCAAACCATTCTCAAGATACAGCGTTTGAAAACCACTCGCAACACAAATGTATATCAAAAATACTGTTTTTGACGTAGAGTTTGAAGTATATAATCGTCATTATTAAACATTGTAAGAAAGTGCTGAAATCGACTATAGTAGGTAAGGCAATTTTAAAAAAAAATCAAAAACAGTGATTTATAGGTAAATACGACCATGCTTACAAGAAATTAAATCGTCAGGTTGTAAGTATAGAGTAGTATAGAATAGAGAAAGTATAGAGAAGTATAAATATAATTGTAGAAGTAGAGTTGTCGAAGCATAGAGATTTACTTATATGATAATAAAAATAAAGCATTTCTTTGTCTCTCAACTATAATTATTTCTGTAACATTAATGTGCAATAAATAAGTATTTGACAAGAAGTCGATCGCATTTTACCGAATAAGTACATAATGTGTCTTTGTATTTTAATTAACAATTAACGTTCTTTTTTGATGAAGCATTTCATTTCATAAAGCATTTCATTTCACACACAAACAGACAAACAAACAGACAGATTGTCTTGAAAGTGGCGCTTCTCCCTATTTAATACCTTGAAAAGGAATAGGATAGTTTTTCACACCGGCTTATGTGGATGACGATGGTCCATGTCTGTGAGAAATGGGCTCTTCTATGGGTTCTTTAATAGCACAGTTATGGTAGTTTTCATCTGGATGGAAAAATATTGCTTTTACTTAAATGTGTGCAATCTGTTTGATAACTTCTGAAGTTCTGTTTACTACGTGTTGGATTTATTGAAGTTTAAAAGAGTTTAAAATTACAACATTATGAAGAACTCTACTACTATGTATCCTTATATTTATTAAAGCGATAGTAATTCTGTCTGTCTATTACCATTTCACGCCTAAACGACTTAATGGATCTTAATGAAAATTGGAAGGGAGGTAGACGGTATTACGGGGACGGACATAGGCTAGTTTTTATCCCGAGCGAAGCCGTTGGCAAAAGCTAGTATCAAATAAATGATAATTGAAACAGTCTCGTTTTAATAGGCAACAAGAGAAAATAAAAAAATTTAGAACCCGCCGACGTTTATTAGCTGAACAGATTTTCATGAAACATGGCAAAAAACACTCGGGATAAAATTTTCTATGACACAAAAAAATCTAAACGAAAATCAGTTCATTCGTTTGGGAGCTACGATACCACAGACAGATATACAGATAAACCCGTTAAACTTATAACAGCCACTCTTTTTGCGTCAGGAGTAAAAAAAGCGAAAACGAGCGAATTTAAAAGTGTCAAAACTATTGCTAACTATTGATGCTGAAGTCCACCGAAAACACCCTTGCTTCAAGAGATAGGTTTTGATGTAGAACCTACCTCACCTAATTGTTCAAGAAGTAATGTAGCCGATGATGTTTGTACTGTTGTTTTGATGGAATTTGTACCAAACTCGCAAGAGAGAAATAATTGTAATTGACAGTTTTCATTTATTATTTCTTGCAATAGTATTCTTGACGATTTTTTTTAACCTTTTAGTAAGTAAGCGATTAAGTAGTAATTAGTTTAATAAGAGGTTTATTTAAGTTAATATAATTACTAGGGTGCCTTATTCGCTTTAGCGTACAAAACCTTTGTAAATAAATGATTATTTTATAAAAAAGAGAGATAGGTTAAAACCTCTTTCCCTCGAAGCTTTGTCATATAACTGTCTCACTCGTACAGACGCCCTCTTACGTGATATGTCATGTAAGTAGGTGCGTACCTACGCGGAAACTTAATTAAAAAGCTTTTCCTTCAGTTAGTTTCGTGGGAAAGCGAAGGAGCTTCTACTCGTATAAGCCACGACGTTTTATTAGCTCGAGCTGTCGTTTCATGATCAATTTTCTGTTTGATCAAATGAATTTTGACTTTGATTGGTGAGGCTGTTAGATAAAATAAGGCTTGTCAGATCTCGCATAGCGACGAAGGGTTTTGTGGCAATTTAATTTTCATTATCCTACCTACTTGTATTATAAAGGCAAAAGCTTGTGCCCTTGTACCGTTGTGTCGTTGTAAAGATTTTTGGCCGAAGACAACGTCATAACTACTAAATGGATCAGGCTGAAATTTTGCACAAGATCCTGGAATAACATAAAAGCTACTTTTTATTCTAATAAACGCGTTTGAAGGCGCGGGCAGAAGATAGTTTCACATGTTTTTGTATCACACTAATATTAGAAATGCGAAAGTTTGGATGGATGGATGGATGGATGGATGATTGTTACTTCTTCACACCAAAACTACTGAACGGATCAAGCTGAAATTAGGTATAGGTAATATTGGTAAGTCTAACCCTGGAATCAAACATAGGCTACTTTTTATTCCATAAATCAGTTCACATGCGATAGAAATAATCTCAAAACGTTTCCATAGAAACAAAGCGTGCGAAACCACGGGCAGAAGCTAGTTGAATTATATTTTGCATTGTTTGCTAAAATTTGTTAAAAATATTGTGCTCGTTTCAGTCTAAGGACACCTGTTACGTTTATTCTAGTCCGAAAAATTCGGACCGAAGAGACCAGCGACAAGACAGATCGAAATTAAGAGATTTCCAAAGCCCTACTAACATTTTATTTTATTTAAAAGTTTATACCACGTAGTACGGGGCTGCCAGCTCACTGTTACATACACAATTTTTTTATCCAGCCTTCATTTGGTTATTCAGCGTGTCAAAGCTGAAATTAGATTTCACATTCGGCAAAAATACTGAAATAAGATCACGCTCTCGCAATAAATAACTGGGACTAACACAGCATCAATCGTGTACAAAGCCTATAAAACCACACGGTGTGATTAGCCAGTCCCGCCAACAAACGTTAATTTTTAACTCAGCGCTTTATTACAAAAGTTTTGGTGTTTTTGTGGAGCCTAAAGAACATGACGTTGATGATTCTTTTTGAAACTGCAAGACTTGTCATCGTTCCTAATTGAAATTGAAATAGTTTGGTACTGCAGAAAGTGCCTACTTATAGTACGGTTCATAATTCATAATTTTTTATTGCACAAAATTGGTACAAATAGAATAATGGCAAAGGCGAGCGTACTCCTAAAAAGAGTTCTCTTCCAGCAAACCTTATTGAAAGAGAAAGACAAATTTGTAACAGTGGGTACATGTGCTTAACACAAAGGATACAAGATTCGTATTGTTATCATTAGAGAAAGTTGTATTAAGTAGACATAAACCAATTTATTACTTGCATATGTAAGAATCCTTGACAGGTTAAAACTGGTTCTAACCGTGGTGGCAGTCACAGCGTAAGAATTGACAACTCTAACTCAACCCGTGGATATCGTAAGAGTCAGCTAATGGAACCTACCAGGGGCAGGGTTGCAGCTTCATTAAAATTTGTATTTTGAACATATTTACTGCGACCAACGCCGTTGCATCCGCCTGCTAATCGTGGTGAATATGGCAAACCTCTACTTGTTTGGGGCTTGGGGTGGCTCGTTCACCAGAGGACGTATGTGTACTGAAAAGGTCCATGTGATTTGATGGGATCGAATATTGGATCATGTGTTCATAATATTTCCAAGTCTCTCGTATAGTGGGAAACATTAGGAGCTTTATCTATTAACGAGATTTTTCGGCTCCTATTAGTTACGAGAGAGTACTGACATATTTATACCTATTGCTTTTGAAAGCTTTGTCATAGAAAATTTTCTTAATTTATGCCGTTACTGACTCACTCAACGAATTCTAAGTGCTAGATTTACTTAGCAATGAAATATTATAGTCATTAATTGACCGTACACCTATATTTGGTTCAAAGAGAAAACCAAATTGTGGTGTACTATGGGATTTGGCGGGATCGAATTTCGGATCGTGTGTTCATAATATTCCCAAGTCTCTCGTGTGGTTGGAAACATAGGAGCTTTATCTAGTTACGAGAGAGTACGGACTCATTTCTCCAACTCGAAAAATAACAACTAACAGGCTAAAGGTTTCTTCGTCGCTTCTTTACTTTAGTCTACATACCGAAGTGACAGAAATAAAAAATATCACTTTATTTCCGTGTCAGTGTTAAGTTTTATAATTTGACCTTTCTAAGTGTACAGTTAGGTATTGTATTTATGGAAATAATGAGTTTTTGATTTGATTCGATTTGATTTCATTTTGTGCCTACTGATTTTAAAAGCATAGCAATTTTTCTTATAATTTGCCGTTACTGACTCACTCAACGAATTCCAAGTGCTAGATTTACTTAGGACCTTCCGCAATGAAGTATTATAGTCATTAATTGACCATACACGTACATTGGGATACCTATAACACTGCTGGGCTACATAAGTCCTCTATCTATATCCTTATAAATAACATATGTACATGCAGTCGAACATACATAAAGGTGGATGTATGTTCGGCTGCATGTACACTGTTGTACATGCAGCCGAACATGTTCCGATTTGAATGTCAATTGTGGACCAATTGTGTTATTTTGGTCGGTTAGACAATGATCCCGAGATGGTCTCATTAAACTTAATAACAGTGTAAATATAAGGAAATATTTTAGATTTTTTTTAACAATCAGTTTTACTCGGTACTTTTGGCGGTACAACCAAGTATGGTGGTTTGCGTCAAGCTAATGACGTTATCATGGGCAACACGATAATATTTTATTTTTCGTTCTACGTTTAAAATTATCTACAAATCAAAACACACGTCCGCGGCTATGTTACGACAATAACTAACATAGAGACAACGTAACCGTCCATGAAAAGGAAACAAACGCATTCAAATCATGATAGAACCTATTTCATTTCTGACACTATTCGTATGCATTTGGTTATTTTGGCCTAAAGTTAGCAACACTAGTTATTTTGTAGCCAGTCGGACAATCAAAGCTAGTAACACTATTTATATTCTAGCTAGTCGAACTAGCAAAGCTAGCAACACTAGTTTTTTTGTTGCCAGTCGGACAAGCTAGGTTTCAATTCGGGCCCAACGGGAATTTGATTTGTTAAAGTGGTAGTAGATTTGTTAGGTTCTTTTGTAATGGGTAAATAAATAAATAAATCGTTTAATATGGAACAGAAACAATTGTTGATGAAACCTTTTACTATTGATCGACCATCGGATTCTGTACTCACTTAAAGGACCCACAAAGGTTCAACACGTTCACAGTATAGGTACCATCATCATCATCATCACCCACAGCCGGATTTTACCCACTAGGTATAGGCCTCCCGAAGTTTGTGACATCCACCACGGTCCTGTGCTTACCACCTCCATTGACGACCACGACGCGTACCATGTCGTCGACCCACCTCGCAACCGGGCGTCCGATATTTCTTTTGCCCACTTTTGGCCACCAATCAGTTGTTGATTTGCCACCTATCATCACCTCGCCTTGTAATGTGTCCAGCCCTACTCCATTTTAGCTCCATGACTACCAACATCCTGGACTTTTGTCCTTCGTCGGATCTCGGTGTTCGGTACTCCGTCTGTAAGGTGGATGCCGAGCATGGCGCGCTCCATGGCTCTCTGTTCAACTCTGTACACAGTCTTCTGCGGAAGCGTCCACGTCTCGGCGCCGTACGTCATGGCGGGCAGTACAATTGATTAAATATGCGGGTCTTCAGATATTGTGGAACTTTCTTTGATTTCAGGATGTCATCTAGCTTGCCAAACGCAGTCCATCCTAGCTGGATTCTTTTCATAAATTATTTTTGTATAGGTAGGTACTATAAGCCATAAAATACCTAAGTTTGAAATGTGTTAGCAAAACCATTATCTTCCCTTTTTTCATTTTGAGTATTATTTTGCCCACTAGCGACACTTTTAAAGCTACATAAAGCAAGAGGATTAACAAAGTCCCTTTGTTAAAGCTTTTAATTTTGCCATTAAGTATGCCTCATTGGAATAAGTAGACTTTGCCAAGCTAAATAAAGCTCTTAAAGCTTTGAGATAATGTACCTACCATTAATGAAATAAAGTTTACTACCTCCACCTACTCAACAGCCTATATTGGTCCACTGCTGGACGCAGGCCTCTCCCTGATAAGCACCTTATTGGCTTTTATCTCATGGGGGTAATGCCCATAATCCCCACGCTGGGCACGCGGGTTGGGGATCGCAGTTCGGTGGTAGGATTGTGCTGCAGGGGGCGCTGCTGCCCGCTCCCGGTGGATATCCCTTAGTTGCCTATTACGACACCCGCAGGAAGAGTCGGGGTGGTGTAAATTCTAAGCCGGCACCATACAGCTAGCAAAGTATAATAACGTATACATAATTAAGACTGGGAAGATAAGTATCTGTTAAGCTATAATTAAACACTTTTACAAAAATACCTACAAAATCACAACAACTTATTTTCCCCAGTTCGACTTTAGTTCAACCTAGTTTGAACAGAAATCTCATGAGAAAAATAAAAGAATTTAAGAAGTAAAAAGAAAAACGAATACACAAATAATATCAGCAACTTGAAAACATTTTCTTTGTAGAAAACAATTTTCCGGGCAGTTTATAAAATAAAAGCATCAGACTTGCACAGGCCCCTCATAAAAGTTTTGAAGAGCCAAACTGAACGTCACTATGCACAGGGGCTATTCTGCTACTTCTACAATGATAGCCTGCCAACTGTTTTCTGTACCATAAAAATGTAGGTATACTTAAGAACGATTGCTTAAGGGAGTTCCACGGTAAATTGCAAAATTCTGTCCTTACCGTTTTATAGATTTCTCTAAAGCTTATCTAATATATCTAAATGGTTTCAATAGTAAATACATACTAGTTCTAATTTATTTCTATTCTTTGATTGTAATTTTCTTTGTCACTAAACATAGCATTGAAACGACCAATATCTGATCTACACGATAAAATACTTCGTTTTACAATATTTTGTATAGTTTCATAATAAATTACTGTAGAAAATACAAAAAAAATGCGTGGGGTTTTAACCTTCACAGTAAACATCAAATGAAAAAAAAAACATTTATAAGTACTTCAATTATATATCTTTTTTTAAGCTACAAAGATTTTCGTAATTATTATTAGATTCAATACAATACTTATAAAACCCCAGAAAAACTTATTTTTGAAAAGCGCCTTGCGGAAGAATTGAAGCAAATTTAATACTTTTCCGAAAGAATTTCAACCTTGACGCAGCGGGGCAATGCATTCAGCGTCTTGGGGACGCTTCCGACTGGTATTGATATGGATCCGTTGAGCTACCTGTAGATTGCAATTAAGTCAATTGTTTCAATAGTAAATACTAGTTCTAATTTATTTCTATTATATTTTTGTAAATTTGGACAACTCGTATTAAGGTACAATTAATTTGGGAGAACTTAAAATCTAATTGGAATGCTATCTTAAGAGGGAAAGCTGGAATCGAAAAGAAATAATTCCAGTTTTCCCCCTTGTCACCATAATCCTGTTTTAGATTCAGTATTCAAACCTCTTTTAGCAGGTTAGCTGATCTGGTACCTAAGTGTAAATGGTACTTTGGTTATGAACCAAAGAATGGAGGCTTTGTAGAAACTACCGCACTCATAAAACAATGAATGCCACTAAAACGTAAGCGTTGGTGTAAATCCCGGGCTCTTATCTTATTTATACGTAGGCAGATAGAGAAGAGTACCAACCGTCCATGGTATTGTTTTGAATTGATTGATAGGAATAGAATAGAATTGAAAATACTTTATTGTACACTTAAATCTAATAGGAATAGGTTGAGGAAACCAACAGGATGGATGTTTTGAAACTGACTGGCCCACAATAAATTTGTTCAAATTCAAACTTGAGTAGAAACTCTAAATTAGAATTCCATTTGATCTAAATTAAAAACAAGAGGAACTAAAACACCTACCAAAGAGTCTTTGAGCTTCATCCACCGAAATGAGGTCAAAAAAGTTTGGAAGCACGAGGCTGCATTTAATTGTGGCACTACTGTGCGTTCTAAAACAGTTTTCAAATATTTTCATTAAATCTAAACTGATAGTAGATTTTTAGTGTGTTCCGTACAATTCAGGTTTCGGAAAGAATCATCCTAAAAAAACAAAGGACAACCTATTCATGAGATTTGGGACTGAATCGAGTGTCGAGGGTAGGTTAGCAGGACTTGTTTACAATGTTTTAAGCTTGTCTTCATCTCTTGGGAAATAGGTACCTACCTAAAGTTATTCAAACTTGAAAACATCGATTCAAACAAAAAACTGCTGTTTCCCAACAGTCCCAACAAAACTGCAGTTGTTCGGGCAACCCTGAAACTTCCGTTCTGGAGGATGTTTACGCATTCCACTCTGATTTGTTGCCAGCCTTTTTATTGTCTTCTCTTTTTATTTTCCTCCAACTCGTTGGTTTTGCAATGATGTAGGGAAACACGAACAGCTCTACCTATTAACATTTTAGTCTGACAATATTTTATAAACAGGATGCTCTAATTTTGGAGACAGAACAAAGTGAGAATTTGGTTCAACCCTGGGTCAAATCGCTCATGGTTCTAAAACTTGTTTTAGACATCTCTTTTTGGGTAGAATTATTCGACGGAGAGCAAGTGATGGAGATGATGAGAAGATGGAGTTCGATAGAGTTTTCATTAAATAATTTAAAATCAGTCCAGCTTGGTGATGTGTGTGTAGAACGCCCTCCGGCCAGATGGGATGACGACCTGCGAAAGACTGCTGGAAGATGCTGGATGCGGCAAGCAAAGGACGGCGCTATGTCACCTTATTATGGGAGGCCTATGTACAGCAGTGGACTAGTCAACGATGATGAACAAGCTGTTCTTTCCACGCTGTGACAAAGATCTCAAATTACATTGTTCCACTTGCTTCCACGAAAATTTACGCCGCGGTTGCTTTAATCGAGATATGTATTTATTGTTTCTGTGTTTTATGGCTCTGTAGGTTTCTATTAATTTAAAATATGCTTGATAAGGGTTAATTTCTACGTTACGGTGCAGAATTGTTTTTGAATAGGTGTTTTAAGGGTTCGTAAAGAAAAAGGCTTAGAAATTTGTAAGCATTATTGTTTGAAATGAGAATACTTTCTCACTGGTCGCTTTTGTAATCGTCGTTACGTATTTAAGGTAGTCTAACGAAATTAATATTATAGGTTCTTGACAATTTTAACGCAGCGTGCAAAATAAATAGGGATGGAGTAGTACCTACCTACCAAAAAACCCACATCTAAGATGACTTTATTCTACTTAAGTACCTACCTACTTTTAAAAGCTTTCTATCAGAAAGTTAAGATACAAAAATACTCTTTTCCATCAATTCCCGTACTTCGCAAATCCTCTTAAGGACCTTTTAGGGTGAGTAGGTACCTAATGTAAAAGTTAAATCTATGACTGCTTTGATATCTTCTTATTATGGGCAAAGATGACAGCTGTGTGGTGCCGGCTTAGATTAGAATTTGCACCACCTCATCTCTTCCCGCGGGTGTCGTAAGAGGCGACTAAGGAATATCCACCGGGGGCGAGCAGCAGCGCCCCCTGCAGAACAATTCTACCACCGAAGTGCGATCCCCAACCCGCATGCCCAGCGTGGGGATTATGGGCACTACCCCCATGAGATAAAAGCCAACAAGGCGCTTATCAGGGGGAGGCCTGCGTCCAGCAGTGGACCAATACAGGCTGTTGAGGTTAGAGATTAGAATAGGCAGATATTATAATACTATCTTGATAGGTAACCTATTCCAACTATTTTTTAACAAGTGAAACATGGTGATGGTGTACCTTTTCGCTATATCCTTCTTTCGTATTAGCACTCATGGACCAGTAGATACTCGTAAGATTTCACCAACTCAGTATAAATAAGTACCAGTGCATTTACCTTCTTACTAATTTTAATAATAGATAAGAGATAAATAAGGGAAGAAGCTGTTGGCCTGTAACACAGCTACATTGTAACTACCACAGGAAACAGTGTCCAGACTCCATTGTTACACTTATTTTCTTAAATAAACGTTTTGTATTACTGTAGGCACTTGAAAAGACAAACAATTTGCAACCTATAGCCGCATTTCATAATTACCAGGTAGGTTATTTCTGTCTCATGTGGCCTAGACCACACCTAAGTCTACGAAGACCTACTAGTATCTAGTAAAATGTCTAAAAACGTTGCAAACAGAAGAATTGACTAGAAAACTAGACCGACTAGAAAATCACGCTGTAATCACAACCTAATGTGAAAAGGGTTATTCTCATAGCCATGAACAATAAAAGGTTTTCACTAAGCTATTTATTTCACCTACCCGTATCTAATAGTACGAGTATCTTTGACCGCTTCAGCTACGAACTAATTTGTGAATTAAAATTTATGGCCAGCTCAGAAGCAATTAAATTTACCTAACAAAAAATTAATCATAAATAATGCTGGACAATCTACACAGCATCATCTAGCCCCAAGCTAAGCAGAGCTTGTGTTATGGGTACAATGTAAGCATAGAGCGAGAATAAAATGGTATGGTTTTAAATACCGACCCTAGAATTGTTCAAATGTCTTTATTTGTCACTAAAGACAGTCGAGTATTATTTCAAGATGAAGATATTGCACGAAACGAAGTTTTCTTTCGTTATCTCACCCCGAACGAAAATGAGGATCGTCCATTTTCAGCTTTGCTTGCTTTTCACGTCTCGCTATTTATTTGACCCGATATTTCTGTTGATTAATTTGAAATTCCGCTTCAATCATTTTCAATGAAAATCTTGACTTGAATTTAAAAGTATTTTAATAAAATTACGTAAGTCTACTCTTTTAATTTTCAATTGTCCTTTTGGAATTTATACCCACACAATAATTAATAAACGTATTCCCATAACTAATATTCGTGTGCCTCCTACAAAATAAAAAATGCTGATATACCTCCTTACAAGTTAATTTTAACAGGTACATAAAATGGGAGAAAGATATTCCTAAGATTCAAACTTACTTTAAGGTCCCTAAATTTTCATACCTAACTCAAACAGCTTACATATTGCTCCGTGAAAAATATTTCCTATTCAATAACTGAACTCTCAGACATCAACCCCAGATATTCAAACACTTTAGCAGCTCTAGATTTCTTCACTTCACACATAGTAAATTCACGAGGTCAAGTTTTCAAAGCAAACCGTAACCACTAGGTTTCTAAAGACCAAAAAACTTACCTCGTTCCAGAAACTCAACACTCACAGCACAACACAAACAGAAAATCACTCTTTTAATTTATTTAGTTCGAATCGTCTCTCGTGTTTTTAGGAGGTGGAAGCACGTCCTGCTTCCATGACGTCTGAATTCAGACTGAGGTCTGGAGAGTCCGGGATATCAGACTGTGGCTACGAAAGTCGAGATAAGTCAAGTGCGCTAAGCTGATTACGGCTGGATTTCTTACGGCGTGACAGGATTTTATACGCTCTAATTTTTCATCAACTTTACGGGAGCTTTTGGTTGCAAAATTGAGACAAAGCATTGTTAGCTCTATTGATACTATGATTGAGAAGAAATGACAATTCCACAATTCTTTTGAATTAGGTTACTATTAATTATTCGACGCTGGTCTTCCGTCAGAGCCATTTTGCTGGCGTTACGGATATTCTTTTGACAAAAAAAGTATTATATTATATTCAGTCATCTAGTACCCATAACACAAGCTCTGCTTAGCTTGGAGCTAGATGATGCTGTGACGACTGTCCAGTATTATTTATTTATTAGGTATCCTTGTTCGTTCCTACCAGCGTTACATGGCGTAATATAACGTGTTACACAGCGAACGCTCGTGCGGTCAGTACGGAGAAAGAAGGAGCTCGCAACAAGCAACGAATCATGCTTGCTGCGAATGATACATTACGCCTGATGATTTGCAACACCAAATAATTTTTTTATTTATTTAAAAAAGGGCATCCTACGTGAAAATCACTTTATGGTTTAATAGTACATTTCAGCTCTTATTATCTACGTGTTTTCACACTTATGGGACGCTGCAGCGTGCACAGAATTTTTGCTTAACTTAACTAATCCTAATAAAATAAACAGTAAAGATGATGAAGGTAGTTAGGTTCAATAACACTCTATTCTTAATAAAATTGTAGCTCACGAATTTTAGCTGAAGTTATTACTTTCGCGAAAAGTTATTTAGAATAAAAGTTGTTTAATACTATGCTTAGATTAAAACTTACCTACGTGATTTATGTGACGGCACGTGCAAACGATAGGTACATTATTAAAACAACCCAGTACGTTATTTCGTAAGTATTAGCTTTGTCTGTATTAAAATGAATTAGAAATTGGATAAATGCTTTTACTACCAACTCAAGGGATTATACTCCGAAAGGTATCCATCATTTCCAAAGTTCTTGGCTATCAAAAAATTTGCAAAGCTTTTACGTGTGTCGAGTCATACAGGGTTTCACCGTTACAAACAAGAGTAAGGGTACATCTCGTCCGCGGACGAGTTGTACCTTTTCTAAAAAGCATAGTGGACAACTCGTCCGAATGAAAAGTCTCTTGGCTTTAAACAATAGGTCACAGAATAGATAATTAAACTTTAGTACAATGCAATTCCAATACATATAACAATAATATCTTGCAAACACAACAAGGAATGTCGTGACCTCTGAAGTTTTTCACATATTGTCCGCATACATTCAACTTAACGAATTCTAAGTACCTACTTAAAGTATATAGTCAAAAAGTTTTCCATGAAAATAAAGCTTAATGCTTCTTTTAAAATCTGTTGTATCTAGCAGATGACCCATTTCTCGTGTGTCAAAGCTTAGAGCCCGGAAGTTGCTAATTCAACACATCCGGCTTTTGTAAAGTTTTTTGAGGCGAACCTTGTGAATTTTCCCTTCAAGGTCGTAAAACTGTATAGACACTTGTGAAACAATACCCTATTGAAGTTGCTCTTTGTAATGCTACAGGGAGCGATTGATAGACAGCTTTATGTCTGCCTTTGTTTATTTTAAGGTAAGTATAGACTAAGGCGTTTGCTAGAGCATTATCCTAATAAATGCGAAAGTTTGGATGGATAGATGGATGGATGTTTGTAACCTCTTCACGCCAAAACTACTCAACGGATCAGCCTGAAATTCCCCCGATCCGTGATGTGTTGATCCGTGACTTCATTTATTCCGTGATGATCACGGAATAAATGAAGTCACTAGCTACTATAAGGCTGCATGCAACTGCCGAGAAAAAACTCGATTGCGCGGCACAGTTGCATCATGGTGCAGATCATGAAAAGTAAACTTATTGAAGACAAAATACTAACTTTTACGATGCAATAAACATGAGAAAGCTCAAAACACCGGAAATCATGATAATATTCCAACCAACGTACCTACTTTCGATAGGTACCCTTCCATTTACACTTATTTATTAGCGAGTGGTGAAGTGTTATCACCACCAGAAATAAGTGCTAGTCATCTCATATCTCATAATTTCCATTCCATAGCAATATTTCCTTTTTATACGCCACTGCGAGTTTGAAACATGGTGCGTTCGTGAATAATGGTGAAAGTTGAACCAGTTTAAAATTGAACTGTCTGTATTTCGGTTGGATATTAATTTTGAGGATTTCGCTTGCCATTTTAATGAAAATTAATTTAACACGATGCTGGTAGAGTCTAATTGCGTGCTTAGGAATACTAAGTTTGCCATTTATTTTTGCTGTCACTTAATATTGGAAATTTATTACAATGATAAAATGTGGCGTCGTTTAGCGATTTCTTGGCCTATTAAATAATCTCAGAGTAAGGTTTTTTGTTATTTTTGTGCGTAACCCCACACTCAGGGTAATTTCTAAGAAATCAAATAATATCGTAAAAATATTCGACTTCGACGGGACTTGAACCCGCATCCTTCCGTCAGTACGGGAATGTGCTAACCAACTACACCACGAGGTCAAGTGACGTAGGAGTTGAAAATCTTTTGGGACTTCCTACGGTCTCTAGCGCCGTTAGCTCCACCTACAGGGGAAACATTGAAGTTTATCCAATCCTGTTCAAAGACTTAAGTTACATTTAGTTCGTTTGACGAGAGGTGTTGCGTTGCTTAATTCCAAAGGTTTTTATTATTATAGTGCGTAATCCCACACTCAGGGTAATTTCTAAGAAATCAAATAATCGAAGTCGAAAATGTTTGCGATATTAATAGATGTCTTAGAAATCTCAGAATACGTAACCTATTGTAGAACCTTTATGTCTATATAATACAGGTTAGGTTCAAATAAATTCTATGAAAAATTAAATTCCTAAGTATTTCTAAGTGTTTAAAAAATACAAATATTCGATAGAAACTTGCAAGTTATAAAATGGAAAAAAATGGGTAAAGGCATTGTAAAAAAATCATACGAAATTTACATAAAATATTGCGGACCTTTATTGATAAGGCTATCTTATTAGGTAGGTGAGGTAGGTACCCGTACCTACCTAACCTACCTTCCTAATTCTGACTCTAGAACTTTTGCTTCAAGAATTTGAATAAGCTTCAGGATTTTACCCGCTACCGGATTTCATCTTTCCATTTGTTCTCCATAATTTACAGATTGGTATTCAAACGTAATCTTCTCTCCCATGAGTGATTCATAATTGTTTTATGAAAACGACGTAGGTTTCCTGACCAGCATTAAAACTGGCCAAGTGCGAATCGATTCGCACACGATGGGCTCCAAAAATGACATCGAATTTTGAAAACAGCAAATAGCTAATGCTGTCAAGTATAATAGCATCTTTAGTATGACACTTGAAGCTCTCTGGTATGTCAGAAAAGGCAATTTTTATTGTTTTCCCGCATCGATCAAAACTTTCCGGCCGGCCCCCCTTAGATGCACAATGCGCGCCCTGAAAACGTCAGTATCAAAAGGTATCCCATTTGGCATTTTGGGATACCTTTTCAACTAGTGTCATTTTAGCTCTCGGACCGAAAGCATGGTCAAGTGCTCGTATAAAAAATGCAATAATCGACCGACCATGCAACAGAAAAAGCATGGAATTTCTTATTTTCAGTAAGTTTAAATGTAATTTTTACCTGTGTATTGTGATATGAGCCAATTGAGCCTTATATACTTGAGAAATCAGCATTAAATATTGTTGTTGGGTTTGTGGGCCTATGTAAAAATATTTATTTTGTTCGGAGCGGCCATTGTTTCTATTTTTTTTTTATTTATTTGTGGTAAGTTGTAAGTGATTAATTTTTTTTTCATGAAAAGACACTTAAAATAACTGGTTGAGGTTTATAAAATAACTAGCTGACCCGCTCTCAATTTTATTTGCGTGGACTCTCTAATAAAAGAAAGACTACCAAAAGTATTAGATTTGATCAACTTAATATTTATTTTTATCCTTATAAAAATAAACAGTGTATAAATTATTTTTAGGTACCTTCCTACCAACCTACAAAATAAAATAAAATAAATTCGACTCCACTAATCTCTGGTTCCGCATGCAAAAAACTTGACAGGCTCTGCGCAAACTGTCTGCGTCAAAACAAAACGTGGACACTTTTGAGTGTCATTCTTGTAAGGTTCTAGGTATCTACGGGGGAGGCCGCATACTTGATCGATGTTTTCCCGATATCATTCTTTGGGCACCAAACCCTATAGCAAAAAATTATACATAGGTACAGTAGCAGTTATAATTGGAGACAATCTTTAAAGATCATACACGCACTACGATTTAAAATAGTAAATTTTACGTAATTCCAAATTTCAGCTCAACATTATTAGGTACTGATTTTATAATTTTGTAATGGTGTTAAAATAAATTATGCTATTTATTTTTGATGTTTCATTTTATAATGAAATAGATAATATATTAAGCCTCAAAATTATGGTAATTACGAGTATTAAGTGTAAAGTGAATCTAGGACACAAATAACAATAAATTTTAAAAAGGTCGCACCACGAATGTCTGCAAGACAATGTCTTAAGGGGGTATAGTACCTCAAATTGCTTATTTTCAACTCCGTTGGACCTCCATATCTTCCAAACTACTGAATATTTAACTTTGAAATTTATATATGGTAAAGTTCAGGACTTATTCTATCGATCATATGTTTCGAAAACACGATGCCATAAAATTTTCTCGATAGAAAAAAATCGCAAAGTTACCTCTAATTATTTACTAAAACCCTAATTTCTCAATAAATACAGATGATACGATCTTGAGATTAAGCATAGTAATTGAACTAAGTTTAAAGAACATTTTATCTGTTGCTTTTTTTTCAACTAACTATTCTAATGTTTGTGGGGAGCAAATAACTAATAAAAACTTGATTTTTGGGCTTACGCCGCTTTGCTCTGTCCCGCTCCTGTGAACGCGAAATCCTATGCCTATCCTCTTCACACAATAACGAGGTAGGGTACCCTTAAGAATCTAGGTCACCATTTCTGACCGCCACTGTACCTACTGAAAAAACGAACGATACCTACCTGCTTAGTTTTTATAAATAAATTTTCTCATACATACTCTAATGTTATAAATTATAAATATATAATATATTTTTTTAAGTCTCTCGGTCTGTCTGTTGTTACCTTTTCACTCCGAGGCGGCTGAACGGATCATAGTGAAATTCGGCAGAAGGTAGATGATATTCCGGGGACGGACATAGGCTACTTTTAATTTTGTAAAATAACGTGCAAAGCCGCGGGCAGAATCTTGTTTAAAATATAAACAATACTTGGCTTGGAACGTACTGTCCCTTTTAAATCTATTCCAATCCAAAAAAAATACTTATTATGATTTTATCTAGTTACCTGCTATAGTTTCACAGAAATATACACCCTTTTAAATAAGTTACCAGTTCTAATTTGATTGCCGTTATTACGAGTGACAAATTATCTCAGCTATTTCGTTCAAAATGTTTAAATTTCTAAATAAATTTTCCCCAGTTATTGATTAACTAAAATGTCGCCCACCTTGTACTTGTAAATGAAAAAGGTAAATCTCTAATTAATTAGTCGAGTTTGAGTACTGAATTACAAAACAAAGTTCACCCTTTGAGCCCAATCACCGCTGTGTTTAATTACTTGAATTTCAGACGAATTAGGCCAGATTTACACAATGCGTGTGCGATTTTCTTCGACGATAGGCATTTTATTGTAGGTACATATTTATATAATAACGAAAATTAAGAAAATTATCCTAGTATTTACAATTGAAACAATTGAGCTAACTGCAGACTGTTGCAAACAGTCTACAGGTAGCTCAACTGATCCATATCAATACCAGTCGTATGCGTCCCCAAGACGCTGGCTGCATTGCCACGCTGTATGGCAATGCTGATGCGCTGTGCCAGATTAAAACCCGAAGAGCCTTGGTACCCGACGGACCTAGGGTCTCGAGTCCAAGGGGAGCAAAATTTATACTATTCCTATTTATTAGACCCTATAAACCATAGAGAGGCTTGTCTAGTGTCGGCGGTCAAAGCGTCGTGCCACACATTTGGCAAGAAGTTGTGTATTTTTCCTTATTAAAGTATGGTGTAAGTCTGCCAAATTGACAAACAATCTCTAAAATTTATTAGATGACTAATTTAGTAAAATATAGGTAGGTACACAATTAGGTTAATTATGAAGCTGTATGTAAATATTAAATAGGTAGGTACTCTAGAATTAATTTGATAAAACTCCATTAAACATACATAATAAGGTCCCTGCCTAAATTTTGAAGTTGTTGATCATTACTTCCTGTGGCAAACGTTCAACTCTACTTCTTAATTTCATACACATGTCGGTCGGGAATCGCACGTACGACAAATTTCCCCGCCAAGTTCCAACAGGTTTCGCCTGAAAACCGCTCCGCGATTTCCAGCCTAATAAAACTTTTCGAATAAAATAATTCATTGACTCGAGGAACAAATCGAAATTTGTTCAATCAGGATTATTGAAGTTCCAACGCCGGTTGGTTTATCTTCATAACGAATGACTACAATTTTCAGAGTTCAGAAAAGTAAATGAAAACATTAAAATTGCAGATGAGTCTGTTCGTTTAACTAAATTACGAACGCGGCTATGGTTTGTTAAAGTTAGTGCAGAACTCTAAAGTTTGTTGGTCTCGACAGTTGGTTGTTCAATCGAACAGGTTTTTGCGCCCTTGGAAATAAGTATTTATTGAAAGAACGTGTCTATGAAGACATGAAATTAGCAGGCCACAATTTTGAGAAAATCTACGAAAATGTATCAAAACTAAACAAATCGTTTGGAGGTTTGTGTGTTAAGTATTTTGTTTTATTTATGTATTAATGCAAAGATCTGATTTAAACTGTGCGTAAATGTTAGACCCAGAATAAATCCTACGTTTATCCGAGAATAGGGTGTGTAAAACCTCGGGCAGAAAATAGTTCGAACTCAATTATCATTATAGTAAAATCATGTTTTGAATTATTACTATAAACAATATAATCATATTTTCAATTATTATTATAGTAAAATCAATCACTAAGCCTAAGTAAAGACTAACCAGTCAATGCTGATTCAGCAGCAGAAATCAAAACAAATTAGCCATAGCCAAGTCAACATCTGCTAGTCACTGATAAACGAAATCAGATAGCGTTATCAGAAACTAATTAGCCAGCACGCAAGGTAAACCATATCAATCAACGTCGGCAGAATCCACCCCATGCGGGTCCTGACGGTTTGACCTGACGTGAGGGACATCTTGGGAGCTTCCGTCACCTTAATTGGGAAGTGGTTGATAAAGGGCTTTTTTATATTTTATATTAACTGAGGTTTAAACATCCAGCAATTTCAGATGGGAAGCTTTTGGCTACCATCTCATATTATGGCCTAAGATGTATATATAACAACGACAGAAGAGTACCAAATCTTCTAAGATCGAGGGAGTCAAATAAATTGAATATTTACATGAAAAGCTCTCGACATTGAGGCGGTCTTCTTGGAATTTCTACGACGTAATGATATTTTTTACTGCGGTCGATGTAGATACTTCGTAAGTGCTCGGAAAATGTTTCGACCAGTTATTTTATATGACCATTTTTTGGAGATAAATCACCATTTTTATCTTCAAAACCTAGCTTCTGTCCGCAGCATCGCAGATGATTTTTCTGGATTAAAATAATATAAGCTCCAGAAATCTCCTTGCCAAATTTTACCAGGATCTATTCAGCCGTTAAGTTGTCTCGCAGAAATAAATCACATCGCCAGCATTGCTCAGCAATTTTAATATCCATGAAAAACAAGTAAAATTTATCGTGAGCATGTAAAAAATTTTTCATTCCGAACTTCACGCATTTGGTGGCTCCGAGCTGCCCTAAAATGTACCAATAATACCAAAGTCTAAGCAGGAGGCCTATTTTAATCTTTTTAACCCCCGTCGCCAAAAAGAGAGGGGTGCTATAAGTTTAACGTGTCTGTCTGTGTATATCTGTGTATCTGTCTGTGGTATCGTAGCTCCCAAACGGATGAACCGATTTTCGTTTAGTTTTTTTTGTGTCATAGAAAATTTTATCCCGAGTGTTCTTAGCCATGTTTTTAATATATTAGAGTACACCAATAGGCCGAAACGAAATATGCTATTTCGTGTTGGAGAATTAAAATACAGAGCCCAGAGCCTTGAATTTGGCTGACAATATTATCGAGACATCATCGCACGTCTCTTTTTCTATAGGAGTTGCTACAGTGACTCTATCGTGTGGACAGGGACTACGCAAATCCCATACAAAAATGAGACATCACGATCGCATCTCAATTCTATCGTCAACGGAAGTCAGGGCTCTTGAGACGGGATTTTTAAGAAAATTTTAAAGACTGTAGTAAACCTTTACATCTAAAACTGTCGTGTTCACGGGACTACTGACAATGAATGAATAGTCACACTGCCCTTGGGCAAGACTTTGTGATAGAAATAGACTTCTTAAACTGCAAGGGGCTCCTGTTTTTATGAACTGCTTTTATACCGGCAAATTGTTTTTGTGCCTTTAGGCGTTGCATGCACGGTCTGGTAGACGTTGGGAAAATAAGGCTGGAGTAGTTGCTATCTGTCCTTTCAGAGCCTGAACGATTAGCAAGATGTAACAAGCTACTGTGTGAAAGAAACCGGTTTGAATCTCGCTTCGGTTTCTTTACTACTTTTTTCCGGCTCGAAGCAGAAATGCTTAAACCTATTTTTGACCGTCAAGTGTACTTGTGGACTCATTTTAACCGGTAGACATTATCAAGTAATAGTGTCCAAGTTGATAACCAGGATCACGAAGCTCCGCATTTACAAAACTGTGATACCACCTATCTTAATGTTCGGATGCCAAGCTTAGACGCTAACACTAAAAGAAGAGCACTAACTACTGGTGGCCGAAAGGAACATCTACCGAAAAATTCTACGACCCACCCAGCGGGTAGATGGCAGCTGGAGACTTAGAAACAATAAAGAAATGGAAGATCTAGTGTCCAAGCCGATAGGAGAAACTAAAGCCTCGACACTCCGATGGCTCGGCCATGTAGTCCGAATCGGGGAGGATCGGGCAGCCAGCAGAGCGTACATGGGTGGCCCAAGTGGCCGAAGGTCTATTGGTCGTCCGGGGTACCGCTGAACCGATGAAGTTCAGGAAGATCTGCATGAACTTCGTGCCTCGTGACTGGACTGAAACGGCAAGGGACCGCGGGACAACTGGCGATCTCTAGTGTCGGAGGTCAAGATCAAGTTCGGGTCACTGCGCCACGCCAGTAAGTAAGTAGTAAGTACTCAGCTCACTTCAGCTTGACTTAATGTCATGCGTGAAAATAAAATGTAAACCCTTCGGTAACGAATTCGTACCTATCTATTATTTTAGAATATTTTAAGCAGCAGGTGCGTCCACTTTAATCAAATCAAATCTTTTTATAAAAACAAATGAGTTCTCCGCTTTCTTCTACAAAAACTTAAATGTAAAAATGAAAATCTTCCAAAGAAAATTTAAAGAGCCCTTTGAATGAAAATAATGATTTTCAGTCAAATCCTATGAACAAAGAACATTACTCCGGCTGGCACCATCTGCAATAGGTATTTTTATTTGAAAACGACACAGACACACAATGGAGGCCCTTTCTTAGGTAATAAAGACGTAAATGTAATTTTCTTCGAGCAATTGCGAATATTTTACTCGGAATTAAACGTCTTCGTGACACAAAACATTCAAAGGAGTCAGTGATCTGTTTATTTTAATTACTAGTCAGAGCCAGTGTTTTGATTAATGAAATCTCGCTAATAATGAGTTGATAGAGTGTAATGATAAAGGTATCATTGACTCTACATTACTGACAAGAAATTTAAGAGAGATTGCCCATATAGAGCGATCGGGGAAAAGTGTCTTATTTGCGATCAAAAAGAAGTAGTACAGCTACTTATTTTGGCTACCTGTAGATTGTTTGTAACAGTCTGAAGTTAGTTTGTTTCAATTGTAAATACTAGTTCTAATTTGTTTCTATTTGATTGTAATTTTCTTTGTTAATGAAGATAGTTCCACTTATTTCAAGTACACTAGGAACAATGGACATAGATGATGAGCAAGCCTATAAAAATAAAAGGTGAACCAAGAGAGTCAGATATGTTTTGGTTATTATTGTGCCTAAGCCCTCCACTTAGGGTAATTTCTAAGAAATCAAATAATATCACACTAATATTATAAATACGAAAGTTTGGATGGGTGGATGGATGGATGTTTGTTACCTCTTCACGCTAAAACTACTGAACGGATCAGGCTGAAGTTTTGCATACAGGTAAGTCTAACCCTGGAATCAAACAAAGGCGACTTTTTATTCCACAAATCAGTTCCCATGGAATAAAAATAACCTAGTTCCAAATAAAAACCGATTTCGACGAACTTGACCTCGTGATGTAGTTGCTTAGCAAATTCCCGTACTGAGGGTAGGATGCGAGTTCAAGTCCCGTCGAGGCTGACTTTTATTGGGATATTAACTTGATTTCTTAACCGATATGTTATACTTACGATAATTAAGCCCGATTTTAACGTTTGCGAGCAGGAATAATATGGATAATATAATATTTGGTTGAATAATGATTAATGACGATAAGTACCTACTGTGGTAGATCTGGACGACTAAAACGAAGAAAGATCAGGGACAAACTTACCTCAAAATAATAGTATTCGCGGCTCCCGACAGACGTGATTCGCGAAACGTTTCTCCACGAACAATCTCGCTTGTGTCTCATCTCAAGTCATTGCATTACTTAAGACTAAAATCTGGCCATAATGTTGCCATTCCATGGCATTGTGCTCGGCTGTACCCACTATTGTTTATTCTATGGACAGCATTCATACTCCCTCCGACTACACTCAAGACTAGAAGCTTTTAACCGTGGAGGAAGTGGGATGGGCTTTTTACACGTTGTGCTGATAGCAAAAATAAATTTTAGAACTACCTGTACCTACGCTGGTTTTCTCCTGTAGATTTACTTGGAAAAAACGAAGTCTATCTACTATATAAAAATAAGTCGGGTTTTCCTTCCTGACGCTATAACTCGTGAGGTTTATAGCAAAGAAAAAATTAAGAAAGTGGGAAACATAAATTTCCACGCGAACGAAGCCGCGGGGCGCAGCTAGTTTCACATAAAATACTTTCAAATGTCAAAATCAATATATATATCTAGTTAGAAAAAGACGAATTCTTAAAAGTAAACATTTTCTACTTATCTACACTACTATCACTTTGATTGTTTGCGTATGATTGTATAATTAAGGAAGTTGTACAATAATCTCTACTACAACTGGTCCGATTTTTATTTTTTTTAATTTTTTAGTATACAGTAGAAAGTAGATCTATCTACTTTCTACTGTATACTAAAAAATTATTTCAAATTATTCAATTGAAGTGGTACCTACATAAAACATAGCCTACCTAAAATTTCCAATAAGCAGTTTTCAATTAGTAAAATAATTTTTATAATCTGTATGAACCCGCTACTCGCAAACTTAACATACCAACTTTACCTCTCTATAATGATGTCTTCCTAGCCGAATTTCGACCACGGCGGCCAGTCACATCGGAGACTAGCCACAGGACATTATTATAGTGCGCAAGTGTGTGCGCAAACACAAGTGCACTCTCTATTCCATCACTCTCATAATCCGATGGAACGACAGACCGACACGACCGGGGAGAGGTCAGGCGCAGATCCAACAACATACCAACTTTCTGACTCCGGGCTGCTACTGTGAATTTTTCTTTCTAGAAAAACCCCAATAACAACTATTGGCCCGACCCGGGAATCGAACCCAGGAACTCATAATCAGCGGTTGAAGAAGCTGGCCGCTAGACCAACGAGGCAGCCTCTCTATAATAGTGTAAATGTAAACGTAGACTAGGTCTTGTAGGTTACGATTCAGAAAAGATCATTCTTTTCTGAATCGTAACCTAAATGAAACCCAAAAAGGAACGAAAGTTTTACAGCATTTACTTGCTTGCTCCTTTTGTTTGTTGTAGAATCTTGGGCGTTATGTTTTTGCTTTAACTGACTCTGTGGGCAGATGGTTCGTGTTTTGTTTTTGAGGCAGTTTTAGAAAATCATACCATTCATACCCTAGGTATATGACACATTTTAAAAAACTGCCACGGTTGTCCTAGTGTTTTAGGACGTTGTTTAAAACGCGTTTGTTTTAATAGATACGCTAACGTCACAAATCCAGGCCGCCAGTATAAAAAAAAAAAAAAAGGAATGAGGCAGCTCTTTACAATGTATCTATAGAATCGAACTCCTCGTTTAATTTATCAATATTGTCCTGTTATTATACACCTACTAGACGTAGTTTCTGCCCGTTGCTTCGCACGCTTTGTTTCCAAAAAAGTACTTAGCATTCTTCCAATTCAAAATAGATCCAAAGATTATTATTTTAATATTCTTACTATGGCTCATTGTTTTCTGGTTATTCCTATCCCATCTGAACTGATTTATAAGATTTAAAGTAGGCTTTGTCTTATTCTCGGTCTAGGCCTAAAACTATGCAATTTTGCAACCAAAATTGCTTAGTTTTAGGCAAATCTTAAGAGACCGGTGTCCTCAGAAGCACCTCAGCAAACACACATTCACTACACAGACACAACTCGCTTCCACTTACACTTGTACCACACAACATCATGAACTTACTATAGAATATGGCCAACAGAAACCTACCCTCAACAAATTTCTAAACAATATTTACTCATGATTCTATCCACTCAAACGGCCGGCCAAATCGACTACCATAGCCCCAAACGTCCGAGCTTCGCAGACAAAAATAACGGCGCTGCGAGCGCGTCCCCATTATTTACATAAATCGTTATATCTCGCTATCTACTACACCTATGCCCTAAAAAAATATACCATAAAAAAGCGAAAACTATACGGAATCTATAAAGATATAGACCAAGTATTACAAAGAATGAAGTGCTCTCAAATAAATGCAAGTAGGTTGAAATTCACAAAATAAAAATTGTTGGCCGCAAAATTACGATCAACTTTGAGGTCAATTGGTCGTCGCATCAAACTAAGTTTCCATGATATTCGGGTATAATCAGAAAGCAGTATTCCTAAGGATTAATTTGATATACGACACTAATATTAAAACACTGAAATACTTACATTTTAGAAAAGATATCCACGAATAAACACACTGATGTTTTTGAAAAACGCACAGTACTGATTTTTATTTTATTAAAAATCGTCTGAAATTTTTTGTATTGGCACCTTGCCTTTTAGCCATTCTACCAATGAAACAGGTATTACACCGTCAATTCATGACCATAGACTCAAGCTATTAGGGTTAAGTTAGCCACAAAACGAGTTTTACTCGGGCCGGAGAAATAAGCCACTAATGTGGCTGGGGTGTTCAACCGGAAAAAAATTCTAGCAACATTTGTGGCTCGGACGTGTGAGTGCTATTTCATAGAAATGTTTTCGAAATAACATTAATGTAACTCATAATGTATGATAAGGAAGAGCGTTACCTCCTAATACAGGTATTTTTATACTTAAAAGGAGGTCTCGAACACTGAACAATGTATAAAGTAATTTAAGAGAATGATAATAAACATGTTGTATTTTGTATTTGTATTTGCAACCCATACTGAAAATTTTAGGTCAATAGAGGGATGGGAAATACTTTAATATTGATCAATAAAATTAATGCAATCTAATGCGGATGATTAAATGTTCCCGTGGTTCGGCGAAAATGGCGAGAGAGGGACACCTGAGAGGTTTTAGTGGGTATTACGTCCTTTTCAGGGCGTCGAGTCCCACATAATTCTGGTAAGACCAGTTTATTCGTGAATGAATTTCCTCGACGAGACAAAAAAAAAAAAGGCGATTTCATCAGGTTGTCCGTGTTGTTTTCAGTATGGGTTGTCCTAGGAGGACATTATTCATATCATAATATTAGTGTGATGCAAAATAACTCTCTTTCGCCTACAGATACTACAAGAGCAAGCCGGTATGCAGCAATAATGCAACGGACGATAAAGGTTTCTATATACAAGGAACGATTACTAAAGCTAAATTCAAATAAAAATGATTTAAATTGTAAAGTGTAGAGATTCCATTGTCAATATAACGGGTCCATTCCGTGTAATCGCATCTGTGCCCCAGCATTGTCCTATCTCAGGTAAATTACGTTCAAAGCGGATATCCGAAACGTGGAGTTACGAAATATGGATAATCTCTTAAATGGATAGACTCTACGACTCTACTACGAGAATTATGATAATGCTTTAAATTGCAAAGAACGGAAGCAGAAATGAATCTATTTACATAATAATGTAACGAAAATGAAGATGAAGTGGCAGTGGGCCGGCCATATCTCACGAAGAACCGACAACCGCTGGGGTAAACGTGTTCTTGAGTCAGACGCCCTCCGGCCAGATCTGCGAAAGAGTGCAGGCAGATGCTGGATGCGGCAAGCTGAAGACAGGGCGCTATGGCGCTCATTAGGGGAGGCCTATGTCCAGCAGTGGACTAATATAGGCTGATGATAATGATGATGATGATGTACACAGTAGAAAAATCAATGTTTCTTATTCTTAATGAATGAGAGACAGTTAGGCATAAAATATACAATTTAACGTTTTACTAATGTACCCTATCCAATAATTGGAATCGTCTTAACTTAATGCTCTATCTTCTTTAAAGCCATTCCTATCAGAGTACGGTGGTCGATAAGAAAAGAATCAACGTGCCTAGATAGGTTGGTATATACTTTGTAATTATATAACTGAATCAGATAAAGGATGAATCTTTGTGCAGTATAGATCATCACAACTACGAGTTGGTGTTTCTTCTGATGATGCTGCAACGTTTTGTATTTTGTATATATAACTAAGGTTAAGGTTTCCACCTTCCCTTATTCTCAAATACTTGAAAATACTTACATCTTTACACCAACCACTTTAATAAAAAAATGAGGTGAAGAAAAAAACTAAGTGCCACCCTTATTTCCTAGCTTAACCTCCCAATCAAATGACGTATTTGTAACAGATTTTCTTTGAAAACTGTCAAACAATCGCGACCTTAAACGTACTTATATCTGAATTACGTTTGAGTATTCGGCGATTCGGTACCTACTTATGTAATTTGGAAGTACTGATGAGTCCAAGAGTGGAAGGGAAATAAAGCACTTTAAGTTTTGAGTTTTATTCAATAGGGATTTATAACGGTTTTATTCTGTGATTGCGGTCACTTGCACGTTTACTTGAAACACTACTTGTCATTTTGTCGGTTTATTCACAGCAATCGTGACAAGCAATAGCGACAGCGATTTTAACTCAATAGTCGCACGCATATCTCTATTTTGTATAAAAATTTACCTGAATTTTCCATTCTCTCAACTCAGTACCATTTTTTCTCCATTGACACAGAATGTAATCCCTTCGGCAATAGCGACAGCGATTCTTAACTCAATAGTCACACGCATATCTCTATTTTGTATAAAAATTTACCAGAATTTTCCATTCTCTCAACTCAGTACCCTTTATTCTCCACTGACACAGAATGTAATCCTCCGCCGTTCCTCGAGCATCGCAGTAATAACAAGACAGCATCGACGAAGGCTGTGGTTTCCATGAGGCTGATCCTCAATTTTAATTAAAGGAAGATTGTATACGGTCATATAATACCCGCACGGTGAGAAATGGGGAGGTACCTAAACAGACCGTAAACGGCTAAGTCACCGCTTGTGCGTATAATATAGAGAATAAGTAAGTATACCTTACTAAGATAAATATTACACAGAAGGATCACGCTGAACACACTTCGTTTATAAAATACTAGCGACCCGCCCCGGCTTCGCACGGGTGCAATAAAATACTACTATTACTATTATTATACATATTATGATTTCTCAATCAAAGAGCAAAGAGTTTTCATTCAAAGAAATTAGACCGAACCACAGATCACTATATATGTACCAAGCTACGATCAAGGAATATTTATATACCCTGGGGAGCGATTTCTTCCGTCCACGGTACCAAGACCGAACCATAGACATGTTTATACTTAAGGCGCTACCCCGACCCAAATCAGCGCCACCACCTATTTTATTTAATTATTATGATAAACGAAAGAATTTAAAAAAAAACGATCGGGCAGTTTGAGCTTCCTATCATAAGCTTTTTTTTAATGCCTCTATAAATGTTTTAGTTTGTATAGTACAGGAGGAGATGCGAAGTTGCTCATTTGTCCCACCATGGTGGCCAAAAAGAGCAACTTCGCATCTCTGCTTAAAGTATACAAAATAAAACTTTCACAGGCACATTTAAAAAAAGCTTATGGTAGGAAGCTCAAACTGCCCGATCGTTTTTTTAAAAATTCTTTCGTTTATCATAATAATTAAATAAAATAGGTGGTGGCGCTGATTTGGGTCGGGGTACCGCCTTAATTGACATGTTTACTTTGCAACGCCGTTACAATTTTCTTAGCAATTTATTCATTTTCATATTGAAACTACTCGATAATCCGAATTTTCCGCCTATCAGTTGTCGACTCGGATCGACTAATTTTTTACGCTCTTCAATTTGAGGTGCATTTCGTTCGAGTCTACCGTAGACCGGTCCGAAATTATTAATATAGATGTGAAACCATAGAGTAAAAACTCGCTGCTGTCTCAGCAGAGGGATAGTGTCATTCAACAATTTGACAATTTGTGTAACCAAAAACCGATCCATGTGTGTTTTGACAGCACGTAAATACAGTGCCCTCACTCACACATTCGTATGATGGAATGTTGCAAGTGAATAGCATTTTCCCTAAAATATTGGGTAACTGAAGCAAAGTTCCCATTAAGAAAATACTTAATTGTTTTATCACCTAGTTACCTTTTTATTTTTGATATTACATTATTTCAATTTACTAAAGGTGTGCAATTTACAATTTACTAAGTTTATTGTCAAATAGAAAAAATCTAAAAAAAAATCTATGAAAATCCATTTCCAACGTCTTGTTTTTTTTTAATTTTACGAAATAACAGCCGGTACCTATGGTTACTATCATTCTACCCCTAGGTATACCTATAGGTACCTATAGGTACCGGCATATTTGACTATCAAATGACAAAAAGGTTTTACTCCAAGTCTGCAAAATTAGATCGGCTCCGATCATTTTCGGAACAATAATTTAAAATAGACGGTCAAGTGCGTGTTCGGCCACGTGCAGTGTAAGCAGTTGCACGGTTCATGGCCTATCTAAACCAACTTATTTACCTGTTTTACACATACCTACCAAAGTACATTTTTTAAGTTGATTAGGATGACTATTAGGTACTCAACTAGTAAAGCATACTAAAGCTGTGTAGTTTTTCTTTTAAAATCACTCCACCTACTACTAGCATTTTTTTCACAAATAATAATGCCCAACTTAGACAAATTACAGCATTCTAGTACTAATAGTCTCTGGACTAAGCTGCGGACGGATTGACGAACGTGGTGAACTATAGGGGTTCCTTGTTGACTACGGAACCCTAAAAAAGAACATGTGCACGTGCAAGTATTGCTACAGTTATGGTGATGCAATTTTAAATTTGAGTTTATTGCATTTGCTCCCCTTGGAGCCGAGAGAGGTCTAGGTCCGTGCGGTATCGAGGTTTTCCGGAATCTTAAAAATATCTGAGCGTCTGGTCAAAGCGGCGGTGCGGGACCCGAAAGCTGGTGAGTATTTGGCGCAGCGCACCAGCATTGCCATACAGCGGGGCAATGCAACCAGCGTAACGGGGACGCGACGACTGGTATTGATATCGATAAGTTGAGCTGCCTCTAGATTGTTTGCTACAGGCTGCAGTTAGCTCAATTGTTTCAATTGTAAATACTAATTCTAATTGTTTCCATTCATTGATTATAATTTTCTTTGTAAAATAGTAATTTGAGTTTATCATCTTGAATCTACTCAAAATATCGTCGAGTGACTGAAAATTCTAAAACTGTGATATTCCGCGTAGTTTGGTTCCTAAGTCCTAACTTGAGGGAATTCCACCCTCTCCTCTACTATTTTTATATACCTAAGTACTAAGTAACAAAACCTGGGTATTTTTTTCCCAGTGCATAGCAACATTTTCACGAAAATGGTGGACGAAATTTTTAAATTTATTTATGAGTTTTGATGAATGTTTTAGGCAAAATTACAAACGGAATATTAGTGCTTACCGGTGGAATGAGATATTTGCGGTATTATTTTTCCGGTTACTGGTGTTTAAACATCCTTGCACCGCACAACACATCATTTTTATATTTTTATGTGAGAGCTGCTTTCCGTCTCATTTGAAGTATTGTACTAACGGCTCAAAATGAAAAATCCGACGGTCCGTCCCAATTTATTAGACTTACCTCGTTTGTGTCAACTATCATTCTAAGTCTTCTTCTTCTAAGTGTGAAACAATGAAAACAATATTGCTATGCCCATTAATCGTATGTGTTCAGTCTATTTGAACAATTTTGGGATCGTTAACCAGAGTTATAACAATAATAACAATAATGCTGGACAATCCACACAGCATCATCTATCCCCAAGCAAAGCAGTTGATGCCTTATTACGATTTCTATCAACATGTTATGAATCTCAAGCTTAATATAAATAGGGATATACATAATAGGGAAGAATAATTAAGTCTATTCAATCTCAATATCTACTCCTCAACCTCACATCAACAGCCTGTATTGGTCCACTGCTGGACGCAGGCCTCCCCCTGATAAGCGCCTTGTTGGCTTTTATTTCATGGGGGTAATTTCCATAATCCCCATGCTGGGCATGCGGGTATGGGATCCAGTTCGGTGGTAGAATCGTTCTGCAGGGGGCGCTGCTGCCCGCCCCCGGTGGATATCCCTAAGTCGCCTCTTACGACACCCGCGAGAAGAGTTGGGGTCGTACAAATTCTAAGCCGGCACCACACAGCTACGCACAACAGCACTAAATTAATCGCTTCAGCTTAACAATGGCATCGTCTCATAATGACACATTTTGTTATTTTACCTTTGATGAAATTTCTTTCATGCTACAGTGTCAAAAGAGTCACGGTTGAAATTAATCTATCAATCTCTCCGTGCAAATAACGATTGGTTAGAAGAATTCGGCCCCTGTACGGAGCACTTCCAACATTCATAGTCAATTTGCTTCTGCCCTCGGCTTCGCACGCGTATTTTCGGTATAATAAGTAGCCTATTATCTAAGTTAGGCTATGCTGTAAACGTAGGTCAAATTTCATCTTGATCTGTTCAGTAGTTTTGTAGATCAAAGGTATCAAAAATTCAGATTCACAAGCTTTCGGCTTTATAATATTAGTAGGTTTCATATTCTATGCCATTTTAATCAGACAGCGACGCCAAAGTGCCCTCTCATCATTCACGTCGACCTATATATTATTACTCTCTATAACTAGATATTTGAAAAATTTTGTTTCAAAGAAAAAGCCTAATCGGTATAAAAAAAACTCATAGCAAACAGACAAAACTTTACTTCAATTTTTCAGGCATCATCTCATCGAAAGAGACTTGATCAAGGAAGACAGTAAGGTTATCCACCACCGCGTTGGCAAGGGACTCGCAGATGTATGGACCCACGTCGTTGATGATCTCTCGCCAGAGCTCGTTCAGGAGGTTGTTGATCTGTTCACCTGAACATGAAAAGGGGTTATCAGATAACCAACCTGTATTCTTGTATGCTAACCTCTTTATCCTAACATGGCAATTAATATCTTTACTAAAATATAATGTTATTATAAAAGAATATAAACAAATTACTAATGGTACAACACCATCGCACATAAAATATGTTATGAAATGTACCTACATATGGAAGAGCATAGCGTCCTGCCGTAAAACAGTTTTTACTAGTACGGAGGACTGTCATCTTACTACGGTACTGATGATATACCTACCAAATAATTAAATAGTCGTAGCTATAGAATAGGTAATTCGTGTTATTTCCTTATTATCTTCGTCATATACAATACCTACCTATGCTTACCTTAGTATTATATTGTACCAACCTACTATAGTAAATATTTAAAGAAATAAATAAATGTTTATTTATGTTACTAGTAGGTATGATTGTTGTAGATGATGAATGAGTAAGCATACATAATTATGTAAAATTTAATTTTACTCGGTTTATAAAATCGTTGAGCGAGCAGGGCTTAACAGCTAACAGTACCTGGTTTGTTTTCTTCTCTTGTCAATGTCTAGGAATATGATAATGTGTAATACCTAGTTCAGTTACATACTGGCCGGGTTTGGCTGAGTCATTGAAAGCCTAGACCAAGCTTGTACTGGTCAAATCTGAAGAACTACCTTCTACTGCAGCACAGAACACAACACAGCAAGAAAAGATAATCGATTCAGTCAACATGTCACTGCACCACATTAATATGAAACCTGATCAAACTTACCAATATTCTTATCGCCCAGTAAGTTTTCTAATCTAAAGTAAGCCCTCTCAACTTCATATTTGATGTCGTGTTTCCTTATTTTCCAGTGGACTTTGCCGTCATCGCCATTTACGTGGTCGTACCAAAACTTTACGTGCAGTGTTGTATTTCCTGAAAATGTGTAATGAATTTTATTTAGCTTCATGCGTAATCAAACATCATGCATTTTGTGATTTAGAACGAGAAACATCGTAGGAAAGTTTTTTTTTTTTGAACTGAATAGACAAGTAAATTTACATTAGAATTCAACTTTTTTTGGACCACCAGGACATTAGAAAAGCTGCATCATGGAGTAGCATTGATCATCTCCGTACACCTAAGAACGTTCGAGACAGTTACCTTTCTAACAAAGAAATAATCTAAATCAAAATTGCTTCATCTGTTTGGGAGCGACGATTCCAAAAACAGACACATAAATTGCACAAATACAAACGAAAAAAAATAAATAAGCTCTATTACCGGTACTCACTCAATCTTATTGAAGCGTCTCCATGTGATTTGATGGGCACCATAATGATCTTTCCGCTTAGTTCGTATACATTTTTCACATCCAAATTCACCAAAGCATCCACTGTGATCAACTTCTTTTCTAAATTGAACCTAAAAATTGTAAATAAGTTTTCAATCTTTGTACATACAAATACAACTATATCAGGCACCAGGTCTCTACGAATCAAAAGGCTTAGGGAGGTACTTCTCCTAATTTACCCGCAGTATATTTGGAAACATCTAATTTCTCAAATGATTAGGTAGCTATTGTTGGGTTCATAACTACTCTCAAAGATTCTCTTTACAGACTTGATTTGATTTGATTTGACTACGTTAGGTAAGGTCAGTTGGGGTTAGTGCGGCATAATATTTTATAAGTTCACTTTGCACTCGAATAGTGTTATACTGTGACCCTTAGAAGAAGAAGACTTAGAATGATAGTTGACACAAACGAGGTAAGTCTAAAAAATTGCGACGGACCGTCGCAATTTTCATTTTGAGCCGTTAGTACAATACTTGAAATGAGACGGAAAGCAGCTCTCACATAAAAATATAAAAATGATGTATTGTGCGGTGCAAGGATGTTTAAACACCAGTAACCGGAAAAATAATACTAAAATATCTCATTCCACCGGTAAGTACTAATATTCCGTTTGTAATTTTGCCTAAAACAGTCATCAAAACTCATAAATAAATTTAAAAATTTCGTCCACCATCTTCGTGAAAATGTTGCTATGCACTGGGAAAAAAATACCCAGGTTTTGTTACTTAGTACTTATGTAGGTATATAAAAATAGTAGAGGAGAGGGTGGAATTCCCTCAAGTTAGGACTTAGGAATCAAACTACGCGGAATATCAAAGTTTTAGAATTTTCAGTCACTCGACGATATTCCGAGTAGATTCAAGATGTAAACTCAAATTACTATTTTACAAAGAAAATTACAATCAATGAATGGAAACAATTAGAACTAGTATTTACAATTGAAACAATTGAGCTAACTGCAGCCTGTAGCAAACAATCTAGAGGCAGCTCACCTTATCGATATCAATACCAGTCTTCGCGTCCCCGTTACGCTAGTTGCATTGCCCCGCTGTATGGCAATGCTGATGCGATGCGCCAGATACTCACCAGCTCGGGTCCCGCGCCGCCGCTTTGACCAGACGCTCAGATATTTTTAAAAATCCGGAAAACTTCGATACCGCACGGGAAGCAAATGCAATAAACTCAAATTTAAAATTGCAATCCATCCCATCACCATAACTGTAGCAATACTTGCACGTGCACTGCACATGTTCTTTTCTAGGGTTCCGTAGTCAACAAGGAACCCTTATAGTTCACCACGTTCGTCGATCCGTCCGCAGCTTAGTCCAGAGACTATTTTAGTACTAGAATGCTGTAATTTGTCTAAGTTGGGCATTATTATTTGTGAAAAAAATGCTAGTAGTAGGTGGAGTGATTTTAAAAGGAAAACTACACAGCTTTAGTATGCTTTACTAGTTGAGTAGGTACCTAATAGTCATCCTAATCAACTTAAAAAATGTACTTTGGTAGGTATGTGTAAAACAGGTAAATAAGTTGGTTTAGATAGGCCATGGACCGTGCAACTACTTACACTGCACGTGGCCGAACACGCACTTGACCGTCTATTTTAAATTATTGTTCCGAAAATGATCGGAGCCGATCTAAATTTGCAGACTTGGAGTAAAACCTTTTTGTCGTTTGACCTACGTAGAATGATAGTAACCATAGGTTGGAAATGGATTTTCATAGATTTTTTTTGGATATTTTCTATTTGACAATAAACTATTGACACCTTCAGTAAATTGAAATAATGTTATATCAAAAATAAAAAGGTAGGTGATAAAAACAATGAAGTATTTTCTTAATGGGAACTTTGCTTCAGTTACCCAATTTTTTAGGGAAAATGCTATTCACTTGCAACATTAAATCATACGAATGTGTGAGTGAAGGCACTGTATATACGAGCTGTCAAAACACACATGGATCGGTTTTTGGTTACACAAATTGTCAAATTGTTGAATGACACTATCCCTCTGCTGAGACAGCAGCGACTTTTTACTCTATGCTGTGACCATTTTTAAATAAATATGTTTCAGTGGGTACCACATTACCTGATGAATAATCTCCGTACCTACAATTTCAGCAATCTGATAATAATATTTTAGGTATTTCATTATTTCACAGCGGCACTTTACCAAAGAAATGGGGCAAGCGTGGCAGTAGTCAGAAATTGACAGTAAATGACTATACCTAATCTGTAATTTCAACGCAAATATCAGTAAGAAGAACCTTCAAATAGAAGTCGATATTCGACTTTTGGATCCTAAAAATAAGGTTCTTCTCAAAAAAAAGAAAATTGTAAAATGGGGATTGAGCGGCATATTTCTTAAGGAAAAAGTTTCCAGTGTGGTGCTAATCATTTATACCTGACTGCCCAAGAAGGAAGGTAATGTATGTAGGTATGTATTATGTTCTTTTTGTCTGCCTAGAGGTTAAAAGGCTTCACCAATTTTGATGTGCGAGGTGTAGTTAGAATCGTCTCTTTGTTAGGAGTGCCGTATAATTTCAATTGTGTTATAATGTATTTAGCTTTACTTTATTATTTAAGGGCAGGCCTTATCCCCGAAAATTCAAACGGAAGTCAGATTTAAGCACATCTCAAGTCGCGATTTTTTGACAGTTTTCCATAAAAATCTGTCATAAATTCGTCTCTTGAAACTGCGTTTGAGTATTCGGGGGTAAGACAGTCTTACCCCTGCCTACACTATAGACTAAGTAGAGATACTTAGTATCCTACACTATAGACTAAGTAGAGAGTAGTCTATAGTGTAGGCACTAGACGAAAACTTCTTCTAAACGAAAGTTGTCGTGTGAGACAGTTTCAAAAATAAATCAAGCACTTAATAAATTTATGGTCGATAAAAATATCATAAACACGTGAAGTGAGAGTAGTCTGTTGTTGACTGAATGTTGTTAGAATTATTAATCTAAGAAAATAATGAATAACAATTCTAATGACATTCAGGCTCTCATAAGTTCCTAAGCTAATTTCGTGGCTATATAATTTTTTATCAAACCTCATTGATTGAGTTGACCTATGAAAATAAAGGCGGTTTCAAAAATAAATCTAGCTTTTATTCTAATGACATTCACGCTACTTAAGAGCAGCTACCAACTCAACCAAATATTTTTTCCTTTCAATGACGGAGGCGATTCCTTTTCCTTTGAATAGAGGTCACCGGAATGTTATTTAACTTCCTCACAATAAAAACCCGAAGAGGAAATTCAAAGAGCTTTAACCGTTCGGTTAAAATGTTTATGACAGAGGCCTTCCAGCTTGAACTAGTCATCGGAGTTTGCAGCCATCTTTCACTCCATTACGCCTTTTGTTCTAACGAATCATCTCTGTGCCTAATTATTTAACGGGCCTTGTAACTCGGCCTAGAGTTGCCACGTTCAAGATACTTTTTTTTCATCTACATCTCACTGACCTCACCTCAACAGCCTATTGGTCAGGCCTCCCTTATAAGCGCGATAACGCTTTTATCTCATGGGGGCCCATGCTGGGTATAGGCGTTGGGGATCGCAAAAAAAATAGTAACAAAATAATAAACAGAAAAATATTAATAATATTTTTTTAGACACAAGATCCATAAAGTTACAAGTTACAAGAACGTGTCATGGCATGTAATGATGTGAATGTTGTAGAATACATACAGGTTCTTAATGAAATTTCCAGTATTATTTGTTTCCAAGGAAGCGAATCATTCAAATCGACAAGTAATGTGATGCGACAAAGTAAATTGCGAATAAAAGACAGGCAACTGAGTGAATTTTAGGTTAAGTATGGGCGGTTTTTTTTAAACATTCTAAATCGAGTTTGGATAGTGTTTACATTAATATTTTTAATAATTCATTTTACAAAACGTCTTAACACACTAAATCTGTTAAAATCAGAATCCATTGTTAGATATCAGCCATCGACACTATCTCATTCCCAAGTGCACCAACTCTACCGGCTTTTTCCCAAGCATCACTAGCGGTGCTTTTATTATATTATTCGTAATTAAAAGGTTCAAAGCTAATTGTCCGTGAGGCCGTCGTTAGGCGCATAGTTCATTACAGCATTAGCCTTGCCTTGTCCTACTTGAGCAGCGTGGCGCGAGGCGTTGACGTAGAAGTGGGACGATTTTAATTCTAACTCCCTACACTGTTATTGACAGTACACGGCACTTGACAATAATTCAGTAGATAGGATATACCGGTACTCACCTATTATCATCATCGAAAGGCACCGAGTAGGTTACGCCCACTGCTGGGTATTTGCCTCCAAGTTTTAACCAGCTTATTCTGACCTGGGGTTTTAACCTAAACGTTCGTAGGTAATATCTCTTTAAATCGTCAGTCATATCACAGCGGGCGATAGGTCTTCCTGCTACACAGGGGGTTGCGGGTTTGATTCACGCCAGGCCTCGCCGGGACAAGTATTTGTAGGATCTGCAGCTATTCGTTCCTGCTGTTCTCTATGTAGGTATAATAAAAAAAAACGGAAGGAGTAAGTAATTAGGCACCTAAATCAGTTATCTGGTAGGTATCCATAACACAAGCTCTGCTTAACTTGGGGCTAGATGATGCCGTGTGGATTGTCCAGCATTATTTGTTAATTAAATACTTGTTATACGCCGAAACATTCGTAATATTTTGTATTAATTGCTCAAGTGTCTTATGGTCGTTTACTAGCTTCGAAGGATATACTGTTTCTGGAACACAACCTTAACGTGGTTGCTTTTACGTCGTTTTGTGGGTGTTTAATCCAGAGCTATGATTCGGCAAAATGCTAAGTAAAACAACAGTTTGAGCTCTGATTAAATTTAGAAAGGAAATAGTAAACTAGCGGTTACTTTTTACGCGTTTTTCTGGATCAAAAGTAACTAGGTCTTTCCCCGATCATCTGGTAGTGATGGTTAGACGTCGCTGCACATCCTAAGTATTTCCTTGCCAAGCAGGATAGGAACACAAGCTAAGGGGTGGTTTGCGATCATTTTTCTTGATGACTTTACCAGCTGAAGTGTTTCTTTCTTAAAGGTGCAACTTTGATATTTTATTATGACACATTTAGTATTGAAAAGGTAGGTAACAGACAAAACGGTACAAACGGGCTGGTTTACTAGTTCAACGTCGCTTTGCTTAGAGTTTCTCTCATTGCTTAAGGATTCGTAACGAATACATCCGACAGAAATCCAAAGTTATCGACATAGCTCAAAGAATTAACAATGTGACAGTGGGCCGGCCATATCTCGCGAAGAACCGACAACCGCTGGGGTAAATAAGTTCTTGAGTAGATACAGCGACAAGGCTAATGTGCACGCCCTCTGGCCAGGTGGGATGACGATCTGCGAAAGACTACAGGCAGATGCTGGATACCTACGGCACGTTGAAGACAGGGCGCTATGGCGCTCATTAGGGAAGGCCTAATATAGGCTGATGATGATGATGATGAGGTAACAGACAGCCAGACAAAGATAAATACTTTCACATTTAGGAACAATATTAGAATGGTGTATGGATAACTTACTTTAAATTTTCCAGCTGCATAGCAGAAAGTCCAGTGAAATCGTTCTTCTTGAACACAACCTTCAGTCCATTTTCGTTGGGTACAAACACGGTCATTTCCACCACATGGACTGGGTCCAGTGGGAGCAGACCCCTACTTTTGTCCCCAAGGGAAAATTTGTAGAGGGATTCTTTTGCAGATTTAAGAGCACAGTCGTTCAGGTTGGGGTCGTTCCTGGAGCAGGCGCTTATGTACTCCGCTGTGAAATTATTTAATCTCATAGATTTTTGGTGTTAACAACCACGATAGTTTTAAAAGTATTATTACCCTTTTACCCTTTGAACCACTCATTATTATTCGAACGTATAAAACAGGTAAGAAAGTTCTACCTTTGTCCATGAAGTCAACTAGATTTCTGATTTTAATAATATCTTAACAGCTTCTTAGGAATATTAAGGGATACCTAAGTGATGTTACTATGAGCTCTAAAATACAAATTGGCACTGTATCAAACTAAAATCAACGTATCTATGTCCAAAAATTAAATCCAATACCTAGTATGTTATATCAAACCATTGCAACCTTTCCATAAAACTAGAGATGGCATTTTCGCAAGCTCTCAACGATCCTTCAGACTAATTAAAAAAATTTGAACTTACGCAGCCTAACAGATGTGACGTAATCCAGGCCTAACAAAAACAGTGCATGCCACATTTTCCCGTAAACAACAACTAGATGATACTCACAGAAGCTGGTAACACTGCACAGAAGAGCTGTAGTTGCTTGTTTTATACACAAAGTTGGACAAATTACACGTTTTCAGGTCATCATTAGGGAATGTAAACATACCGCGTAATCTCTAGCTATCAATTGTGCTGACAAGAGAATATTATGAGGCAATTATTCAAGTGATACGTAGATGCAATTTCATTTGCGTCAGATTTGATGTTTATGGTAGACAAACAATCCGAGATTTAATAGAACAAGTATTTTATACTCAACAACAATTAGGCATTATGTGTATACCAATATATTGGTGTATACCAAAAAACGTAACGCTTGAAAATTGTAATTGACGGATAATAATAAAAGTGATACCAAGTCTCGAAAATTTATTGCATTTTTCAAAAGTTGGGTTGTTAGACTGCGAAGCAAGACTCGCTCCTGGAGCGTCAATCCGGACCTTGCCCTCGTATTTTGATAAGGGCGAACTCCGGATTGATGCCCCAGGAGCAAAACTTTTAAATCATACCTGCATAAAGATTTCAACCTAAAAAAAAATACTAATTCAACCGAACAATTTATTAAAACCTTTCCCTCTCCCTTTTTGGTAACAATCACAATCCTTACTCTAACTATAATTATAAAAGTTAAGATGCGTATGAAGATAAATCTTCAATGATGAAATATTTGCATGGAGTATTGCTAAAGAACTTATGGGTAAAATCGAACACATAGTTGACAGCTTCGGCAAATAACAGTTTTCCGAAATTCTGCACGATGAATTTGGACTGCTCATTCATGAACCTTATAATGTCAGCACCTGTAAGAACCACAAAATATTGAATTATAGAAGTCGGAAATCTAAGTAAGCAATCTAGATAATTTTCTGTTATCGTGGATAATATAATTGTTTGGTCATAAACTACTAGGTCTAATAAGATAGTACATTTTACAAATTACGCAAAATTTAAAATGGTCAGAGTTATGTGAAGATTATAATACTATGTTTAGTACTTGTTTAGTTTGATATTTTTTAAACACTAAGTAATAAAAAAAATTACAACGCAACGCAATAAAAGGCAGGACTTAAATAATAAGTTTAGGTTGAAAACTTTCAAAGTTTTATTGATGTTTTAAAACAAAACTGATTATTTTTCGTCAACATGGACGTTACATTTTACATTAATAACACGTAGGACATACATATAAAATAAATCTAAAAACTCACTTGATTCTTTGTCTCCAACATAAAGTTTGTTCGCTGCAAATAATACTTTTCCGAGGACGTCGAACGAGTAGGTGAACTTCTTCCTCTTGAGCAGCAAAAAGATGTCGTCGCCCCTTTTCTTAACTTGAAATGGCATTGTGAGCTTTATGTTTAGCTTTTCTGTAAATTATCATTGGTGTTAGTACATAATACTTGGTGTTTTATCGATATTTATTGATCGTGGTATTATTTCAAATCTCGTTGAATTTATCTTTACGGCCACCCATCCCATCCCTGAGTATATTTCTCTTATTTATGATGTTACTAGCTTCTGCCCGCGGCTTCGCACGCGTTATTTCTACGGAAACGTTCAAAGGTAATTTCTATCCCATGGGAACTTATTTATGGGATAAAAAGTATTTCAGCTCAATCTGTTCAGTAGTTTTGGCTTGAAGACGTAACAAACATCCATCCATCTATACATCCATCCATCCAAACTTTCGCATTTATAATATTAGTGTGATTCCTGGAGGTTTTGTCCAAGCCAGCTTCAATGACTCTCAACAGCCCTTACAATGTTAATTCCGATTCGTAGATATGCTGAATTACATACATCATCACCGCCACATTTCTCATGTCGCCAACAAAATTGAGTGTATACCCTTAACAAGCAAATGTTTTAGTGTATATAACTATTGTTTATTGTTTATTTAATTAAAACGGTTATCAAAATCAATTACATTAATTAAACTATAGTTCTTCAAATTTTCTATATACTTAAGTAAAAATTAAATACCTATTTTGGCTTTCCCGTCGCCTTCGCCGTGAACGTTTTCTCCTCCAAGTAAATTCTTTATAAGTTGACTAGCGGAGAATACTTTATATTTTCCTTTGTACAGAATATCACAAGTTAGATCCATGTGCGCAATTCGATGTTCAACATCCTGCCTGTAACAAATATCAATATTTATAAGGTGTTAAATGCATGCACATAACGACTAGCTAAGGTTTTTTGTTATTATAGTGCGTAACCCCACACTAAGGGTAATTTCTAAGAAATCAAATAATATCGCAAAAATTTTCGACTTCGACGGGACTTAAACCTTAACGACTAGCTAAGTAGTAAATCCTACTAATATTATGTATAAAGCCGAACGTTTGTAATATAATAAATGTGTTCATACTAATGAACACATATACACATAATCAATTATTATCAATGGAATGTATGAGCATTTTTTCATGCTATACATGTTAGTCAATAAAGTAAGTACTTAGAATTCCTCGGTCTTTTTTATTGTTGGAAATAATAACGTTTCTTGTACAAAATAAAATCCTAAACTGGGAAGAGCTCTGTGTAATTTACAATGTGTTATGAATCCCAAACAGCTAGAAAATGTTTTGTAAGTATAAAATATCTAAAAAGATTTAGAGATTTATTTTATCTTTCGTCAAAGTAATAAAGTGGTTGGCGCATTAAACTTTTCTTACTACAAATCTAGCTTGGTCTTCACGGATTGTCGTGTACTAAGGCTGCTGGTCGGATATTTCGCCATGCTTTAACAACATCAACATGCAGGCCTTAGTCACCAATAACGTACTACATAATGAAGTACGTTATATATTTGGTCTATTGCGTGACAATGGTATGAGGTACGTCGGAACGTTATGTCCCTCGGGAGTTGGGGAGATCCCGAGGACGATACGTGCGTCGACACACTTGCGTCTTCCCATCTACCGATGCCTTTTGTAAGGGCTGGTGCGGCGGCAGATTTGGATGATAATCTCAAGAAACGCAAATTTTAGTATGCAATGCAAGTTTCGACAAAACCATTAACGTACGTCATTTGCTGTCCTTGGAGTCGAGGGTTCTCTCCGGGTTCTCAAAAAATTTTTTTGAGAACCCGGAGTTTTTGGTCGAAGCGGTGAGAATCTGGCGCAGAGCGCCAGTGAGCATTGCCAGACAGCGGGGCAATGCTGATCCGCTTCTTGAGCTTATTAGCTTCTTGTTGATACTTCCGATTGATATTGATATGGATCAGTTGCGCTTTTAATTTTGCTCTATAAATCACCCTAAGTACTTATATTTAAACATACAATTATTATACTAATATTCATATCACACATATAATAAATAATATCCAAAACATCAACTACTTTGTCGACCTCCGTGGCGCGGCGGGCGAAGGTCCGCCTGCGACGCAGGGTGTTGCGGGTTCGATTCCCGCCTCTGGACAAATATTTGTAAGATCTACAGATATGGGGCTAGATAATGCTGTGTGATTTGTCCAACATTATTTATTTATTTATTATTTACTTTTAGCACGCACAGTCGCACATTCTTATAACTCAAACAACACAAACATCTTTACGTAAAAATATTCGTTGAGCTTGATATTATTTTACTTATTTTGTTTTAGTTTCAGTTAATTTTACTGTTTCTTTTTTTTTTGTTTAATGATTTTTTTATGTATGTACCAACGAAATAATAATACTAAACCCTCACTCTCTGGGTCTGCCGAGGTACAATTACAATTTTTTTACTTAGTATGAGCGATGAAACGATGCATTGACAGAAAATAAATAATTTTTGGTATTATTATTTAGTTGAGCTACTTGTAGAATCATTACGGACGGATGTAACCGGGTTAACTACGAACGTTGGGTGTTCTTCCAACACAAATGTGGCTCGTTGTTTACCCGCTTACATCCGTATTGAATTCGTCAAACTACGATAGTTTTTATAGTAAAACCCCTTAGATTGTTTGCAACAGTCTGTAGTTTTCAATTGTAAATACTTGTTTCAATTTATTTCGTTAATTTAAATTTTCTTCGTTATTACTACAAGTCCAATTAAACTATCTAAGAACAACATATCGAAAAAGTTCACGTTTTGTTCTAAAAACTATATGTGATGCCCCTTTTCATCTTAAATTATTCAACTCTGGCATTATATCTACATTTTTTCTTATTTTATCATCATAAAACCAGTTCCAACTGGTTTATAGTTCTACGTACAGTGTATTTTATTTATTCTGGGGTCCTACTCCTAGATACTAATAATAATCTAGGTATATAAAAATATTCCAAGAAAACGAAATAGCAAACGACTTTTACTTTATAATAATAGTTAAGAGGTATTTATAAATGATAATTTAAATGTTAGGCTCTTGCACGACAGGTTTTAAGTGATTTAATTTGTAGATATTATAAAAGTTTGTCTATACTAAATAAAATGGATCAAGGTTGCAACAAAATAGCTTCGTAGGTGCTAACCTACCTACATAATATTCATCACTATCAACATAATGTAATAAATAAACTGTCATAAACATCAACATTCAACACAACATCAGTTATATGATTTTTATTGAAGTTACCCATTCCTTCAGTAAACAAAAATAATGAATTATCCAAACAAAACAAACGATATGTTAACATTTCCACATTGTTTTTTGTAAATATTTATTTGAAATAATAAACATTTTTGATGATATCATTAACCTTGCTGAAAAACTAATTATTTGTACTCGAGTCTACTTAATGCCAAATATTTCAAAGATTATTAAATCTCACATACCCATTCTTGACATACCCATTCTTCATGGCCATTCTTCTGTTAGGTAATAATTTAACATCAAGCACAGGTACTATTATTAGACAGGTTCAGTTTATAGTGTAATAGGTAATCTTTGGAACCATGTTAAGCAATATTTCGGTGGTTGACTATATACTTACTGAGCCCAGAAAGAAATAGACTATATTTTCTATATGTCCCACGGAAGTCATCTATTTATTTTTGCTGTTTCTGTCACACTGTTCGGCATAATGTCTCTCTTTTTTCTTGCCACTAATCGCGATATATGTATTTATTTTAATGAATGTTGCTATGTTAGCAACATTCATTAAAATACATTACTGACATTCTTATTCTTGGTATACTATTGTGCTATTGATTGGCGCAACCTACATTGAAAAATTTATTGTTTTGGATTTAACTTTAGCTTATTTTTATTTTCCTGATAATTTCTCATTTTGCATGTTAATCCTGTAAACCAGACCATGGTAGACTAGAGATAGGTACTATATATTGACATAAGACCAATATACACATCTACCTAGTTACACAGCAATAAATCCATTGATCATAACAGGCCACGATGGAAGGATTGTGTGTCGATCTCTTTACAGCAACTCACCCTGGGCTTTCCATAGGCAGAATATAAGCTTCCAAAATTATGTATCTATAAAGTAAATACATAATTTCAAAATTATGTATCTATAAAATAGATACATAATTTTGAAAGCTTAGCTATAAAGGTAAATAAATAAATGCCGGACAATCTACACAGCATCTTCTAGCCCCAAACTAAGCAGAGCTTGTGTTATGGGTACTAGATGACTGATATACATACATAATAGAATACATTACGTAGATAAATATGTTTTACTATACTTACATAGTAAATACCCTGAACACCCGGAACAAATATTTGTAGATTGTACAAGCATTTGTCCCAAGGCGGCAATCGAACCCGAAACCTCCTGCGTCGTAGGAGGACCTTTGCCCGCCGCGTCATATTGGTCGTCAAATAACAGATAGATTTTAAAAGAAACACAAAACTCACGTAAACTTATTCACAGCACAGTTTCTGATCCCTTTAATAACGCCATCAAGAGTAATTTCCACTTCTAGAAGCGCCAAACTTTGATTTTTTATAACCATGGGATCAATAGGAGGTATCCCCATCTCTGGAATTCCAGTCTTGGCAATATCTTGTATAATTTTCTTGATAAGTTTTCCTTGGCAAGCTTCGTCATTTTTTGAACATTTTGTCAGAGTGTCCACTAAAAATATAACAAAATACTTTAGTTATAATTCAATTTCTTTGTGAATAAATCGTTCAACTGTCGCATTTAAACATTGGAATGAAATTGGATCACCAAGCTAATATAAAAAACAATAATTTTTCATTATAACAATTTAACGAACACTCTCATTAGAGGAATGAGGCAATTAACACAGCTGATCTCTTATTAGTGACATTCATCATTGTAATAGGCTACTCTCGTCTCTTTAAGATTTACGGCGCTATTCTAATTTGATGCTTTTAGCATCCTATTAATTTAAGTATAATAGATTCTCCATAATATTTAAGTATTAATTAACTATGTGCTATGAAAACCTTAACGTTTACCAAACTTATTAGGCAATGAACGAGATTAATATATAAAATAATCTACTTTTCTACTTCAAAAGTTGTTCTAATAAATGTTCTAATATAATATTATATATTTTAACTAACCAAAGGCAGATTCACCAAACACCACTAAACTCAAAACTATCGCGTAAATCGACAACATCTCGGACTGCGGTTGGAATCAAAATCATTTATTTTTAAATACTGCGTCAGATTTTATATTTATCCTGCGAGATGTAAAAATAAAGAAAAAAAATGTCCACTTACTGGTTTTAATAATATCATAAACGTAGGTAATAACGTGTTTATACCTATTCTGTGATTCTCTGCGTATCTACCTGTTTTTAATTTGTAAGCTTAAGTCTTTAATAATGTAAGCAAAAGTGTTGATGTAAGTCCCTCCGAGGTATGTCGTTTTGTGGTCATTGTTCATCTACATTCTGTATAGTATAATTGAAATGGGTACCGCGGTACCTAAATCTACTACTGATTTCAGAAATTATTTTCCTGATATACTCACATTGTTTATAGGTAAAATAGTCATCGTTTTATCCATGAATCACATGAAACGAAGCTATGGAAAGACGGACTTTACGGAACATTTGTAAAGCAAGTAAAAATTTAGTATATACTGACTACCAGATCGCTTCAGTTTATGAATTGATCTTAACGATTTGTTTATCCTTATGATGAAGTAAAAATATTCCTTCAAACTTTCTGGTTTTCGCAAAAAATGGGAATTATTCCGGAAGAATAACATGACACTTCTTCTATTTATAAACCTTGCACATTTTTAGGGCAAAAGAGGCGATCAAAGGTTGCCGACGGGGCCCTATTACTTGGCCGCCGCTAACTAGTCTAGTCTGTGTGTCCGTCCGTTTGTCAGCGGGCTATATCTCTTGAACAGCAGAGAATCCATACTAATATTATAAATTCGAAAGTAACTTTGTCTGTATGTCTGTTACATTTTCACGCCCAGGTACACGCCTGACAGTGTGTATTTATTTCTATTGCCACTATAAAAAAATAATCTATACCAATATTATAAAGAGGAAAGATTTGATTGTTTCTTTGTTTGTATTGAATAGGCTCCAAAACTACTGGACCGATTTGAAAAATTCTTTCACCGTTAGGAAGCTTACTTTTCAGGGAGTGAACACATAGGCTATTATGACATAGGCTATATTTTATTCCGGAATTCCCACGGGAAAATATTTCAGATTAAATATAAAGTTTTTATAAATGAAAAACTATTGAGGATTTGATTTCGCAGATTTCATTTCCCTAATTATATTTAATAAGGAGAAATTTGTAATAGAATAAAAAACATCATTCTCATAATCAGTTATCTTTTTTTTCGTATATTATTCACACAAATCACAACACCTTCTAATTTCACACGACTACAGTCATACAACTAAATCTTAACCTAGGAGTTATAGGAACTGCACCTCTTTAATTCTTTATTCATCATCCTCTTCTTCATCATCGTCATCCTCACTATCATCATCTTCGTCATCATTATCAACATAAGAACTGAGATCGTCAGTAATGTATAATTTCGCAGGAATATTGTCGTAAAATTTTGCATGCACTCCGTAGTAAAACTCGATGGCTTTGTCACCAAAGTATCGTCCAAAGGAAGTTATAAGGGATTTCCAATTAGCGTTTGTGAAATCTGTGACCATTTTACCTGCAAAATAAAATAATTTTACCCAGGCATAAGAACCTATTTGAATAAGTTACACAATATTTCGAAACAACCAAACTCTATCAAATTATTGATGTTTATGTGTGTATGATTAAAACCGTAGTAGGCACCTAACAGGTTGGTAGATAGCTAATAAGATCACTAGTCTTGTAATATATGTGCAAATATTAACACTACAATTTTTAAGGTAATATTACAATTAAAATCGGAGCGGGGGTTCCGATTTTAATTCTAATATTGTCTTGAAAATTGTAATCTTACAAAAAAATTTAAGCACCGATATTGCAGCCGAACGCACCCCCCAATAAGTAGGGTTTTGCCATCATGACCATGCGGATTCATGGTCGGTCGGGTTAAAAATACACAAAGAGACTGCTGCCCTTCTCGTAATTTCTTTTGGTCGACTTTGCAACATGTTACGATATTCACAGGCTGGGTTGGAGAGTTCGATTCTTACGCCGTGACGGCCCAGGCCACGGACTGGGCTTTATCAGAGAAATATATTAGTAGGTATACAATTTTACTTTAACAGTGTTATCGAGACGCGCCATAGGACGTCAGCCAGGATCGAAAACATAAGCAAGGACACAATCTAATATCAGACTGATTCCGTCTCAAAGGATGTAGAGAATGAGTTTAAATTGCAACTCACTCGTTAATTCACTGCCGGATGTGATATTTTCAGCATGAACTTTGATATTTCCAAAAGTTTGATTATATTTTGCTTCTTCAAACAAGCAGCGGATATAAATATCACCGTCTTCATGTTTTTCCACTTCAATAGGGTACGTGGCGTTCATACTCCATTGTTCTGTGAACATAATTAGTATTTGCTTTTGTATTTTATATTTATATTATTTTGTTATTATTAGCCTGTAGGATTGCCTGCATTGCCTCTTTTTAGTTTTAATTAATAAAAATTGAAAATTTTACTTCAGAAACATAATACGTAGTAGAAATACATAAGTTATCAAGTCTATGTGGGTTATGGTGGTATCCTATTTTGCTAGTCACCGCTTGAGTCCTTACAATTGACAAAGGTAACACTTTGTTGTCTCACTGCTGGGCAAAGGTCTCCCCAAAACTCTTCCAGGAATCGCATTCATTGCCAGGTTCCACCGATCTACTCTAACAAATAAGGATAGATAAGGGTAGTACATGGGCAATATACTTACTATATTAGCATTATTAAGCAATACGTTACTTATTAACCTACAGGCGTTTGTGACTTGTTGGGTACCTACGCACAAAAAGCTGCTAATGTCACGCAGGACATTCACTCCGCGCTTTTTGCAAACATATTTGTCTTTTTTGTTCGTTAGGTATCCAATGGGTATTTTTTCCACGAATAATTAAAGTATCTACGTCAAAACAGACGATTTGAAATAGTTGACAAAAAAGACAAGATAACCATCAAGTTTTTATACGCATTAAGTGAGCAGGAAATATGTTTATTTACTTTATGCCTTTATCCTATGCACTAAACCCAAGCTTACACTAAAACAAAACTTACCAAATGTAGCGACTATGTATCCTTCGATGTTTATAACATCTCCTAAAATAAGTTTTAGTAAATGTCCAGAAGCCAATTTATAACTTCCTTGAATAACAATAGTATCGCATGTGAATTGTGAGGTTATCATTTTTGTATTGATATCAGTTCTGTAAAAAATTAGGGAATAAGATGAGAAGGATCAAAAGCATTGGGTAACTCAGTATTATTATCACGTGATAATAATTTCTTCTGTGATAGGTACATGATCAATTTAATTTTTCAGAAAACATTGTGAGGGTCAATGGATCCAGATCGCACAAGATCGCCAGGGTGGCGTGATAAAAAAGCTTATAGGTACCTAGAGAAGCTGTTCCATATAACACCAAATCTTTGTCTTTATAGATTTAGCTTATAGAATTGAGTTTACGTATTTAATAACAAAAACGGATAAGTCCAACTACATTATCTAAAGGTACATGTCATAGTAGGTCCAACTACATGTCATAGAAGGTAAATTAAATCATATAAAATCCTTAATGATACAACATGTAAGAGTAATAATAAAAAGCTAAAGTACCTATATATATTTAACTACGTAAAACTTACACATATTTAGTAGAATTACAATGCCCGATGCCTATAGCTTCTCCCTCAACCAAAATGACTTTAATGACGTCCCTAAAGGAGACTGTGACATTGTGAAGCTTGTATGGGTCGAGAATAGGTACACCAATAGCAGGTATGCCTCTTGGGGAGTAGTAGCTCCCAAAGTATTGAAAGAATTTCCTTTGACATTCGAAATCGTTGATGCCGCATCTGTTCGATGGATTAACTGAAAATAATTGGTTGGATTTTGACAATGGGGACTTAAAATCAATCGTGCCTTCATAAAAAGACGCATAATGTACCTATTGACTTGGTTTCTGGTCTCGAATAAATTTATAAATTTCTATACTAAAGCACCAGTAAAAATCCAAATGTTATAATTATAACATAAGCACCTTTTGTTGTAGATACATATTCCAAATCTACACAGTTGTCTAGGTAGGACCCCTCGAACTTACTCAAACTGGTGCAAAGTTTTGACAAAGTATGAAGCAGATAACAATTTTAAGATTTAAGTAACAATAAAGCAAAATACTTACGTAATGAAGAGTCACAAGTATTAATAACAATAAAAATCAAACAAAAGATAAAACGGGACATGGTGACCAAGAGAAAAAGCTTGATAAAATAAAATTCGTCATCAACTCCATCCATATATACGGCCCTCTAAACTAACGGTCTCAAGTGTGGTCCCACGGTAATCTCAAAATGAAATGGTGTACCGTGTCAATCCATCTAAACACAATGTGCATACCTACCAACATATACTTGCCAAATTCGTATAAAATATTGTCTTAACTTGTGGAAAAAGATTTTAGACTACTAAGGAACCGACCAAGATAAAATAAAAATTATATTTATACATAAGCTTGACGGGCAAGATGAATAATTATGCAATTAAAATTATTTACAACATTTTAGAATATACTGTTTTAACATCATAAACATTAAGTGCATAACCACAATAAATCAGTTTAATGAATCGGTACCTCGGATGGTATCTAGAGAAATCTCAAAATACGATACAAAAGAGGCAAAAAAACACGGGTCAGTAGTCGGATCGGATTCCGCACCACATCATAAGAACTGTGCATAAACACCACAGGGTAAAATTTTAAATAAAACAGAGATGTTTTCAATAATATTTCATCAATTTGAAAACACAACAAATTTCTATTATTCGATTGTAATTTTCTTTGTCAATAAAGGCTATGCACCTACAATAGGTAAAATTCATCTTAAAAACAAAAAAATATTTGAAAGAGTTTCTGAGTCAAATGTGTGATAGATAAAATATTTTATGGATCAATAAAATAAAATACGATTTGCACGACTAAGACACATGATAAAGATGAAACACCTATGGGTATTTATATGCATATACAATGCAAGGTGCATTTAATTACCATTCGATATTTCAAGAAAAGCAGGAGCATATTAGGGTGGGTATCAAAGTATTAAACTTTTTGGCTAAAACTTTTTATCAAAATTTATTTGAAGGTTTACAAGGTTCTGCGAAATACACAACAAAAAACGAAAAAAGCGTGTAGCTTAATTCCTGGAAGCTTATTGTTAATCAAAAACATGAAGCTTGCGTTGGCTGCCTTCTGAAACTTATCATGAAATTTAATTTTAGATCATTTGACATCATCTTATTTTCAACTAGACGATCGCCTCGCGGTTTCACCCGCGTAGTTCCCGTTCCTGTAGGAATTCTGGGATAAAATATAGCCTATATCACTCCCTAAGAAGTATGCTTCCTAACGGTGAAATAATTTTTCAAATCGGTCCTGTAGTTTCGGAGCCTATTCAATACAAACAAACAAACAAACAATCAGATCTTTCTTTAATATTAGTATAGATCATTTTGCATCATTGTCAGAAATTTTGGATAGAAGTTTAAAACAGTAGAATCGAATCCATTAATAGATTATCTCAGTGGATCAGAGCGAAAAGGAGCTTTTTGATGAACATGAAAATTTTGTTTATTTCTGAACCTAGACTTGCGTGTATCGCAACGCAAGTAAAAAGGATAAATAGAGTAAGTAATAATAAAGTAGACCAAATATTTTTCATACAGATTTAGTAATAGGCGTATTTATTATTTTTCTAGAACTAATTAACATTCCCTATTGCACAAAAGGTACGGTTTTAGGTCATCATCCGTGTAGGTGCTTGTTGGTATGTTCTCGAAGACTATCTTGTAAATCTTGAAGTAGTAATCTACCGATATTTTATGGAACCAGTAGGCCAATGTGCTGAAAATCAGCTTCCAGTAGTAGTTAATGAACTGCACCACGCATTTTGCTGGAAAAGAAAATCATATAAAACTAGAGGTCAAATGCAATAAGGTGTTTATAGGAGCTCATTAGAGTGTTCGGACTCCTTATGAAAGACCTATCCGGAGAAGCAAGTTTTTTGTCACCAAGATGAAACCCACCAAGAGCAAAATTACTGTCACAATCACAAGGAGGTTTAACAGCTATGCCTTAGTTTGACGCAAATAGTTCCTAGCGTGAGTGCTCTTTGCGGGGTATTGCTCGGTTACATCTACTACTTAAAATCAACTGGGCATTTGCTTGTTCTGCTTATTAGTAGTACCTTTCTTTATAAAAAATTCTACACCTACGTTCCAATGAGATCATACTAACTGCCTCAGTGGCGTAGTGAGCCAATTTTCGCCTGCTACGTCTGGAGGTTGCGAGAGTTCGATTCCCACCTCTGGACAAATATTTGTGCGAGCAGATATTTGTTTCGGGTGCTCTGGGTACTTTTTATGTACAGTAAAGACATATCTATCTACCTATGTATGAATTATATCAAGTACCTATATCAGTTATCTACTACACAGAATAATATTTAGAGATACTACACAGAACATAAGCTCTGCTTACTTTTAGAGCTAGGCTAGATGACGCTGTGTGGATTGTCCAGCATTATTTATTATTAGACGATCGCCTCGCGGTTTCACCCGCGTAGTGCCCGTTCCCGTGGGAATTCCGGGATAAAATATAGCTTATGTCACTCCCTGAAAAGTAAGCTTCCTAACGCTAAAAAATTTTTTCAAATCGGTCCAGTAGTTTCGGAGCCTATTCAATACAAACAAACAAACAAACAATCAAATCTTTCCTCGTTATAATATTAGTATAGATACTTACTGACATTCCGATTACCAAGCATAATGTTGTCAGCAGTAATAGTTGCTTTCTTCCGAACTTCAGATACCCATTCAGCTGTTTCGAATTCGGGCTGAACATGAATTTGACCATTTTCGCGTTGTACCAACTCGAAATTATACTTGAATTCGAAGAACCAATCCTCTGAAATTAACCAAATGTTTATTTATTTTTATTTACAGCTGGGCAAAGGTCGCCTTTTTTCCTACCACTTCTCACGATCTTACACTGCAACCGGCCACCAAATATATCAATCTTTATACAAAAAGGGAAAAATATAAAAATCAAGCTGATTAGTTATTAACGATTTTTATTAAAATTATTGTTATTAATAAGAATAAACATTTAATAACGCCGACGACGTCAATGTTACTTTGAACTGTGATAATAACAAGAATGGTTTCAACTCCTCAACCAAGCTAAGAACACGCTCGATCATCTATAAAACAGAAAGATCCAAATCATCATAGCTTTATCTAATGAGCTACACTGCCACAGACAGCCACGTGAAAATATACCACCTCTCTGATCGTTTTGAGGTTTAAGGGCGAACCTAACGGGTTTTGCTGACAAATTAAGCCTAGATAACAGTACTCACTGAATTCCCGTGAAAAAAAAAACACGAATTACATAAAACTCTAATTTTTTTCTTTGGTTCCATGAACGTAAAAAGGTCAGTCGAGTCGGTTTGGTCGAGTTCTCAGGAACCCTGCGGTCTATAGAAATAACTTGCTTGTTTTGATTCGTAGGTTTACTAATTATTTGGTTCTTTGAACCAGTTTCTTCATATTAAGTTGTGTAGTTTTCTTGTAAATTTGCAAAAACTTGATTTCTGCGCTTTTGCCGTTCCAAAAATTTATGCTCTGTCCCGCTCATTTGAACGCGAAATCCTATTCCTATCCTTTTCACATTGCGCCCTCTTAAGTATAAATACCTACAACTGACGGCTGTTTAAATAAACGCAAAGCAGAGGTACCTACAGTCGGGTGCTCAGATATGAATATCCTACTACGAGTATTATAAAGGCGAGTATTAAAAAGTGTCTGCCGTTGCGTTGTGAAGTTTTTTGTACGAAGACAACGCCAAACTACTGAATGGATCGAGCTAAAATTTTGCACACGTAGTTTTTGACTTGGAATAAGATAAAAGCGATTCTATATTCAGAAAAAACGCGTCCAAAGGCGTAGGCTGTGTTCACAGCCCGAATAAATAAAATAAATAAATAATTAAATAATGCTGGACAATTCACACACAGCATTATCTAGCCCCAAAGTAAGCAGAGCTTGTGTTATGGGTACTAGGTAACTGATTTACTTAATACAATACACTACATAGATAGATATTTTTAATTATACATAGAAAACATCCAGAACGCCCTGGACAAATGGCTGTAGATCGTACAAACATTTGTCCCGAGGCGGGAATCGAACCCGCAACCTCCTGCGTCGCAGGCAGACCTTCGCCCGCTGAGCCACAGAGGTCGTCAATATCGAATATCGGTCACTTTTAGATTTTACCAGGAGTAAGTTTTAAGGTGCCTCAGGAGAGCTCACACGTACACACACCTTAGCTGGAAGCACCATTCATGGTATAATAGAGCAAGCAAACAAACCCGGAAAAAATAAACTATCAAATCTTGCCGATGACGATCACCAGTCGTGCGTAGGGGCTAAACTGACAACCAGAGCTGCACATGCTTGATAAGCTTGTCGGCATTATACTGAACCTATCCCTATAACCTGAAAAAGCTATTCGCTGCTAATGTATAATATTAGATACCAACATTAATTAGGTACTTAGTTCTTTTATTATATAGCTAATTATATAGCTTCTGCCCGCGGCTTCGCACGCGTGTTTTCGGTATAATAAGTAGCCTATTATCAAGTTAGGCTTTGCTCTAAATGTACGCCAAATTTCATCTTGATCTGCAGTTTTGGAGATCCTAGGTAACAAAAATTTACATTTCTATCTAATAAAAAGAATTCGGGATACTATTATTGTCTTCAGCAGTTGTGGCGCGTGATTTCAGAGTCGTTAAACTCTACACAATCTCTATCTACGTAGGTAAAGGGCACTTTGACGTCAACAGAAGGCTCATTATCATGAAGGTACCACCTACCTGCTTAGTAAGTACCAAACAGTAATCAGATATGCAGTCTACCATGCGATACGTGGAACATTGTATGCAGTAGGTACCTACAAACTGAATCCATACTTATTTATAAATGCGAGAGTCACTCTGTTTACTGTACATAATTTCACGACCTTTTCACGTTGTAAAAAACCCAGATTCTATACAGACATTGTTATTGTTTTTAAGGAACTGTGAGAATTTTTAAATTATGGTAGGTTTTGGTATTATTGGTATAAATGGAAGTGTTTTGTCCACTGATAATAATACTCAACTTGGCCGTGTGGTGCCGGCTTAGAATTTGCACCACCCCAACTCTTACCGCGGGTGTCGTAAGAGGCGACTAAGGGATATCCACCGGGGGGCGAGCAGCGCCTCCTGCAGAACCATTTTACCACCAAACTGCGATCCCCAACCCGCATGCCCAGCGTGGGGATTATGGGCACTATCCCCTAATTAGGCGTTTATCGGGGGAGGCCTGCGTCCAGCCAGTGGATCTACCGGTCCAGTCCAGGCTGTAGATGTGAGATGTGATACTCTACCTCATAACAAAGACTCTGAGAATTCTACCTTCGGTAGTGTGTTATCAACGAATCCTTCCAAGTAATTCCTCGCGTTTACCTAGCGTTTGTCTTCGACTTTGCACTCGTTGTTTGGGAAAAAAATTAACCTATATCCTTTCCTGAGAAACAATCTATTTCCATGACAAATATTAGTAATATCTGTTTAGTCGTTTATTCTTAAAAAGATACAGATATAACAGACAGACAAGAACTATTTTTGCAATGATCACATCACACTATCACACTAATCATAATCACACTAATATTATAAATGCGAAAGTTTGGATGGATGGATGAATAGATGGATGGATGGATGGATGAATGTTGTTACATCTTCACGCCAAAACTATGGATTGGATTGAAATTTTGCATATAGGCAATTCCGAACCTGGAATCAAACATATGCATACCTACTTTTATCCCATAAATCAGTTTCGATGGGATAGAAATCGCCTTTAAGCATTTCCAAAGAAGCAACGCAAAATAGTTATATTATAATTGATGATTCGATTTTGATTTCGAGGAGAATCTATAACCTTTACCTACCTAAAAGTAACTTAAACCCTTACCTAAAAGTATGGTTCCATATCCATCACCATAAACGTCTGCACCAAGTAGATAACATAGAACAGGATGTGATCGAATTGAATAAAGACCTTGTATAACAATGCGGTCACATATTATTTCAATGGTCCTGTTCATGTGTTTTAAATCGGTTCTGAAACAAGTTATTTTAATAAGTTCACTTTACATGCATTGATAGCAACGTGAAAACGTTATCATAGCCACCGAAAACCTGAAAACCGCATCTGTGTTTAGCCGAATCTCTCAACCGATACCGAAGTTTTCCACTCATATAAATAATATTTGTATTCCTAACTTATTTATTCCTAACTCACTGGCTAAAATACTTATTCTGCTGATAAAATAACGCCAAAGTTAGTGAAAATGTGTTTGTTCGAAATCAACAAAAAAACTGACGAGAGAAATACTTTTATTAGTTTTTTTGCTTGAAAGATAGCAAGAACGATTTTCTTGATATGACGTTATACGGTACTTTTTATAATTTCAGAAAACGCATGTAGCTGCTAGTAGAAGCTAGAATGTAATAAATATGTTTTTTTTTTGTTCTCCATAAATGGGAGCCGTTGTGTTCGCGGCGTACCTAAGCACCGACCCCACTAACTTACACTAAGAGATAACCTAATTCGTTTTAAGTACTCTGTTAACCTTGTTACTTATTAGTACTTTAGTTTAAATATTAAAAAAATATTATTTAAATATTTTGAAATAAATATTTTTATTACAATGATTATCACGGACCGTGGATTTCGTAAGAGGCGACTAAGAGATGCCACCAGAGGAAGGACAGAAGTTTTCTTCTGTATATTTTAAGACACATAGATTTAAGGCGCTACCCCGACTGAAATCAGCGCTACCACCTAGTTTACCTTATTATTCTGTTAAACGAAGGAATTTTAAAAAATCGATTGGCCAGTTTGTGCTTCCTATCATAAGCTTTTTAGTGCCCCTGTAAAAGTTTTATTTTGTATACTTTAAGCAGAGATGCGAAGTTGCTCTTTTTACCCACCATGGTGGGCAAAATGAGCAACTTCGCATCTCTTCCTACACTATACAAACTAAAACATATAAAGAGGCATTAACAAAAGCTTATGATAGGAAGCACAAACTGGCCAATCGGTTTTTTTAATTTCCTTCTTATAACGGAATAATAAGGTAAAATAGGTGGTGGTGGCGCTGATTTGGGTTGGGGTAGCGCCTTAAGAAAAATTCTGCAAATATGGTACGTTCTCCCAGCGCTAACTCAACGAATGACCCGTGTTGTGTTACAACTAAACGCAAAGACACGTAATTTCCAATCTTTTGTAATACCTACCTTAAGAACAAAGATGGAAAGACGTACCTAGACCGAAGTGCGACGAAGACAACCATAAACGTGAAACACGAACGCCGGCGGTGGCGCGCGTCTGACTATGACTGAGGTGGGCGGACCTTATTGGACCATTTTCGAGAAGCTAGTAACCAATCTAATCTAATTTCATGAAATCTGTATTGTATGTATTTTGTATTTGTCAACCGTTGCCGTAGATAGTTTTTTTTTTATTTATTTTATTGTTATATTTTTGATGTGTCTTATGTGTTATCTTCCGTGACGTCAACAAACGGCTCTGTCGGAAGACCAGCGTTGGTTGTTACGTGGTAACAACTAGCTTATGCTGAGACAGAGACCGTTTTGTGACTTTAATCAACCGAAGATGTATCTTTTATTTTATTTTAAAATCATGTTTGTTTTTGTTGATTAAGACACAAATAAAATATTCTCTCTCTCTCTCTCGCTCTCTCTCAATCTCCCGAATTTCACTTAGGTAGATCGATGCTTGTACCGGAATTACCAATCCGCCACCAAGCGTGGTGATTAAGGAAAAAGCGCCTTTGTTCCTGCAGAGGGGTTATTCCAGTTTCCCCCCTTGACAAATCCCCCTTAAGGGGGAAAACTGGAATTCATTTTTTTGGAGTCCAGTTTTCCCCCTTGAAGGGTGGTTTTGCCGTGACACGTTGAGCAGATAACGTACGAAAGCTGATGAGGAATATAAAACCACCATAGGATTTATGATTCACGCTTTTTCATAAAACATGATACATCTTACTCGTATTTCAAAACTTTGCATGTTTGCCCTATGCCGACGCATTCACCCTCCAGTAGCGTCATTTTCAAAAGGTCTAACGCAGAGACCACAATATTGTACAGTTTGTATGGATCGAGTGGGGGTATTCCTATTTCCTGGAACCCAGTGCTTGCTTTCTCCTTTGCGAGTCTTTGGAAGAAATCTCTAACGCAGACTGAATCTGTAAATCTGCATTTCGTAGAGTTTGCACCTATAACAAAGAGTGCCAAAAATCATTATTTTCTGTTCATAAATAAATAATACTGATCATTTTCAAACAGCGTTTTCAGAGGGGTGAGTCTATATTTTAACGTTAGCAACAAAAGGTGGTCATGACGTCTCCTTTTTCCTCACAATTTGTTACAGCGCCTCTATCGTGCGGACAGGGAACTACGCAAATCCCATACAAAAACGTGACGTACCGATCACGTTTCGTTACTGACGTCAAAAAGACTCACCCCTCTTGTCCCAAAATTGTGCTAAGATGACTGATAAAAAACACACTGTATATCACACTAATATTATAATCACACTAATATTGTAAATGCGAAAGTTTGGATGGATGGATTTATAGATGGATGGATGTTTGTTACGTCTTCACGCCTAAACTACTGAACAGATTGAGCTGATATTTTGCACCGGTGTAGCTCTATGCCTGGAATCAAACATAGGCTACTTTTTATCCCATAAATCAGTTCCCATGGGATAAAAATTACCTTTGAACGTTTCCGTAGAAATAACGCGTACGAAGCCGCGGCCAGAATTTCAGCTCAATCTGTTCAGTAGTTTTGGCGTGAAGACGTAACAGAAATCCATCCATCTATACACCCATCCATCCAAACTTTCGCATTTATAATATTAGTGTGGTTATAGTGTGATGTGATGTGATTATTCCAAGGTGGTCCCATATTTATTTATTCCCGAGGGATCAGTATTTATCCCACAAATTTAAAAAATAGTTTAAAACGGGATTCGAATATGGTTTTTAGTATTTGAAAACAATCAAATTATCATATATCTCTAATGTGCATTTACTTACTTTGACAATATCCATGACATATAAACAATAATGCACTTAAAATTGTATATTTAAAATTAAACATATTTAGTACAAACGTGCTGTGAAAATAACACAGAACGGATAACAGACTGGATTATTGCATTACTTTATACCTTAGAGAAATAGGGTTCCACTGCATCAAGTTTTTGTGTTGCACTTTATATAAATTAAATACACGTCGCGATTTTTGTTTTTTTTTTTATATAAGCGGAAAAGAAATTTCCCTCAAATCGTAAGGGGACCATTCAACATGAGCTAGGTATGAGCCAATGAAACAAACTCTTTCAATTACTTTATTAAATTTATTTTATTTTGTTGTATTCGGAGAACAAACTGTTATACACATTTTATAAATAAATGTACCTATATAATAACTCATAACCATTTATTTATGTGTCCTCGCATTTAGAAGCTAAAAAACTGCTTGCTTGCGGAAGAAGAATGGAAAAACAGTTCTGTCCTGTTAACAACTAGGTTCAACAAACTAAACTCTAATAACTATTTATTGGTACGTTTTAAGCATTTGGGAATATAAGATATTTTTGATTAAATCCAACATATTCCCAAAAGCCATTGGAAATTGATGTTTGTAACAAAATGGTTTTATACAAAATGATTATCAATTTGCGGCAGATTTTTTTTCGCTACTTTTACTCTTCGTAGAACGCAGAAATAAATTAACACCTAAAAAAATTGGCTCTTTGCGAAATGTAAATCGTACGTCCATAAGACACTTTATCGGATTGACCGGATTCCTGTTAACTATAAATATAAAATGGAGTAGTTTTTTAATATGTAACTTATGTTTCTAATATTATCATGAAATGAAGACGAGGTTCTGTAAAGAACCCAAATCAACACTTTTTGGTTTTTTACCTTTAAATATTATGTTGTTAGTGTAGGTACCCTACTGAACGATTTTATTTGCCAGCTGCTTGATATTTTCTTTTATTATGCATTCATTGTCTTGTTAAGTAAATACCTATTATTTCTGTGTAAGTAAGTAGGTTAGGTACCTTGTACTTTATTTATAAATTTTATGTCAGTGCGCGCTATTGATATAAGCAGCTCTATAATGTACCTATTATTATTATGGATGTCCGGCAGGTATGTTTTTGTTTCATCTTAGTTTGTATTTTCACAAATTTATCTTCCTCGAGGTCATTAATTAACTTTTACAGTTTTAGTAAGAACCAGTTTTATTTCTTTACTAGCGTTATTGAGAATAAGAAGTAGCCATAATATATGTTATTCCAGGACCACATGTTTATGTGTGCAAAATTTCAGCTCGAGGTCTAAAATGAATAAAATGTATTGTTTTCATATCCCTTAATTTATTTTAGCAAGTTTTCAAAATGACCACTATTTTTTTCAATACAACATTCAACACGTTTAAGTGCGAAAAATTGTCTCTGTGGTTGTTTGTAGCTCTTTGCTTGGTGTCGCAACTTGTTACATACACTGTTTTACAGTACCTATAGGTTAACTAGTCTAACTGCATAATCACACTAATATTATAAATGCAAAAGTTTGGATGGATAGATGTTTGTTACGTCTTCACGCCAAAACTACTGAACAGATTGAGCTGAAATTTTGCACCGGTGTAGCTCTACGCCTGGAATCAAACATAGGCTACTTTTTATCCCATGGGATAGAAATTACCTTTGAACGTTTCCATAGAAACAAAGCGTGCGAAGCCACGGACAGAAGCTAGTAACTTAATAATTCTCACTGCTCAGTGTTTGTAAAATGCATAATGTAATTTTAACATTATTTTTATGTGTTTCTCTGTGTAGTTTGAAAAATGCGTTTTACAAACACTAAGCAGTTACGCTACAAACAACCATAGAGACATTTTTACGCGCCTAAACGTGTTGAATGTTGTATTGAAAAAAATGGTGGTCATTTTGAAAACTTGCTAAAATAAATTAAAGGATATGAAAACAATGCATTTTATTAATTTTAGACATCGTGTTTCATAGCAACATTTACTGCTTAGACCTACACAATCGAAATCTAAATAGTTTTAGTTCTAATTTTCAAACAGTCCGGGTTCGATTCCCGAGCTGAGTACAAGTTTTTTTTAAATGTATGAATACAGTTTTTCTTGTTACTAAAATCAATGACATGGTTCCTAAGAAGAGATCTTCGTATGTCTTATAGTTGCAGACTCTCCCATACTGACCGATCTAAATGTGCCACCATATTGTTAACCAAATTCAAATTAAAGTTCATGTTGATTAAAAATTACTGAAGCTGAGGTTCTGTTTCATATTTTGTTAATTGACAATTACTTGGCCATGCATGGAAGTGGCAGTGGGCCGGCCATATCTCGCGAAGAACCGACAACCGCTGGGGTAAACGAGTTCTTGAGTGGAGACCACGACTCGGCAAACGTAGTGTAGGACGCCCTCCGGCCAGGTGGGATGACGATCTGCGAAAGACTGCAAGCAGATGCTGGATGCGGCAAGCTGAAGACAGGGCGCTATGGCGCTCATTAGGGGAGGCCTATGTCCAGCAGTGGACTAATATAGGCTGATGATGATGATGGCCATGCTACCCATAGCGTGTGTTCAAAATGCAGTGGGTTTCTTAAAAAAATATTTTTACTATCGTGGCAACCAAACATAAGGCGGTTACCGCAACCTATGGACGCTTGCAACATCAGGGACATTACACGCGCGTTGCCGATCCTTTAAATGTTTTATAAGACCCTTTTTGAAGAACTCCATGTTGTTGTTCTGAGGGTAAACCTCAATTCAACTCAATACACACAATTTCTTTACAACAATCATCCTTATCCTGTAGCATATCAATCCAATTTCTTTAAATCTATACATTATATTTGCATTTAAATGTTATTTTATAATTAAAATTGATGAACATTCACGGAAATTACACAAAAAAGATCTTCAGTTGAATCAACCTAAAATTAGTAGGTACAGCAGGCATCTGGTAACCATTACACAGGCTCTGCTTTTTTTGGGGCTTGATTGTGCTGTTTGAAATATCCAGCACTAGCTGCTGCCCGCGGCTTCGCACGCGTATTTTCGGTATAATAAGTAACCTATCATCTAAGTTAAGCCTAACTGATCTAATCGTACGACAAATTTCATATTGGCCTGTTCAGTAGTTTTGGAGAACCTAGGTAACAAAAATTCAGATTTCACAAACTTTCGGCTTTATAATATTGATGATAGGATAGGATACGTATAACCATGGACCAATAGTTTTATTCATCTATGGTATAACGTATGTAAGTAAAGTAATAAGTATAGTATGGAAGTATGGATTACGGATTAGCAAATAAAACACGATCTGAAGTCTATTTCTGGATTTTAGAAGAGGTCACTGATCAAGGTTGTAATATGTTCGTTATAGTCATTCGGTAATTAAGCAGTGCTAAGTGAATGAATAGACCATTTTATGGAAATAGTTATTATACCCATGTTGTTGTGGTATTTAGAACGGATTTAGAGCTGGACTTCCGTTCCAAAAACCAACACAGTTTAATGGACTTAATAAATTGCAAATCGAATTTTCTCCAGAACAATTTATTACATTTTCTATTACAGAAACATTAAAGGTCGCATATGTAGGAGCTGGTTGGCACAAATGAGTAGATTTTCTCCCATACTTTAAAGAAGATATCAAAAGATTTTTGATGGAAATAATAGGCAAAATCGCTGAAAATTATCTGCCAAAATAGGTTGATAAACCTAATGATACATTCCGCTGAAACATAAACAAAATATCCAGTTAAAATAAAATTCACTTTTTTTAATACAGAGCTCACATATGAATGCTTATCATAATAAAGTGAGAACGTCGATTTGTTTCAAACACAGTCTAAGAACAACTTCGTTCTGTTGGGCTTAACCTACTTATATTAAAAACTAACATTTTCTTGTTTATTGTAATGACAGTTTTCAATGAATGAGTACATTGATTTGACAAGTACCTAAAGATAGGAAAATAGTTACAAATTCTCTTTGCATACCTATGCCATCTCAAATTTTTAAATCATACTTACTGACATCCCTATCATCAACTCTAATATTGTCAGCACAGACAGTTGCGTTCTTTTGAACTTCTGACTCCCATTCTACTTCATTGTAATTTGGCTCAAAGTATACTTCACCATCATCGGCCTCCGTGAACTTAAATGGACATGTATACGCGTAACGTACAACCTCTGAAAAACCAATAAATATTTAAACCAACAATCAGACAAATACAACTACAATTAGCAAAGGTAAACCGTGGCTATGGCGGCATAAGACTACCAAGTCCATCAAACTGTGAACTATTAGGTACTCCAAGTCAACCCGTGGATGTCGTAAGGGACTACCGACTAAGGTAACCTGCCGGAGGAAGTGCTGCAGCTTTCTTTTGAGCATTTACAACACCTCTTTGACTGCGGATTGGTGATCAGTTACCAATCCGCAGTCGAAGATAGATAACTAGATAATTTTTGACATCATAGCCTGGTGATTATGGTGATTAAGATAAAACCCCCTCTAGTTTGGGGAAGGAATAGTTAGCAATAGACGTTTGTGTTGATGAGGGAAACAAAGGTTACTTATCCTCGGGCCTGATGTTACACAGGCTTTACATAGGTAGGTACTTACCTAATTCTATCCTGCCTTTGCCATATCCATTGACATTGTTCAATAGAAAACAGAAAATAGGGTGTGACTTGATCTCGTAAGTGCCTTCTATGACGATTGACTGACATATAATTTCCACGTTCATGATCATGTTATCCACATCGATACTGGAATATGTCATGATTTTTTTAACTGGTACGTATAAATTTTCACACACAAGCTAATTTCACAAAAGATGTAAACCGCCGATGACGATTTTACTTAGAAGTTCTTAAAAATTTAACGGCTGTGTCTGTATATTAAATAGTAATTATATTATTGTGAGTAATTTATCCGTAACGCCAACAAGTTGTTCTGATGGAAGACCAGCGTTGGATGCTAGCTCGCTAGTCATTCAACTCATGCTGAGTCAGGTCCAACTTTGTAAACTGACCTGAGTACACTTTTTTCTGTTAAATTAAGTTTTATGTATATGTTTATTGAGTTATATGTATTTATATGTTAAATTAAGTTTTATGTATACCTATTATTGAGTACATGTCCTGTTTATAAAATAAATATATTTTATTCTTACTCTATTTTTGTACCGATTTTCATAAGACATAGCCAAGAACAATTTGATATTGTCACTTTTAATAAAGAAAAAAACGCTAAATCAATACCTGTTCTTTCCTTCATTCATAAGCTACTGTGCCACAGTAGGCACACAGGAGCTAGAATTTATTTTACAATACATATTTAAATACGTCTTCAAAAATAGGATGGTTTTTTTTTAAGTTGTTTTATGATTTTTTCAAAACAATGAAATTATCTTACTCGTAAACAGGAATAGCGCAATTTGTTCCATTAATGCCAAGAGCTTTACCCTTTATCAGAGTTATATACACAAGGTCAAAGAATTTGACGGTTATATTTGTCAGGTCCAATGGATTCACCGGAGATAAGCCCTGTTCTGGAACCCCTATGTGGCCCTTCGCTAATGCAAAACGTATCCAAAACTGTTTTTGGCATTCACCATCTGATACGCTGCATAATCCAGTACAATTAGGGGCTGAAAATAATAATAATTATCACACCGATATAAAACCTTTTAAGTCGGTACCATACGGTATTAACGAGAAGTTAAACCTCTTTTGATTATTCTTAGTTTATTTATCAACTTACTAGTATCTTGACAGTACCCATGGCTTATAAAATTAATTAAGAAAGCAACTAAAACTGGGTATTTCAAGTAAAACATTTCAGAAAAGTGAGCAGTATAGCTCACGCTATGATAGGAAACTAAATTGAATCGTTTACTTATAGGTATTTAAGAAGTTAAATTTTACCTAGGTAATAAGAAGTATAATTTTAGGGTTCCACACCAATACTTATTTAGTGGCCGACTCAAGCGCTAAGATTCTTTCAGGTATCTACCTACTTGTATAAATGATTCTATTCACTCTTTGTATTCCTTTAACTTTTCCTTTCTGTTTTCAGGAAGCTGGTGTGTTGTTTGGCGTATTGTAAAAGGTAACATAATCTCTCTTGATATCATCATCATTCGCAGCTGGATGTTACCCATTGGTCTGTGGATTCCAATTTGCCAACAAAACAAACCCATCATCAAGCCGATTCTGTATACCTACTCTCATCACTAAGCCGATACATCCTAGGTCAAAATAGATTTTGGATACCTGGGTATAGCCTTTTTTTTTTTTGTCTCGTCGAGGAAATTCGTTCACGAATAAATTGGTCTGGGGGGGACCAGAATTATGTGGGACTCGACGCCCTGAAAAGGACGTAATACCCACTAAAACCTCTCCGGTGTCCCTCTCTCGCCATTTTCACTCACGGGAACATTTAAACATCCGCGGCCCAACTGGCGTCCCCTCTTCCTCCTATATATGGCCGGCGAGTCCACCGATCCACACACTCGCCGACCCCATTCTTCCGTCACCTTTCCTCCCCCCGATTAGGACACAGATAGGACAGACACAGTTGGAACCGCGAATGTCCACCTCTGTGCCGCCTGGGTATAGCCTAGTAAAATCCTAGGTTTATTCCATCCACCGCCATTAACCACTAGCTACATCCAGAGGCATGAATGTATCCTCTTGTTTAAGTTTCATTTACCATGAATCTTATACTTTTTCCCCCATTCTGTTTCGAGTTTTCGACTCTTTTGTTAGATAGGAACGTACCATTTATGTCCCGCCTACAAACCTCATGTCAAGGAATTATCCGTAGACTGCCACGGGCCGGCCGTATTTCCCAAAGAACCAACAACCGCTGAGGAAACCATGTCCCTTGGTGTAGAACGACCTACAACCAGGTGGGATGACGATCTGCGAAAGACTGCAGGATGCGGGAAGCGGCAAGCTGACGCTCAGGGCGTTATGGCCCTCACTACGGCAGACCTAGATAATACTAGCGCATTAGCCTCCCCTACCCGGAGCCTAATGCGCTAGTATTTTCTAGGTCTGCCTGGACATTCATAAACCTAGAATACTTTGTTAGCATAAGTTAAGTTGATTAAAAAATATATTCATCTAAAACTAGAGGTATATGCATAGGCAAGAACCCTAAACTAAACAATTGTAGCGTTTGTGAATTAGTTTAGAAATTACACGTATTTGAATAAATTATTGACAATTTTGGTTACCATTGCCATTTATAATTATTTTTTATCAGCATTTCGTGTCAATGCGCTATTGATTAAACATCTAGTTGTTATTCGTTACTAACTACTTACTTTAAAAATATACCAGTTTAAAACATTTTCTATTCTCAGACTAAATTTGCAACTTTGCAAGGTACCTTTAGATTTTGTATTGAAAATAGGTAAATAAATAATAGAGAAAAATAAAATGCACTATTTAAAGAAGACTAGCTTCTGTCCGCGGCTACGCACGCGTTGTTTCTATGGAAACGTTTTGAGGTTATTTCTATCGCATCGGAACTGATTTATGGGATAAAAGTCTATGTTTGATTCCATGGTTAGACTTACCTGTATGCAAAATTTCAGTCTGATCCGTTCTGTAGTTTTGGCGTGAAGAGGTAACAAACATCCATCCATCCATCCATCCATCTATCCATTAATCTGTCCATCCAAACTTTCGCATTTATAATTTAGTGTGATGTAATGAAATTGCGCACCTACCAAATGAATTTTGGTAAGTATGTAACGTATTTGATGAATTTTTTTGGGATAGGTTCGTATGGTCGTGTTTGTAAAACGTCTGGGTGACCAAAAACGTCGAGGTGGAAAAAAGTCTAATAGTAGTCTAAAAGTCCATGGTCTTACTTTTAAAATGTCGTGGTTGGAGATGTCCTTGCCGACAAACGGCTCTTGTTGCTTAATGTCTTAGAAGTATCTTTATCCTATATTTTATTATACACCAGAGGGTTATACGTGGATGACCTCTGGTGTGAGTGCAGGTTACTGCCAAAACATGTAATTAAGTTACAAACATTAATAAAATTCATTTGCATTTGAATTTTAATGTAGTAAACCAAGCGGTTATAAAATTTATTATGTACCTACATACCTATGGTAACTACGAATAAATTTTATTATAATAAGGTGAAGTTTCAATAAAATTATGAATACCTAGTTGAAATGAATAATATAAATTGATTAAATCAACTGAAAAAGTAAATAACTTAACACAACAATATTTAATAAGTATAGTATGGAAGTATGGATGATGGATTAGCAAATAAAACACAATCTGAATAAGCAAGTCTATTTCTGGATTTTAGAAGAGGTGACTGATCAAGATTTTAATATGTTCGTCATAGTCATTCAGTTAATGAGCAGTAATAGGTGAATGAATAGACTATTTTATGAGGATAGTTATTAGACCCATGTTGTTGTAGTATTTAGAAGCTAGACTTCCGTTCCAAAAACCAACACAGTTTACTGGACTTCATAAATTGCAAACCGAATTTTCTCCAGAACATTTTATCACATTTTTATTACAAAAACATTGACGATATCAAAATTAAAAATTAAAGGTCGCAGATGTAGGAGCTGGTTGGCACAAATGAGTAGACTTTCTGCCATGTATCAAAGAAGAATTGGAAAGATTTTTGATGGAAATAATAGGCAAAATCGCTGAAGATAATCCTCCAAAATTGGTTGATGAACCTTACGATACATTCCGCTGAAAAAATAAACAAAATAACCAGTTAAAATAAAATTCACTTTCTTTTACACCGCTATTAAGTTAGTCGTTTCAACCCATAAATTAATAAAAGAGCTTAAGTGAACTAAATGTTTGGAAAGGTACAGTCTGAGATAAAAACATCCCTAGTAAACCTTTAAACACGTTGCCATTTATCAAGATGGTTTACTCTGCCCTAGGCCAATCGATAATTGACTATTGCATAACCTCATGGGGTGGTGCAGAGAAAACCAATATGATCGAGGTTGTAAGAGCGCAGCGTGCTATTTTGAAAGTTGGTGCTGGACTTCCATGTCGTTATAATAAAAATAAATAAATAATGCTGGACAATCCACACAGCATCATCTAGCCCCAAGCTAAGCAGAGCTTATGTTATGGGTACTAGATGACTGATATACATAATAGTATAATATACATTACATAAATAGATATATTTTATTATATATGCTACTGGTATGCTACTGTTTTACTTATTTAGAGATTGGGATGTCATAACAGTCAGACAACGTTTCGTTTTGCATACCGTTCCATTGAAACATTTTAAACCATTGATGTAGAAAAGGGAAGATGGGTTACGTTCTCCCAGCGCGTACTCAACAACTGGCCTGTGTTACAACTACACGCAAACACATACGCTCACAGTTACATTTCCAGTCCTGTGCAATATAAAGAACAACAAAGATGGCAAGATGTACCTAAGACCGAAGTGAGACAGAGACAACTATATTAATCTCTGGTACGACCCCACTAGGTATAATAAAACAAATTCGGGATTTCCCCGAGTTACGGTAGGTACAATAGTAGAGTCGTTCCTTTAACCCACACCATCAATCTTGTCCCAACTGGTATGAGCGGACGAATCGTAAAAATGTTATACGCTTCGTTAGTAATTTGAATTTTAGTACAGTCAACCAAAAAAAGTTAGTAAAATAATAGGCAAGAGGTATATTTATTTTGTGTTTTGTACATAAAATAATGTGAAATGAATACAAATGATAGAGGTTCCACATAGAGTTTGTGTGATTGTACTCGACGTATAAATTCAATAGAAACAAAGAGTGATGCGAGTTGCAGATTGAAAATAATACCGATCATCTTTACGATTTGTCAACTCACACCAGTTGGGACAAAATTGATGGTACGAGTTGAAGAACGACTCGACTCGCAATAAGGCTATTGCTATCTCTGTTTACACACTTATGTTTCGTATATTTCTATCCCTCTCTGCAAATGGCGAAAAAAGGCAGTAAATTAATCAAAAAACTAAATTCTTTGGTGTACTTACGCGTGAAAAGTGATGCCTTGGGCTTTGTTTTTGGTTTTTGAGCTATTTGTACACCTTGTGAACGAACACGAAGGCATTGCTTTAGTCTTTTAGTCAGTAAAACACAGTCAGTACGTCGTAGCAAGCACGCGAATCACGTCCGCCCGCGCCGCCGGTCCTACTATGACTGCGGCGAGAGCACACAATTGGACTTCATTTGAGCCTGCCGGTTTCGAGAAGCTAGTGCCTCATCTTCCCCTTTTCTACATCAATGTTTTAAACTAAAATATGACCTTGAACTAAACAAAGTCAAACGCAGAAAAAGTAAGGTGAGCCAGGTTCAAACTTTTAAGTCCCGTCACTCTAACAGTTTCTTCTGCTTCCAAGGTTCCAAGGACTATCGCTATAAAAAACTGGGCCTCAATTCCACTATTTTCATAACAAAGGCTACGTGGCGCCATTTTGCTAAGAACGTCATCTTGACTTAAATTTATTTGAAATTCTACTATCATTTCATTACAATCCCTCCGATTTATTCATTATAGCGTCATTATGGCAGTGTAGCCATCTATGGACACACTAAAATATTATTGGAACTCTGCACTCATAATTATAAGAGGTTTTAGGTATATTTAATACGAGCTGACCCGCCGCGATTTCATTCGCGTGAACTTTAGTAGTAGTACTAATGTACATCCGAGTAATATAACCCGCGTACCACGCATTTGAAGCCGAACATAGAAGTTTAGGTAGGAACATAATAACCCAAGAAAGTGAATTTCTAAAAAAAACTGTTCTTAGTAGATGCTTACGTCCTAAACTAAACTTTCAAGCCAAATTTCAGCCTCGTAGCTTTTCTAGATAAATTTTTTCTATAAGTCAGTGAGTGGCCTAACTTTAAATCCACACCATTGACATTTAGGGTGCGAATTTCAAAAAACCCTAAAATACTTGTCTGTTTATTTTAAGTCATCTTCTAACCCTACAAATTTTGACGGGCCAACAGTTAACCGTTCTTAGCCTACGTCCTAAAAGGAACCTCCATGCAAAATTTCAGCTTCGTAGCTCTTGTAGTTTCAGAGATCTCTTGATGAGCCAGTTTTCTCTTCTCTTTTATATATGTAAATTTAAAATGATTACTTACTTTAATGGCCTAAAAGTCTATTTACATCATTTTCCGATACTTAATATAAAATAAAATGACAATTTTAATAAAAAAAAATATGTGTCCTTATTTGACAGAGACATAAGAGTTTAAGTTGGAGTCAGAGTGTAGCTTTGACAGTTAAAATTAGTAAAAATTTTCGTATTCCACTCGGCAATGGCGTTTCAATCGCTGGGGATTGAAAGCAAATAAAGGAATTCCAAAAATTTTCTGACAGCTCTTCTCATCGTAATTTAGTTTATGGTTAGCGATTGATGTGTCATTGAGCAAAGATAGCTTTCTGTAGTGTTTTCGTTGTGATTATTGTGATTCTTTCGTTTGTGTTGGTGTGAGTGCGATGTTGCGCGTAACTCCTTTACGCTATGCGCTCCTGGTAGCTCGATGAATTCACTTAATTTGTTTTCTGATGTGGGTTGAAACGCTAACATTTTTGGTAGAGATAAACCATTCTAAAAATGTACGCCAAAATGGACGCCCCCTCCACTAAACGTCATACAATCGGCGTTCATTTTTAGAATGGTTTATCCCTATTTATGTAACGGCAAAATGAATTTGTGGTGCGAAACAGAGCTACACCGACGGTTTTTATTCGTTCCGAACTCATTATGAATGAGTATCATTATAAATTAGGAACGGGTAATTATGTCGATTTGTTTCAAACACAATCTAAGAGCAAATTCGTTCTGTTGGGCTTATCCTTCTTATATTAAAAACTAACATTTTCGAGTCTATTGTAATGACAGTTTTAAATTAACGAGTAGGTTGATTTAACAAGTACCTAAAGATAGGAAAATAGTTACAAATTCTCTTTGCATACATATGCCATCTCAAATTTGAAAATCATACTTACTGACATCCCTATCATCAACTCTAATATTGTCAGCACAGACAGTTGCGTTCTTTAGAACTTCTGACTCCCATTCAACTTCATTGTAATTTGGCTCAAAGTATACTTCACCATCATCGGCCTCCGTGAACTCAAATGGACAAGTATACGCGTAACGTACAACCTCTGAAAACAAATAACTATTTAAACCAACAATCAGACAACTACAACTACAATTGACAAAGGTAAGCCGAGGCGGGGTGGCGGCTCCCACTGTCTTCAACAGACTGCCAAACAATGTAAAAGGTGCCACATTCATGCAACCTTTCAAAAACAAGCTTAAAAAGTAGTTGATTAAGCAATCACCCGACGACTTTGACCTCGATAAATTATGAAAAAGATGAGATTATATATTAAGAGTATATTATTAAGAGTAATTTAATTTAATTTGATTAAATAATGTAATTGATTACTAAAGTATGATTTTGATATTATTATTAATATTATTTAACAATAAAATAAATAAATAAATAAATAATGCTGGACAATTCACACAGCATTATCTAGCCCCAAGCTAAGCAGAGCTTGTGTTATGGGTACTAGATAACTGATATACATAATAATATACGAGTAAATAGATAGATATTTTTTATTATACATAGAAAACGACCAGAACACCCTGAACAATATTCTGTAAGTACCTATATTGTACTTAATTTTTCTCGTTCGGTACCTCAAAAGGGAAAAAAGAACCGTTATAGGATCACTTGTCCTGATGTTCGTTTGTCTGTCTGTTAACCCCCTTTTCTCTAAATTTGTAGTTTATTACAAAAAACTACTTTTGATTCTTGCCATGGACCTACGGGGTACGTACTTCCCGTTGACCTACAATCATGATATTTTGCAATACACAAAGTCTTACAATTACACGGAACCTAGACAGACGAGAAAAATAAAAAGTTAAGTGCACTCAGGCACTATTTTTTTTTCTCTTGTCATGGCTGAAAGGATTAGGGTGAATGTTTATTCTATAGGGTTAGCTGTCGCAATTGCTTGTTGCAAATGCTGTCAAAACATCAATTTGCAAAAAATCTTATGCATTGATAGAGTTACAGCAATCACAATTACAATAATGACAAGAAACGATTTTATAAAAATTGGGCGAGCATTTAGACCGGGTGCTATGGCGCTCATTAGGAGAGATCTATGTCCACCAGTAGTATAGGCTGATGGATGATGATGATATATATTTAACCCTATTAAACTAAACTAATGAAGAACAAGGTACAGGTTAGTCTACAAAATTAATAGCGTTTAACGAAGCTACAAAATATTAACAAAAACTTTTGATGTAAGAAGAACAAATAAAGGTAAACATCCGAAAACCGTAAACTCGTAGATTTTTCACAAAAAAAAATAATTAACTTTCGCCATGGACTAAACCTACCACAACCGTAACCAACAGGGTATCTACTTCCTGTTGGCCTAGAATCATGATATTTGGTAAGACACAAAGGTCTTATAATTATACGGAACCCTTAGTGCGCGAGTCCGACTCGCACTTGACGTGTTATTTTATAATTAGTGACGTGTAATTTTTTATCAATTAATGAGTATGAGTAAGATAAAACCCCCTCTAGTTTGGAGAAGGAATGTTCAGCAGTAGACGTTTGTGTTGATGAGGGAACTTATCCTCGGGCCTGATGTTACAGAGGCTTTACATAGGTAGGTACTTACCTAATTCTATCCTGCCTTCTCCATATCCGTTGACATTGTGCAGTAAAAAGCAGAAAATTGGGTGTGACTTGATCTCGTAAGTGCCTTCTATGATGATTGACTGACATATAATTTCCACGTTCATGATCATGTTATCCACATCGATACTGAAATACGTATTGGTTTCTTTAACTGGCACGTATTAATTTGCACACACAAGCTAATTCCACAAAAGATGTAAACCCCGATGACGAGTTTACTTCGAATTTATGAATGAAAAGAAGAAAAAGAATATAAAAAATTAATATAATAAGCGGTCACCATGACCGCCGTTAGGTGGTGGTGTAACTCAAAAACATGTTAGGTGGCTAAGGGTTAAAATGCCTACGCTAGAACATAGGAGGTACGTTGCTGACATTGTGTGCCTGCACAAAATTGTTAGTGGTAGAATTGACAACCCACAACTCGTAAACAAAGTTCAACCATCTGTTTCTCGTTCTTCTAGTCGTCTCTGTAACCGAAAAACGTTTAACATTCCTCAGTGCCACTCCAAGTATAGCCAATATTCTCCAATTAATCTTCCTAGAATACAATCTGTCAAAATGTAGACAGGACTTACTGGCTAGGGCCTGTAAGTCCCTCTTTCAACATATATTTGTTCTGTTAACCTTTTATTTGTTTAACTATTTTTTTTTTCAGCAAGCAAGTTGTGTTTACAACGAGTAGGTTTTACACTCATTCTAGTTTAAATAATGTGAGAAGTTAATCCTTGTCTTTCTTCTGTGTAAAAACCAGTTTTATGAACCTATAAATAAAAAAAACTTGAGAAATGTCAAGGGACACCCGGATGGAACGAAGTTCATAGGAGAGAGAGAGAGAGACAGACAGAGAAACATGCGCACGCCGCACGGCTTACAATAGCTTACTGTAACAAAAAGTGTCGTTACAACTTTTCGTATGAATTTATTCCGTCTAGCCCCCTTTCACAACGCGCGATAAGGAACTTCGTTCCAAAACTCAGTTCATCCCTTCATTCATAAGCTACGCTGCCACAGTCAGGCACAGAGACGCTAGAATTTGTTTTCAATACATATTTTCATAAGAAATAATTATTTCTAACCGACGTTTGGTTGTGTTACTTTTTTTAAGCATTTTCGTCGATTACTCAGTCAATTGTTGACCGATTTGAATGATTTTTTTAATATTATAGTGAAGGATCCCGAGATAGTCCATAGATGTTTTATTTCCGAGGGATAATTATTTGTCCCGCACTTGAAAACTATAGGTATGTAAATATTCAGAAATTTTAAGTTGGTTTATGGTTTTTTCAAAACAATCATTAGCTTACTCGTAAACAGGAAGAACGCAATTTGTTCCATTAATGCCATGTGCTCTACCCTTTATCAGAGTTATATACACAAGGTCAAAGAATTTGACGGTAACATTTGACAGTTCGAAGGGATCCAGCGGAGGCACGCCTTGTTCTGGAATCCCTGTGCTAGCCTTCGCTAATGCTGAACTTATCCAAAACTGTTTCTGGCATTCACCATCTGATACGCTGCATAATCCAGTACAATTAGGGGCTGCAAATAAAAATAATTATCACACCGATATAAAACCTTGTAAGTCGGTATATACGGATTTATCGAGAAGTTAACTTTTTTTGAGTATTCTTATTTTATTTATCAACTTACCACTATCTTGACAGGTCCCATGGCTTACAGAATAAATTAGGATAGCAGCCAAAACTGGGTACTTCAAATAAAACATTTCAGAAAAAGTGTGCTATACTGAGAGGCAATAAAACTGAATCGTCTACTTATAGGTATTTAAGATATACAATTTTAGGGTTCTACACCAATACGGAATCAGGAGCGGACTAAGACGCTAAGTTTCTTTCCGCTTTCTAGCTTAGCATTTACCTACTTATAAAGCTGATTCTATTCACTCTTTGTTTTCCTTCTAACTTAACCGTTCTGTTTTCGGGAAGCTGTCGTTTTGTAAGATTTAACATAATCTCTCTTGATAAATTTATAATCCGGCTGCATCAGCCGGATGCTACCCATCGGGCTGCCGATGATGATTTTGCCATTTTTATTCGATTCTGTAGGTATATCTCATCACGAAGCGACCCATCCCAGCTCCCAAAAGAGCAAAATTACATTTTGGATACCTGGTTATAGCCTAGCATAATCCTAGGTTTATTCATGCCATCCAGCGCGATTTAGCACTAACCACATCCATAGGCATGAAGCTTCTTGTTTAATTCAACATGAATCTTACGCCTTTTCTCTCATTCTGTTTCGAGTTTTCAAATTTTTCGTTAGATAGGAACGTACCATTTCTGTCCTGCCTACAATCTATCAAAGAATTATCCGTGGACTGCCACGGGCCGGCCGTATTTCCCAATGAAGCGACAACCGCTGGGGAAACCGTGTCTCTTGGAACAACCTACGTCCAGGTGGGATGACGATCGGCGAAAGACCGCAGGCTGAAGCGACAAGCTGAAGACAGGGCGTTATGGCCCTCACTAGGTAGGTGAGGCTTACGTCCCAGTATAGGCTAGGTCTGCCTGGACATTCGTAAACCTATAATACTTATAAGTTGATGAAAAAATATCTTCATCTAAAAAAACGCATGGGCAAGAACCCTAATCAAATGTAGCGTTTGCGAATTACGTTGTTTAGAAATTACACGTATTTAAATAAGTATTTAGCAATTTTGGTTACCATTGCTATTTATTTATTATTCTTGAGCAGCATTTTGTGTCAATGTGCTATTGATTATACATTTAGTTGTTATTCGTTACTAACTACCTACTACCTAACTAAAAATAAGCGAAGTCCTTGACATAAAATGGCTTTTGTTGCTTATGGTCTAAATAGTATCCTTATCCTATCTTTTATATACCAGAGGGTTTTACGTGTATGAACTCTGGTGTGGATGTAGATTACTGCCAAAACATCAAAATGTTACAAACATACATTAAATTCATTCTCATTTGAATTTTAATGTAGTAAATCAAGCGGTTATTAAATAATAGAAATATATTAGAACTAGTATTTACAATTGAAACAATTGAAATTATAAATCCATTGTGTACATACTTAATTTAAGCTACCTACGAATAAATTTTATTATATGAGGTAAAGTTTCAATAAAATTAAGAATAGTTGTAAAGTACAATTTAAATTTATTAAATCAACTGAAAAAAATAAATAACTTATCACTACAACCATCTCTCAAAATTAAATCGTTTCATAATTTTATCAATATTTGAAGACACTATTCATTCGTTTAGGGTAAAAGCGTTTTGTATCTTCAACCTTAGCATACGGGCTCAGATCGTCGGTTATATATTCTTTAGCTGGTATTGAGCTGAAGAACGTCTTGATGTCATCATGACCTAGAGAGTAGCCTTTGTCACTGAAGAATCTTCCAAATGATCTCATGATGTTCTCCCAGTGGCGGTTCAGGAATGACGTCACTGCCGGAGCTGTTAAATAAATTATGACTATTGGACACAGGCATTGATAATAGAGAGGCCTTTGACCTGCTGTAAATGACAGGCCTACTGCAAGTCAAAGACTTTCATATTCCCCTTTTATACAAAGGAAGCCGGCATCGCGGTAGACCCAGGCGAGACGACCTAAATTCGTTTGACAAGGATTAGTCCTCAACCAGGTGCTATTTTACAGGCAATACAATAGCGTACCTATGCGTATCTCATGGAAATGGAAGTAAAAATAATTCAATTTTAAACTCATTCCGTTTGAAAACCTCGTATACCTATTGAATATCTTAAGAGTAAGGCACACTATGAGTTTCAAGATTAATTACCGCACACATTTCACTCGACTGTGAAGAGGTAGATACGCAACCAAATATTTTTGAACTACTCTTACGTTTAATGCTCTCTGCAAAATAATATTTACTCTAGACACTATCAGTTTTACGTGTTTCTTTAGTAGGTACAGTCACGAGCATGAATTTGTATAGGTACACTTAAGTAGGTACCTTGTCATACCTGCGTGCGCTTACCGATGGACGGAACACGGTCGTTGAAGTGACAAAATACCAAAGAGTTCATCATGCAAATGAAACTGAATGTACCTTCTTGCCACAGAGATCTGGGTATGTGTCTTGCGTGTAAGTCTTTTGTAAAATTGATCAAGAGAAAGAGTGGTAAGTAGATTTAGATTAAATAATATATGTACTTGTCTTACCGATTTCTAAGCTGCCGAAAGAAATCTGGTCTGCGGCAAACGTAACCTTCTCCATTTCGTACGTGTAGTTCCCGTTCATAGTATCCGGAATAATTACAAATTCTCCATCCTTCATTTTAACTTCGTAAGGAGTTATGAAACTCATTTTTAATTTATCTGTAAACAAATCTTTGGTATTACATTTGTACTTATCAGTCCACTCGACAACGACGTCGGACCATCCACTAGATAGACTGACGGTATTATAGCGGTCGCAGGGAGTTGATGGATGGAGGCGCGACAACGACGTCGGACCATCCACTCAATAGACTGGCGGTATTATAGCGGTCGCAGGGAGATGATGGATGGAGGCGCGACAACGACGTCGGACCATCCACTCGATAGACTGACGGTATTATAGCGGTCGCAGGGAGTTGATGGATGGAGGCGCGACAACGACGTCGGACCATCCACTAGATAGACTGACGGTATTATAGCGGTCGCAGGGAGTTGATGGATGGAGGCGGCTTATTTGGGAGTCACGTCGTTTAGGAGACCTATGTTCAGCAGTAGACGTTTTTGGACTGATATGATGCTGATGATCCCTCACGTCTTATTCAAAGGAAAGCGGGATCCACATGAGATTCCTACACATTTCTTAAAACCATTCTACTTTATCGTTATTGAGGGATTTGGATGTTTGTAAGAAAGTAAATTTAGAATTTGATCTGTAGTTTTGCTGTGAAATTGCAGCGTACTAATTTTAGACCTCTGTAATGTTAGGCGAGTAATAACATTATGCAAAGCACTAGATAGCTATGCATGGCCTTCATAGAACTGAAGTAAACAAAAAGAAAATAAAGATAGATACATAAAAGAGTTGATATAATAAAAACGTGCTTTATATGAAAAGTTAATGTGATGTTATATGAAAAGTATTAGAACAATTTTGTCCCAGATATTGTTACCGTTTATAGGAAATTTTGAGACTTACCCATAACAATACTGCCATTTCCTTCTCCAAATACGATATTTCCAAAGACTTGGTCAATTAGAGGCGAAGATCTGACTCTATAAACGCCTTTGATTGTGAAAACTTCGCACAGGGTATCGAAATACGTGATGCCTTCTTCAATGTTTGTACTGTGGAAAATAGAAAAATATGTTTTTTCTATAAATGCTTTAAGTGCGGTATCTGATTTGTTTTATAAACAAGTATCTATACTAGGAATGAGACTTTGAAGCAGAAAAAAAATACTGGAGAAATCACACAGCACACATTATCCAGCCCAAGCTAAGCAGAGCTTATGTTATGGGTACTAGATGCCTGATATACTTAATACAATACATTGATTACTAAATTTTAAATTTTCTTTAAATGATTAATAAAATTTATCCAGAACACCCGCAACAATATCTGCAGATCGAACGAACATAAATGTTCGTTCGATCTGCAGATATTGTTTTCCTTCCCGAGGTGGGAATCGAGCCCGCAACCTCCTACGTCGCAGGCGGACCTTTCGCCAGCTACAATTGACGTCGTAAAATGAAAGATTTCTAAAATACCTAAAACAACCGTACAACAACCTACAGAACTGCTAAGAAGTATGTGGTATTCACTACCCAAGGCGCTAGGGAAACTAATTTGTGGAAATCCTATTGTTCACTACCATACCCAGCTTGATACCGTGCGAAATCAAGGTTCCGAGCGAAATTTAAGGCTACCGCTACCGTAGCATATACCGCGTGGGTCTGAACAGACATTATAAAATGTTATATTTCATTGACTCACTAAAAAGATTCCAAAGTGCAATCCTTCATGCCTTCAACTACACCATCCACCATAGTAACGTCCATAAGACCAACAACAGACACCGTTTGATCCTTGATCTGGTAGGGGTCGTACGGGGGTATCTTCATTTCAGGGATGCCAAATTCACCAACGTACTGCATTACCCTTTCTGTCATGTCTTTTAGACAGTCGTTGTCTTTGATGCTGCATTTTTGAAGAGCTTTGCCTAAAATAAAAGTTTAAATTATGGAATAAAGAATGTAAACATTGATAGAAGGAAACATTGAAAGTATATAGTGACTTAATCCCTTTTTGACATTATAGATCATACACACGATTAAAAAAAACGCTACGGCAAATCAGAGTGCTTTACAAATAATGTATAAATAATAGAACAGTAAAATGAGACGCTCCGAACGAAGCAATAAAAATAAAACGAAAACGATTGCTATAAATAAAACTCAAATGACTTACGATATGATAGTTCACTGTATGATGAAGTAAAACCAGCACATAAAACCAAGAGAAATAATTTAGACATGGTGCCTGAGAAAGTCAACTCAACTATCACTCAAATCAAAATCTCTGCTTTATATACCAAATAAATAATATGAAATTTAGATGCAAATATGTCACAGATTTTACTCTATTAAACTGTTAAAATACTTTCAAACCATACCGTTAATTTTAAAACTTTCAAAGCTAATTCAGATCTAATTTTAGCGCTTGTTGTCAACTCAATATCTAGGCCGTATTAAATTATCTAGGTTGGGTCCATTATTACCAGGCCAAAATCATATTTTTATTCAAAAAGATGTCCAGAAAGTTTCTGCCTAAAAAGTGGATTATTTTATTATCATCTGCGTTGAGTACCTTCTAACTCGTAATGGTAATATTTTCGAATTTATTGAAACAAACAAATCACTATTTAAAAATATAAATTTTAATCACAGCACAAAATAAAGATTCCAATCACATCATTAATTATAATAATATTATTAGCAACAATCTATAAACTCTATTCTTTGGCAATAGAGTTCAAATCATCAGAGATGTAATGCTTAGTGGGTACAACATCGAAGAACTTTCCAGCATATTCGAAGAAGAGTTTTACTGCCTCGTCAACGAAGGGTTTTCCGAGAACTTTCATGATGAACTTTTCATTTTGATTAAGGAATGGGATGAGGGTTGCACCTGGAAAAAGAACATAATAATTTCCAACTATTTTAGAGTCCGTTTCTCCTAATTCTATTAGCTATTATTCTACGCTGAATACATATAAATGAGAATATTAAATTATAAATAAGAAAAACTTTTTTATTATTTAAAATTCTCATTTATACGTACTTAATAAGTTTCTTCGTCTGTTAATTTTTAGGATTCCGTAGCTCAAAAGGAAATAATGAACCCTTATAGGATTACTTTGTTGTCCGTCTGTCTGTCTGATTATAAATAAAACTTCTAAGTCAACGCACTCAAAAGTAACAGCCGTTTATGTTCGAATATTTTGAAATTTCCAAGGGAATCACATGCACACAAGGGTATACAAAGTTACACAAGGGGTACTTCCCGTAGACTCAGAATCATGAAATTTGGTGAGCAGCAAGGCCTTATAGCACAAAATAAGTAAAAAATCCGAAAACAAATTTTTAATAGGTAGTTTATTCACGGCTGGACCGATTTCGCTAATTCTTTCTTTAATGTGTTTGTTATTGTCAGGAGAAGGTTCTTATGAAAGAAAAAATTAAGAAAGTTGGAAACATAAATTTCCACGGGGGCGAAGCCGCGGGGCGCAGCTAGTGTAGTGATAAAGTTACAGCAATCACAATTATAATTATGACAAGCAAGCATATGTATATGTAGACAGGGTGCTATTATGTCCACCAGTGGTATAGGCTGATGATGATGATATAAATTTAACCCTATTAAACTAAACTATAGAAGAACAAGTTACAGGTCAGTCTACAAAATTAATAACGTATAACGAAGCTACAAAATATAAACAAAAACTTATGATGTAAGAAGTTGCGTTAATGAATAATTGTCGACCGATGTTGCGCGACGGGCAAAGGTAAACTTGCGACGCAGGAGGTTGCGGGTTCGATTCTCGCCTTGGAACAAATGTTTGTACGATCTGCAAATATTTGTTTCGGGTGTTCTGGGTATTTTCTATGTATGATAAAAAAATATCTTTCTATGTAATATATTGCAGGTATTGAGTATATCAGTAATCTAGTACCCTTATCACAAGCTCTGCTTAGCTTTGGGTTAGATGACGCTGTGTGGATTATCTAGCATTATTTATTTATTTATCACACATTTATTTAGCAATTTGATCTTATATATGATATATATTAAGTATCCTAGGTAACAGTCTGCAATGGGCTCAGTTGTTTCAATTGTAAATACTAGTGTAATTTTCTTTGTGAATTCTGCCATTTTAAAAAGTATCCTAGGCATGTTGAAAATGTTAGAACCTATCCAAGAAAAATCGCAGAAATAGTTACGAGATGTTTTTATTTGTGAAGTACTTTCAGGGCAATTTTTAATTTACTACGGTCTATAACTTGATAACATAGTTATAGGTAGTTAACTATAACTCCAAATGATAAACCACAAAAAATAATTGCAATGAAACATGTACATAATGACCGGCAAAAAGTTATATAAAGACTAATCATTTTGAGATAGCAATAAAGCAATTAAAATAACAGATGTTTTGCGTGGAATATTAATTTGACAAAAAGTTCAAGGCTCAAATAAATTAACAAAATGAAGAAAAAAATTGTGTCGCCTGTTTTTGATAGAGACCGAAAAAAAAGGATTACACTTTGGACACTATTTTTTTAAATTAGTTAGGTACCTAAGTAAGTTTTTGTACATAGGTAAGTTTCAAGTACATATAACTGCATACTTCCTGAATAAAATTATCATAATTTTAAGAATCATCGATGCATACGCTAACTTTTTACCACAATTAAAAAAATAAAACAAAAACTTTAATTTGTTTGTAGATTGTAAGTAATAATTGTAGTTACATTAGAATAGTGCTGAGGAACTCACACAGCCCTAAGCTAAGCAGTGCTTCTGTTATGGGTAGGTACGAGATAACTGATAAACTTCCATACATGACATACATACATAAATAAAAAAAAATTATTCACATAGAATACACCCAGAACATTCGAAACAAATATTTGCAGACCGTACCAACGTTTGTCCTGAGGCGGGTATCTAAATCTCCTACGTCAGGTGGATCTTCATCCGCTACGCTATAGAGGTCGTCAAGTAATTATAAAAACTGGGACTGAATGTCACACTAATTGAATGTCAGAGTGATAAAAACAAAATCTGTGTCTAGATGCTTTTTTTACCCACAACGGAACGGAGACAGTACCTATATCCGTTTAGGTGAGATGATAATTCGATACGCAAAAATATAACAAAATCGCTGGTATCCATAAAGATCATTTGAGTTACCAGTAGATTGTTTGCAACAGTTTGCAGTTAGCTCATTCGGTTCAATTGTAAATACTAGTTTTAATTTGTTTCTATTCTTAGATTGTAATTTTCTTTGTTAAGACTTTACAAAAACCAAGACTCAATTAAGTACTTACTTGTTTCCACTCCTCCGAAGTAGATATTATCAGCTGCAAACACAGTTTTTCCTTGAATATCATATTCGTACTGGACGTTCGCATAGTCTGCTTTAAAGTACGTCTCACCATCATCTCGTTTTTGGACGTACATGGGAAAGTCGAATTTAATGTGCAACTTATCTGAAATTGTACAAACATGTTTTCACACTTCTCGCAAAGATAATAATAATCCATAATATAAAAATAAGAATACGTAAAAGCGAAAGTGATTCTGTCATCATAATCATCATCATGTTCATCAAATTTTGCAGGGAAGTAAACGGTATAGGGATCAATAGCACATAGGCTACTTGAACAGCGCGTGCGTAGCCGTGGGTAGAAGCTAGCAATTCATATAATTCAGACTACAATAGAACAGTAAAGTAGAGATATAACTTTTTCTAAGGTCATAGTAATTATATTCTGACTGCTGATAATGCGAACTCGGGTCTGGCCAAAATGTTTATTACGATTTCTCTAGCAGGAAAACTTCTGGTCATGGTTTGCGGTCTTACGCCCTTTTGCATCGGAAAGCACGTCAAGTCGTTATTCCCTGATAACCTTTTCCCGGTCGTATCGGTCAGTCATTACATCGGATTATGAGAAAGAGAGAATAGAGAGTGCACCTGGGTTTGAACACACACTTGTGTCCTTCTAAATGTACTGCGCACATGGCTAGTCACCACCAGTAGGAGGATCTCATCAGGTAATTAAAAGATATTGTAGTAATGCTTAATTTTACTCATATGGCATAGAGTTTCGACCTTTCACGGTCTGAACAATGTATTTCCGGTTAATGCGTACATTATTTCTGATATGTGAAGGACTCTCCATATGCTGTCTGGCCAACCCTTCCTAGTTTTAGAAGATTCGATGACTTGGCCAAATTAGGTATTAGGCGTGGTCGTTCCACCTTCCAGGAAACCGATCAGATGAAATAAAACAACTCACTCAGTTCAATCTTGAACTTGCCGTCGGCATGGATAGCTTCTTTTCCCAATAAAGTATCGACGAGCACATTTGGAGTAACTTTATGTTGACCCTCAAGTATAAAACTGCAAGTGTTTTCCTGATAACAGGAACCTTTCTCGAGGTCAAGTCTGAAAAAATTTGGTAGTTATAGATCTTTAAAAGTGCTAATAATATAACTTCACTTTTAATTTGTTCTGTTTAACCAACATGTTGTGCCGTTAGCACTTAAATTTGAATTTTTAAGTGCCTACTGCTGGAATAATGACTATTTCTCAAAATACATTTTGAGCACTACTCACTTGAACGCATCGAATTCGCATTCGGTGACTCCTTTCGCAGTACCCTCAACAAGGATAATGTCAATTGCACTAAATAAGGAAACAGTAACATTTTTCAGCGCAATGGGATCCACTGGGGGGATACCAAACTCAGACAGTCCGTCAGTTCCTATGTGTTTAACCACATTCTTGTATAAATTTTTGATGCACTCGTCGTCTTTGATGGGACATTTATCGAGGGTTTCGACTGTAAGAAATATAAATGTTATTGTAGCTTGGCATGATAAAGTTATATTTCAAAGCACAAAAGCTAGCTTTATTGTTGGTCTTTAAGTTGATTAACCGTTAAAACCTGGTAGAAAGTTATCCTAATTCTCTCGGTAGAGTTTAGGGACACCGAATATTCTATAAGCTGTGTGGTGCCGGCTTAGAATTTGCACCACCCCAACTCTTCCCGCGGGTGTCGTAAGATGACGTAAGAAGAAAGGTGGTTATCCCTTAGTCGCCACTAAGGGATATCCACTGGGGTCGGGCAGCAGCGCCCCCTGCAGAACAATTCTACCACCGAACTGCGATCCCCAACCCGCATGCCCAGCGTGGCGATTATGGGCATTATCCCCATGAGATAAAAGCCAACAAGGCGTTTATCAGGGCGCGGCCTACGTCCAGCAGTGGACCAATACAGGCTGTTAAGGAATATTCTATAATATTTCATTTTCAGTAGGTACTAGGTACTCATTACAGGGAAGATAATTAGCAAAAACTTTGTGGCAGCTTTAACAAAGAACTATTATTTATTACGCTGCGGATGTGAGATAATATTTCAATTTATTACCATATTTTGCCGCGCTGTAACCAGCAAAAACACAAATTAAAAAGCTTAAATACTTCAACATTTTGCTTGGACTAGGAAGACTGAACTGACCGCTTGACTAGTGTACTCTGAATTTATATCTGAGGCTTAAAAATAAAATGAATACGGAACTAAAAAGGTCGCTTAAAAAACTCAAACGCAAAGCGATAATCAGACATCACAAGGATGGTTCACATGTTATGCTTCGTGATTTCGGTACAAGTTGCCTATCACCTGATAGGCACGCTTAGCGAAGCATTTGTTGGCAACGTTATCTTTGCGGACGTGGTTTTTGCAGGCGAAATTGCCCATAAGTTTAATCACTTTGACAGATGTTACACTATCACTTATTATTAGTAGGTAATGCCATGCCGGGCCATGCAAGCTGGGGATCGCAGTTCGGTGGTGGATGTCTTCTGCTAGGGGTGTTGCTGCCCGCCCCCCCGGTGGGTGTCAGTCACCTCTTACAACACCCGCGGGAAGAGTTGTGGTGGTGCAAATTCTATGGACCACACATTTCGGCGTTACACTATAAGAACCCCATAATTCCTCATAGTACACCATAAAGTATCGCCTAGTTTAAGCTATTGGGGCTAGATGATACTGTGTGGATTGTCCAGCAGTATTCCTTTATCTATAACTATACTAATATTATAAAGAGGAAAGATTTGATTGTTTGTTTGTTTGTATTGAATAGGTTCCGAAACTACTGGACCGATTTGAAAAATTCTTTTACCGTTAGGAAGCTTACTTTTCAGGGAGTGACATAGGCTATATTTTATCCTGGAATTCCCACGGAAACGGGAACTACGCGGGTGAAACCGCAAGGCGATCGTCTAGTTTATTATTATTTGTAGTACTAATATATATTATTACATTGAGGGAAAGTTAAGTAATATGTTATTCGAGACTCCTGACCTGACTCTAAAACGACGTATAACTAAACCCTAATGATCTATATCTTGGTATAACATACAACTTTTCCAGGACAGTTTTTCTTCTATATCTATTTAACATTAGTTACTCCGGTGTAATGGCGGGATCTGCTTTTCTTTTCCAATCGCAAGGTCTTCGGAATCAGTCACCTACACTCTATTCAATCGAATAATGACCAAAAAATAGGTTTTTGTTATTATAGTGCGTAAGCCTCGCACTCTGGCTAATTTCTAATTTCAAAGAAATCAAATAATATCGCAAATAAAAATTCCCCACTCCACGTCACTTGACTTCGTGGTGTAGTTGGTTACCACATTTCCGTACTGAGGGGAGGAGGCGGGTTCAAGTCCCGTCGAAGTCGAAAATTTTTGCGATATTATTTGATTTCTTAGAAATTACAAAAAATAGGTGATCAAAAACGATCGTTTTTGATCACTTCTTTTTTGATCATTTTCTATGATGATGATATTGTGTTGTTCAAGCGGTATTCTTCGTATAAATCTAAACAGTATTTTTTTCATTTTTGCATTTACGATTTAAAAGCTAGATTGGTGAGGATTCGACCGGATTGATGCACTTCCTTCCCGTTCGCACCAATTATAAATTTAATAGGCACGTTCCTGAATCAAACGTGATAATAAGCGGGTTTGCCTCCAATTAGATAAGAAACTTCAGGGTGATAATATGGAAATCATTGCAGTCTAGGCTAGGTAACGCTTGCTGCGTTTCCTATTTAGCGCGAAGGTCAAGAAAGCTTACACAAAATACTTAGTTACCTATTGCATTTTATAAAATCAGGTACCTACGTCACGCGTAAAATAAATAAATAAACTGGAAAGTGCGAGTCTACTCGCACACGAAGGGTTCCGTACCATACTTGTAATACTTTTGCAAAAGAAAAAAAGAAACTCTTAAAACAGAATTTCGGACTGTATATCTTTTACGATTCAAGAGATACTATCTTGTCAAACGTATTGCAAAAATAGCCCAAAAATCACGTTTTGTGTAAGGGATTAATTAACCCTTTAATTTAATATATTGTATTTAATTTTTTTACATTTTTATTAGTTGTTGTTATAGTGGCAAGAAAAGAAAGAAATAAGTAGGTAGACACTCTGTGAAAATTTCAACTGTCTACCTTTTATGGTTTATGAGACTATAGCTCGCTGACAGACGGACGGACGGTCAGACAGACAGCGGAGGCCTAGTAATAGGATTCCGTTTTCACCCTTCGGGTTCAGAGCCCTAAAAAGAACATTTCACTGACATTTAAAACGTAATTTGTTATCAGTTAGGCATTTGCGTAGTTTTAAATGTAGGTGAAACGAATTTTATCCCTAAACGTAAATATAGGCAAAAGTCTATGGACCTCCAAAAGTCCAAACAAAAGGCTGAAATAGGCACGAATGGAAATCCCAGCGTATTTTGGTCTAAAAGCGGAATGCCCATTCAATTAACAAACGACTTTATCTCATAGAAACCGGTCTAAAACACCACTATTCAAAGTTCCAGATGAACCTCGCCTATTCATTAACCAGCTCACTAATCAAAGTCATACTTATCTACATAATTATTACACGAGTCTGGATAATCAAAGGAAAAGTAGCTGGATCTTTGATTTTGGTGTGCTCTATCGAGTTGATAACAAATTGTATTTCGGTTCTCTTCGGCCATCCAATTAAAATTTGAAGTGTTTTACATTGCAAATAATGAGGAGTTAAACAAATATTACGGAGGCAAAATTTGCAGATTTGTTGGTAATTGATAACCTCGGTAATTAGTACCGACAGCAAATAAATCACTTACCGCTACTTACGCTACTTGCAGTTAGTATATTTGAGTGCTCGGCTAACTCGGTTTTAACTAGGTACCACTACCACGTGAACGAGCTGAAAGCAGAAGATAGTAGGTACCTTGCTATATACCTACACTGGCCTGCAAAAATAAGTAAGTATGGCACTTCTAATAAAAATTGATTTTTTTTCACTATTTACAGTAAAAACGTTTTATGGCAAATTTTATCAGCTTTCTCTGAAACTATAGTAAACTATACATCAGTGACATTTTTAACTTAAAAAAAGATAAAACAATAAATTAGTCATTTTTAGGTCAGTGTCCAGAAACTCATTTAACATTTTATAACTATATTTTAGTTAATTTAATTTTTAATAACTGGTATTGTCTAATACCAGTTATTATGACAGCTTCGAGCCGATTTGCCATAGAAAGAAAGAAAGAAAGAAAGAAAGAAAAACATTTTATTGGTTCACACATAAAAATAAAAAACAATAATAATAAAAAAACCCTTAAATTTGAAAAGTATTCATCTATGGGAACCAAAAAGGTCCTGCCTCAGCATCATGTTGCTCAACATAAATTTGAGCAACGCTGGCATACTGAACACGAGGTTTCGGAGCCGATCTGATTTTGTGGACTATTCTCCCATTCTTCTATCAGGGCCTGTTTTAGTGCCCTGAGGGTGGTATGTGGTGGTCTGCGGCTTCTGACTAACCTTCCTAGCTCATCCCAGGCATGCTCAATACTCGAAAAGTTTAAGGTTTTGTTATTATAGTGCGTAATCCTCGCACTCTGGATAATTTCTAATTTCTAAGAAATCGAATTATATCGCAAAAAATTTTACCCTGTAGGTGGAGCTAACGGCGCTTGAGTCCGTAGAAAGTCGCAAAGATTTTCGACTCCCACGTCACTTGACTTCGTGGTGTAGTTGGTTATCACATCCCCGTACTGAGGGGAGGACGCGGGTTCAAGTCCCGTCGAAGTCGAAAATTTTTGCGATATAATTCGATTTCTTAGAAACTCGAAAAGTTGTGTGTACTTAAAAAGTTATTGCTATTTTAAAAGTGTGATACTTAGTTTTGCAGGCCAGTGTTATAGTAAGGTACCTACTACCTTCTGCTTGCAGCTCGCTCACGTGGTACCTAGTTAAAACCAAGTTAGCCGAGCACTCAAGTGTACCTACTAACTGCCAGTAGCGAAAGTAGCGGTAAGTGAAATATTTGTTGTCGGTACTAGTTCCCGAGGTTATCAATTAGAAACAAATCTGCAAATTATGCCTCTCCGTAATATTTGTTTATGCTCCTCATTATTTGCAATGTAAAGCACTTCAAATTTTAATTGGATGGCCGAAATGAACCAAAATAAACCAAAATAAAATTTGCTAGTAGAAGTGGTTCAAAGTGCAAATCCCTAGAGCAGATGGCGTCTCTACGCAACTGCAAGGAACCGGCTCGAACCATCGAGCCCTCAAAGTTACCTGGCTCAGATAAGTAATTTCAATCTGTTGCCTTGATATTTCGAAACCTCGTATCCCCATCCGTTGACAATGCAATCCACGTGCGTTCTATCCAGAATAGGCACGCTTGCACGCTAGCCACTCGCATTTGTCGAACGGATAAACAGCCAGTGTTGCGTGAAAATCGGCACATCAGCCGATTTATGCAATCCCGAGAACCAAAGCGAAGTTGAAAGAACACGTTCCAATTTACATAAGCGAAGCGAGGGTCAAACCGCAAGTGCGGCTCTGTGCAGTATCCTTATAGTTTACATGGTTTTATGTGACCAGGATGTGTGACAGATATGTGGTTTTGATGCTTCTGGCGTTTGTTGGCGGCTCGGCGGCTAAGCTTGCACGTGAGTAATTTATCATTTAATTTCATTCGGGCTTTGAAGGCTGAAAGTGGTATGTCCCCAAATCGCAAGCCATTGCCCATCAAAACAACCTACCATCTTGGACGACATCTTTCACCACCCTGACTGTTCAAAAGTGGTTGGGCGATGTTAAATTTAATAGAGATAATTTCAAATCACACGACTCGGACCTTTTCATCAAGTAAAATCATAACAGGAAAAGTCCTGGAAAAACATAATTTGAAATGTTGTCAAGTCCACTCTGGTATCTGAAGATAATCTTGAACAAACAAATAATTTTACCTTCTTACAACATAAACACGAATTTCCCATTAGTGACTCGGAAGGTTGAGCATATTCAAAATTTATGTGTTTGCTCCAGAAAAACAACAGGATAAAGTAGGTAAAATGAAGACTTTTTATTTGTCGTTAATGAAATCATATTCCATTTGAATACGTTCATTTATCTTCACAGGGACTTGAATTGCAGTCTCACTTTATCTAGTCTATTATCTATCTATAAATATATTAAAATGAATCCTTATTTCCCTTGGTCCAGCGAAAGCGGTAAATCTTTTTTGTTGTGTTTGTTATTGCCAGAAGGTTTCTTATGAAAGCAAAAAAAAGAAAGTTGGAAACATACATTTCCACGCGGGCTGAGCCGCGGGGCGCACTTAGTGAAATATATAACCCGAGTATCGTCATAATACAAACATACATTTACTATGTGACCAGACAAATGTCATGTAAATTTACTCAATATTATTGTAGTTTGATGTAGTAGGTAACTTCAATTTAAAGTTCCACGTTAAAATTGTGCCCATGGTTTTCAGGAAAAAGAGCATTTTTGAGTTTGATCAAACAGTATGTAGACGATTTTTACGCAATGCGTATTCATAGAAACGCAATCGCCTTCCATTACAAGTTTAGTGCGCATTCTACAAATGGCCAGATCTTGAAGTGCAACCGCAACTCGCTGTCCTACAAATCCACTGACACTACCAGTTTTCGATTCTAAGGTAGCTTGTTATTTCATAATATTTCCGTTTAAATAGAAATAAGTGCTTGCACCTGCTCTTTTATTGAAGGGCTGCTTCTGCCCGCGGCTTCAGAGTGTTTTTTTGTGTTAAAAGAAGTACAATGTTCATCCCCGGGATATACCGCAACTCAACTCAACAGCCTATATTGGTACACTACTGGACGCAGGCCTCCCTTGATAAGCGCCTTATTGGCTTTTATCACATAGCTTTCATCAATCAAAATATTTTAAGATCTGTTCAGCCGGCTTGCCGACGTTTGGGACACAAAATCTTCGGACTTTTTGTCCGACCTGACACATTTTAATTTATATATTTTCTTTACTGACGTTGCGGACACCAATGATAAACGCTGTTTTGTACAGTGATAGTAAACTTAAACTGCCAAGACGAATCCAATGATACCTTCCTGTCTGTCTGCTGTCCTTTGTCTGTGCTAACACAGAAAATGTAACAGTCAGACAGAGCTGGTTGTTCATTGTTCTCTTGTAGATTTATAAATTAGTATGGATATAGATGGTGAAATTAAATATCAGTTATAAAACCATAGACACAAAGATTGATCCAAAAGATGACTTTATTCTGTTATTTTGCATGATTAGTGTTTTTTTTAGTTGGGAGTCCTTAATTAATAAACGACTCATCTACTTTTATATAGGTACAACAATGTAATTCCACGCACAGTTATAAAATAAAGCGAAACCACTTTGTTTCACACATAAACGCACCAAAAAGCGGTTGGCAATTCCTCTAAGTACATGACACACAAACATTACCATGAAAAGTCATGGTACTTACTACTCTGTTATTATCTCGGAGAAATCGTCATAACCACACAACGCGTGTCAAGGACTCAGGTTTTTAACATACATTGCCTCGTTCAAGGCGCAAGTAATGCAATGTTTACTTTGATTGTCATGTAGTCCAAGTAGTTTTAGCATTTCGTCGGTGAAGTTTCGGCCAATGCTAAGAAGGTCTAGTTAGACAGGGTATAGTCGTCGTCGATTACTGTTTTATACACCTACCTACGGATTTTTTCCCTCTTTATTACCTATGCTTAGTGCATGTTCCACGCTTTCGGGCCATATTGCTATTCAAAATTATCAATTACCTATAGCAGGTTCTGTAATGATAACAATGTTATGTCTACTTTATGTACTTACTAGTGATGTGCCGAGTCGCTGTTTTGGTGAATCGAGTCGACTCGAGTCGGTTTAAACGGTATTCGAATCCTGACTCGATTCCGGTATTCGAGCCAAGTACCTACTCGAGTTCTATTTTTTGGTATTCGAATGTTGACTTGAATTTCTAGACTCGAGTCCAAGACTCGGGTCCTGGACTGGAGTCCACGGCCGTGCACCGCTTAGCATCCGCGTGGTAGTCTTTCATAAGATACAATAAGAGATACAACTCGCACGCTTCCGCCTCCACCACGCCTCCGGCGTCTGTGTGTGGAACTGTGGAGGCCTTAAAAGTTGCAGGTTCAATTCAAACTTGTATCAAAAGGCGTTACTTCATTGCTTATGTAAAAAGAGATCGAGTATGAACGAGTCAACCTAACTCGAATACAAGACTCGAGTCAGTTGGACTCGCATAATACTCGTATGACTCGAGTACCGGAATCGAGTCCGGCGTACTCGAATCATAATAAATTGGTATTCGAGTAGGCGAGTCCTAAGCAGGAATCGAGTCTGATTCGAGTCAAGCCGTACTCGGTACATCACTAGTACTTACATTTTACCGAAAATAGGATTACTTTAGTCTATTAATAATTCTATCAAATGTATGTAAAGGTAACCTCAAAGCTCCTTTTCCTTGTTGAGGTAAGTCTTCACCATAATTTCCATTTGTTTCTCATCTTTTGTTTACAATTAAACAGCTCCTGCTATATTAATCTATTTAAAACTCATAGGAAGTAAAATCATTTAGATTGAAGTTGAGCCATGTTTACAATAAATGATAATGTTTTTTTTTAAATGCAAAAAGATTCAAATTCGTTATTTTTTTAAAGTTTATAGGGCAAATATTCCAGAGAGATATAATATAACAGCAAATAATTTATATTAAATTCTGTACCTATAAGGTACGAATAACATTGCGTGTACCAATCGCGCAACAGCTCAAGTGTAGCATCTTACCCAACGATTTGGAATGGTTGAAATGTACAAAGTAATAATTTAATAAATTCTCTACATTAAATTTGCACTAGATACACAAAGCGATGAATCGTCACATTCACATTCCCGTACAGAGGGGAGGACGCGGGTTCAAGTCCCGTCGAAGTCGAAAATTTTTGCGATATTATTTGATTTCTTAGAAATTAGCGATGAATCGTGTTTATATGGGAAATATTTCAGATGAAATAACAAAGGCTTACTTTTGATTCAAATTAGTTGAAAAACTCCATAATTGGGTTTGAAAAAATGAGTCCCGATGTTAATAAGACCAATATCAATACCAGTAAATACAGTCAGCGTCAGGAAGATCTAAGCTGGACGCTTACCTATATCGTAGCCACAAATATAAAATTTACACAAGGTCAATTTTAGTTAAACAGGGTTCTTGATAATTCACTGACACTGCGTAAGCAACAGCAGGTTCTGCCCATCATCACAAACACGTTCGTGAAGACACCATTTCTTCTGTATATATTCTTATAATTTTTTATATGTATGTTCGTCGGGTTCTCCGTCAATTATAGACCGACTAGTTTCTGTCCGCGGCTTCGCACGCGTTATCTATGGAAACGTTAAAAGTTTATTTTTATCCCATGGGAAGTGATTTATGGGATACAAAGTAGCCTATGTTTTATTCCAGGCCTAAAACCATCTGTATGCAAAATATCAGCCCCGTCCGCTCAGTAGTTTCGGCGTGAAGAGGTAACAAACATCCATCCGTCCTTTCATCCATCCATACATACAAACTTTCGCATTTATAATATTAGTGTGATGTGATGTGATTATGAAAATTCTTTCGCTTTTGTATAGAGAATGATCGCGAATTGGTCCCATAAAAATGTTATTCCCGAGTGATTAGTATTTATCCCGTAAAGCTGAGAAAACAACATAGTACTTTTGTAAATCGCGACTACCTAGCCATTATACCTACGCATAGTGCGTATACGCTATGCGGCATAGCGTATACGCACTATGCTAGCCATTATACCTAGGCATAGCCTATGCCTAGGTATAATGACTTCTCCGAAACCGTACCTACTACATAAAATTCAATTGTGGAATTTCTATACTTTTGGTTAGGCGAACGCTTCGATCTATATGATGCTGATTGTACGAGACTAATTCCAAACCGTCTATAGTGATTAGTCCCAGGGTTCATTTGTAAATATTACATCAACATCATCATCAGTTGAGCTGAGCAACAGATTAGCTGAACATCCCCCAGACTTCCCACAAATGACGACGCCACGAGTAGCGGGGAAGTTTATTGCTCCATGTAGTAGAGCTCATTCTTCTAATGTCTTCGAGACCCGACAACGTGGGTCTGGCTCAAGTGGTTCTGGAGTTATTACGGCATGAAATTCCCTGGGAGCCAAGATGTAGGGCTCCATCTGCTGATTACGTCGAAACCTCACACGATGGGCAAATGTCCTGGATTCGGAGATATGGCGTGAGGAGTTAATTTTCTGGCTTATCATATTATTTTTCATTTCAAGCTATGGTGTTCGAAACCCAGAAAAAGTATGAAGGAAAGCTTGATTCACAACGGTTTTTAACATTAGCTGAACGTCCATATTCACGCGTTACATCTGTCCAGAAATTCTCAACGTCCTAGTTCTTAACGAATTTTAACTAAAGTTTATTTAATAGTTATTGTTGCCCATTAGATAATTTCGTGAAGTGTATGGAAATTCTGTTACGACACACTCCTAATGTCTTAAGCCGCTTCCATCCATCGACTCCCTCGACTCGTGAACATTTAGTAATATTCTTATTATTTGTTTTTCGACGAGCAGCATAAGGGTCGTCCATTAATCACGTGATGTTCCACAAAAAATACCTACTCGTGACTTTGGATAAGGGATCCAAAATCACGAGATTTTTTTGTAAATAAATAGAAAATACCAAAAAAATCAGAATATATAACATAATCTAATTTAAATAACAAAAAAAGCACCGTGTTCAAAATGTATGTTTGTCCGGTTTCGAAATCGCGCGTTCAACGAAAAAAGTAACTTTATTCACAAATAAAATTACAATCTAACTAGTACGTATTTACAATTGAGACAAATAAGCTAACAAGAGGCTGTTGCAAACAATCTACAGGTAGCTCAACTGATCTATATCAAATCATCGAGAGCTGGTGAGTACTTATCTGGCGCAGCGCATCAACATAGCCATACAGCGAGGCAATGCAGCCAGCGTCTTGCGGACGCTTCCGACTGGTATTCGATTAATCATTCGTTTCAACACCCACTGGTATTGAAACTAAATAAGGATTTTCCCCTGTGGTATTTCATGATTATTTCGAGCCTCACATGGTTAATGGACAACCCCAATGCACCTGATATATTTATTTCACAGTGTTGAATAGAAAACGTCTTCACAACACTTATTTGTCTCTCAGAGTGGTCATATTCTGTGTTCCTTCCAACTTTGCGAACATTCGTGTGTCGGGTATGCACAGTTCGATAAATTGCAACATAATGTATAAGCAATGGAATACAGTGCCATTCAAGTCTGATTCAGCTACATTATACAGTCAGAAGCCGAACTCTGGCGTGGAGAACTTGAATCAGGTTTGGGTAAAGTCGAATCGAATAGGTATGTACCTACTCGGGTTATAAACCATTAGAAACACGGATGAAATCGGTATACTATTGATAAGTTTGGATCAAGCCAGATATATATGGAGATTAATTTTATAAGAACAACTTTTATGTCAGGTGACCGACTTCTTTTGCCCCTCACGTAAGCTCACATTAAATATGAACGTGGAACTGTGAATGGACATAATAGTAGAGGTAAGCCAAATATAAAAAAGATGGACTGTGTGAAGATGATACAAGTAAGTAAGGAGTGTTAGAAACAAATGGAAGCATGTTGTGCCGACCCTGAGCAAGTAAGAAACAGGGCAAATGATGATGTTACCCAACAATATTATCTATATCCCTTAATTAACTTCCTGAGTCCCTGGGACTCACATCAAAACTACAAACTTCCATAATTGTAACATTTGAGCGGCTAGATTCCCCCCCGTCTCAGTACCTTCCTGCAGTGTCGCGGGCTACGTGGAGGCGAGAGGACGTGTGCCGGCACTGCGTATTTGGTGAGTTATTGCGTCGAGTGAGTCCCAAGGACTCATACAAGTGAATTGTGCTATATATTTTTTTATTTGTTTCAATTTTCGAATGTTGATTATTTGTCGTTATTATTGATATAAATTATATTTTTTATATGCTTATAACATATATCTCTTTAGGTTTGCAGAATGAATCCAGAACAAGATAAATTCGTTAGTATGAATGAAGATAGGGCGGATTCCGTTTTGGAATCTTGGTATGCCGACGTTGCCTGTAAGCAGTGCCAAAACCCATTGCACGTTTTATTTTTTTGTATTGGAGCATACATTTTTGTTTTATTATTATTAATTTGTATATCTTTGAGAGTCCAAAAACATAAAAACATTATATAAGTTACGAATAGTTCATAGTTTTGTAGAGGTTTTAAAATACCATTGTTTTTTGAGACTGATAAAATTAGTTTCTTTAATTTTTAAGAGGATCTCTGAAGTCTGTCCAGTTTTGATACTTTTTCTTAGTGCCTTAATAAATATTTAATATGAATAATAAAAAAAAAATCAATAAAAATTGTTTTATTTGAGAATATCACGCTTAGAAAATATATGAGTCCCACTGACTCATACAAGTTAATTACGTTAGTAAATTTCACGAAGTTAATCAAGGGATATCTAACCAATCAGCCACTCAATCAAATTGTTTTCGCTCCACAGCTGACTTCATCCACCCATGCAACACCACAGACCCGGAATGCCTGATCAAGTCCACTCAAGATGCGATACTGAACTTCTCCAAAGGCATGCCACACTTAGGCGTCCCACCACTGGATCCCTTTGTGATTGACAACCTACCGATACAACTGCCGGGGATCAAGGTCACGTTTTACGGAGGGAAAGCGACTGGTTTGAGGAAATGCCAGGTTTTGAACGTTGAGTAAGTGAATATTTTGTTAGTTTCTGTTCTTATGGTGTCAGTTAGATGTTGGCAAAACTAAACTATATTGTCGTATGGTTTAGTTGGGTAGTTCCACCGCGCTTCAAGAATGCATTCCTCCAGGCTCCCAAGTTTTTAATACTTACGCATAATATTTTTTAAATTATAAGTACCAAAATGCTTCCACATCGCTCCAAAATAAGAAAGATAGAGTCAGAATAAAATGTAAACCGTAAGTTGTTTATGTTTTGTACAAGACGTAGAATTGTTGTTTTGTTTGTTTTGTTAAAAAAATTATAACGTCTTGTACGTTATAATTTTTTTAACGTTGATTAATCTCGTTTGTCAAAAATGCTGAAGGTCATTTTTGCTGTTGTTATTACTTCGTTTTTAAAAAAATATTTGTTTTTAGATTTGACGTTGTGAATATGACGGAATAAACATATTTGATATAGGTTTTTTTATTTTACATAATGTTACATACTAAATTTATTTTTTTTGCTCACTCTACTCAAAATTTCTTGGAGCGCGGTGGAACTCAAATATTCAATTATTTAATTACTTAAAAATTCTTGGAGTGCAGTGGAATCAATGTATGAACTTAAAAATTTTGAGAACAATGGGTTTTGGAGCGCAGTGGAACTACCCGTTTAGTTTTGGCAACATTTAAGTAGCACTAAAAATTATGCCATGCTTTTTATTTTGATCTTCATTAAAGCGGTGGCAACATTTTCAGTGCTGTCAGGTTAGTTTCTTTTTGGCGGCATTAGATTTAACACCATTAACTGCAAACACCTTGGGAGAGTTCAAATCACATTCATAGTTATTTGCAAGTGAATCTACAAATATAATCTACTAACGCATTGTGTGTCGCCATAATTTGGCCATGACACGATAATTTATTGTTCCACAAAACAAGAATGTTAGGCAGTCACGGTTTATATGGATTTGTTGACATGACATCACGTCTTGTCTTCGTAGATCTTTACGTTTAACTACTAAAATGGATACATTTCAAAGTATTTAAACCCTATCTTTAGAATTAGCTTCCATTTTTCTTCTTCGTATGTAACCGAATAATTTTAACAAAGACAGTAGTTTTTATATTATTCGTCGTAGGAAATAGTACCTACGTACCTAATTATTGCCTACAGTTATTTTGCATACCTTTATCATTAATCATTATTAATTCTGTATGGAAATTAGCAATTAAAATCTGTATATTGCTACAATACGTTTAAACCAAATTGATTGTTGGAAAAACCGATATAACACAACTTTCAACGCTAACTGGCACGCAAAATACCCAAGGCTACTCTATCCTGATCCTTCAACGTTGAAAAGGTACGACTTGCTTCAACGCAATCACTGAAAGATAGCTAAACATGCAGTAGAATGACTAAGCTGGTACTGCGAGTTGGTTACGCAAAGCACTCGTCGACTGCTTGGTGCTAACAGTAACAGTAACAAGTACTGATAAGTACCTACCTATAGCACAAACTAAGGTTTCGAAGATTCTCGAGGTTTTCGAGTGCTGACCGCTGTGCAATGCGAAATAGAGTGTAGGAAGACCTCCTAATCGACGGTCTATCTATCTAGATCTAGTCGACGTGAAGGAGGGAGGAATAGATATCTATTTTATCGTTTGTGATTAAATCACAAAGGACAAATCGGATGTTTCGTTCGCGCGTATATTATTATTTATTATAGATTCGCTACTTCTCGTTACTCTCGTACTCTCACGCACCTTTTTGATAGAAAATTGGTAAGTTAATAATTTTCACGATGCAGAATTTTAGTTCCTTTAGTTCTTTGTTTTGGGTTACTTTGTCTGTTTTATGGCTTTGAATATTACTTTGTTCCTGTAACCTGTTGTTCATAAATATCACATTTAGATACTTTTATTGTAGCAAGTAAGATGTGAAATGATGTAACCAAGTGTATGATAAATTATATATGAGTAATTGCTAAGCATCTCTACTGATTTCACAGTATACACTTAACGTGCAACAATATTGCGGTTTTATTCTCACGGTTATTGTGCGCATTGAGTTGACGAAACCCTTTGTGTTTCTGGCTTGGATAATTCTGCTTTCCAAGCGAAAATATACTGTTAATCCACCAAAGTCTTAAAAGTTATGGCGGATTAGGGATGCCATTATTGTGATTCAATGGGGAAAGCCTAGGAATCACAGTCATTGTTGACTCTGTTACAATTTGATAAGTCCATTATAAGAATAAATAGAAGATGTAAAACTTAATTATTTCAATCATACCGATATTTCTAAAGAAACTTTACGTATTCCGGTAATTTTGATATGTACATTGTGAACAAGAAAAAGAAAACAACTTTTAAAAGAATGGCTTCTTTTAAAAGTTGTTTTCTTTTTCTTACATAAAAAAAAATACCGGAAGCCTTCAAAATAACGAATACTTAATCGAAAACGCAAGATTAATAGGTTGCTCATAAAATATTTGATGTCACGAACGACGAAATTGTACCCACTCATAAGTTTATGCATGGTGAACATCAAGCAATCCCAGTGTAACCTATTTTAGGGTTGGTGAGCATTGCCAACTTAAGCATGATGTTTTCTTTTCCTTTTTTTGTCTGGGTCTCTTGGTAAATGGGAAATTGCTTTTATTTTCATTATTATACACATAATTATTATTCAATCTCGTTTATAAAATATATTTTTTACTAAAGAAAATAAAATATTATAAACCTATTCTACAGTAAAAAATATATCAAAACGGTGAATCAACGGCCGCGAAGCTAGGCTCAAGCGGTCGGTGACTAGGGCTGCAGAGAGAGGAACTTCCTGACGATGCGCGCCGAGTCCAGGAGTACCGCCTTTTGAATCTGGCCCTTGATCCAACTTCCTAGCAAGAGTCTCTTGAGATGTTGATCGAGGCTCTTCGCTATTATGCCGTTAACCGAAACGATTATCGGGACTATAGTCGCTGAATCAACATCCCACATGCTGACAACCTTATTATTATTATTATTATAAGCCTATAGGGTCCCACTGCAGGCAAAAGGCCTCCCTCTCCTTCTCCAATAAAAGCAATTTCGCTTTAGTAATTTAAAACTTACTACTGTTCACGTTTAGTAAATCTAAGCCAAAACAATTTGCATTATGTTCATAATTCGACGACCTCTATGGCGCAGCGGGCGAAGGTCTGCCTGCGACGCAGGAGGTTGCGGGTTCGATTCCCACCTCGGGACAAATGTTTGTACGATCTGCAGACATTTGTCCAGGGCGTTCTGGATGTTTCCTATGTATAATAAAAAATATCTATCTATGTAGTGTATTGTATTAAGTATATCAGTTATCTAGTACCCATAACACAAGCACTGCTTAGCTTGGGGTTAGATAATGCTGTGTGAATTGTCCAGCATTATTTATTTATTTATTTAATTAAACAAATTGTCAACTAAGATAAATAAATAAATCTTTATTCAGAACATTTTTACAAAAGGATTTTAAAGACGTATTGATTAATCTACATATGGTTTTTGTTTTGGCTATTACAAATTCACATAAAACGTTATATGGTTTGTGAGTGTTGGTGTATGTGTGTGTGTGTAGATTGGTTCTCCCATGGCAGAGGAAGGTCCGAGGAAGATAATCACATCAGTGTTTCTTCTCATATTGGCTTGAGTAGGTATATTATATACGTCTAAAGAATAAAAAATACAGCCTTGCTATTGCTTTAAGTTGAGAGGATGTTTATTAGTAGGGAGGATAATCAATATAAATCTGAAGATGTGCGATTGTGCGGAAAATAGAATGATATAATATTATTGAAGTATACAAAAATGAACATTTAAATAGAATGATAATAATATAATATTTTAATGAACTATAAAAAATGTGCAATATGCATTGTCATTATTATTTTTATTTAATCCTACTAATATTATAAAGTCGAAAGTTAGTGAGATGTGTTTGTAACCTAGGAGCTCCCAAACTACTGAACAGATCAAGATAAAATTTGGCATACACTTAGAACGTAGCCTAACTTTTACAATAGGCTACTTATTTTACCGAAAATAGGCGTGCGAAGCCGAGGGTAGATTATAATATAATTTCATTATTATGTTATAATTCGTGAATTGACTAACCTGTAATACTTTTTACCAATAAATTGATTATTCTGAAGAAGATAGTTTCAAAGTAGCTACAGATGATAATTTATTATAGATAATTTTAAACGATTTTAACGCCTCGTTTCCTATTTTCAGGGCCTACCTAGAGAAGAACGTGTTTACGATAGATGTGCGGTGCAACATCACGATTAGAGGGAAATACACTGCTGTTGGACGGTTACTGCTCTTTCCTATCAACGGAGAAGGGGACTCTAAAATCAAAATAGGTAAGTTTGAAGAGCTCATAATGTTTTATGTCCGGGCAGTCGCGTACTTAACTTGAGTACATATTGGTATAGTTGACAAACGTTCGAAACCCTCGGCGCGCGAGTTACACTCGCACTTGACGGATCTTGTTTTAGTATAGTCACCGTTGATAAAAACAACCGGTTTAATTTTGGTGGTACAACGATAACACAGTTTAAAAATAAACAAATGTAGATTCATACTTAGAATGAGTCTCAAACTCTGTAATTATGGCTAGTAAATTAGGGTTAAGTCTAAAAGTATTTTTTTTAAAGCCACCCCGGAGCGTGACCTACATAATTCATAACTCTGCTAGTACTTACCCGAATATTTACAGTAAACAGAACATTAGCAACAAACAGATATGAAATACTAGACGGGGTTGGGAACTGCAGCAAATGAGGATCCGTGACGTTATCTAAAGCAATTTCAATAGAACTAGTATCGTTAACTAGTATCGTCAGTAGGTTATTCGTTATCACATAAGCATAATATATCATTTTAAATTATCCAAATCGGACCATTACGTACGAAGTTATGACTAAATTACTAGCGAAGTTCACTGAGTGACCGCCGCGGGTGCGTGTGACGTCACTTGCTCACAACTTCGTCAATTTTTGTCGTAGAACAATAATTTTTGCAATGTGTGTTATGGATTTCTTAGCTCTATAAATCTGCATTCTCAATTAAAAACGGATCCTCATTAAACAACTGTAAAAGGACCCAATTCTGCTAACTGATCGCTTGACTACGACAATGGTTCGTCACAGAATGACACATATTGGTATTCTTGCTTGAATGAAAGAAATTACAGATGGAGGGACGCACGTTGTATAGGATTCTGCTTTACTCTTTGGGTTGTAATTTGGTTTGAAGAAATAAAAAATATTGGCTCCGTAGTTCTCGGCTTTTAATTGGTAAGTGAGTGATGACATAAAAATCACAGAATATCCTAAATAAGCAAAGACGCGAGTGTGCTTGCTATTAGAAGAGATTAGGCGCTCGAACGTTTGACGTGTGTCAAACGTGTCAAATTTGAAACCATGATATTACTCCGAGCAAATAGCACCACCATAGAAATCTAAATAACACATTTAGATTTCTATGGGCACCACACGTTCTATTTGGAGTTTCTTTTATTTAAGGATTCTACGTGACGATTTTGCGACGATACCACTGTCGTAGTTAAGCGATTAGTCAGCAAAATTGGGACGCAGAAAATTTACAACGGACTGTTTGAGATTAGATTTGACAACGACAATTTTTCACATTTCAGTTAACTCCATCATAAAGCTGAATATCAACACAAAGTACTACAAGGACAAGGAGGGACGCGATCACTTCGGCATCAAAAGCTACAAGTACGAATTCGACTACGGCGAACGGATACATTACACCATCAACAATCTGTTCAAAGGGAATCCAGAGCTAAGTATGTCTACACTACATCTACACAAAGATATCAAGAGAAAACCACAACCAGCTCCCCCTGTTTAAATTTAATTGGTCGGCGACACTCACCCTCTAAAGATTTGGCTTACAAGGAACTGGAGATTTTGACGTGACAACGTCTTATAATTCGATAGGCCGGCTGCACGCACGAAAAAAACATGACGTCATGCGGCGTTACCTCAACATGACGTCATGCGGCGTTACCTCAACATGACGTCATGCGGCGTTATCTCGCTCTGAGGCGTTCCATGTAAGGCTTGAAGTGCAAGCGAGAGCGCTCGACATCCGTCTCTCTCCTACTTGAGTGAGCGATGCGTCTGCGTTGTCACGTTCAACTATCGTCAGTAAACCGACTTTACAGACAACCAATTTTTTCATCACTTATTTCATTACTGTATAGACTGAAATCCGGATAGATTTTTCAAAAAGTAGCATGTTACTATGAGTTTGTTATCTTTTACTTATTATACGTACATATGTTATATCTAACGGACTAACAGTAGATCTTAGAGTGAAAAAAAATTGTATACAAGGTTATTGGTAATGCAGGGTACATAGCTAACCCAAACTAGGTATTGCCTAGATTGCGCTAAGCCTAACATCAAAGTTAGATGTGTTGGTTATCTATTGATCTATTCATAGATTCAAACAGTCAATAGGAAATTACCCGTATTGCCGATTGAATAAGCCTTGTGGTGCAACTCTAGCGAGAATCGAACGTATCTATCGTTTACTTAGGCAAACTAATTAGACCAGAGAATCTGAAAGCAATAGGCCTTGCATTGAAGGCGCCTCTGCTTTGAACAGAAATGGACGTCTAGGATATTGTTTTGGTAGTCGTGAGGTAAACATTTACGGCATTGGCGTCTGATTTATTGTCTGATTGTGGGATCAGATTGTCTATGGATTGTCTGATTTGACTATCCGAAGGCGATTTGTGTATTTACAAATGTATGGAACGAATCAAAAAAATCTTCCTCGGCCCTAAGCTCAATTCACATCGGGATGGCGGCGGCGGCTGGCAGCGATGCAGTGAGCACATTCAGAGTCAAACTGGTGTCAAATAATTTTAAACTTTTCTACATGCCTATAGTTTTTAAAATTTTCTACGTTTAATACCAACGTTGCTCAAAAAACTCGAAAAGATCGCATCCGCGTCCCGTTGCTGCCATACCGGTATGAATTGAGCCGTATACGTTGCAATTGTAGGCTTACAAGTGCTGTGTGGTGCCAGCTTAGAATTTGCACCACCCCAACTCTTCCCGCGGGTGTAGTAAGAGGCGACTAAGGGTCGTAAGATAATCCACCGGGGGCGGGCAGCAGCGCTCTCTGCAGAACAATTGTACCACTGAACTGCGATCCCCAACCCGCATGCCCAGCGTGGGGTTTATGGGCATTACCCACCATGTGATAAAAGTCAATAAGGCGCTTATCAGGGGGAGGCCTGCGTCCAGTAGTGGACCAATACCTGCAGGCTGTTGAGGTCGAGGTAGGCTTACAAGCTATTGAAAATATACTCGTAGTTATCAGTCCAGGTGTTCTTGTTCTATAAAGGCTGACTACAATGAGCAGCAGTAACATGTCCCCAAGATGTACCTTCGCTGTCTCCCTCATACGAGTATAATGATAGATTGTTCAATCAAAGTCATGAAACTGACAAAAAAAATGTTAATTTCAGTGAAACTGATGCGTTACAGTTCAATTTCAATTTGGCTGTACAATTGGCTCAACTTGACCTGTAATATAATTTAATTGACAAAGAGCTCATTACAGCAGATTCTCCAATTAATGAAGGCACCAGGGGAAGTCCATTAATCACTTTGTTTATCAACGTTCACACATGGGGAAACAATTAATTAGCTTCAATGTTAAATTCGTTTCCTCAATTTTCCAATTTTGAACAGTACGAGATACAGATTATCTGGTTTCATGCGATGTTAATTTTGAACCTTCTACAATTGTTCATGCGATAATACTGATTTTCCCAGCAGATTTACACTCGAGGCTAATTGCAAATTCAAATAGTAATTGTCAAAACACTTTACATACTTGAAAATCCAAATGAAACATCTAAAGGCCATCTTTGATTTTCAGGTTTTTTTCAACAGCAAATGTTGTAACTATTATGAACCTCTTCAGGATTAAATTCAATCTTCTTTGCAAAATGTTTCCATAGGTTTATAGTTACACTAGCTGACCCGCTCGCGGTTTCATTCGCGTGGACTTTAGGATAAAAACTCATGTTTCGCTGATTTCAAGAAATTTCAGGGGTTTCAGGAATTTGCGACTTTACAATAGGTGGAAGTGTAAGTTATGCCTAAAACCCGTTTTTAAAAAAAAAAAGATCCCGTTTAGGCCCGTTTCATGGATTGTTTTGAAAAATCCCATAGTATAATTATTAATTTATCACATTCAGTTTGAAGCAAATGTTGTCATACGTTACAAATCTGCCGCATGCCAATGCTAATGATTTGTAAGAACCCTACATAACCCATAAAAAAGGTTTGAAAATTCCTGACATATATATATTTCATTATTTTGTATTATATAGGTATAATGAACATTTATACGAAGTTTCAAACCAGCTTTTTGTTAAGCTTAATTTGTTTTTCACAATGGAGTCACATGAAACATCGGAAACTTTGACCTCTCCTTTTATCTTAGAGATAAAACTTAAAATTTAGAGATAAAACTTTTAATAATTACAATTGCAGTATAGCCTGTTGTTTTCCAACAAGTAGACAGCCTAGTGTTTTACTAATTGAAGAAAATACAAGCTAGGCCTGATGTAAAATTTGCAGCAAAGAACTTTAACGGTACCAACGGCCGAGCATTGTTTTTAAAGGACCTTACACTAACGATAGTCGCGTATATTTTCAATGATTTGAAACAAACTAGCTACGAGTAGGTCAAAAATTTGAGTTCTTCATTCAATTAAATTCCTACTTAGAAATTTGAATTATGTTGAAAATACGCTTAATTAAGCTTTTTTTCATCATAATTATCCTTACTTAGGTACTTACTTGAAACCAATTTATTCACATAGTAAAACAACAGCGCTTACCTACTGAACTTGATAAGTCAGCTCTTGTACTGTATAATGTACCTCTTTCACCTAGTTCATAGTATTTATTCATAACATTACAAAATACAGGTCAGATAATACCTACATAGGTATAGATAGATAGATAGATAGAAAACACTTTATTATACCTACCACACAAATACAGGAAACAATACAGAGAAAAGCTTCGAAAAAAAAGGAAGTATAAAGGGCAGCCTTATCGCTGAAAGCGATCTCTTCCAGGCAACCTTGGGATGGACTGGAAATTAAAGAACAAAAAAGACGGTGGCACTGAATAAATATTTAAAGAAAACGAAACAAATACTTACCTACACTACATACCTACAAAGATAGGTATCTTAAACATAGAGATTATATAAACATTTCCTACGATACGAACATTCCATAACTTTACCGGAAAGCACTCAAAATTGGTTAACTCTGCTAGAATAATATTGGCCGTCAACATCGTTGTAATGTAATGTAATGCGACTCATGTATGTAAATATTTAACCCATCTCATCCCAACAACAAACATTCAGCCAAAAAGGTTAATTTCACTCAGTTAAACTATTTCGTTTTTCACAATGGTTGCAACGGGCAGAATACGAAAACAGGACTGTATTATTTGTTCTTTTTTAGCGTTCAGCGACCTGAATTTAAAATGGTTGCGAATCACTTTTTAACCGACTTAAAAAGGAAGAAGTTCAATGTTCGGTAATATGTATGTTTTTTTATGTATGTCCGGAAAACTTAAAAAACAGTGTAGATATTAGGAATTTGAAGTCAGTTTTTCGAGGCGAGCTCGCTGCATGCCCGCGGCGTCGTCGCGGCGTGCCCGCTGCGCACTCGCTTCCAAATCGCTCGCAAATCGACAGTGTGCTCAAATGTGCCTGCCAAGTTTATGTGAGCAACCACAGCGTTGGTTTTCTTTATTGCCTGAGTAAAATAACATGAAATATGTAGGAAATTTGAAATCTTTTTCCAGGTAAAACAGTCCTGGACTTCTTGAACGAGAACTGGCGCGTGGTAACTGAAGAGTTCGGACAACCCGTGGTCGACTACGCAATCAACGTTACTGTCCACACAACGAAGAAATTCTTTGATGCTGTCCCGTATGATGAACTGTTGTATGTGCCGATACCAAAGTACTGATAAACTTTTATATACTTTAATAAGACCCGAAAATGTGACAGAATTTGATGAGTTTGGAGTTTTTCATGCAAACTTATGGGGTTTTGCAATATTTTAACAAAGTTGCAAGTGCCATGATCGTGAAATAACAAGAATCTCTTGCGTTGCGAGAGAACTCCAAAATCATTAATCATGTTTATGTAGAACGTCAAGCTAGGGAGACTGCTAGGTTTAAGTTGACTTTTATAATGGTACCTACCTACCGTAAGTTTATATATTTTAATACTAAAATGGTATTGTTTTGCGCCTTACGTTTTTTAATAAGCAAACAGTGCCAACAGTGTTTTGGTGTAATTTTTTGGTCCATCAGGCACCAGAACGTTTGTTACATTATTGATTGGATCGCAGCATTGCATTCCAAGAAAATCTTAGAAAACAGAAACAAAATCTAATCTTAAGTTGTTAGCTTATTGTACTGGTAGGCTTTTCCCCATTCTGTGAAACTAATCGTTTCACTGTGACACTGGCATCGTCACTGAATGTCACATTTTCGCATTCTACATGATGTCGGAAACTGCAGATTGAGGGACGCGCGTCAAAAGTGTCAAGGTTGGAACTATTCTATCAATATCTTCATACATAGCAAAGCACGCACTATGTTGAGTTCTTTCAGCTGGGTGCGATTCATCTGGGTGCGCTACGAGGAATGCCTCAAGGATTCTACGTGACAATTCCTCGACGATACCATTGTTTAGCGCCTGATATAGCCCATTTATAGCCTGTTATTGGGCCGCTGGTCTGATGCTGTCTAAGCCGTTCTCGGTCACGGCAACTGAGTAACTGGTCAGGCGTTTTAACTTAGATAGGTCTTAAAGGAAGAAAAGCTTCTCATAGGTTTTAATAACGATAAATGCAAATAAATGATTAAATTAATTTATTCAACAGAAACCCTGCAAATATTATAATATCACACTTCTGGCTTTAATATGAATAAACCCTATTCTACTAGGTAGGAAACAGATTGAAACATAACTTGAAAATGTACTGTTTTACCTTTAATATAAATCTATTTTTTCTAAGCAATATTATTATTATTTTACCTTATACATAACTTAAGTTATTCTCTTAAAAACAAGGCTAGAATGATTTTAGGTAAGAAATAATGTACCTAGTGATGTAAATAACTAAACACATTTTGATTAAACATAATTTGTATAATCTTGAATTTTGTACATATATCAAGGTATCAAAAACATTTTTTGATTGTTATTATTGTTTTATTTCCTGAATTTTTCACTCATCTAAATGCACGACCGTCTAACAAGGTAAACAAGGCAGGACTTCAGATAACTTTACTAAGGTAGGTTAGGTACCTACTAAAGAGATCTACTCTTTGTGGATAAAACTGATTTCTACTTTCGCTTGCTTTTATCGCTCTCGCACCCAGGATTCCCTCAGGACTCCCTCGCTTCGCTCGTCAGTTACCTCTTGAATCGCTCAGGATTCAAATAGCGCTCGTGACGTACCTAATAAATTACTTCATCCCCTTGGTTAATAATCTACTATAACTAAACGAACGGAACCTCGAAACTGTCTCGTTCACATGCGCGTTGGAAAAGTTTTTTGCGATTTTTGACTTTTTTATTACTCCTACCTCAGTCGGTCCGATAAGTTTTTGATCAACAGAAACAGGATCCATTGGCATAAATAAAAAAAAGGTGTTAAATGCACACCCTATATAGCGTCGTGATTTTAAAACATATACCTACCAAATTTATTTTTGTTTATATGGGCCTTAGAATTAGTTTTTACCATCGGTTCTTTGTTTGCGTGGCCTGAAATAAATTATTAAGTCGGTCAAAAATTGGATTTCATTTAGTTTTATAAATTCCACCAGCATCGCAATCGTGCGTAAGCATAGCAAGCGTGCAAATTCTACAAATTCAAGTTTAGGAACTAAATTGATATTATAACTGTTTTTATGACTATATACAGGGTTATTGGTAATTAACTGACACTGCGTAAACTGCAGGTTCTGCCCATCATCACGAACACGTTTGTGAAGACCTGGCGGTCTTAATTCTTATTTTTTTTTTGTAAATCGCCGTACATACAGAATAATGTCCGAAACCAAATTAATTACTAAATACCGATCTCCCACTCCCATTTAAATCCACATCATCATCATCATTGGCTTAATTTACATCTACGCAAGATGATTTAAGTGGCATTAGCCTGGCTGGGAGACAGCCGAACACACGATGTTTGTGTTCGGCAGTCTCATCATCATCATCAGCATATATTAGTCCACTGCTGTACATAGGCCTCCCTTAATGAGTGCCACAGCGCCCTCTCTTCAGCTTGCCGCGTCCAGCATCTGCCTGCAGTCTTTCGCAGATCGCCTGGCCGGAGGGCGTCCTACACTACGTTTGCCGAGTCGTGGTCTCCACTCAAGAACGTGTTTACCCCAGCAGACTCCGAGCATAGCTCTTTCCATAGCTCGCTGAGCGACTTTGAACTAGTGGACCAGCCCTACCGTGAGTATCCACGTCTCAGCTCCGTAGGTCATGACGGGTAGGACGCACCGGCGCCCACACACACACACACCCACTGATAATTCAGGGCAGAGCTATTTTTAGGTTTAGTTTCAAAGAAAACCTCTATAATGAAAGATTTTTGAATGGAGGGGAGTAAATACTAATATCATTTCCTTTCCACCAATTTTAAGAATTGAGACCTGGCGTCTTCACGGACGTGTTCATGATGGTGGGCAGAACCTGCAGTTAACATAGTGTTAGTGAATTACCAAAAACCCTGTCTCTCTATACAGGGTTTTTGGTAATTCACTAACACTATGTTATACCTAATACTTTTATTCATCACCATATTAAAACAGATTGTAGATACTTAATTAAACATATTAAAGAGAACCGCAATATAAGCCGTGCGGAAGACAATTCTCAAACATTTTTAATAGTTAAGTTTAATGATTTGATCATTAACTTTGCAATACTTCTCATATTTTACCTGTAGCTTTTGACTTCAAGGTTAACGAGATCTTCATAAATCAATGTAAGGATTATCCAAAACATCCTTTTAATAATAGCGTAGGTAATCGTAAATCTGTTTGACGGAGTTACTCGCGCGCAGGATAGGTTAATTTTTTTTTTAACGATTAACACTCACTTTGCCCACGGCGACGCACATGCCCGTTAATAGGTTCGTTGAGCGACAACGGCGCACAGTGGATTCAAATCAGCTGATTTCGGAGATTAAATTTTTGAAGTCGTTATTTCATTAATTTTAATAAGCCACTCGATAGCTTTATTAGATCTATGTATAAATATTCTATTGTACTTTGGTCTTAGAGTTAAGACTATATGGCATAAAACTGATTTCTATGTTTGGGAATCAACATTCAAACAGATATAGTCGGCGTGTTTCGTTCTGTGGTCTATTATGACATGTTTTTGGGCCTGTGTCGCAGGCATCTAGGCGAACATTCGCGCACTGTGCCACATGATGCCCTATGTTTCCTATTTTGAACTGACTTAAAAAATTCACAAAAGGAGGTTCTATTCGGCTGTATGTATTTTTTTTATATGTAGGTTCGTCCATTCCTCCGTCAATTATCGACTTATTATGAAAATTACGCTATTGTATAGAGAATCATCCCGAATTTATCCTATAAAAGCGTTACTCCCAAGGGATTAGTTGTGGCTTTGGGCTTGAAATAAAAGCCGAATGCGATGTGCGTACGCCACAATACATACTATTACTATAGGACACAAAAAAATCGCGTGTTTACAAACCGCAAACCAAATGAGGCAATTATTTGCGTTTTGAACATCAGTCACTGAAAAATTCGATAATGCGTGCGCGTCTACAGAAAGTGTTGTTACATTATTTTGCTTTTTCAGACTTGCGATTAAGCGTGTGCGTTTAATCGCAGTGCGTGCTCGGCCGTAGGCTGCTTAATCTTAAATTTCCTTTTATTCGCCTTTTCATTCAAATGTCATCAAACTTAATTGGACTCAAATTTTAACTAGATGTCGCCACTTGAGGCAGTTGATGTCGGTTTATCGTTTTTAAAACACGCCAAATAATGACCGATTCCAAAACAATAAGGAGCTTCTCAATTCTGAATGCATAATTTTTTTGTGCTGCTTACGGAGTAATGGTTATAAAGTCGGTGTTATTTTTGCTCTTCAAAGACACATGCTGCGCTTTTGTGCTGTTTTTAAGTTACATCGACCTAACCAAAAAAGAGAAAAAAAATATTTTATTATGTGATTCGATAGCGTTACTAAAACTTACTAAATTTTATTCTGTAGGTATTTAAGATTGCACATATAGATCAGGAGTTGCTGGCATTAAACGAATTTAATTGTTCGTGAAGCAACATTCAAACATGAAAAGAGTAAGTATTTCGACTTGTTTCGGCCGAGGGTTTTATCAGTAAGTATCTTTTTGGCACTTTGCGGCAACTTTTCTCCAAAGACACATCCTGTGCATATTTTTTGAGTTATATATCAAAAAATACAAAAAAAATTACCATGCCCCGCCGCGCCGCGCCGCGCCTTTTCGGATCGCACCGCCGCCGCGCCGCGTCCGCGCCGAGGCTGGGCATTGAATGTGTTAAGGTAATGTGTAGTATGATTTTGTGAGCGCATGCGCCACTTTTTATACAGGATTGCAAAAAAATAGATTATCCTAACGTAGAAAACCTTTTTATACTACACCTGCTCGGAAAGTTGCCTAAGTATTCCTTTTCCATTTATAGAATAGAAAGTATGTCTTTGCAGGCCTATAGGAAACCGGGAGGAAAAACTCTATGGAATTTCATTTCTCACGTGTTTTAGCGGGAGGAAAAAGTGTATGGAAATCCATTTCTAACGTGTTATTTATTTTTAAATTCCTAATAGATCGGCCGGTAGCTATGGTTATTTTCGTTCGGTCAAACGACAAAAAGTTTTTACTCCAAGTCCATTAGGCCTCCTCCGATTTCCGAACAATATTTTGAAAAAAGAACCCAAAGGCTGGCGCGGTCAATGAGGTTTTAACAACATCATTGGGCGCGGTAAGTTCTTCTAAATTAATATAAATTTCAATTAGTAATTAATTCTGCTTTTTAATTTCCTCGAAGGTTTAGTATAAAGCACTATTTATCACTCGGCAGAAAGTGCGATTCCTACCTCGTGTGTTTTAAGGCCAAAACGACACACTCGGTAGGAATAGATCACTTTCTCGCCTTGGTGTAAATGCACTATTAGGTACACCTAAGTTTTAATGACCAACTCCTGATTTATTTTCATTTCTAAGTGATTTTAGTGCGTGCCGCTGATGATTTTAGCTGTGAAGCTAAAATCAGCAGCGGCGCGCACTAAGAAGATAACTCTTGTATTCCTATCTTCAGGTTGGATCTGATTGAGAATGATTATTGATTACTAACAGCGGCAAAGTGAGGATGAAGAATTTATAAATAAATTTGTCTTTATCTATATAAGTATGTATAAACTATAATAGGTAATCAATCAGTTATCCATAACACATGCTGTGCTTACTTTCGGGCTAGTGTGTGGGGTAGTCCAGCATAAAAAACATAAAAAGCCAGTTCTTGCTATTTTTTTAAATAGCTAAATTGCATCTATCGGTGACTATTATTAAATAACTAGCTTGTTCCTGCGGCTGCGAGCTCGTTTTCCGAGTTAAAAAGTAGCATAGAGGTAAGGGCTATGTATCTAATTCCGGATCTAGAACTACATTTATGTATATAATATGCCACATTTAACCGGCGCCATTCAATAGTTTTGTAGTTTTGTCATTCTCTACGTACGCCCAATGTCATCACAAATTCTCAAACTTTCGCTTTTATAACAATTAGTGCTTACCTTATAACTGCTACTGATAAATTCGGAAGGTTTTTCTTCTTAGCGTGAATAGACCTTCGTTTATCCACAATCTCATCTGATGGTCAGTGACGATGTAGCCGACGGTAATCCTTATTTTCTTATTTTTTAAAGGGATTATACCTACCTTCGTTTATACATAATCAATTTGTCGGTCAGTGCTTGTTTTCGATGAAGGATGTTGAAAAAAATATAATAAAGGAAGACGGCCTGTTCCGTTATGCGGAAGATCAGAGTATGTTCGTAATTAAAAGGTAACTTGTTTAATTGTTTTAGTTAGTAGTAGTAATTAACCAAAAAATCGTCTATAGAATTCAACTAGCAGTGATTGTGGGATCATTCATTAAGTTCCTCCCGCGACCGGTTGTCTGCGGACAATGTCGACTCGACGTTCGTAGAAGGTCCGCTAGTATATTTCCGTTTAGTCAATATATAGCTGCTATTCACAACACAGGCTCTGCAGTGCCGAAGCCGACTTTAATTCAGCACATAGTCAAGACACGAAATAATTGACAATGAATTTGCCAAGCGCATTCGGTGTGGCTATCTTCTTTGTCGTGTTTTTGTGCCAGAATGGGGACGCCAAGCTAGCACGTAAGTGGACAATTTCAATTCATGAAGCTGTTTTAGATCTTTGTTTACTTTTCGTTTGTGAAGGTAGAACTTAAGTTTGGGAAGATTTGGCTTTTGGTGATTTACATTAAATTTAGAGAGTGTGAACTGTGTAGATAAGATATATTTTGTCACAGGTGATTAGTTTTTGATTGTGCGGGGAATTATTTAATTTTGATATGAAGCGGGGTGTTGCTAGAGTTCAAGTCTACATCGAATGGTCCCCCGTTAATGTGTTTTTTTTAGACATTTTGCGATTTATTTAATTTTCTATGATGTCAAACAATTTCTGTGTATTTTTTTCTGGAATACAGCAGCCGGTTTTACCGTTTTCGGAAGAAATAGTGTTTTAAAATAGCGAAATATCCGTAAAAAAGTTCCGCAGTCTCGGTACAAATAAAATACCATAAATCATAGCTTGGCTATGTCAATGAACTTCAAGTTCAAGAGGCTACATAGCGAATAACTGAATAAATTAAGTACCTTCAGAGATTACGATGACTAACTGATAACAATACAACCCAAGCCGCTGCTCTATCGTTTTTGAGTTCAGAAAAGTTAGTCTTTTGGTGCAGAGTCCATTAAAAAGATTTAGTGCAATGCTACTACAATAAGCCGAAGAAAATTCACTAGGTCCTTACCATACCATACCATTTGACGACCTCTGTGGCGCGGTGGGCGAAGGTCCGCCTGCGACGCAGGAGGTTGCGGGTTCGATTCCCGCCTCGGGACAAATATTTGTACGATCTGCAGATATTTGTTCAGGGTGTTCTGGTCGTTTTCTATGTATAATAAAAAATATCTATCTATGTACTCGTATATTATTATGTATGTCAGTTATCTAGTACCCATAACACAAGCTTTGCTTACCTTGGGGCTAGATAATGCTGTGTGAATTGTCCAGCATTATTTATTATTTATTATAAGCTGGATCCTTACTAGGGCTCGCGTAACTGGCATTTTTTTTAGACCTACTATAGGTAGAAATAACAAATACTAAGTAAAGAATCAAAGATCTTGTTTTTTCTACTAAAAATATGATGTAAGCACAGTAATAACATTCTTTTTACAATTTTCCCAAATTAATTAGGTCATAATAAATTTTATTGCGGACAAAAATCGCCTCACCATCTAATATTTACTAAGAAAACATAATTCACTGGACTATAATGGAAAATTTTAATATTTACAAATGACCTAAATTAGCATAGGTATACGGTGACCTCTATGGTTGTATCTATTTCAGGTTTTTAGGACTCCGTAGCCAATATGGAAGATGTTTTTAAATTAACATATTCAATATTATAAAGAACAACTATGAACAAGTTATATAAAATTAAACACAAGTATAAATAATTTAAAAAATATAAAAATTCCTACGGAACTCACGAAAGCAAGCTTATGGTTGATTTTATAAGTTAATAGTTATTTAATAACCGTATATGAATATTTAATCATAAATTAATCTTGATGCATAATCATCAAGTTGTTTTATCAAAGTTGAACTGAGGTCAACTGACATAATAATACCGGTCAGTCTTCAAGCAAGGCCAAGTTTATAAAGTCAGAAATTGACCTTGAAATACAGTAAGACAGTTCAATTCTTATCTTTACTTGTATAAAAATGCGAAAGTAGATTTTGTGGGGAAGCACATTCGATGATCCCGTGATAAATTTGCATAAAATAGGTAGAGAAATTCATAGTTTTATATTTACGAGCGATATTTAAAATATTTCGCGCTAGTTATGTATTTGAAATATTTTAATTAACATTATTTTTTTATACATTTTGAAACATTGAAAAGTAAAATAGTTCATGAAATAAGGGATCGGACAGGGATGAAATAATCGCTGGATCTACTTATGTGACGAGTGTCTCATATCTGTTTTATTGTAGATGATGGTGATGATGATGCGTTGATGATGGATTGTCCAGCATTATGAAATTATTTATTGAAAAAAATTAGGAGTTTTCCCTAGTGTGTTTAAAGTTTAAACACACGATAGGGAAAACTCCTAATTTTTTTAACATAAAATAAGGTCTTCTAGAAGTTTAAACTTTAAACTTCTAGAAGATCTTATTTTATGTTTGACGCCGGACATGAAACTAAATTATTCTCAGATTAATTTTATTGGTGTAAGAAATTAGAGATATAGGGCAAATCGATCTCTGGCAAAAAACGTCTATTCATGCACAGAAAACCATACCCAAATGTAACCTAGACATCCTGCTATTGTTTATTGATTCTCACTAAAACAATGGTGACGGCTTTCATAGTTTCGTCGTTGTGCATTCAATTCAAATTATGAATGATAATAATTATTTCCACTGAGTTGTAGAGATTGCAAAGCAAACATTCAAATTTCCAGAAACTCCATGTTCAAGAGATGCCCTGATCCTTAGACGAGACTAGTTTTCTAGTGGAGTATGTTAGACGACAGGATAAGCAAGTTTTTTTTTTAAATTTAATTAACCGAGGTCAAACACCTATCAGAATAAGATTCAGGTTTTGATGCATCATATTCATCATACACAAACACAACACATCTGTCAATAATATTTTTCCCAGGAGGAATAGTTTCTTCCGCCTGAAAATTTGCTCCGTCTCATAATTTTTACGTTTAACCAAAAAAAACCATGTGTATCTCTGATGCCACTTAGTGTAGTTATTCATTACCCAACAGAAGCAGAAGATGTCTCAAGCGCTCCGATTGAGCCGATTCGTTTGATATGGGTTGCCATGAATAGCAGCTTCCTAATGAGATCTGATTTGACGTAGGTATAACTTGTTTTTAGGTTTCCCGTTTAGTTTCCGTGAGCATATAGGTAGGTACGGTCAAAATTCAGATAGTTAAACCACAATAAAACAATATTTTAGGTATAATTTCAGATATACCTACAGTTATTTTTTTGTTTTCAAATACACCTACTGAAATAACAGATGATTTGGACTGAGTCCCTTATGTTAGACCAGCATTGAAAAGACAAGTGCTTTGAACAGAGTTTATTATCACTTTTAACACAACTTCACTTTACAAAGAGTTTACAGCGACTGCCGGTATTTAGCAATGGCTCGTTCCCAAGTAAAGTACTGCGCGCCACCGGAATAAACAACATCAGTGATTGTCTAAATAAGTATTTACTTGGGAACGCTGCAGTGATTTAAATATTAAATTATCAATTAAAATACTAGGAAAAATAAAATAATTATTTACATAAATTAAACCAATTCTAAAGACTAACTTCACACCGGAAGTATTCTAATTAAAAGTTACAAAGAACTATTAAAATAAATCAGTAATTCACAATAATTATTGGTACTAATATGACTGCATTAACCGTTATAGAAACTGAAAGCTAACAGTCGGCCTTTCCTGAAATTTTCACGTCTCGGGAAATGGATTAGTATTAATAACAATTACAACATATTCTTACTAATACCTCATACATATTTTTTTTCAGTAATACTACTAAGTACCATACATAATGTGTGAAGCTCCTTCATGTCTTCAGTCCCTTATCTACATTATCAACTCTATCATTATTATTTATATAACCAACATTAACCCCTACTGAAATCCCTACACGTTTTCAGAATGAATGTAACAAAAACTTATGTATACTGAAACACCTATACATGTTTCCAGAATGATTAGGTATAACAAAAAATTAAAATAAAAATCTTATCCATACTGAAACCTCTACATATTTTCAGAATGAATGTAACAAAAACTTATGTATACTGAAACACCTATACATGTTTCCAGAATGATTAGGTATAACAAAAAATGAAAATAAAAATCTTATCCATACTGAAACCTCTACATATTTTCAGAATGAATGTAACAAAATAAAATTATATAAAGTTATAACCGTATTTTCTATTTTAAATAATATGTATTAGTTTAAATATAACAGTAATTTTTAGGTACATTTTTAGGGAAATTGTTTGGCTATGTTTGCAACACTTTTCTAATCTTGTTATGTTTACATCTAGGTTTACAATCTGGTTCACTACTGTAACTATATTATAAAGTGTATACATTTGATTGTAAACTGCGTTGTGAACTTATTATAATCAATGAATAAAAATAAAACAAATATCTGTTTAATACTGAAAACCCTTCTGTTTCCAGAATGAATGTTTGATCAATTCTTAAACACCTACACGTTTTCAATTTATATGTAACTAAAATCTTATACAAACTGAAATGTTTTCAGAATGGATGTAACAAAAATCGTATCCGTACTGAAACACTTACATGGTTTCACAATGATTGTAACAAAAATCTTATCCATACTGAAGCCTCTACATATTTTCAGAATGAATGAAACAAATATCTGTTTAATACTGAAACACCTTAATGTTTCTAGAATGAATGTCTGATCCATTCTAAAACACCTACACGTTTTCAATATAAATGTAACAGAAGTCTTATCCAAACTGATATGTTTTCAGAATGGATGTATCAAAAATCGTATCCATACTGAAACCTCTACATATTTTCAGAATGAATGTAACAAATATCTGTTTAATACTGAAACACCTTAATGTTTCTAGAATGAATGTCTGATCCATTCTAAAACACCTACACGTTTTCAATATAAATGTAACAGAAGTCTTATCCAAACTGATATGTTTTCAGAATGGATGTATCAAAAATCGTATCCATACTGAAGCCTCTACATATTTTCAGAATGAATGTAACAAATATCTGTTTAATACTGAAACACCTTAATGTTTCTAGAATGAATGTCTGATCCATTCTAAAACATCTACGCGTTTTCAATATAAATGTAACAGAAGTCTTATCCAAACTGATATGTTTTCAGAATGGATGTATCAAAAATCGTATCCATACTGAAACCTCTACATATTTTCAGAATGAATGTAACAAATATCTGTTTAATACTGAAACACCTTAATGTTTCTAGAATGAATGTCTGATCCATTCTAAAACACCTACATGTTTTCAATATAAATGTAACAGAAGTCTTATCCAAACTGACATGTTTTCAGAATGGATGTATCAAAAATCGTATCCATACTGAAACACTTATATGGTTTCAGAATGATTGTAACAAAAATCTTATCCATACTGAAGCCTCTACATATTTTCAGAATGAATGTAACAAATATCTGTTTAATACTGAAACACCTTAATGTTTCTAGAATGAATGTCTGATCCATTCTAAAACACCTACGCGTTTTCAATATAAATGTAACAGAAGTCTTATCCAAACTGATATGTTTTCAGAATGGATGTATCAAAAATCGTATCCATACTGAAACACTTACATTGTTTCAGAATGATTGTAACAAAAATCTTATCCATACTGAAGCCTCTACATATTTTCAGAATGAATGTAACAAATATCTGTTTAATACTGAAACACCTTAATGTTTCTAGAATGAATGTCTGATCCATTCTAGAACACCTACACGTTTTCAATATGAATGTTACGAAAATATATAATGTCATAAGTACCAGAAAGAATAGTCTTATTATAAATGAAGCCCCCTCATGTCTTCGATACTGCCCTTGTAACGAAAAGGACACAATCTAAAAGTATTTTCCGATTTGAGATATATACGTGGAATCGTTTCTTAATTTAGTATGGAGCTTCAAGAAGCCTACAAGGCACATGTAATGTCAAAATTCATATTATTTTTTTTAAAGACCGTAAATGAATTATAATCAGTTGCTTCCAAACGTTTTTCTTTGAAAATCGAGACTTTAAGCATTTATAGTGTTTTGGTTGGATAGCTGCGCAGCACAAAATAAAAATTGGATTCTGTATTCTTATCTGGTTCATCTAGTAAACTCTCCCGAAGTTAATTTTGAGACTATCACACTGCGATATCTGGAGGTCGGTCCCACATTCATGGCTGCAGATGACTTCCACCACAGATTGGTTGGAGCTTTCTTTTAAAAAAGGCCAAACGAGTCTACGACTTTAGAGACCTTTCTAAAGCTCCGATACAGGTACAAACACTAAAGTAAAAATATGACTGTACAAGACTTTTATGATTCTGAAGACTGTTCATCGATACATAAATAAGCGACAACACTCTAAACCTCGTGCTTATTATGAACAGCACGTGTGAAACTTTTTTTTTCGAAGAGGGTTTACATCACTGTGGTATAAAATCAACCATAGCACAGACAATCAATTCGAGTTACATTTTCTTAAGAATAAGAACATAAAAATGGCATTCCACCATCACTGCAAAAGTTGGTCGAGAGAAGTGCTATTCTCTGCTATTTTGACAAAGCTGGGTAAGCATTTAATCTCATGCCTTCCAATAGAGGAATGTTTTGGGAGACTTTAGCAGTTTATGATTATTTTAGTGACCTTACTCAACTTATAAAGATTAACAGATTTATTGTTGAAACAAAATGGAGAAACATTCTAAACCAACGTTGATTAATTTCATAATCAGTTAAAAAGTCTTCCATTTAGGTATATTTCCAAGTGTAATAATTAATCTATTTCTAAAAGTGTAGTTTAAGTTCCTTTTAGTTCCTTTAAATCGAAACGTTATTAATATACCAAAAGGAATGCTAGCTCAAGTAGGTGTCATTTTATTATAAATAAACTTAACAGTCTATCATAGTTATTTGTTTTGATCTCAATCATTTTGGTGTGCCATCTACTTATTTAACCTTGATTAATAATAATAATAACAAGTGTGTGAGGAAGGTTGGGTGATAATTAGGTAAGTAAGTACTTATAACGAAGGGGTCAAATAATGTGACCTCTTTTAATATGCAAACAATTAGAAGGTAAACTTGTTGATTGATTTTAAAAATGTGATTTTCTTATAATGTTATTTTTGTTTCATTTAAATCAAAAATAATCTCCTGCTTGGTAAGCAGTTGAAATATTTTTGAATATCTATGCGTAAAAATATGTAATTGTACCTTTATTAAGTAAATAATTTCCAAAATAAATTGTAATGATATTACTTAAGAAAGACTATTGAGTAGAACGTCTCCTTTTATTGTAGTATTTAAAACAGTATAACATTCAAAAGTTACATTTGGTTAGTTATGACTTTTTGATGTTATACTGATACTCTAATTAGTTTTTTTTTTAATAAGTTCAAAGGAAAAATTATAATCTTAAAATAATGGAATTACATAAATATTTAATATAAATATGTATAGATAAATCTTCCGTAAGTATATGCAATTAACTGCATTCAAAAATATTTTAAAGAATGTAATTTCAGAAAAACATTATGAACTTTAGACCCATTTAACTCGACATTTACAATTTGTTAGTCGTGCTTTTCTTCGTTGTGAGAGCAGAATACTGCAATAACACTCTGTAGGTATAACTAATTAATAATAAACAAATTATTGCATACCTACGTTGAAACTGAAGCCTAATTACATTGCCTCGGCTGATGGTGATGATGATGATTGTATCATAGTGTAAATGATTCAACTGGACCACCCATCTTCATTGTAACAAGCCTTCCCCAAAAAGCTATTAATTACTATTTGATTAATGTGTTACTTAGTAAATTGAACAATATTTTACTTGATTTGAAATTATTTACAATGAATAATATGTTATGCATGATGTCACTAGTTTTTTTTTTTATATTTTGTTTTTATTTCGATTTATTTAACTGTGACATAATGCAATTACTTTGAGCCAAACTGTGTCAATATCATATTTTATTCCTATTAATTTCCTGCATATAATATTGTTTCTATGTGATAATTTCAAAGAAACAAACATAATGACAACTGCAGCACCATGTCAACAAATTTATGAAAATGTTTGAATAATTTAGGCTACACAAAATTAATGTATCATTTATAGGGCAATGTGTACACATGTTTGTACAAGAGTTGTTTACAACAAAACTCCAGTGAGGTGCAAAACCTATCAGTAAATAAATTCAAACAAATTGTCAAAACCTTGCTGTGCAAAAGGCTTACTATAAAATATCAGATTATCTAGAGGATAAAAGAAAGCTTGGGATGGGTTTTGCTCCAACTCGAAAAATAAAAAATTACAGGCTAAAGGTTTCTTCGTCGCTTCCTTACTTTACTCTACATATCGAAGCGACAGAAATCAAAATATTTCCGTGTCACTGTTTAGTTTTATAATTTGAGCTTTTCTAAGTGTACATTTATTCTAAAGTCATTTACAACGGTATATTTACCATGATTTGAGTTTTGAGCTTTCCAATATCCTTTAGTGTTAGTAACCATGATGGATTTAAAAGTTTTGTACATTTATTGTTCTTATGGAAATAAAGAGTTTTTGATAATCAATCAATTAGATTTGATTTTTAGTGTAAATAACCTAATCAATCTATTTTTATCTTTACTCAAATCTTACTTGTAACAAATTCCAGTATTTTTTTTATAATTAGGGGAACTTGCCAAAACCCAAAATAATCTCAATCACATTGAACTAAATTAAATATTAGATCCGCCTTTTAATGCAATATTTTAAAGATATAAAATTGTAATCATCTTTATCTATCTCAAGATGAAATATCAAATATCAAAGTGCTTTATTTCCTTTAGATCTTACAGGACTCTTGGACGCATTAGAAGTTTGAACTTGGCTAGTGACATACTTACTACTCTGGTTACATAATTCACTATTTCTACCTCTAGAAAGGCCTTCTAAATAATTGTTCCTTCTAAAAAAGTAACTGCATAATCACAACATATTTTACCAATCATCTATGTTTGTACCAACAAACTACTACCAGTGAATTTATTTAATATACATAATGTTATTTTATGAAATGGCTTACTTACGAAACAGACTCGGTGCGCATTGAGCACTGGCCCCAAAAATGCAATAAAACTGTGACCGTTCACGAGAGCACTTTTAAAATATTGCAACCTATACAATATTTTATAAAAACGTACATATTCACTAAAACATAAGTTATAGAATTATATTTTCCTGCTAAAATCTAACTAGAGATTCTTATAGAAACCCGGTCCAACGGTACCTATTGCCACGCTCTGCTAGGGTACCATTGTGTCTCATATACATTACTTAGATACGAAGACCTACAAATGTACACAGTGATTGCAATAAATAAATATGAATATGAATAAATTTTGCTTGATGTTTTATGACCGTGAACTATGTTTATGTATGTGCATCGGAATTGGGCGCTGGGTTGTCGATTGTGGGCTGTCCGTGCGTCCTTCGGCGCGCGCATCAGGTCACCCAGCTGCAACTGCGACTGCTGCGTACCGTAGCTACATCGCGGACTGGGCTGCGACTGCTCCCCCTGCAGCACGATGCTGCTCACCAGGATGCTGACTGCAGGCTAAGCGGCAACTGCGACTGCTGCGTACCGTAGCTACATCGCGGACTGGGCTGCGACTGCTCCCCCTGCAGCACGATGCTGCTCACCAGGATGCTGACTGCAGGCTAGGCTGCAACTGCGACTGCTGCGTGCCGTAGCTACATCGCGTACTGGGCTGCTACTGCACCCCCTGCAGCACGATGCTGCTCACCAGGAGGCTGACTGCAGGCTAAGCTGGAACTGCGACTGCTGCGTAGCGTAGCTACAGCACGGGCTGGGCTGCGACTGCGCCCCCTGCTGCACGATGCTGCTCACCAGGAGGCTGACTGCAGGCTACTACGCCTGGCCTTACGTCGCAGCAACAGCAGGCGTCCTTCCATGTATATTCTGGGGTTCATGATTCTGCAAATAAATTTAAGAACAAGTAGCCGTTTTTTTTTTGTCGTTACGGAATCAATAGTTGCTAGCTTGTAAATAAATAAATAATGCTGGACAATCCACACAGCACCATCTAACCCCAATCTAAGCAGATCTTGTGCTATGTGTACTAGATGACTGATAAACCTAATACATTACATAGATAGATTTTTTTATAAACATTTATGATACCCAGAAATCCCGGAAACAATATTTGTAGATCGTACAAAAATTTGTCCCAAGGCGGGATTCGAAACTGCAACCATTTGCGTCGCAGGCGGACCTTCGCCCGCCGTGTAAGATCGGTCGTCAATTGCTCGATTTATTCTTAATTCATTTTATTTTAAAACATTCAAAATAAAAAGGAATTTAGCAAATAAAATAAGAAAGTAGAAAATTCATTGATTACTAAAGCATTTATAGTAGACAACAAGAATTGAAAAATAATTTGACACAATACCAATTATAAATAGGTACACCAAGAATAAAATGTTTTTTTTTTTAATCACTATTAAAGCGACAAATTATCAATTCGCCGGCCTTGGAAAATACAAAAAGGAATTTTAGAACATTATTAAACTGCAAACCCAATCATTTACCGAACATTAAATTGTAATTTTATATAATGTTCCATAAAATTTATGACCAGATATTTTATCAAAATTATTAACTTCTTCATTGGTTAAAAACCTCTATTTATCAAAATTATTTAGAGAACCAAAAATAAAGAAGTAGGTAGGTAGGTACTTTTACCACAGTGAGATGATAAAGAAAATAATAAAATGTATTTTTCAAAATTACTCAGCAAATTCTTTGAATGCGAAATATTTTCCACAAGTAGGCAAATAAATATGTGAACAATTGAATAATCCAAAACAGGACACACAGAAGGCGGTTTAAAATTATTTTTAAAGCCATATAAAATTTTCATTACACTGATTTACAATAGGTATAATACCTTTGCACTTTTGCAAATACAAATTACGTTGAATTGGCGAAAAAAATATATCATTGGTTTCGTTAACAAAAAAAAGAACCACAGGTTAGGTAATGTTAATTCGTAAACTTTCAAGATACCGAAAACTTAATCTAGTACTTAACTTGTATTTTGTAGGCGCAGGGTTTCACCAAGATCGTTCCTCTCGGAACAATTTTTTTCTTGATGACGACGTCCCACTTCTGATCTGTTAGACCAGCATTGAAAAGACAAGTGCTTTGAACAGAGTTTATTATCACTTTTAACACAACTTCACTTTACAAAGAGTTTACAGCGACTGCCGGTATTTAGCAATGGCTCGTTCCCAAGTAAAGTACTGCGCGCCACCGGAATAAACAACATCAGTGATTGTCTAAATAAGTATTTACTTGGGAACGCTGCAGTGATTTAAATATTAAATTATCAATTAAAATACTAGGAAAAATAAAATAATTATTTACATAAATTAAACCAATTCTAAAGACTAACTTCACACCGGAAGTATTCTAATTAAAAGTTACAAAGAACTATTAAAATAAATCAGTAATTCACAATAATTATTGGTACTAATATGACTGCATTAACCGTTATAGAAACTGAAAGCTAACACTATTTGAGTTTTTGAAACTGACTCCAAACACGAGATAAACCATCAACTGACCCGCTTCTTGCTTGTGGTCCTGTTTAGCTGGTCCATTTGACTAAATAAGCCCTAATAACCTGGACCACATAAAAATATTTTTACAGTGGTACAGTCAACTGTACCTACTACCAAAAAAAAACAAGCTCCGTCAAGTGCGAATGTAACTTGCGCGCCGAGGGTTTCGAACGTTTGTCAATTGTACAAATATGTACAAATAGTACCGGTTAGAGACTTTGCCGTGTAATAAATACCTATAAATAGTAGGTCCAACCTACATTTCAGATGAATCTCTCTGCATACTTCGGTAATGGTAAATTTTTCGACTTGTTTCAAGATATTTCAAAAGTATGTAACTGACAGAAATTTTAAAAACTGTATTGAAATGTGCAAACCGAAACCTTTCATTTGCTACCCTAGTCGGTGGGGTAGCCCTTTTGAACATTGAAATTTTCAAACTAATACCTTTCATTTGAAACCCCATTTGACCTTGTAGGTCTCTTAAACTTTCGGCATCACAATTTGTATGAAATTTTTTCATTTTCATCTTTTATTCTTTAACCCTGTACAGGCGCACGAAACGTATTATTTTAATTTCAATTTGATGGCTGCGGTAGTTGCTGGGTTATTAAAGAGGTAAAAAAGGACATAATGATTGGAAATGGAGAAATTGACTCACTATTGTTGCTTGAAAAACCCTAAAAACGGTGGTCTCGTTAACTGGACCAGCTGAACGGGACCACGGGCAAGAAGCAAACTGACCGTACCCAACTTGCTCATTGTTTTCCTTTCACAACAATATGTATAATAAGGTAATATTAGCTGACTAGTTTTTATTTCTCGTTCTAAATTTACCTCACCTCACCTCAACAGCCTGTATTGGTCCACTGCTGACGCAGGCCTCCCCCTGATAAGCGCCTTGGTGGCGCTAAATTTAATTTATTTTTTCTAAATTTACCTCCTCCATGCTCATCCTCAACAGCCTGTATTGGTACTCTGCTGGAGGCAGGCCTCCCCTTCTCCCAAATTTACCTATTTATCACAAATTGATTTAAGTGTAAATACTAGTTGTAATTTGTCCTGTTGTTGCTTTTTTGTCTTTGTTGAAATAAAATAGTCCCCTTTGATAATTAGTAATTAAAAAAAAAGTACATTGATAGTAATTTTATTGGTTAAATCATATTTACAAGTCAAATCTAATTCAAATTGATACTACTATTACGTAACAATGTTTACATTATTTTAATAGGTATAAAATAAAAATGATTTTGATTACCCAATAGGCAATATTAAGCCATTTTATGATAATAACATTGACAATACTGAATTAAAAATAAGTCAATCAGTTATGCCAGGATTCGAATAATTCAATTAAAACAGTTAAATTAAACACAAAATTTATAGCCTTGACTTTTTAGTTAGTAAACTAATTAATGCAACATTTATTGAATATAACCTACTTAAAAGAGCACAACCTTAATAAAAAATCAACAATCATTCGCAAAAAATCACAACAAGTACTAAATAAAATCCTTGACTTTGAATGATATGCTGACGATGACTCAATACAAACAGTTGATCTGGCTACGTGATTATGTCAGGTTAGGGCGTAGCTCGTCTATTGTTACAACACAGGTAGTACAACTTTTTTGGAATGCAATATCAGCTTCCAACCATCCATTCTTACATGATGACCTGCGAAAGACTGTAGGCAGATGCTGGATCCGGCAAGCTTAAGACAGGACGTTATGCCGCTCATTAGGGAAGGCCTTTGTCCAGCAGTGGATTAACCCAGGCTAAGAATGATGATGACCACCTTCCAAATAAAATTAGGTATTTTTATTGTCATTATAATACTCGTAGCATCGTCTGCACACTTAATTTTTTTTTTTTAAAAAGGAGATAATTTTTTTTTAATTTCGATAAATTTTTACTATTTTCTGTCCGCGGCTTCGCACACATCGATAATATGGAAACGTTTGAAGGTTAATTATCTCCCGTGGGAGCTGATTTATGGGATAAAAAGGCTATGTTTCATACATATCCCATATAATATCTATACTAATATTATAAAGAGGAATGATTTGATTGTTTGTTTGTTTGTATTGAATAGGCTCCGAAACCCACATTATTCCTGATGAACATGGGCAGCTTGGAACGACCCATGAGATAAAATGCAATAAGACGCTTATCAGGGTGAGGCCTGCGTCCAGCAGTGGACCAATATGGGCTGATATGTTGAAGTTGACGTTTCGAAATATCTACATATCTATGTAATGTTTTGTATTAAGTATATCAGCCATCTAGTACCCAAAACACAAGCTCTGCTTAGCTTGGTGTTAGATGGTGCTGTGTGGATTTTCCAGCTTTATTTATTTACTAGATTCTGCCCGCGGCTTCGCACGCACAAAGAATTTCATCAAAATCGGTCCAGCCAAAATTGTGAATCTAAACCATTCCCAGATCCCCTTGAACACACACAAAAAAATTCATCAAAATCGGTCCAGTCGTTTGAGAGAAGTTCAGTGACATACACACTCACAGAAGAATTATATATAGTAAGATTTAGAATGTAACAGAAATTAGTTCTAGAATCCGTAGAACATATCTACTCGTAACATTGGTAAACTCTAATGAGCAATGCTAAACACGTCTTAAAACAAAGGCCACGCAGTGAATTCGTTATGTCACGAACTTTACTGATTAATTGAACGCGATTTTTCGGTTGACGAGGTGAGATAGTACGATAGACAGTTTCATATTTTATTTGTTCTAATATTATGAGGAAATTCCTTTAATCTCATCGATGAAGTATGCGGCCTCCCCCGTAGATACCTAGAACCTTACAAGAATGACACTCAAAAGTGTCCACGTTTTGTTTTGACGCAGACAGTTTGCGCAGAGCCTGTCAAGTTTTTTGCATGCGGAACAAGAGATTAGTGGAGTCGAATTTATTTTATTTTATTATGTAAGTAGGTAGGAAGGTAGGTACCTAAAAATAATTTATACACTGTTTATTTTTATAAGGATTATAAAATCAACAGAATTCAGGTAAAGATAACGAATCATTTATTGATACAACTATAAATTAACGACGCAACAGTCAACAAATAAAAGGGTCATTTCGGACATACAATAATGTAAATAAGTTAACAAAAAAAAAAATTAAATTAAAATTGAATTAAAGTTAAAATTGAGGGCGGGTCAGCTAGTTATTTTATAAACCTAAACCAGTTATTTTAAATGTCTTTACATGAAAAAAAATTATCACTTACAACTTACCACAAATAAATAAATAAAAAATTAGAAACAATAGCCGCTCCATTCATCAACTTAGAACAAAATAAATATTTTTACATAAGCAAACCCAATCACAATATTTAATGCTGATTTCTCAAGTATATAAGGCTCAATTGGCTCATATCACAATACACAGGTAAAAATTACATTTAAACTTACTGAAAATAAGAAATTCCATCCTTTTTCTGTTGCTTGGTCGGTCGATTATTGCATTTTTTATACGAGCACTTGACCATGCTTTCGGTCCGAGAGCTAAAATGACACTAGTTGAAAAAGTATCCCAAAATGCCAAATGGGATACCTTTTGATACTGACGTTTTCAGGGCGCGCATTGTGCATCTAAGGGGGGCCGGCCGGAAATTTTTGATCGATGTTTAATCTATAATATAAAAATGAATCGCAAAATGTGTTGGTAAGCGCATAACTCAACAACGCCTGGACCGATTTCGCTAATTCTTTCTTTGTTGTGTTTCTTATTGTCAGGAGAAGGTTCTTATGAAAGAAAAAATTAAGAAAGTTGGAAACATAAATTTCCACGGGGGCGAAGCCGCGGGGCGCAGCTAGTAACAGATAAAATTACAATCACAGAAGAGAAGCAAACTGGAACTTATATAGTTTTTACAAGACAAAATTAAAAAATAAACCCGCCGACGTTTATTGGTGAACAGATTTTCATGAAACATGGCTTAGAACACTCGGGGTAAAATTGTCTATGACACAAAAAAACAAAACGAAAATCGGTTCATCCGTTTGGGACCACAGACAGATACACAGACAGACGCGTTAAACTTATAACACCCCTCTCTTTTTGCGTCGGGGGTTAAAAATTTAAACAATTGAACAGACTGTTGCAAGCTATCTACAGGTAGCTCAACTAATCTATATCAACCAATCAAGCTAGTATTAATACCCCAACTCTTCCCGCGGGTGTCGTAAGAGGCGACTAAGGGATATCCACCGGGGGCGGGCAGCAGCGCCTCCTGCAGAACAATTCTACCACCGAACTGCGATCCCCAACCCGCATGCGAGGCCTACGTTCAGCAGTGGACCAATACAGGCTGTTGAGGTGAGGTGAGGTGAAGCTAATATTAAAGCCTCTTGCTTATACGAAACTGAAACTTTGAGGGTGTCCTCGGCCAGTAGGTTGAATTTAAGAACACCTATTTGTAGAATTGTAGGTACTGGCCACCACCGCAGGCCGCGTCTAGGAGATCTTTAGCAACAGCTAGGAATCGTTTGATTTCTACTGTTGATAAAGTTACAGTAAAAAACACTGCTTAGCCATACTTCGAATTGAGAGAGGTTTAAAAGTAAGAGGTAACATTTGTTAATCTATTTGTTTTGACTGGGATTTTCTCCGGAACTACTGGTCCGGTTCTGAAATCTATTGCTCTAGTATATAAATAGTAGATAGCTAAATAAACACTTAATGCAACACTGTTGACTACGTTTTAACAAACTAAGCCGCGGATACAGCAAGTTAAATAATAACAATTGACTTTTTTGTTCAAAGCATTATGACGAGTTAAAGTTTATTCAATGTCACGCAACACTATTCGTAAACGTAGATATTTAAACTAAAGCTTTGTTGTCATAGGCATTTAAATTATCTCATCATTAGCATGTATTACTTCTTATACGAAGTCGTTTTTGTGTTTTTCTGCGTCCTCGCTTTTTGTTTCTTTTTTGTGCTTTTATATAAGGGTTTGAGAACCATTTCTTGGAGAACTGAAATACTTTGCTGAGTGCTTCCCCGTTCGATCCAACATTTTTCAACCCAATAGGTATTTTGCTCCGTTCGACCGAAAACATTTGATTTTAGTTTCCATTTGTACCCACACCTACTTATTCCAAATTTCTATTGTTTACATATACCTTTAATCCCATTTGCACAAAGGTAAATTCATATGACCTCCATTTTGATTTAGGTAGGAAGTAGGAACCCAAACAATGAATATGACACCCAAGTTAGTACCTTCTCTCAAAAAGTGACTTCAGGGTGATTGAATGTTAAAAGTATTTTCAACTTCATGACAGTTTAAAGCTAATATTACAAAAGTAATTCGCACCTAGCTGATACTTTATTTTATTTTGCTGTGTTTTTGCAAATTATATGTTTACTGACTAACTTCGACGACATCGTATAGGAAGGTATTTATTACCTTACACAATGTATATTTTTTAAAACACAATATCTTTTATTAGGTACCTTTATCTTAGCATGTTTTCTTCCTGCTTAAAATGATGAAAATCATTACGTTACATTTATCATACTATAATTAATTATATACTAATAATATAGTGCGGCAAGGATAAATTGTAGTTTTTTTGCTGTGAACCCATCGATCTACAAAATTATTTTACTGATAGGTTACTCTATTCCTGATGTAATGATAAGCTATATTTTATTCCTCCCGCACTTGGTACTGTACCAATTTTGGAAATTGGTGGCTTCACGCATACTTACAATTAATCTTGCTTCATTATAACATTATTACAGTCTTACTAAAAGTAAGACTATGTAGGTAGGTACTACCTACAAATATGTTTATATATTTTACTAGACGATCGCCTCGCGGTTTCACCCGCGTAGTTCCCGTTCCCGTGGGAGTTCCGGGATAAAATATAACCTATGTCACTTCCTGAAAAGTAAGCTTTCTAACGGTGAAAGAATTTTTCAAATCGGTCCAGTAGTTTCGGAGCCTATTAAATACAAACAAACAAACAATGAAATCTTTCCTCTTTATAATATTAGTATAGATTACATCTCTTCCTTAATTTGCTTTTGTATATTTATTTTCTTTGTCATTTATGGAATAACATTTCTGAAATAAACTTTTATTATTATATTGTGATAAACCTAGCAGAATGATTTTGATCATTCCAAGCAGGAAGAAAACAGATAGGTAGTGCATTTAGATTATAAAAGATAATGTACTTACAACAATGATAATGACTCTAATAGGGCCTACAAGTCGCTGGCGTAATTTGCGAAGCAGGAAATTCATAACGCTACTAAGACACTTTTGCACATCGCATGCAAAAAAACACCAGATTTCCAATTTAAGAGAAGTTTTTCGAAATGTGGTAATATTTTCTTGCGTTTTCTTTTTTATTTCTTCCAGCGATTCATATTTTTATTCAAAGAAAGTTTTAACTAGTTAAGAGTTCCCAGCAGCAAGGATAGATATTTACTTGGTACCTACTAATTGATTTTTATTTAATTATATTTCATAACTTACTTTCTTTCGACTGATATGTTATTAGCACATTTGAGGCTGGACATTTGATTTCGGAATAGTTTTGATTTAGTGTCTTTTAAAACACACATTGCAGGGCAATTTAACTTCTGGAATCAACGATTATTGTTTGTTGAATGGTTACTATATTATAAGAGTTCTTATCCATATTTTGATGAGAATCAATGCAGCCTGTCAAATTTCACTTTTTTGGATTTTTTGGTGAAATGTTTTGTTTCTTTCCCAGCTGACTACATCCACCCTTGCAACGCAACCACCAGAGAATGCCTAGTGGCATCCACCCAGAGTGCCATCCCACACTTCGTCAAGGGAATCCCTGAACTGAACGTGCCAAGTTTGGATCCCTTCGTCATAGAGAAGCTGGCTATCCCGTTGAACGGGCTGAAAGTCACTTTCTATCAAGGCAAGGTGACTGGGTTTAGAAAGTGCATCGTGGATAATGTTATGTAAGTGACCCATTTTACTAGTATACTTAACTATGAATACTAAAACAAACACACCCTCCAAAGTCCAAGTCTCTGCGATCAGCGGTTAAGGTTCTGCAGGGCACGTTGTCTAAGACAGAGTCAGGACAAAATGTATGTGTAATGTGTAGATCAGGGGCCGAATTCTACTAAATTAATCACTTCACCATAAAAATGTATCGTCGTCGTCTCAGAATGACACATTTTCGCATTTTACCTCTGTTGAAAGAAACTACAGATGGTGGGTCGCGCGCGTGTCAAAAGTGTCAAGGTAAAGTAAAAGTCAAGTAAAAGTTTATTTCAAAACTTGTATGTTCTTAAATTCATAGTTTTCTTTCATATACTTTTATCGGCCGTGATCTCAGCACTAACTCCAATCTTACTCATATCTTTTTTCACACTATCCATCTTCTCTTTAGCCTACCGATTTTTTTTTTCAATTTGCATTTGGTGCATTTCGTGTCTCTGTGGCCCTAATAAACCTGAAATGATTGCCATGATAGCCTACCGTTAGTCCTGCCAGCCACATGCTGTGGAAATCATCCATACCTATTTTTTAGATTTTTGTTAACCTCGTAGGTTAGGTAGAGGTAGAAGCTCATGAAACAAAACGCTAAACGAAAAAACTTACTCCTGCGCAAAGGCCTCCGTTATTTCACGTCACAAATATTGTGTCGTTCCATTTAACATTTTATTCTTATCAAAACAAAAAAAAAAAAAAAAAAAAAAACTCTTTATTTCCATAAATACGATAAAATACTTAGAAAAGGTAAAAATATAAAACTAAACACTGAGACGGAAATAAAATGATATTTTTTTATTTCTGTCGCTTCGATAGGTAGAAAGAAGCGACGAAGAAACCTTTAGCCTGTTAGTTGTTATTTTTCGATTTGGAGCAAAACCCGTCCCAAGCTTTTTTATCCTCTAGATAATCTGATATTTTATAGTAGGTAAGCCTGTTTGCACAGCAAGGTTTTGACAATTTGTTTGAATTTATTTAGTGATAATTTTTACAACTCACTAGGAGTTTTGTTGTAGAAGCGTATACATTGCCCTTTAAAAGATACATTAATTTTGTGTTTTTGCAAATTTTATTCATTCACAAATAACTAACAAGCTTGAAAATAGATACAAAAACATTAAGTACATAAATAACCGTACCACTTTCGGAAGTGAATCATCACAGTCGCCACCTATTATTTTCCTCCTTTTATATGACCGTGTGTCACCTTGTTTGCACTTAAACTGCGGGTCAAGGAAATCAGCAGTTACTCGTGCTTCGAATCCAATAATGCATTTTGTTAGACACGTAGAGATTACCCAACTTGTTGGTGTTGTTTTAGATATACCTACTTGACGTATTTCGAAAATTTTCCATTAATAGTAAAGCTGTTAGGTTGGCAAAGCGTTTTAGAACAATGAAATGGGGGAGTACGTCCAAAATGACATAAGTACTGTTTTTTTTTGGCAACATAATTGTATTTAGTTTCTAGCTGCCGCCCGCGGCTTCGCACGCGTTGTTTCTATGGAAACGTTAAAAGGTGATTTCTATCCCATGGGAACTGATTTATGGGATAAATAGTATAGTAGATAAAAAGCCTATGTTTGATTCCAGGATTATAATTACCTGTATGCAAAATTTCAGCCTGATCCGTTCAGTAGTTTTGGCGTGAAGAGGTAACAAACATCCATCTATACATCCATCCATCCAAACTTTCACATTTATAATATTAGTGATGACTAGCTGCATTCATACTACCCATTGTCCTATTACCCGTTTTCCCGTAGGAATGAAGCATTTTCCCGCGAGAAAAAGTAGCCTATGTTCATCAGGAATGTGGGCTTCTAATGGTAAAAGAATTTTTCAAATCGGTCCTGTAGTTTCGGAGCCTATTAAATACAAACAATTAAATCTTTCCTCTTTATAATATTACCTAGTATAGATAACAGTTAGAACAGCGAAATTGTACACCAATCACTTTGGACATGTTGTGTACTAAAAAAAAAAAAAAAAAAACCGTCTACAGATCCCTTAATTTTACGCTGTTTTTAGGTTTTGCGGGACAAATACTAATCCTTCGGGAGTAATATTTACAAACCTAATGCAGGCACCAGTCTCACGCAATGTTGCTTTATAGTTATACTAACTATTCTAGTTTTAAAGGTGAGCTCATTGTGTGAAGAGAACAATAGATGGTTATTATTATTATTATTATTATAATAAATATATTTATGGGACCACCTTAGGATCATTCTCTACCTCAACCTCAACCTCAACCACAACCTCAACCTCAACAGCCTGTATTGGTCCACAGCTGGACGCAGGCCTCCCCCTGATAAGCGCCTTATTGGCTTTTATCTCATGGGGGGTAATGCCCATAATCGCCACGCTGGGCATGCGGGTTGGGGATCGCAGTTTGGTGGTAGAATTGATCTGCAGGTGGCGCTGCCCGCCCCCGGTGGAAATCCTTTAGTCGCCTCTTACGACACCCGCGGGAAGAGTTGGCGTGGTGCAAATTCTAAGCTGGCATCACATCTCAAATAAAAATACTAGTCAATTGACTTTATTGCTTTGTCGTTTTTTTGCCATTTTGTCCGTATTATATCATTTTGGACGTACCTACTTTCCCCTGCTTATGAAAAGGACAATCTGTAAATGAAAATCTCCGGAACTACTTAAGTATTGGTTCTAATTAATTTAATTATAGAGTACCTACGTTTTATGGAAGTACTACGTGAGCAATTACGGTTTCTGCCAGAGTTCACAAAAACGAGCTGATTGCAGTCCAAAGCTTGACTTTTATAAAAAGAAACAAAAAAACTAGTCGTAAATCATGTTGATAGATCAATAATTCAATGTCAATTACAGGGTAATAAGGAATTATTTTGTGTCTTATACCTACCTATTATGATGCCAAGTACCTAGGTAGTTATTATTAAGTAGGTAGGTACCTACTCGTACCTTGTTATTAGTAATAAAAAACATTTTTACCATGCAACATCTCGTACCTACCTTGTTATTAGTAATGAAGTGCATTTTTACTATGGAACGGAACATCAAAATATAAAGAGTTTCTAAACAATAAGGTGTTCTATTAAAAAGAACCGTAAAAATCGACTATAAATTTTAAATAACTATTATAATATAACATACTGATGACCTGTAATAAAATCTGTCTAATTAAGTACTACCTAATAAAATTTTACCTAGAAAATACTTCACCATGATGACATATAATTTACGATTCTAAATTAGTACCTACTCAAGTATCTACTATTTCAACTAAGTAGATTTGACAATCATCATACAAGTCTTCTCATCGTGCCAAGGAAGTTTTTTTGATGGAGATACTAGTTTAAATAATAGTGCATTTTACAACAAGGCTAGAAAGTGATCAATTCCTACCGAGCGTGTCGTTTTGGCCTCAAAACACACGAGGTAGGAATCACACTTTCTGCCGAGTGATAAATAGTGCTTTATACTACACCTTCGAGGAAAATAAAAAGCAGAATTAATTATTAATTGAAATCGCGGCCAATGATGTTGGTAAAACCTCATTGACCACGCCAGCCTTTGGGTTCTTTTTTCAAAATATTGTTCGGAAATCGGAGGAGGTCTAATGGACTTGGAGTAAAAACTTTTTGTCGTTTGACCGAACGAAAATAACCATAGCTACCGGCCGATCTATTAGGAAATAAAAAAAAATAACACGTTAGAAATGGATTTCCATACACTTTTTCCTCCCGCTAAAACACGTGAGAAATGAAATTCCATAGAGTTTTTCCTCCTGGTTTCCTATAGGCCTGCAAAGACATACTTTCTATTCTATAAATGGAAAAGGAATAGGCAACTTTCCGAGCAGGTGTAGTATAAAATAATTTAAACACAATAGGTTATGTTACAAATCTAATATGCTAGCTTTAGATATATTTATATAGGTGCCCTTCCTACTTCAGAGAATAGCATAAAAACACTGATTCCCACAAAAAAAATAATCCCTTGAGAATTATCTTGAGTTTTGCATTCAATTGAAATGACGCTGAGTTCCTGCAGTAGACATCTACACTCTACACTAACGCACAAGGACACATTACTATGTTCTAAGGTTTTTTTGTTATTATAGTGCGTAACCCCACACTAAGGGTAATTTCTAAGAAATCAAATAATATCGCAAAAATTTTCGACTTCGACGGGACTTAAACCCGCATCCTTCCTTCAGTACAGGAATGTGCTAACCAACTACACCACAAGGTCAAGTGACGTGGGAGTCGAAAATCTCTGCGACTTCCTACGGTCTCTAGCGCCGTTAGCTCCACCTACAGGGGAAACATTACTATGTTCATTAATGACTTGTTGACCCGCGACTTCTCTCACGTTGTAACTGAATGCAACAGCTAGAACCATAGAAATCTAAATAACAAGTTATTTAGATTTCTATGGCTAGAACTCATATATTATACAAGGTGTAACTAAAGGAGTGGATGGGGGGTGGGGGACCGCAGTAGGCCTAGCACGGGGATAGTTGTCTAAGGTAGAATAGAGGAGAATGACATTGCATTGTCATACATTGCGTAAATTATTGGAGTTGAAGGAATGAGTTTCAAACATATTACGCATTCGATGACAATGTTACGTCATTTTTCTCTATTCTACCCTAGACAACAATCCCCGTGCCACGGTAATATTATCCAACAGTATTTGAACTCGGCCGTATCTTTGAAATAAATGCCTACAGCCGCGCGGTAGGTAAACATGCGATAGGGCTGCCCGCCTCTACCATTTTAATTACATTTGCCTACTTTGTGTTTCCATTTAGTTTTGTGATTGTAAATATAGGAAGGTACTTTTTTTATATAAACAAATAAAATACTTTGTGAATTGAATGCGAAGTGTTCAATAAAAATGCGTGTTGTTTTTTGATTGGTAGATTTAATTAAAAAACCTGTTTATGTTTGAATAACAAATCGGTCTTATAAATTTGCGACCGAAAAATATTTGCGCCTCGACTGAGACGTACCTACAAAATGCTTTATTATTAAATTTTAGGAGATTTTTTTGGAGAAAAAGGAATATCTTTTACTTGGTTATAGATACCTGCAGCTACTTTATTAAATATGTACCTGAACTTATTTTTTGAGAAAAAATCGCGCGGTTATTGTTAAAAAAACATCACACCATCCGTTCGTCACTGCGGCACAGCCGCGACTGTCTGCATGCTGAGCGCATGCCGAGATCGAGGCGCGTAGGTATAGCTCGCGTTTCGCCCGTTTGTATGAAGTCGGATTACTTATAGGATAATATTACCTTGCCCGTGCTAGGCCTACTGTACTTAAGATTTAACTCCTATGTATGTTCTGTGATATTCAGTGGTTCAAAATTTATTTGGACTATGGTGAAATTTTAGTCAAAATCAGATTTCAGGCTTAACTTCGCAAATGCAGCCAAACTATTCGGTCTGCGTCCGTTTTTTATTTAAACAAGATCACTATTGGACCTTTTGTACTCCTATACCAATCAGAATCTTAATTTATAAAAATTCTATATACATAGAAAATGTAGTATTTTTTTTAATCAAAATCTAATATAACCAACTTTTGAACCACTGAATATTGCAGAACATACAGGGGGGTTAAATCGATAGGTACTGAGGTGGATCAACGGGATGGTTGGGGGTGCATCCACCCCCAACCATCCCGTTGATCCACCTCTCTAGTTACACCCTGTAGCATAGATAGATAGATAGGTAGTAATTTATTCTAGACTTACCATAGAAATAGTCGTTCGTTCAAGAACTCGATTTGAACCCTTTTCGCTGCGCTTGCGCAATTACCTACGCGTTGTTGAAGGTTGTGTTTCTGTTTTAATTGATTACTACCTTGCAGTTACCTACTTGATTTCTGTTATTTGTATCAGTTTTTGTTAAGTTTTATTCATAAATGCCCGTGTTGACAGAAAGTATCTTGGATTCTAGAATCGAGTAATTTATTAGTAATCTTAAAATACTGAACAATCTACACAGAACCAATTTAAGCAGAGCTTGTGTTATGGGTAGTAGATGACTGATATACTTAATACAATACATTACATAGACAGATATTTTTTATTATACATAGAAAATACCGAGAACACCCATGACAAATATGTGGAGATCGTACAAACATTTGTCCCAAGGTGGTCATCGAACCCGCAACCTCCTGCGTCACAGTCGGACCTTCGGCCACCGCACCACATCGGTAATCAAGTATATCTAAATAAAAATAAATAACTATTAGTATCTGCAGTTAGATCAATTGTTTCAATTGTAAATATTAGTAATTTTTTTTTTTATTATTTGATTGTAATGTTCTTTGTGAATAAAGTATACTACTATACAGTAGCCATTTCTGGAGAATAGCAGAGATAAGCAAATAAACTTACAAACGTTTTCACTGTACATTATTAGAGATCAAAGAACTGTAAACTGTTACAAAAACTCTTCCCATCTCAAAATGTTATTCCGTGACTACGTAGTGACAATGACGTGTTTCAGAAAGACATTATAATTAAATTGTTCACACTGTTTGCCCAAACATATATTCGCAGTTGATAGAGTTAATAGCAATTAATACTTATTTTTACTAATGGCTAAAGTCAACGGCTAATTTAAACATGAGCTTTGCGGCAACAACACAACAATAGACTCGACATATTTCCGTAATAAACAAAAACTCTACTCTTGATTTGCGAACGTTTTTACGGATATCTTTTTGATGAAAACTGAAGGAAATTGAATAAAAATACCAAAGATACGTCCTGCCGAATCAGAAGCAATCTTTATTGTTGCACACATTTTTCCAAACAGAGACTTGCACTAAGAACATAATTATAACAACTTAGTAATTAGCTTGTAATTTTTGATTGATTTCTTTGTTTGTTTTTTTCTCTTTTAAATAAAAAACTATACTTATCTCTATTATTCTGTATGTAATAATAAAGTAATAAGTCGGTATGTAATTTAGGTAATCAACTTGCCTACTTAACTATATTTTGTAATTTGTAATTTTAACTTTTTTGGAACCCTTTCCACTTTAACTTCGGAGGAGGGCGTTGTCATCTGCAACACAGTTTTTAAAACTTCTGCAGATGGCATCGTTTCCATTTATAACCATGTCCATTGTTTTGGTTCCGATTTTTATTATTATTATTATTGTCTCCACACAGGTAGATGTACTTACCGACCACCAGAGTAGCGTCGAGTAAGTAGTTACATTCTAAGAACACGATGTGCTGTCCAGTGTCCAGTCAGCGCAGTAACTAGAGCCTTAACTTAATCTCAAACAGAGGGCTGAGGGTTCCCGTAACTATGTTTGTTAGTGAAAAAACACAAATACTCGTCAGAGAAATAAAAAAAATCTGTTCGTATATTTATTACTGTTTCTACCTAGTATTGAAGCAACAACCCTATTATATATATTTAGGGTATTATATAGGTATTATAAAGGGTTGTGCCGTTGTGAAGATGTTTGGCCGAAGACAACGTCAAAACTACTGAACGGATCGAGATGAAATTTTGCACACAAAGTTCTGGGCCTGAAATAACATTATAGGTTACTTTTTATTCCGAAAAACGCGTGCGAAGCAGCGGGTACGCGTTGATATAGGTATAAAAAGTACCCTTATGATACGTTAATCGAAATCTACAATGATCTTATTATTGTCCTATGTAAAGAAACGTTTTAAAGTTATTTCTGTCCCAAAGGATGTGGTTTCAAGCAAAAAATTCTCATTCGAAGTCAAGACTATCTATGCTGGAGAAATATATCTCAAAAGTTTTCGACTTCGACGGGACTTGAACTCGCATCCTTCCCTAAGTTCGGGAATGTGTTAACCAACTACACCACGAGGTCAAATAACGTAGGAGTCGAAAATCTCTGGAACTTCCTACGGACTCTAGCGCCGCCGTTAGCTCCACCAACACGAGAAACATTGAAGTTTATCCAATCCTGTTAAAAGACTAAAGTTACATTTAGTTCGTTTGACGAGGTATCGCGTTGCTCAATTAAAAGGTCTTTGTTACTATAGTAGTCGTAGTAGTAGTCTTCTCGTCATCCATACCGCAATGCTTGAAAACGAAAGTTTTCAATCAGTGCGTCCTACCCGTCATGAACTACAGAGCTGAGACGTGGACACTCACGGTAGGGCTGGTCCACCAGTTCAAAGTCGCTCAGCGAGCTATGGAAAGAGCTATGCTCGGAGTCTCTCTGAAGGATAGAATTCGTAACGAATACATCCGACAGAGAACCAAGATTATCGAGATAGCACAAATAATTAGCAAGCTGAAGTGGCAGTGGGCCGGCCATATCTCGCGAAGAACCGACAACCGCTGGGGTAAACGTGTTCTTGAGTGGAGACCACGACTCGGCAAACGTAGCGTAGGACGCCCTCCGGCCAGGTGGGATGACGATCTGCGAAAGACTGCAGGCAGACGCTGGATGCGGCAAGCTGAAGACAGGGCGCTATGGCGCTCATTAGGGAAGGCCTATGTCCAGCAGTGGACTAATACAGGCTGATGATGATGATGATGATGTTACTATAGTGCGTAAGCCAAAGACATCTTGCGTAAGCCCACACACTCAGGGTAATTTCTAAGAAATCAATTAATATCCCAAAATTGATGACTTCGGGGCCATACCCCGCATTCTTCCGTTCTCTTAGAAATAACCCTGAGTGTGAGGCTGTGTGTCTTAGGTACGCACTATAATAACAAAAATATCTATGCTTAATCTTAAACTGACCCGTTCAGTAGTTTTAGCGAGAAAAATAAGCGAAAATACATCCTTTCTACACACATCCAAACCGAACATTCGCATTTTTTATAATGTGTCTTTATTTTCCAACTAGCTGCATTCTTACTACCCGTTGTCCTATTACCCGTTTTCCCGTAGGAATGAAGCATTTTCCCGTGGTAAAAAGTAAAATAATGCTTCTAATGGTAAAATAATTTTTCAAATCGGTCCATTAGTTTCGGAGCCTATTCAAAACAAACAAACAAACAATCAAATCTTTCCTCTTTATGATATTGGTATAGAAGTATAGACAATTCATGCGTGTAAATATTTAATTCCATTGGGATAGGTTTGGACTAGGTATATCTGTATAGTACCGTCGTCTACGCGAACAACCTCCCCTATTTTAAAATAAAGTAAGTACTTAGCTATCTTTTTTATGAGGAGAGTAGGGTAAACATAATCAATCGTTCTTGATTGGGTAAGCAATTCATTCTACGAGGCTTTGAATGAAGTGAAAAATCTTGATTACCTCATTTAAAATTCAAAGCTATTTTTCTTGAAATTCTATTTGTAATTTATAAAGATTTTTATGTTTTGTAGAGGCTTAAATATTATTAACTAGCTTCTGCCCGCGGCTTCGCACGCGTTGTTTCTATGGAAACGTTTTGAGGTTATTTCTATCCCATGGGAACTGATTTATGGGATAAAAAGTAGCCTATGATTGATTCCAGCCTTAGAGCTACACGGATGCCAAATTTCAGCTCAATCTGTTCAGTAGTTTTGGAAGACGTAACAAACATCCATCCATCCATCCATCCAAACTTTCGCATTTATAATATTAGTGTGATTTATGTAGTATTGTAGGTACAGTTCACTGTCGCGAACAGTGGTGACGTTTAAAGAAAGACTCTCTCTATAGACTTTTAATAACCTTACAGAAATTTTGTTGTAACCTGAACTAAGAAATCGAAAACAAAAAACAAAATATTTGATGTGATAACATAAATTTCCTTTCGTCGGGAATGGAGTTGAAAATTTGATACTAAATGTGTCAATCCAGCAAGCCAACGGCACACGCAAATAGATACCTGTGATTTGTAGTGTGCACGACAACGTGTTGGTAATTGACCCCGCACATACAGTTTTTGCTATTAATAACAACCGTAAGGTTAAGTTGCGTGACGGTAAGTAAGCTGTGTGGTGTCGGCTTAGATTTGCACCACCCCAACTCTTCCCGCGGGTGTCGTAAGAGGCGACTAAGGGATATCCACCGGGGACGGGCAGCAGCGCCCCTGCAGAACAATTCTACCACTGAACTACGATCCCCAACCCGCATGCCCAGCGTGGGAATTATGGGCATTACTCCCATGAGATAAAAGCCAACAAGGCGCTTATCAGGGGGAGGCCTGCGTCCAGCAGTGGACCAATACAGGCTGTTGTTGAGGTTGAAGTAGGTACCTATCTGAAGAACTTGGCTATAGTTTATTCGTCTACACTAGCGAAACCCTATTTTTATCCATCTTCAATGTATTTGTTTTGTATGTTTGTTATTCAATATTGTGGCTAATTGTTATCCGAATTTGATTGTTTCGCTTTTGTAAAAAGAATTAATCCGAGGTGTTCCTAGGTACAACTTAAAATAACTTAATATTCAGAAATTTGAAGTCAGTTTTTTGTTTATGCTAAAATTATCAAAATTTTCTGCTACAGATCTGAACTAGAGAAGCGTCACTTCGTGCTACAGTTCCACTGCAATCTAACAATCAAAGGGCAGTACGATGCTGTTGGCAAGATCCTCCTCTTCAACATCGACGGTGAAGGAGACGCCAAGATTAAATTGAGTGAGTTGAATTTACTTTTGCTTTACTGTCCAATCAACTGCGGTTTAAGTTATCTGTAGCTGTGTGGTGCCGGCTTAGAATTTGCACCACCCCAACTCTTCGGGTGTCGTAAGAGGAGGATATCCACCGGGGCGGGCAGCAGCGCTCCCTGCAGAACAATTCTTCCACCGAACTGAGATCCCCAACCCGCATGCCCAGCGTGGGGATTATGGGCATTACCCCCATGAGATAAAAGCCAACAAGCGCTTATCGGGGGAGGCCTGTGTCCAGCAGTGGACCAATACAGGCTGTTGAGGTTGAGGTATGTGATCTGCCTACAGTTCCCGGGGGCCCTATTCGGCTAAACCAAAAGCTTTTTGCTTCAGTATATGACAATGGTATCGATCGTCCCAGAATCGCTACCATATACACGTTTTGGTATTGTACCTTTGATGAAAGAAACTACAGATGGAGGGACGCAAGTCAAAAGTGTCAAGGTTAAAATCAATCTGGGACCATAATATGAATATTTGCGTGCAAATAGCATCGCACGCACATTTGGAGTTTCTTTCATCATTCAGGATTTTACTTAAGAGATTCAGCGATGATACCACTGACATAGTTTAAACGATTGGTAAGCAAAATTCCCAATTCTGCTTACCAATCGCTTCAACCTGATCAGCCTTAAGTTTGAATGGGTGGCACATATGGTTGGGTGATCTGTAAACAGTAGAAGCCAGATTAGAAACGGAACACAAATTTGTGCTGATGATGACATTTCTTTAAGTGAACAAGAGTCTGAGATACCAAAAATTCCTAGATCCGCTTTTTAGAAAGGGCTTTAAGTCGTTATTCTTTAGCATTGTAAGAACAGCCAATTCTCACATGTTTTACGTATTATGCCATTTTAGAATGCCACCTGCAATGCACATGATATTACATGATAGAAGTTCTCATTTTAGTAGGTAAACGCTAACAAAATATTAAGAATGACGTCTGCAATCTCAAAATATTATGATATTGAAATGGAAGTTAATATACATACAACTGCCCAGAAACGTTAGCAGGCCAATTATTTAAACTCTAGGTCAATATTTAGCAAAATAGATAAGTACCTAAGTTGTGACCTCATAAATGATAGTCAGCGCAGAATCTTGGAGGAAACCATGATATTGGAGAGACAAAAGCCTAGCAACAAATTTGAGACGTACCTAATAACGACCATGTTGAAAGTTGCACACAAATTAACTTCTTCGTGAATATCTGGCACAGCGTATCAGCATTGCCATACAGCGTGGCAATGCAGCCAGCGTCTTGGGGACGCTTCCGACTGGTGTTGATATGGATCAGTTGAGCTATCTGTAGACTGTTTGCAACAGTCGGCAGTTAGCTCAATTGTTTCAATTGTAAATACTAGTATAATTTTCTTTGTGAATAAATTTACTTCTTTGTATATTTCAGCAAACCTCAGAATGACTGTCGACATTAACACCGAGTATGTGAAAGACGCTGCAGGATTAAACTACTTCGGGATCAAAAACTACAAATACGATTTCGACTACGGCGACCGTGTGACCTATGATCTCAAGAACCTTTTCAAGGGAAGCCCTGAGCTGAGTAAGTAGAGTTCAGACTTTCAGACTATCAACAATTAAAGGATACGAAAATAGCTTAAATCCTTTTGTCCAAAAATGTTCAAATACGACACTCGTAGAAATATGTTTCCCTAAATATAGCGATAACATAATTTTAATACCAGAAATAAACATAAGGTCGCTGTGCCTACAACTAGGCTACACAAAATAAATGTATCTTTTAAAGGGCAATGTATACGCTTTTAAAACAAAAGTCCTAGTGAGTTGCAAAAATTATCACTAAATAAATTCAAACAAATTGTCAAAACCTTGCTGTGCAAAAAAGCTTACTATAAAATATCAGATTATCTAGAGGATAAAAGAGCTTGGGACGGGTTTTGCTCCAACTTGAAAAATAACAACTAACAGGCTAAAGGTTTCTTCGTCGCTTCTCTGCTGAAGTCTACATACCGAAGCGACAGAAATCAAAAATATTTTTATTTCCGTGTCAGTGTTTAGTTTTATAATTTGACCTTTTCTAAGTGTATATTTCCATCGATTTTTTTCCAACTTAGTTAATAACAGTTTCGATAAAGTCCCCTTTCAAACGACAATAACGAAATCTACATATGATTATAATAAACATAGGTCATGATTACTCCTTGGGAGCAACGAAATTCACACAAATACTCACGGTAAACTTATATCACCCCTATTTTGTCTCCGTTTTGAAACTTAAATTATGCAAGCGTAATCATGTTATCAATTTCAAAATACCTAAAACATCCATAAGACAGCAAATAGAAAAAACTATTCAAGAAAAGAGCTCTGCCAGGTTCACTTTGAACATTACATATTATCCCCAAACAGAACTTTGTTTTTATCAGCGAATATTTTATCCGAATTGACGTCTTGGGAGATTTAGCATCTAATAGAAATTCACTTCGGAAAGCACCTTATTTTTTGGCGCTCTAGTGGCTCTGGGTAAAAACTATGAAAAGTAAAATAAATTGTCATTTTGTATTACATAAGCTAGGTACCACAAAAGAGGTCAAAAACCAAAATCTACGTCCTCCCTGGGATAATACACACAATCCATCTCATTTCGATCCATCTCTATTCAGCCGTTTAGTCGAGAAAGAGTAACACACAGACCGACAGAAAAAAATCATATAGAGATGTTGTCTAAAACAACATTTAAAGCCCGCCGTCATAGTTTTAGGCTTGTATTGGATGCCAGCATAGCTATGATACCTACCGTCACACTCGAACGGTCACTGATCGATAGCCTTGTCAGTAATTATGCGTCCTATTTGTCGCATTCTAATGAAGCCTTCCGTCAAAAACGGAAATCAAGTCTTAATTGATACGACTGTGGTGTTTTTAATGCTATACGCACATAATTAGTAGTTGTTAGAGTTAAGTCAGTAATTGTTAGGTCCCTGTAAAGATGCACCATGGCTAAAGCAAAGCTTATTCTTTATCAGTAAGTTAAAAAGTTTAAGTTCCAACTGAAGAGTATCAACCATCATCTTATTGCTGTTATTGATGTGATGACTTGGAAAAAAAATAGATAGTTGATCCTTAATTGTAAACGATGGATAAAACTTTACATCACTCTTAAACTCTGAACTGGTGCTTAATGGAACTCGAAGGTGTTATTTCGACCAGATGTGTAATATAATAACAAGTTGTTTTCTATTCTAGGTGCAACAGTCTTATTGTTCCTAAACGAAAACTGGAGGACGGTAGCTAATGAATTCGGCAAACCGATTGTCGATTACGCAGTGGACCTAGCCATCACGACCGTCGGGAAATTCTTCCTCGCCGTTCCTTATGAGGAACTAATCAACGTTCCTATACCAGACCTCCACCCTTTGTAAACGTGATATAAAATTAATATTTAAAAGTACAGATTTACAGTGAGATATTTTATAGTGTGCCTACCAAAAACTTGTGTTTTAAGTGTGATAATAAATCAGTGATCTGATAGTTTTATTTTTATTTTCTACTAGCTGTATCCGCGACTTCGTTCGCGATTGCCATACCTGCCGCTTAATTAAGTTCACATTTAACCACAGATTCACTAATATATTGAGAAACGCCGCCGTGCAAAAAAACTTCGAGGCAAAGAATTGGACCTGTTACGCTTTTAATATAAGTAGGTATGTAAAATGGTAGATATCTTATATCCTTTCTCGTAGTATGACATCAAATCGAGCCGATAGTTTTGGCGTGATGCGCGGCTAAAGAATTTTACTTTCATCCCCATTTCCAGAGGAACCTTACTGAATTCCGGGATAAATTGTGTTTTCTGTCCTTCCTCGTAGTATGAACTCAAATCGTACCAAGTTTCATTTCAATTCATTCCTTAGTTTTGGCATGATGCGCGGCCAAATAATTTGACTTTCATCCTGTCTCCCTCTAAGGTTCCCTTAGTGAATTCCGGGATAAATTTTATCCTATTTCCTTTCTTGTAGTATGAACTCAAATCGTGCCAAGTTTCATTCCAATTCATTCAGTAGTTTCGGCGTGATGCGCGTTTATGAAACAGACAGACCGACATGAATAAAAAATTAACAGAGCTTGCTGGCTTGGCTTCAGAATCGATAGAGAGCCCTCCAAAAAAAAAATTCAAAATATCTTCAATGTACAGAATTGGACCTGTTACAGTTTTATTATTAGTACCTAGGTATAGATTAAGTCTCTTCTCACAGATTCACTCACGTCATGGTGGTTATTTGGGTAAACTGTAGTACAATGCACTTAGGAACAAAATACATACCAACCGTTTAAAGGAATAAAGAAATAAAATGTGACGAGTATCAAATTACGGAGAATCACTGACGTACATAACTTAAAAACGTAGTACCTCTTTTTATAATATGTACGAGTATTCGTTTAGGTATATACTATGACAATAAGTGAGCGAATCAATACGTGATTTATATCATGGTATGGTTGAGTGTCTCTTCTGAGCCTTATAAATGTACGCTGCCAAAAATGTATCACTGGCTTCCATAAAATGTAGGTAAAGGCTCCCACAGAAAAAAACTGCGACACCCAAAGATTGCGCCATCAGTCTTTGTAAGACAGGGGTTGAGAGGAAATAGGAACGCCCTTCTTATGTTCCTCATCACAAGATCCTGACTAGGTGAGCTTGTACTCCGATTTCTTCTTACAATTCGGTAATTTATTAAAGGTAAGATCTACAAAAAGACCGATAACAAACTGGAGAAGAAATTAAGAAATTGCCTAATCAAATTATACTAACAGAAAGAAATAAGGACGGTGCTAATCAATGGTATCTGGCAATTAAAACTATTTCTTTTTACAGTTCTGTAACTGATATGCGAAATCAAAAAAAATACAGAGTAGGTACAGAAACTGCTAGAAATGAACCGACTATTTTTTAAAAACAAATAACCCATAAAATAATTAAAATATAATAATATAAAATAATCAAAACTAACTCTGGCTGTTCCATTTGTTCCCCTTTTAACACTAAACGGCCGAAATAAATTAAATTCAGTAAGAAGACTGCGTCTATAACCAACCGACCAACCACGCTGTCCACCTGGTTGGATGGTTTGGGGATAAAAATGGGCTATTTAGTAAGGTTACTATGCATTTGACAAGTTAGTTAGACAAACAATGCTGTGTGAATGTCCATTCATCTATGAACAAAAACCTACAACTTTTTTTGCGATCTAAGCGTGTGTCCGTGGTCCGGTGTATTACGTATTCCTTTATAAGCTCAAGGTTATTGTTATGGTAATAGAGCGAGCTGATCATCCAATTCAGATAATTGTTAGCAAATAACATGTTTTAGCAAATACCTATACCAGAACAGGTTATAGGGACCTATTATCTACAAAGTAACTTTCAGTAGAGGATTAAGTAGGTACTTAAATGCAAGTGTAGCAGACAATTTCATAATAACTTAATACAAATTACAAACAAACGGTAAATATCACGGAATTTAGTAAACATGACGAAACTTTAATAGACACAAATTACAATCAGATTTTAGATTAAATCTTTTAATTAAGTTATAATTTTAGCTAATTCAAGGTTATCGTGAATTATAAATTTATGTGTCTGCTATTCGCGAAGGCAAAAAAATTATGAAAAAAAATTTATTAACACCTTAGTTACAAAACTAGGAAGATAAAATCTGTTAGAAGCTATTAGTTAAATTGGAGGAAGCATGATGTTAATCTCAGTGTTTTTGCAACAATATTAAAGTTAACTCTACCCATAGGTGGATTATAAATTATGATTATCCCTAGGCGTAATAAACGGTTTATTCTAAAAATACTCGCAGATGATGTAAATTTTATCTTGTAGATTATGAATTCAATAGGTAATGTTTTTATGAACAACCGTTCCTGTTTCCACGCGCAGAAGTTTTGAGCGGCGGCGGCGTAAGAGCAAATTTTATACGGAAAGTTTGTTAATTTTCTGTTGGTCATATTTTAAAGCTTGTAAGTATCTACTTTGATGCAGTGGCGGAAGTTTGAATTAATTTTGAGTGAATCTTGAATATGGAATCATTAAGAACCCTTACGTACAAATATGCAGGTTGGATTTTTAGGATGGGGCAGTAAGGACAGGTCTTACGGCTCAAGCGTTAGCAGTTGAATTGAAACGTTAGGGTACGCGTTCACAGGCCGGCATCGGACAATCCGCACTGGAGCCTCATCAATGGTTTGCCATAAAAGATCTGCACCGCACGGAGCGGACTGTCGGCAATGCCGGCGAGGATTCTTGAGGGGAACTTTTCCGTTTAGAGCGAATGACGTCATTCGGATTGCCGATCAGTGGACGCACTTGTCAGTTGATTGTCCGATGCCGGCCTATAAACGCCCACCCTAACGTTTCAACTGCTGTTTGAGCCGTAAGTCGTTCCTTATCACACCGTGATCACGACCCTGGTCCCATAACCTGTTGTAGCTACAGGAAAATGGAGGGGGCTATCCATAGTTTTTAGAGTTATTGTAATCTCCAGTCACAGATTTCCAAAAAAAAAACACTATTAGCCAGCACATGGGCATTTTACACTTATACATTTTTAATGTCAATCGATCCTCTTTCTTATACAGTTCATAAACTTCTATCTGACCTTGTGAATGGGAAAGTTTTTTTTTTAAAGTCAACGTTATGCTTTTGAAGTTTCCTGACTGAGACCATTTTCCTGTGGGTACCTCTCCTTACTGCCCCGTCCAAAAAATCCACATAAACATACTGTGTAAAAATCTAACCAATTTAATGTATTATTTATTTCATTTATTTTTATTTATAACTGGTCTCTGGTGTCTCAAATATACAGACAAACTGGGAGGAAGCACACTAATATTATATAATGTTTGGATGTTTAGATGGATGGATGTTTGTTACTTCTTCACGATAAAAGGTCACGCTAAAGGTTGCCTGAAAGAAATTGCTTTAAGCAATAAGGCCGCCCATAGTTCGTTTTTTATTTTATTTAGATATGTTATTTTATTTATTTTATACAATAAAGTGTTCATTCATTCATTCATTCATGCTAAAACTACTGAACGGATCGTGCTGAAATTTTGCAATGTCGTTCTACGTCTGAAATAAAACATAGGCATTTTATCCTATAAATTAGTTCCCATGGGATAAAAATAACCTTTAAACGTTTCCATATAAGCAACGCGTGCGAAGCCTCGGGCAGAAACTCGGGGATTTGCGTAGTTCCCTGTCCGCACGATAAATAAATAATAATATAAATAAATAATAAATAATGATGGACAATTCACACAGCATTATCTAGCCCCAAGCAAAGCAGAGCTTGTGTTATTTATGGGTACTAGATAACTGATAGACATAATACAATACACTACCTACATAGATATTTTTTATTATGCATAGAAAACATCCAGAACACCCTGAACAACTATCGGCAGATCGTACAAACATTTGTCCCGAGGCGGGAATCGAACTCGCAACCTCCTGCGTCGCAGTCCCGGCAGGACCTTCGCCCGCTGCGACACAGAGGTCGTCCTATAGAGGCGCTGTACCAAATTATATAGAAAAAGAAGACGATCACGTCTCGCTACTTTAGTCAAATAGACTCACCCCTCAGTGCTGACAATTGATTTGACTTAGATTCAGTTATAGCACTTCGTAAAATATGTTCATGCAATGTGAATTGAAAGAGAAAAAAAGCCCATATTCGATTTGGGTTCATTTTACATGTTGAGCTCTAATCCTCAGTTCGTTTCATTTATAATTTGTTCTAATTTAATCCTGTTCATGCATAGAATTTATACATCATATCTGTAGCTTTTTAGCTTTTAGGGTGACATGCTGCGACGTAAATTTCAATGAAAATGGTGGACAGATTTTGCGATTTTTTCTATTAGGAGTTGAAGAAAATTTATAGTCCAATATTAGTCCATTATTTTGTCCTGACTTTAACTATAAGCATTTTCATTAAGTACCGGTTTGAGATTTTTTGTGCCTTTTTTTATTAAAATTTTGTGTACTTACTGTAATTTTAATTTTGTTTGTTATATCTATAATTATTTTTGTAATTTTACTGGTCTTGAGATTTTATTTTGTGCTATTTATATCTGTTTTAATTTTGTGTGATTTTAATTTTATTTCCTTATGCCTATTGCTTTGTTTAAGTATATTTTTTTGTCGTTACAATCTGTACGTTTTAATTCTATTTTGTATCAGGTACAGGTTTTTTAAATGCAAATGTAACATTATATTGTGCATTTTTTATTTGTATGATGTATGGCAATAAAGGAATTTGAATCTATAGAACGCAAAAATTACAAAAATCCGTAAAAAATTTTAAAGCCGCGTCATGATGCTCCTTAGGTTCATAAATACAGCAGTTCTATTAACTCTAGGCAGGTAAAGATAATTAAGACAATTATTTGCATGCCTAGGCAAGGTACAGCATAATTCCAATAATCCTTAGATACCCATTTTCCTTGAGTCCCCTACAATTATGAACAACTGCACAATTATGAACAAGTGCACAAAGTTGTTTGATCACGGACAGCAAAGCGATACAGTGCGGAACAAGTGAACAAGTCAACCCGCCACAAACAAGTTGTAAACTGTGCCTCTACCATGGGTTGCTATTACTAAAGTCTATCCCAGAAAATAGTAGAGGAATATCTCTAGTGGACATAGGCTGTAGATAGCATTACCAAATCATACTTAACGCATTCACTGCCTAAAGTCAGCGGTGCGATCGAGAGGTACGTCTGCGTCTTGGGCCATGAAAGTATTAAAAGCCATTGAGGCGCGTATCAGGGAAGGCCTATGTCCAGCAGTAGACTAGGTAGCATAGACTGTAGATGATGTTGACATCGAGCTGTGGACACCTTTCCAATGAGATGATGATGATCGTCCCGGAAAAAAAATATACCTATATGATGGACTAAAATGATTTATTTGGCTCATAGAAAATTACATTAACAGAATAAAACAATTACAACTAGTAGGTATATATACTTATATCTATTTCTTAAAAATTTAAGCCATAAGGTCACCTTTCGTTCCTTTTATTATGCTCACCTCTCGTCTTCTAGTAGCCTAATTAACGTAGGTTTACTCCTGTGAACCTACGTTAAGGCTCTACCTCCCCGAACACTAGCGCCGCCACATATTTTATCTTATTATTACGTCGAAGAAAGGAAATTCCAAAAATTACGTTGGGCAATTTGTGATACCTATTATAAGCATTTTTTTTACGCCTCTGTAATAGTTTTATTTTGTATAGTTTAGGCAGAGATACGATGTTGCCCTTGGTGGCCACCAAACTCTATTTTCGCATCTCTGTTTAAACTATACAAAATAAAACTATTACAGAGGCGTTAAAAATGCTTATAATAGGTAGGTATCACAAATTGCCCAACATAATTTTTGGAATTTCCTTTCTTCGACGTAATAATAAGATAAAATATGTGGCGGCGCTAGTGTTCGGGGAGGTAGAGCCTTAAGTTAACCCTTAATTTAGATTTGTGACACATGAGTTGTGAACTTGTGTTCATAATCGCTTTCACTGCTCGAAATTCATCAGTTTTCAAGAAGATTTTCTCACTCTACAATGCCGAGTCGACAATCTCTTTATCATCCATTCTATGTAGATAATATGTTTTTCTAATAGAAGACTCTTAACAGAAAACTATCTTGGCGCATACTTTAAGATTATCTAAACTTAGTCTTTATGTTTTTGAAAAAACAATGCGAAGGATATAAAATAAGAATTAAAAAAGCAAGTCTATAATTTATAAGTAGCAAGTATATAATTTAAGATTATCTTTTAATTACTTGCAAAAACCAACAAGTTAAGTGAAAAATTTATTTTGATTGAATACTTAAGTTCTTTTTTGGGTACAAAATGTAGTTTCTCTCACGCAATATTGAGGAACTGTAACATGAATTTTTGTGCTCTGTATCAAACCCCATTCAAAACAAAACCAGGTATAAAAAATATTTTTACGAGCAAGTTTTAAATATCATCTAGAACCATCAGATCAGCGCCATCATCAGATCATGTCATCATTATAAACTTCAGTTAAATCGGAAAGAGGGTTAAATTCCACTTGTAAGATTGCCTGGAAGAGATCGCTTCTAAGTGATAAGATTGATCAGATTGTACTTGCATCTCTTTTAATGTCCTTTGTACTATTTTTTTGTTGGTGTACGATAAAGTATTTTGAATTGTATTGTATTTGATTACAGAGACCGGACAGGTTAGATTAAGCTTGTAAGTAGAACGAGCACTCAATCGACTTTATATCGCTATGTTTTCACTTTCACCACACAGTTCGTGAAAACTCATGGTAGAGGTAACAGAGGAGAGTTGGGAGTTCTTAAGACTGCTTCCGCAGCGTGAAAATAGAATAGCACGACACGACGCGACACTAGTGGTTATCTCTTGTGGTTTAGTTGGGCATTTAATTAAGAGTTGCAAACTAAAGCTGTGGCCACAGAACTTCGAATGTTTGAAGGAAAGCCTATAAAATATAATGAAATTAAGCATACTAAAACAATAACTGAAAGAGCTGAGGCTTTTGTTGTTAGAGGTTGATTAGATTGGACTTTTCTTTTCATAATATATTTTCTCTAACTACGCCTGTGATTCACTATAATAATAATTTATAATAATGCTGGACAATTCACACAGCATTATTTAGCCACATGCTAAGCAGATCTTGTGTTTAGGGTACTTACTAGATAATTGAAATAGGTAACTACATAATACAATAAGTACACTACATAATTGGATATTTTTAATCATACATAGAAAACATCCAGAAGACCCGGAACAAATATCTACAGATCGTACAAACATTTGTCTGAGGCGGGAATCGAACTGGCAACCTCTAGCGTCGCAGGCGGACCTTCGCCCGCCGCGCCACAGAGGTCGTCATTTTATAATATAATGTATCTATGCTCCCCGCACAGTATGGATATGGATATCACCTTAATATCAGTAATGATGGTGATTTCCATGGATGAACACGTGACGTGTCAAAACAATTGAAAATCATAAGCTTTTACGAGCTGGTTTTACAAAATATCCATAACAACTGACTTTGCCTCGAAACTCGGATACCTCCCCACTTACAGACATTGAAACATAAGAACGGCTCAAAATATTACGATGATAACACCCGGGGGATGTTTTCGGGGGCTTGAATTCGAACGGACGTAGGTAACTCTGGTGGGCCAAAGGTTAATAAGTTAACTACTTTACCCAGTCTGTTGATTTCATGTAAGTATCTATTTAAAACAATGGTGGCAAAACTAAACTAATTTGACACCACAACAAGCGTTTCGGTCCCTAAACGAAGGAAATAAGAAGGATGGCAAAATTTTGAGTAATTTCGATTTATTTCAGTTTTGTTCTGGGGACATCAGAATTGACACCATTTACTAAGTACCTGAATTTAGATTTTAAAAGCTTCGGCAAAGGTTAAAATGTATATAAAATGACCTACCGTAATTTTATAACTATATTTAATGCAGCAAATGCAATCGTACAGTCTCTGTGTAAAATGTATTAAGATTTTACATTGAACACAGCCTTGCAACGGCTTAACAATCGTAAAAGCTGTTTTTAACTCAAGAGTCTTTAGCTGAATGTCAAGGTGTTTGTGTAGAACGCTGCAGTGATTCCTAGTCTATAAATAAAGCTAAGCTTTTCTGTCTGACCGAACCCGACTGGTCTCAAAACGTTTAAAATTTTAAACTTCTTTGATAAATAAGAGATTCAGGCGTTACTTGGCGGTAATAGGTACATGCAAAATATTAGGTCCAAATATTTAGTAACGATCCCGCGCAATTCTTCCTCTGATGAGATTGTGATGTTATGATATGAGAAAAATGCATTCGCGATTTTGTGAAATTTTGTGGGCATAAAAAATCAAATAAAAATTTCAAATTTTACTCCTCCCACAAAATTTCAAAAAAGTCGCCAAAAAGAAATTTTGTTCGGTGTAACTGTAGGTACATTCTACGAGTTTTCTTTGTTTTGCACAAATGGGTCACAAAGGTACGAAATAATTAATTAATTTAATAATATAAAATGTTTTGACCCAGAGTGAGTCAAATGGGTACTCAATTGAAAGTGGGTCATAAGGGGACTTTTATTAAGCGGGTCAAAACATGCGGGTCAAAACGGTCTGAGACCTACGAAAATGCATTTTGTTGAATTTCATAAGGTTTTGCGCGAATATGTAACTAAATAATTTTTATCCTAATATTTTTAACGCATTCACTGCCCAGCCACGGCGGTGCGATCCGGAGGGGCGCGCCGCGCCGTCACACGAGGCGTTGCAGAAAGAGTATGTGCGTCTTGGGCCAGGAAAGTGTTAGGTCTCTTGCTATTCCTTTACTTTTAGCTTGTAATTAACTTCCTATTTTACCTAACATTATAAATGCAGGCAGGAACTGGATGCGACAAGGCCCTATGGCGCTCATTACGGGGGGCCTATGTATGTAGGTAGACTAGCATAGGAAGGTTATTAGGTAACCTACATTTCGATCAAATGTAGAATAGGCAGTCGTTTATTGGTCAAAGGTAATTCAGTCTCATATTCACTCGTTAAAAATCACAGTACATAAAACCGAACGTTGATTTGGTCAAACGTTCATCGGGCAAAAGTTTATTCGATCAAATTTATGGATTTAAGTATATCTGAAATAAATGAATAATGAAATAATGCTGGACAAACCACACAGCATCATCTAGCCCCAAACTAAGCTTGTGTTATGGGTTCTAGATAGATGTCTGATTTACTTAATACAATACATTACATGATAGATATTTTTTATTATAAATACTTATATGAACACCGGGAACAAATATTTGCAGATCCTTCAAACATTGTGCAAAGCGGCAATCGAACCCGTAACCTCCTGCGTCGCAGGCGGACCTTCGCCCGCCACGCCACATCTATCTTTCGAATAATAATATTAACATTGAAAACGTTCATCGTTCTTTCGGGAATCTGTTGCGGCCAAATGAATTTCGGTCTCCTCTACGGGACTCGACTCTCGTGTAGTCTCGAGTGATATGTTGTAACGATTTCAATCGTATAAATGTAACGATTTCAATCGTATAAATGTAACGATTTCAATCGTATAAATGTAACGATTTCAATCGTATAAATGTAACGATTTCAATCGTATAAATGTAACGATTTCAATCGTATAAATGTAACGATTTTAATCGTATAAATGTAACGATTTAAATCTTAATCGTTACGAAAAGGCCTACCTATGGTAGGCCTACCTATGATAGGCCTACCTATGGTAGGCCTTTTCCGCAGTGAGACCGCGCCGTGTTGTTGCCAAGCGAAATGAGATAGGTACCTCGCTCATTTGGAATTTTTGTGGTGTATTTTTGCACAATAGTTCGTGCAATATGATTGCACAATAACAGTAAGGTTTATTGGCGAAAACTCTATTTTTAACTAGTAGGTAGAGGTACTCAGTAGGTAGGTACTACAAGTTAAAAATAGACACATAGGTGCATACATACCTACCCTACATAGGGTGCGTGCGTCAGCATTTTACGCTAGATTTTATAAGATGCGGTGAATCAATTTCAATTTGCGGAAGTAATCTGTCTCGCTCGGCTCATGCTCCTTTCCCGAAAATGAGGCATCTGTGAATTGATAGCTATCAATGTAGCTATCACTTTGATCTCCTCAAGCAAGAATATGAGAATGTCATAATCATCCACGATTGGGCGTTCTTAGTAGGACTCGGTAATCCGAGAAGTTGGAAAATTAGAAAATCGCAATAGGAATTAGGTAGCATCTTTCTCTTTAGTTTTGTTCAGATTGGTAGTACTTACAACTAATAGACGGCCTAGGTACTCTAGGATAGTGTTGATAACTTGATACAGGTGAATATTTGGAATCGGATCAGTTGTTTCAAAAACTATCAGCCGAATGCAAAAAATAAAAATCTTCTTTAATTTTGTGGTCGAGCATTAAAGAGTCGCTGTAACTTGATACAATGACAACAACTTCTACGATCTTCTAAAAGTTTCTAGGGGCTAGGTACTCATAACAATCAAGTTCAACATCAAATCGAAAAAAAATCTAGGTTTCTTATTAATTATTACGATGTCATAAGTAGGTGACATAGGAATAGGTATAGGTTTTGCTTGAGAATTAATCAGAAACTTCGATTTTTGTTTTCCGGTCGTCGGTTTCTATGGTCGTAGAGTAGATCCATCCATACTCCACTATCTGGGAGTGTTGGTTGAAAAATCGAATCAGTTGAAAAGTCGAATCAAAGTAGGCAAGTCGTTTGAAAAATGGAATAAGTCGGCCAGTCCAGTCTAGGATTAAGCTGTCTGTAATACCGTAATCAAGTTAAAGTTCCAAAGAACCCCCTCATACCATTATCGAATTACTCGGAGCGTCAGAAACGAGAGGCAACTTTTTATGAGTTTTTGTTTTAGGTACCAACTTACGTAAGTATTTAGCTTGTCCATTACCAGAAGATTAAGTATGGAGGTTTGAAGACTTATTAAGGTAAGTATATTCGTTTTTGTTGCAACCTAGATTTATTTCCGACACTGAGTTAAGCGTGATAGGTAAGTAGTAGTAGGTACCTAGGTATCTAGGGATATTGTGCGATATATAACAATCTTTGAGATAATAACTTTCGAGAAGCTAGTACCAAATCTTACAAATTTTAATTACATCGATGGATGTGATGGATCATACCTACCCAGTTACAAGCAAAGATTTCATAAAACTAAAAGGTAGGTAATTAATAGGCGACACATTTACATCATGAACTAGCGTTATGGTATTTTCTCCTCTTCTATAACTTCTTCCTACCTACTTTAACCTGTACTACATAATTTCCGCTGCTTTCCTGGTACATTCATGTAGGGGGTCGAGTTTGAGTTGTGGTTGGGTTTGGGTTGTGCATGCTGCCTATCAGTTAAGAAGTTAGGTAGGTACTTGATACTAGCTGTACCTAACCCGGGACTTCGTACGCGTTATGCGTACAACACTCTAAAACCAGTGGTTCGGGCTGTGCGTTGTCTGTCAGTGAGTCAAGTACTCCTTTATAATTTTACTAGCGTCCCGTCCCGGCTTCGCACGGGTTAGCCTATGTTACTCAGGGATAATGTACCTAGCACTCTAATGGTGAAAGAATTTTAAATCTTCATTCGTTTAGTGCAACTTTAATTTTATCCGTCCAGTGCCTACCTATATGATCTGCCGCGAGCACATACATACATAGGTACTGAAGTTAATTCTCTTGTTGTACCTACGTCTTTAAAGTTGAGATAAAATGCATAGATATCTTGTATGCTGTGTGATGCCGGTTTAGAATTTGCACCACCCCAACTCTCCCGCGGGTGTCGTAAAAGGCGACTAAGGGATATCCACCGGGGGCGGGCAGCAGCGCCCCCTGCAGAACAATTGTACCGCCGCCGAACTGCGATCCCCAACCCGTAAGCCTAGCGTGGGGATTATGGACATTACCCCCGCCCCCCCCCCCCCCCCCCATGGGATAAAAGCCAATAAGGCGTTTATCAGGGGAAGACCTGAGTCCAATTAGGCTGTTGTGGTTGAGGCATAGGTACCTACCTGTATCTACTTCTGCTTGACTGTCTAATTTTGTTTTACTTCCTTGTAATTAATCTGCGAACGTAGGTACGAGTTTTAAATTAGCGTCACCATAATTAGCGTCGTTTGTCATAGCTGACAGCAATTAAAACAAACAAAAAGAATACTTGTTTTACAGGATTTAAAGTTCAATGTCAAAAGGATCTAAAAAACAGAACATATATAATTTAGATATTTCTTTATGACATTAATTACAATATTATACAATTAATTCAAATCACAAGTCATGAACATCTACTTATTAGAATATCTACTTATTATTAAAATTATTTGGTTCTATTTTAGTCACTCTCTAGATTTCTGTACAACAAGCGTTATTGGCCCAAATTATGTTATTTATAAATGTACTTACATAAGAAATAGTAAGTTACGTATCAAAAGAAAATACTTTTCGTTGCTTTACAATACATGGATTAGGATTTGTTTTTCCATATTAAGTAGTTACTTATTTATTTAACTGTAATGAGCCGAGCGAGAGCAAACAATATACTTAAAACTAAATTAAGTTAAATGAGTTATAATACATTTTTAAAAACTAGCGCGATCCCCTTTTGTTTTTCGTATACTGGAGGCCTGAATTACTGACGTCAGCGTGAATTATAATTATTTAAAATTTGTTTTTCAGAAAATATAATAGCGCCTGCTTTTAAAAATTTACATATTTATTAGGTCATTATTATCATTATTTGTGTCCTCAATACACATCTCGTATCTACTCGACAATGATTTAACGCGTTCAATGCCACCACGATTTTCATAATGTATTGCCGGATGCCGGGAACATTTCACGGTGGACTTGCTAGGGGAGTCGCCGGCACTGGAATACGAATTACGTGAACTCGCGAGGGGAGTCAGTGGCACTGGACATGTTAAATAACTCAAAAATAATACTTTACACGAATATATTATTCTTTACTGCAATTAGGCAAGCAAAAACCACAAAAGTATAGAAAAGTAGTGGGTAAAATAAATTCGTTTTATTACAAACTCGCATGATTATGAAAGTTCCTATTGAAATAAGTTATGGACAGACTAATTATTATGTTAAGTGTAATTGTTGAGTTAATCAAATAAGTAGTGCGTGTGTGGACCCTTTAAAATAGAAATATAGATTAGAAGTGATGATAAAATGACAAATATCAAAGATAAGTACTTTTAATAAACTGTATTATAATTGTAAACGTTTTGTGCATAGACATATTTTTATTTAAATACTCTGTGGTAATATGCATTAGATCATTAGACGAAAATATCAGAGACCTTTAACTTAATTTCTAGTTTTTGACTTTACTCATCTACTCAGACTTATTAAACCCTTAAAAAGTTTACAGACTACATTAGATTCGCTAACTTTATATAGATCGGTTCTGCGATTGAGCCTAGATTTTGACATGCACTAATACAATTTTAAAATCTAACTAAGTCCATCTTACCTTTATGCCAACAGCCCAATATTCCGATCACTCAATATAATGCCCATCTCTTAAAAGCTATAACACAACACAGACTAAATTATGATATAATTTAATATTACAAATTGATAAGCTTGAGTCAAGGTGGCGCAAGATTCTCAGTTCGATAGTATTCTCGTAACCTACCTACTGATTTAAAAGTCTACCGTCTCGGTGTTGTGCAGAATAGAACAATTTACTCCTATTTGGAGTGAATGCTAGAATACTCATAAAATATTTTAGATAGCTTACTTATTGACGTGACAACGTCTTATAATTCGATAGAGCCGGCTGCACGCACGAAAAAACATGACGTCATGCGGCGTTACCTCGCTCTGAGGCGTTACCTCGCTCTGAGTCGTTCCCTCGCTCTGAGGCGTTCCATGTAAGGCTTGAAGTGCAAGCGAGAGCGCTCGACATCCGTCTCTCTCCTACTTAAGTGAGCGATGCGTCTGCGTGGACAACTGCTATACTATAGTACATTTACATGTTTTGATCGAGTATCAAATGCTACCATTCCATCAGTATTTTCTTAAGACGTTGTCACGTTCAACTATCGTTAGTAAACCGACTTTACAGACAACCAATTTTTTTAAAGTCGGGGGCGCACACAACTCGTTTAGATGTTTACCGAAATTATTCCTAAGTTGCACCAAGTGTATTCAAATTCAATGCCATTTCTAAAACTAGGTTATTTACATAATTTTGTCAAATTGTTGTTGTGATTTGTTGACTACATACGACACTGGATAAGTAAGATTCATCAAGCTCTTGTGTCAACTGCTTGTGTTTTACGCCCCAATACTCAAACGCAATTAGATTTGAGCAGGTCTCAAATAACAATTTTTTGTCACTGAAAATCTGTCAAATATCAGTTGAGACGTGCTTAAATCTCAGTTGCGTTTGAATATTCGCGGGTAAATCGACGTAATTATGTAGGTAGGAATTCAATTCGATCCTTATTTTGCCGTTCATTGTAAAATATGCAAATCCACTATCCAACTGTTTATATTTAGTTAGTTAGTTACCAAACAGAAATACTTAGATGTCGTTTATGATTTTAAGTTGTATGACCAGCTAGCGATTCACAACTAAATAATGTCAAGATCATAATCACAAACTCACTTGGTTCTTTTTAGACCACTGTAGATAATTTGCGAAAGCGACATCTGTTGAAAGCTCGGCAAACGTTTCATTCGCACTTCACTTCACTTGAACACAATCCGAACTCGCCTCTCTCCACTAAGCTTAAAACGACATCTATCGACAGCTTTTCACAAGCAGAGGTTTATTTCTCTTTCAATGAACATTATCGCGAACTGGGTTCTCTCTCCACCAACGCAGCTTGCGACAGCGACATCTGTTGAGTGCCCGTCAGACGTTTCACAAGCAACGTCCTCACGCAAGGCGCTAGCACGTATACCAACACACCACTGGCAATGATAGAAACTCCTAACAGAGCCCATTGGACCACTTTCACAGATGTCGCCACTTCATACATCGGTTTGTAGAGGGCGCATGTGACGGTTACTTTCGAGGTAGCGTTGTACGGGCCGGTGATTCGCGTGTTTGAACCACAGCTTGAGGTTTGGAAGCCGATCCAGCCGGCTGAACGGTTGAAGAGAACCTGCAACATAAAATGGTATGCTTAGATGAGCGCCATTTACGGAATAACAACACCGTTATAGTTTCCACTAGAGACGACCCCCTTACATACAAAAATAATCATACAACTATACGCACCGGCTTAGCAGTGTTTTATCTCATATCAAATAAAGAAAAAATACTCTGTTTATGATTAACAGAGCTTTTTAAGGAAGAGGGTTTATTTATTAGGCGGCAGATTTGGCTGAGGATCTCAAGAGGCGCAAATATGCAAGTCTCGACAGAGCCTACACATTTGCTTCCCTTGGCGTCGAGACCTAGGTCCGTGGGGTACCGTGGCACTTCGGGTTTAAAAAAAATATATCTGAGCGTCTGGTCGAAGCGACGCGTGACCCGAGAGAGCTGGTGAGTATCTGGCGCAGCGCATCAGCATTGCTATACAGCGGGGCAATACAGTCAGCGCGGGGACGCATCCGATTGGTATTGATATGGATCAGTTGAGCAACCTGTACATTGTTTGCAACAGTCTGCAGTTAGCTCAATTGTTTCAATTGTAAATACTAGTTTAAATTATTTATATTATTTGATTGTAATTTTCTTTGTGAATAAAAAGGGTACAAGGGGAGCGGCAATTTGGATTGGGCCGAAATTTTGTCTAGATGACTGTAGCTATAGGCCTGCAATAACATATAATGTGCTAGCTCCTGCCCGCGGCTTCGCACGCGTTCTTTATTATATATCTTTATTATATGCAACATTTTATTATATCTATTAGCTATTAATAGCTCAATCTGTTCAGTAGTTTTGGTGTGAAGACGTAACAAACATCCATCCATCTATCCATCCAAACTTTCGCATTTATAATAATTAGTGTGATACTTAGGGTTATCGGAAAATGTGTGCGAAGCCGGGGCAGACGCTAGTATTATTATAAGTCTCACCTCAAAACCTTCCATAGCAGTGTAACCTAGGACCGTTTCCGTGGCACTGGCTAGTCCAAGCTCATAGCAGTATTCCGAAACCAGGCCATCTTGGCCGGTATTATTGCGCGCTTTTGCAACACGCATGTAATTCTGAAAATACAAATTTATTATTTAACTAGACGATCGTTTCGCGGTTTCACCCGCGTAGTTCCCGTTCCCGTGGGAATTCCGGGATAAAATGTCACTCCCTGAAAAGTAAGCTTCCTAACGGTAAAAGAATTTTTCAAATCGATCCAGTAGTTTTGGAGCCTATTCAATACAAACAAACATACAATCAAATCTTTCCTCTTTATAATATTAGTATAGATATTCAAAGGGAAAGTTGCATTTACAATAAGCAAAACAGAATAGAATAAACATTTACTTTTGACGACCGATGTGGCGCGGCGGGCGAAGGTCCGCCTGCGACGCAGGTGGTTGCGGATTTGAACAAATGTTTGTCTCAATGCGGGAATCAAATCAGTCAGGCAAGCAAATCAGTCAGTCAAGCAAGCAGCGATAGAGTCTACGCACCAAAGTCTGTGACACAGGCAAGCAAGCAGCGATAGAGTCTACACACCAAAGTCTGTGACACAGGCAAGCAAGCAGCGATAGAGTCTACGCACCAAAGTCTGTGACACAGGCAAGCAAGCAGCGATAGAGTCTACACACCAAAGTCTGTGACACAGGCAAGCAAGCAGCGATAGAGTCTACGCACCAAAGTCTGTGACACAGGCAAGCAACCAGCGATAGAGTCTACACACCAAAGTCTGTGACACAGGCAAGCAAGCAGCGATAGAGTCTACACACCAAAGTCTGTGACACAGGCAAGCAACCAGCGATAGAGTCTACACACCAAAGACTGTGACACAGGCAAGCAAGCAAGGGTTGGTGCGAGATTTCAATGTATGAATATTGTAGGCAGTGTGTAAGCATTGAACAGCAAATTAAAACAAATGACAGACTAACAAATGAAAATAGAATGAGATATGAATATTTAAACTTACTTCGGAATCACATCACAATCAGTAGGCGAAGCACAAATCATTTTTTTATTGAAAGCATATTAAAATTTTATTATAAGGCGTTTTGTGAATTAATTATGCGATTTGGATTCAAATGGATTAACACATTCATGGACCAAGATTCAGATGCTAATTTTCTCCCCCGTGTCACCAAGGCTGGGCAGTGGATGCGTTAAAACGAATGCATCAAACTTTGAATAAGAACATAAACCAATAAAAGTTTAAAAGGTTGTGCCGTAAAAAGTGTTTTCTTTTAGATACGTGTATGACGGGATTTTAAAAGCTTCAGAAAATAGAAAATATAATATGCGTGCAAAAATAAGTACGAGACATCAACAGCCCAAAATGAGTCATAAGGAATACCTGAGAAGGAATCTCCAGAGTGAAGTACTGGTTTTCAGCATCAGCGTTCAGCAAATCTATGGCGAGATACGGCAACGACCATTGCTGGGGTTCCGGCCAGCATGCTGCCTGGAAAGTGGACAAATTAATTTTATTACTTTGACATCTTAAAAGGCGTATTAGGACTGACTGCGCTCTGAGATGCAGAAATAAGAAATCTTTATTTCTTGAGGCTAACGAAATACATAAATAAACAATGCTGGACAATCTGCGGATTGTCCAGCATTATTTATTTATGTATATTTCAGGATAACGTGAGGCGTGGGGGAACCGTGGACGCTATGTTTCGATAGAATAAAACTTACATGTAGAATGTAGACATTTTAGAAATTAGAAGAAACTAAACATACGACATAAACATTATGACAGTTGCGAAATAACTCGCACATTTTATTTTCCTGTCACAAAAAGCGAAATTAAACACAAAACAGAAGACGTTATGTTTGTCCATGTTAAAACAAACAAAACACCGAACACTCTCTATCTATCTCTCTAGGTACCTATATCAGGTATCAGGTACTAGGTGCCCGAAACAAAACCTCTGGATATATTTCTTGACAATCGTGTTACCGTTTCATGCTAACGAGCTGTTATAGTTTTACCTCTAGGCTACTTTATAAATACAATTCGAGGTTTCATCATCATTGTCATATCAGCTGAACGACGTCCACCCACAGCTGGACATAGGTCTGCCCCAATGATCGCCACAATGACCGATCCTCCCCTACACGCATCCAGCCGTTACCCGATACCTTCAATCGTAAGTTAAACTCGTTTGTGGAAGAAACATTCGTGCCTTACGTAAGTCATCAGAATTATAATTACCTCACCGTGATACCAAAAGTCATCCAAAATTAGAACATTGGATACTTGAGCCGCGTCCCTCAGTCGATCAACCACCTGAAAGTAAACAGTCTTTTGGAACGTTGACGACTTGGTATTCGAGATAAGTACTACACAGAAGATACAGGCGGTTTTCGCCGTGGCTTAACGCGTTTACGGCTTAGCTTCGGCGATGAGAACCGGAGGAGCGCGTCTTGAGCGCGTCGCTGTGTAAGGAGCTGTCCAACATCACCGTCGGTGGCAAGCAAAGCGGAGGACTAGGAAGGATTTAACGGATATAACTTGAAGAACACAGAAAACAGAAAAAAATATCCCGCGCTACCGGTGACGATAAGTCTTAATCTTAAGGCGGTCGGGGTAGCCCCCGACCCAAACTATCGCCACCACCTATTTTATCTTGATATTCTGTTAAACGAAGTAATTTTCAAAAATCGATTGGCCTGTTTGTTATACCTATCATAAGCTTTTTTTAATGCCTCTGTAAAAGCTTTATTTTGTATACTTTAAGAAGAGATGCGAAGTTGCTCTTTTACAGAACAGAATAATAAGATAAAATAGGTAATGGCGCTGATATTCGGGGTTGCGCCTTAAGCTATACCTAACGTTTCTGTGTCTTTGTAAATCTCGCGATCGCGACGGTAATGTCGATTTATTCGCCGCGAGACACTCGCATATGGCACTTCTTTAATCAAAGCAGATACCTATTAGGTAGCCCTGGAATAAATACTGTTATGTTGTTGTTCAGAAGGGAAGACTGTACGGGACAAAGTGCGTAGGATTTGTAGTCTTGAGTTACCCGAGTGGCTCTTTTCTCACAGTTTCGGTCTGTATAACCGCAAGGGTGGCGGGACCATGGGAAGGTTGGAGGGATTGTTATTTTGTTGTTAGTTTTAATAGTCTAATAAAGACTATAATACCTTGTTCTCACCTGTCTGAAAAAAACTTCAGGAATCTTTATATTAGTAGTGCCACTATCGACAATACTCTTCTGTTCATTTAACTTCTGACACATTTCTACGTTTAAATCCACGCCGCTATCTTTCATTTCACTATAAAGCAAAGATCTGTTTGTGTTTTCAATTACTCGAATTGATATTACACCGACTTCGTACCAGCTTTTTCTGATTATTGGAGTTTTGAAGGTTTTATTGTAATTTTGGCTGGGAGTCTGGTCATCTGAAATTAGAAATGACAAAGACACATATAAGAATGGAATAAAATTACTTAAAAAAAACATGGTTCCAAAATGACTAACACTCAGTGGTTGCATATTCCATTCAATTCGTTTAATAAGCCTCATGGCTTATGGTACTCAGGGAGGAATGACAGCAGATTTTTCAGTCATACCATAGGAAATTTCGAAAATCCTTTCATAGAGCGCAACTGTGCACTTTGTAGAGAGTTTCAGATGTGTGCTAGTGTGTAATTCATCATCATCATAATTATTGCTGGACATAATGATCGCTATGGCACCCTGTTTTCAGCTTGCCTCATCCAACATCTGCCTGTAGTCTTATACAGATCGTCATCGCACCTGGCCAGAGGTTGTATTATTCCTATACCGCATGTGTTAAGTATTAAGTACGACATTGAAATATTTGACTACAGTTCTGACCATAGAAATCTATATTATATAAAATTTAGATTTCTATGGTTCTGACATAGCTCAAAAGCAGGAGCAGGATAAAATGTTGGTAACTTGCCAATCAGTTACTTTAATAACCAACTATCGAATTTGTATCACAATGTTGCGTGGCTATCAAGGGCACTGTTCATTGACCTGAACATGTTTTGAAAACTATCCCAAAATAAACAGTTACTTATTTAAAAATGATGTCTTGCCAAACCTGCCTTATCAAGCAGTGTAGCTGTTTCGGTTGGATCATTCATTCCATAGGGTTGTCTTTTCTCATTGGTTGCCTTGCTGGTGAAATTGGTTCATGAGGCCATAATGAGACATAATTCTTTGCCCATACGCCTTTAGTTGACAGACAGGGCAATTCATAAGACACACACATTATGTAACCCAGTTTGTCATACGTAACTCATACATAATGCTATGTTCACTCAAGTTAAAGAATATCTTCATAATGTATGTAGTGCACATAAGATTTTTTTTAACAAGAACAGAATTAAAAATTTTAAACACTCCCCTGACATATTTTCATGAAACATGGCTAAGAACACTCGGGATAAAATTATCTATAACACAAAAAAAAAACTAAACAAAAATCGGTTCATCCTTTTGGGAGCTACTATACCACAGACAGATACACAGACACGTTAAACTTATAACACCCCTCTCTTTTTGCGTCGGGGGTTAAAAAACACACACGTTATGGTCACAAAGAGGGACAAAAAATCCACTGAACGCACTGACGAAAATGGGTACCTACTGGTAAGTGGAAGGGTATTTTTGACAGTGTTGTATTTATTATGTACCCAAGTTATTATTTGAAACAGATAAAATTAGCCTTTACTTACCAAGCATTTTAAACTTTCCATAGTGTGTGGCATTTGAAACACTCTGTGGTCCACACAGCTTCATTTGAAAGGACATGGGCTTGCCAACAGTTCTGTCAAGAGAATCTAGCCATGACTCCACTATTACATATTCACCCCATGCTCCGACTGGCAAGTATGCTAGGCCAAGAATACCCTAAAATCAAAACAAGAAATTAACTAAGTCTTTAAAATAGGGAGTAGGGTCTAAGTTTGAGAAGATCTTTCACAGCCACTTGTCCTAAGATGCCGTGTGGTGCTGGCTCAGTATAAGCACCAATCCTTCCTGTGGGTGTGGTAGGGAGGGGGCAACAGCACCCCCTGCAGAACAGACATAAGTACATCAACTTTTTTTGTATTAAGACATTATAAAAGCTCCAAGGAGGAATACCTGCAAGCCAGATGGTCAGATAATATTCTCAAGGTTGTCAAGACTTTTGATCAAGCTTGCTGAGTATAGTACAATTTCAACTGGCATTTAAAAGGAGACCTATAATATTAAGTGGTGGGTGTCTGACCTGATACTAGGAGAGGCTGGGTTGATATCTCCACAAATAAAATAATGACAATTTAGATTTCAGGTTTACAGCAAAAAAAGAGCCCACCACAATATTTTATTTTATTTTATTTATTTTTATTTATTTGTGATACACAGGCAGCTGTTAAGCTGATACGTGTATATCTGAGTCTTTGTCAATGCACTTTAAATATTTGTCCAGTCTATTTTTGAAAGAGTTCACTGAGGGGGCACTGATCACTGATTCTGGTAACCGGTTCCAAGTTTTCACTATGCGATTCGGCAGTATGTGCTCTCTGGGTTTGCTGGTACTTGGCCCGCATTGCAGCTTCAGAGAGTGTCCTCTCAGGTTTGTGTTTTTGTTCATAGTATACAGTGTCTTTGATAAATTTGGTATACTATATCTGTTGGTGAGGATTTTGAAGGTCTCTATAAGGTCTCCGCGCTCTCTACGTTTCTGAAGGGTGGTTAGCCCTAGTTCTAGCAATCGCTCTTCATATGGAAGTTCTTTAAGACTATATCAAACAAATTCTTATCCTATTTATTTACCTGCCAACCTTGTCCATTCAAGAAGTTTTCACTTTTTGTGATAAGGGCAATATCAGTCCTTACTTCAGGCACATCCGGTAGTGATGGAAACTTCATGTAATCCGATGCAAGCTTACCCCACCACCTGCCTGAAGAGTATCTGGCTTGCACCTACAAAAATTAGTTTCTTTTTAAACTAAATAAGATCTTGGCCGAAGAATCAACGCCGCCATCTCAGCCCATGGATGTCGTAAGAGCTGACTTAGGGAACCTACGAGAGGAAGGGCAGCAGGTCACTTTTCTGTATTATTAACAGCTATGTTGCAACAACTAATACACCTACCATGCATGATGATTATGGGAAAAACCCTCTTAGTTTGAAGCGGCAGAGTACCAGAACCAAACAAGATATTGAATTATCTGCAGACTTGCTACTCTTAAATGTAATAATAATATGAAGGTTTAAGTTCATCCTCCAAAATTGTTGATAAATACATTCATAATCACTTAGACTTACATCTTTTCCACTCTTGAAAATACTGATTGAACGATTAGCTCTGAAGTAGATATCACTCTCTTGATCAGGTTGTGAGGCTACTGCTAAAGTTGTACTCCCTGTGTCCACGAGGAAAAAAATCTGGAATCAAACAGAGAAAATATATTATTTTTTATTATTGTTGGTTTTTAAATCTACCGGATCGTCGATCCCGTTAAAGTAGCTACCTACGTCCTTTCCTTACCGAAAAATGTTGACTCGTAGGTTTATGTTCTTACCTAAGATCAGGGACAAGTAGTAAGGAAGATTTTGTACTTACCCCTTGATGTGGATGTCCCAAATTCACTTGCAAGGAGTAAGCTTGTCCAGATTTACCATACAAGTTATATAATTCAGCTGAGATATTGATAACCCAAACAAAATAAATCAGGAGAAAAGTAAACAACATTGTTGTCGTCTTATTTCCGTCCGTCCCAATGTTTTTAGATTATACCGGCCCGTTTCTTAGATTGTGGGTTGGTCATGCTCATTTAGTTTTATTAGGCTAAAACAACAACAAAGCAAAACCAAATTTTATTTTAGAGAAATTTAACAAAAGTCTTGATTGTTGATTTGATCGGTCAGCAGATGTTTTTTACCTTTACCAATTACCATACCATCCAATATCCATCATAAAAGCAGTGTTACCATACCACCTTGCAGAAAAAAAATATCACTAGATTTGGTCTCAAAACAAAACTCACTAGATTTCGAGATATTTTGGACAAAAAAAATCAATAGAATTCACATAATAATTTGAATAAAATTACACGTTAGGTACTACAAAATAATGTATTTGTGAAAATAAGAAACAAAAAAACACAACTTTTTGATATAAATAGCAAATATTTTTGACACTATGCTTGATAGATATTTATATTTGTGTTTTTTTTATAACTTTGTGTTTCTTAATGTCGCCAATTCTTTTAAATATTTCTTTTTTATAAAAAGTATAAAGGCTTTTGTAGTATTGTTTGCTACAGGCCGTAACCACATCTTGATTTCATAGGTTTCCCATATTTTTGTAAGTGCATTTTACACCAAGGCGAGAAAGTGATCAATTCTTACCGAGTGTGTCGTTTTGGCCTTAAAACACACGAGGTAGGAATCGCACTTTCTGCCGAGTAGTAAATAGTGCTTTATACTACACCTTCGAGGAAATCGCGCCCAATGATGTCGGTAAAACCTCATTGACCGCGCCTTTGGGTTCCTTTTTCAAAATATTGTTCGGAAATCGGAGGAGGCATAATGGACTTGGAGTAAAAACTTTTTGTCGTTTGACCGAACGAAAATAACCATATACCGGCCGATCTTTTACGAAATTAAAAAAAAATAACACGTTAGACATGGATTTCCATATACTTTTTCCTCCCGCTAAAACACGTGAGAAATGAAATTCCATAGAGTTTTTCCTCCCGGTTTCCTATATAGGCCTGCGAAGACATATTTTCTATTCTATATAATATGGAAAAGGAATAGGCAATTTTCCGAGCAGGTGTAGGTTTTTTTTTACTGGCACGTCCATAGTCCTATCTCACATTAATAAGCCAACCGAATAATGTCCAAACGCTTACCTAAGCTCTTATTCCTAAACTCATTCATTGCCTACGGATTTCTATTTTTTTTATTTGAATAGTTTTGTTAATTTATGATTTTTATTCTAAAACTTTAATTTGTGTTGATTATTTAAAAACTTCTTATATCTGTTGTTTATTTTTAATTAACAAAACTGTGATTAAGCTAAATATTTTTGGCGTTTATTTTGGAATTAATTGACAAATTAGGAAAAAATACCTTTATTCATAAAAAAAATTTATTAATATAATCAAATCGATTATTTATTAATAGATTTTTCAATCGACTAATTAGTACCTAATCATTTTTTAATGTACAATGTCACATCCTTAATAGCTAACCTTATGGAAGTAATAAGTACCTACTGGCAACAAGAAAATACTTTTTTCATGCTACGGTCACATTACAAGGTAAAGATTCGTCTTCGGGTTGTCGTGATAGAACTTCGTGTTCGATTACGACGAAGTGTTTGGCCACTTTGGGAAAAAAATTGGTTGTCTGTAAAGTCGGTTTACTGACGATAGTTGAACGTGACAACGCAGACGCATTGCTCACTCAAGTAGGAGAGAGACGGATGTCGAGCGCTCTCGCTTGCACTTCAAGCCTTACATGGAACGCCTCAGAGCGAGGTAACGCCGCATGACGTCATGTTTTTTCGTGCGTGCAGCCGGCTCTATCGAATTATAAGACGTTGTCACGTCAAAAACTTGGTAGCGTCGCGATAGTTTAAAACGTCGCGATAATTCATTTTATGGAAAAAATGGAAGCGACGCGGTTGCGTCATCATAATTTATATGTTTTTTTGTATTAGGTTCTTTAGGATTCCACAAACAGGCGCAGCTTCGTAATTTTTGATAAATTACAAAATTCGATCATGCACAATACATGCACACCGCTCGGCGGCACGGCGGCGGGGCGGCGGCGTCTCGCTACGCTATCAACAAAGCACGCGCGAAGTGTAGCCAACCCGTGCGAACTTTTTGTCGCGACAAAACCCTTTGATGTCCGGCAGTTTACCAACAGCGTCGCGAAGGGCATTTGTTGTCGCGATGATGCTTCGCGTTGGCCAGACTTGTAGCGACAGCACAAATCTTCGCGTTATCGCAATAGTGTGGCCGTAGCATGCCGTAGCAATGCTCTTGCATTTGGCATGCTCAATCAAACTAACTTCAAAATAACTGCCCGTTGCTCTCCCTCTATAGGTACATTTTACACAGGTACATAACAATACTTATGACAAGAGTAAGTGTAGTTTTTTACAGCTTGATTAATTTTAAAGGATGTTTGGCATTGCGAGCCACCAAATTTTTTGGGGAGTTGGGAGGACATGATGGGCTACATTTCTCCGATAAAATGAATGTCCGAATTCGATGGAAGCAAAGTAGATTACGGACATGTAATCGTTAATTTACAGGAGAACACATTGAGTAAAACAAAATGGTCATTTCGAGAGGATATGCACCGATTAACATAAAATATTCTATAGTGTCATGCGTCTGATATCCATAGTAGGTCCTACCTATATACGTTTCAATCACTTAATCACTCTCAATCACTGAATTTTATTCATTTTTGGATGTGACTCATAAAAAAACGTGTTTTATAAAATCAATATGCAAAATAGTATATTTCAAAAAAAAAATTCAACGAATTTTCTTAAAAAACAAGAAATACTTAAGACATTTTTCTAAATTGGGTCACTAAGAAAAATGTACAACGATGACGACGACGACGACGCGACGTGGCAAATGTTTACATAAGTTATATAAATAAAGTACTTACCCACAACCGTATTGGAATTAGCAGGGGGTTCCCCTACCTCCCGTAACTTCTTGGCAAGCATCCCAACTAACACTTAGGCGCTAAGACAAGAGTTATATAAAATCTATTAGAGCGCTAATCAGATCTTATAGTTATAAATAAGTGTTACGTATTAGGAGTTAGAGCGCGCTATAACTTTACTATAACCCCGAAATGGGCACACTTTTTTATCACCTTGGGTTGCTTAATGGCGGTAAAGCAGAGTTACTGATTGGGTTCAGAGGTATAATAGAGCTTTAAGAGAGCTATAGTAGCGAAATCTGAAACTACAAGGGATAAAAACGTGATAAACAGGCAAAAATTAAGTCTTTTAGTGGTAAAATAGATTAAAACATCGTTTATTAACTCTTGGGGTGTTAAGAAGGCTGCAAATAGGTGAATACTAACTCCTTATGCGGTACAGTAGAACTAAAATGTCACTCACTACGTCTTTAAGTGATATGAGGGTGGCAAATAGGTGATTATTAACGCTTTGAGCTCTAGTATATATGGACAAGGGCTATTATAAGGTGCTAACATTGTTAACATCAGGATATCTTTTTTATTTATCAACAGAATATTAATTTCACATCTCGTTTTATGTATGTAAAATGCGTTGTTATTTATTTAATATAGTCGGATCCAAAACGGCGCCATTCGTTTGTGAAAGTGAAATTAAAAGAAATGGTTCAGTTTCAACTCATTGAACACAGAGGTTGATTTTTCACTGCGAAGGTAAGTACACTGTGAATAAGTATATGTATTATTAACAAATTATTCAAGCGCCTGATGTCTGGTGTCTCTTTACTGAAAATAAATAATGTATTAGATATGGAGTAACATAAAACTTTCGTAATAATCCAATAAAACGTTGTTTATTCCAGTTTAAGGTATCGTGCTAGTATTATATTAGAACACTTAATGAAGCAAAAGTAAAATATTGCATTTAAACCGTATTTCCTTGTATTTTTCTAACCTTGCAAATAAATAAATATAGGAATCCGTAGTAGAATTAGAGTCGAGACCCTAGGTCCGTGGGGTACCGAGGTTCTTATAATGTGCCGAAAGTTATTGTATAGTTGTCGAAAGTGATACTCAAAAAAGAGAAAATCAAAAATTAAAAACACGTACAAAACATTGTTTACTTTTTTTTTTTCAGTATGCAGACCAAGAGAACTCTCCCGTATGTGGTGAAGCTTACATTACACTTCACTCAATGTTTTTTTTTTGAACATTTAAATATGCCACACTTACCTTCCTACTCTAAATCTTCATTTTGTAGCCTTGCTAGTCTCATCTTATTTGAATATTTGTATCATATTATTACTATTGTCAATTTTGAATCAGGAGGTATTACTGCAAAAAATCAGTAAAAATGTTATAACTTTGTTCTTAGACTAGCAGATAAGAAATCGTGAATATAGGTATAAGTACAACATTTAGATTACCAATATACTTACGATAAATCTTGATGGTAAGCTGAATTTCAAGAATCTTAAACATACAATATGGTTGGTTTATAGTTTTTTAGAAGACAAATATAAGAATTCAGTGTGGTGAATAATTATTAATTAATTTATAGAAAAACTAAGTTAATTTGTTTAACGAAGAGAATAAAAGAAATGTGATTGAAATATTTTGTTTTATGTTGGCTCAATTGTTGGCTCAATTGTTCATTGTAAATACTAGTATATTAATTTTCTTTGTGAATAAAGATGTGGTTATTTATTTTGATATTTTCAATTGTGTGAAGTATAGGAAAAAAATACAGTGATGTTTCATGCTGAGAATACAAGCTAGGTTACATTGTACATCTCACATAGCATATAACAAAACTTCTTCACGATTGTTAGCCTTATCCTCAGCTGAATAACTTATTTAGCTACGATGACTTAATCGGGAGCGGAAATATATCAAGTTTGTTCTTCATTTTATAACCATGAATATGAAAAACATCGAAGTCAGGTAATGACTGAATTTCTTTAACTTCTACAATATCATTATCATTTATCAATTTTTGAAATAACTTTAAAAAATCTAGAGAACAATTGAGAATACAATTGTTCTCGAAAATTCAGATTTTTTAAATGGTCATTAGAAACGTCCTCACTGTCACTACTTTCTTCAATATCAATCAAATTTGAGTGTGCGGAACCTCGATCCATATTTTCACAAAGTACTTCCTCATGATCGCTTGTTGTTGTAGCACTTTCACACACATTTTCTGAAAAACTATGTACGGAACCCAGATCAGATTTTCGCAGAAAACTCCCGCTTGACTTGTAGTGCGTCGCCATTGCACTGATATTAACAAGTGATCAAATACGGGTTACAGAAGAGGTATTAAGCTCTTTTACTCGACCTAAACATATACAGTAGTCAGATTAAGCACTAGAAGTTCTATGATGGCGAAAAATGTTCCTACTGTTCGACTTTAAGTAATATAAGAGAGTTTTGTACCTCTTTAGGTATTTAGTGCTATACAAGAGTTTAAGAGCACCATTGTAGAAATGGTAGCGGTAATTATTGCTTTTGTAGAACTTTTGGTTCTTGGCAAGAGTTAATTAGCGCTTGCATAGCACTTTGGGGGGTTGTAGTAAATGCTTACTTCTTATTTAGATCCTTTAGTTGCAAGATTCACTTAAAGCTATAACACAAGTTGCTTTACCTGTATTGTAGTGTTGAAAATTGCTGCTGTATATCTTTAACCTTTAAACTCACCTTGTTATTGCCCTTAAAACTATGTTGTACAGCTCTAAGTGAAATATTTTGCTAGTCCACGCTCTTTCGTCGCCAAAAGTTGTAATTGCTACTGCTGTACCGCCTTTATATCTCGTTAAGTTCTAAAAGAAGCTCTAATTGACGCCTAATTGTTTGTTGGGTGGCTCTCTGGGCCAGTAATTTCGAGGGAGGTTTCTTTCGTCCACGTTACAAATAGACAGTCAATGTCAAATTGTCAATATTACAAAAGTCAGAACAAAGTTGAAGTTGATATCAATTCAAATATCAAATTCATTCATTCATTCATCAAAACAAAACAATTCGCGCGCATTGTATGTGTTTTACGAAATTGATTGTCAAAGATTTTGTCCTGTTTAAAGAAACAAGCTGCAAAAACAAAAATGAGCCTCTGGGTAGACAAACACCGGCCAAGAGATCTCATGAAGTTAGACTTCCACAAAGATCAAGCTGTTCGGCTGAAGAGCCTTGTACAGCAAAGTGACTTCCCTCATCTCCTTGTTTACGGTCCTTCAGGTGCCGGTAAGAAAACTCGCATAATGTGCCTGCTGCGTGAACTCTACGGTTCAGGTGTAGAAAGATTGAGGCAAGAGACCATGAACTTTACAACACCGTCTAACAAGAAAATTGAAATCATGACAGTTAGCAGTAATTATCATATTGAAGTTAACCCCACTGATGTTGGAATACACGACCGTGTTGTTATCATGGATCTAGTGAAGAATGTAGCCCAGACTCACCAGATTGACTCGTCTGGACAGAGAGAATTCAAAGTAGTCATTCTGAATGAGGTTGATGACTTGACTAAAGATGCTCAGCATGCCTTGCGTCGAACTATGGAGAAGTATGTTTCAACTTGTCGCCTCATTCTTATAGCAAACTCTATCTCTCGTGTTATCCCTGCCATTCGATCAAGATGTCTCACTATCAGAGTACCAGCACCTACTGAGCAGGAGATAGCTGTAGTCCTACAACTAGTTGCAAAAAAAGAGTGTTTAAACCTGCCTGCAGATTTGGCAGTGCGCATTGCAAAGTGTGCTGACAGGAATCTACGGAGAGCGTTATTGATGTGTGAAGCATGCAAAGTACAGCAATATCCATTCACAACTGATCAGAAAGTTCCAGAACCAGATTGGCAGCTGTTTATAAAAGAAACTGCATCAATGATATTGTCGGAGCAATCACCCAAAAAGCTTGGAGAAGTAAGACAGAAGTTGTATGAGTTGATCATACATGGAGTACCGCCAGACATGATATTCTCTGGTTTGTTGAAAGAATTGGTTAGAAATTGTGATATGGCAATGAAATGCCAAGTGGCCAGCTATGCAGCTCGATTTGAACACAGAATGAGATTAGGAAACAAGCCTATTTTCCACTTAGAAGCTTTTGTGGCCAAGTTTATGGCAATTTACAAGAAATTTATGGAAGAATCTATGGGTGATGCCTTTTAATTACTTATCTCCAGTCAGACTCCAAATTGAGTTTTGTTAAGAAGTAACTAATGGTTGAACTCTATAATTCCCCAGCTTCATGTTCTACATCTTAAATTTACAATTTTTGAAATAAACCCATTTGTCTTTGAAAATCGCTTTATTATGTCTAAATTTCATTCAAATTTCTATGAGTCAGGTAGGCTGTTTTAATTATACAGTTTGTAATATTGATGTACAGGAATCATTCTTGCAAATAGTCTGAAGTTGTCTACAATGGAATGCATCAGTGAAGCTGTGATTTCGTTGGCTAGATGGTCTATAATGGATCGCTTCATCTGGAACATCATATCTATGATTGCAGCATCCTCAGTGACTGAAAAGATACAAAGAACACTTGTAAGTGAATCTACATTATAATCATCTTAGGGATAAGGGCGAGAGAATTATGATCACATTGAACTACTAACTTATAAAGGTTATGTAGGTATGCAAGGTTGATAAAAATAATGACTTATTAAAAAATCCATTGAAGTAATTTGATTTAAATCAGATTGTTTTGATTTTTATGATGATCGCTTGGGTATATAGAGTTTTAAAATGTACTGTAGGAAAGGTCAAAAGGATTCACCTTTTGACCTTTTGTCTACAAGGTAGGTACTAGCAGAAAGAGAAGACAAAGACACCAAGATTGAAAAATTTTCATTTTTGTCTTACATGTTCTCTTTAATTCTGTGCATAAATTATAAAACAGCTATGTCTTGCCGAAAAAACATAGGTTTAGAATCTTAGTTTCGACACCTTGCAGTATTTAATTAAACTATATGAAATGGATCTATGAAGGAAAGTACGAAAATTCGTGACAATTATTAATTTCGGAGAATTCCCCGAATCCTCAACCAGGAGCAGATTGGGCGTGTGCACCGAAGCTTAATTTGGGCACTCCCTACATTTTTGACTGCTAATTGTGTCAGGTGTCAGTGTTTTCATTGCAGTGAAAAACAATTGATTTACTTAAAATCACTGATTTAAATCATTTCAACCCTGCATCAAACATCCTGTAGGTACCTATACCTCTACACGAGACTTATGTTTTAAATAGCATACTAAGTGGTTAGTTTTCGTTAAAGCAAAGTGAGTTTTAGACGGCGACTAGAGGATACGTAGGTAAGTTTGCGAATTAAAATATCCTGCACATTTACGAGAACATTACGGACTAAACACACCAAATCCGACAGCACAGCCAGATGGGGTGGTGCGACATTTCAGTGTATGAATATTGTAGGCCGCCTATATTGTTTTGTCCACATGTCGGCCTGTATGGACTCCCTGCCATGTGGACTCTATTAAGTAGGTACAAGTCCACAGGAAAAACAAAGAGAAACACAAAGGTGCTATCTGTTCTGTGATAAAGTGATGAAAAGCGGTTTTAAGGGTAATTACGGAAAGTGAATGAGTTTGTGTCATTTGTTACTTAAGTGACAGACAGAAATGATAAATGTTAGCTTCTGCTATGGGCGACGACGACGGCTTGAAAGGAAAACTTTTTTCGGTCTCAACCATTAGTCTCAGTAGGAGCAGCTTACCTACTTTACTTTCACTCGATTCATTCATTGTATAATGAAAGTATTTTCAGTTGGTTGTTGGTTAGAAAAGTGAGCTTAATGTTCCGTAAAGTCTTCTACATTAACTTGGTAAAATTCTAGTAGGTACAATCGGATCAAGAGTCTAATACCTCACATTGCTTTTGATTCAGAGATTGGTTAAACCTAGAAACGAGACACGTATCGTAATGGCTGCTGCTAAGTCCTTTTGATTAGTTTAGTTCGTTAAAGCGTAAGAGTATTTGGGATAGAGATAAACCTACGCGTCGATCGAGATTTAGGTAGGTAGGTCTACCTACTTATTTAAATAGTTTGTTCTATTTAAATAAGTATTATGTCGGATTATGACCGCAGGGGGTCAAAATCTGAGAACGTAATAGCCTGTGCTTAAAAAAACTATCCATTTAAATGACGCGATCCATCCAAAGTACCTACTTAGGCTAGGCAGTTTTTCAGGTTCCTCTCATTTTCTCTGATTGCCAAGTTCCCACTTTGTTCTGTGAGTCCATAACCCGTTTCAGTCCATAAAACTAAAACCTGATCATAAAACCAGTCATAAATAAACGAAACTCACTGGGTTCTAAAAAGAATGATGGCGTTTTGGTATTTCTCACGGCTATTCTCTCCTGGCCTAGAAGAATGTAATCGTAGTTGTCAATGCCTCGTTGTCCTCGCCACGAGTAAGTAATGTTTGTCTCTACTCCGGCTGAAAAATAAAATAGAATGACCTTTAGTAAGTAGGTAGGTAAATCGCATTCACAGCCTCTGCAGTGCAACACGCAGGAGCGCATCACAGCTGCAGGTGGCGGAAGACGTCCACGAACGTCGTGGGCAATGAAAGTGTTAACAAATAAGTACCAATACCTAGTAGGGTAGGGACCAGTCCAGTACACCCGCTTATCTAGAAGTCAAACAAGCAGCTAGATAAGTGAACGATCTTTGCGAGCCCACGTTCAAAATATCTGCAATTTTTTTTGTTTTTTATGACCTATTCAACGAGTAAGTACTACCTACCAGTAATAATGAACTCATTTATGATGCTGAAGAATTGGCAAAGATCAACCACTAAAGTTACCTAGGCACACAAGAAAGGCTTTGTTACCTGGGTAAAGCAAACAACCCTCATTTTCATTGAATAATTTATCGAAAAGTAAACAGACCCTACCCCTTGTTTCATAATCTAATACTAAGAGACTCGCTACTTTAGTGTGGTGGAGAGGTAGGATGGTAAGTGCCCACATTTAGCGCTAAGCGTCACTACTTAGTGACTGTCTCGGCTGGCAACTGCTTAATTAGTCTTTTTCCTGTCGGCTGAAGAATTCTGTCGCATTTTTTCTCTTAACTACTGGAACAGTCTACATTTTTGCTATTTCGTCGTCGTGCAAAAGGTAATATAAGTAACTAGTTTGAAAAAGGTTCAGAACAGCCGACGGCTTTTACAAAATTTAAAAAGAGACGTCTACAACAATAAACATTATTATGTTTTATTTGAATGCAAGATCATTTTAATTTGACATTTTCGGTAAAATACATACAATTTAATTAGACCATTTGTTGCTTCGTATCCTTTGAGTGCCATAACTTAAAAATATAAAAATAAAGCTTATGGTTATCATGGCAAAGCTCCTAGTATTTCAATTGAATTGTTATTGGATTTCGCGGTGTTGGGAAAGGGGAATTTTCTCTCTTTTCTTAGTAAAAGAACCTCAAAGGAAGCCGAGACTTATTTGTAACAGGTTAAATTTATCCTCATAAGTAGTCAGGAACTCAGACAACGATTTAGTTGGTTTCAAGTTTGTTTTATTTCTATCTGAAATTACCGTCGAGTGGTCTGTTTAGCTCTTTGCCAATTAAATGCAATCGTTCACGAAAACGTTACTGACCTACCTTGCAATTATCTGATTGAAAGTCAAAAGATTTTTAAGTCTTGACTTTCAATCAGATTTTTATGTCATACTTTCTATTCTGTAATTTGGTATCAAGATAAGTGGATTAACTAAGGAAGGCTTACAAAAAGTTAATTGGTTGTAAATATTCACACCAAAGCAAATTTAAAATGACAAAATAAATTCACTTAAGTTCACCTACATTAAAATCATGCAAATTGAAATCTATACATTGCATGCGAATTCGTAATCCTGGCCCCCATGTTAGTCGAAAACGATACCCATATCCGATTTTTGGATGGGGAAGGGGGTTCCGGGGGGGCACGCGGGGGTCACAGCTAATAATATAAATCACACTAATAATATAAATGCTAAAGTTTGGATGGATGGATGGATGGATGTTTGTTACCTCTTCACGCCAAAACTACTGAACGGATAAGGCTGAAATTTTGTATACAGATAATTATAATCCTGGAATCAAACATAGGCTGCTTTTTATCCCATAAATCAGTTCCCATGGGATAGAAATAACCTCAAAACGTTTCTATAGAAACAACGCGTGCGAAGCCGCGGGCAGAAGCTAGTTAATATATAATTTATTTGGTAGTTCGGACCGATTTTAATTGAAAAATTGATTTAACTCATAGATCCTATAACTTTTACTTACGAATATCCATCGTGATTTTCGCAACGATCGGATCCAGCCTCTCGGCAGCTGTCATTATTACATCCCCGGTTACGTGCAGATCGCTGTTAAATATGACTCCACTTCTGTCGTTCGCCAAATCGAACCTGAAAAAGGTCGTTCATTTTCTATTCAGAGAAGGTTGTGGGAAAACGCTTGTAAATTGTATTTTACTGGTAAAATATTGATTTAATATTATTTTTATTTGACATGTAGGTAACCCTATTTGTTGATAACCTACCAATAAAGAACTTGAACTTAAAACGTTTACGTTTTTGCTGTTTCGGAAAAAGAGACGACTCCTCGCTTTACATTATGCGATGCCTAATTAATTTCTAAAAACATAACAATACGCATCGACTAAGTACCTGTACTTCCTCTTTTCATTTACAAAGTACGAAATATACGTTTAAATCGCTTGTCTGATATGATAATGACGACCCCTGTGGCGCAGCGGGCGAAGGTCTGCCTGCGACGCAGGAGGTTGCGGGTTCGATTCCCGCCTCGGGACAAATGTTTGTACGATCTGCAGACATTTGTCCAGGGCGTTCTGGATGTTTTCTATGTATAATAAAAAATATCTATCTATTTAGTGTATTGTATTAAGTATATCAGTTATCTAGTACCCATAACACAAGCTCTGCTTACCTTGGGGCTAGATAATGCTGTGTGAATTGTCCAGCATTATATTTATTATTTATAATTCATTGCCATTGTCGTAGTAGGTTACTTAGGTAGGTACCTAGGTACCTACCTAATTAGCGAGTCTAGGATCGCAATGCACGTGTTTCGTAGAGCTCTAAAAACTTCTAAATTAGGTCTCAATCTTATCGAAGTCTTAAACAAGACTCAGAAAGTTGAAATTCCCAAGTCTACAAACAATAGATTCTAACTTTAAGTACCTATACAGGTTGTAACAAAAAGTAAGGACCAAACTTTCAGGGGTGGTTGAGACTCGGTCATACAGGATGATTGGTAGCTGGGTGCAAGGCTTCAAGGAGGATTAAACCATTTAGAACCATTTGAGCCATGGTTGTCTAAGACGAAGTCTCACCATTGATTTTTTACTAATTATTTTGGCACGACCGGGGAGAGGTCAAACCCAGGACCAACGGCTTAATGTGCTTTCTGAGGCACGGTGAATATTTCTTGCTAGAAAATACCCAATAACACAAATCTTGGGCCGACCCGGGATTTGAACCCGGGACCACATTATCAGCGGTTGAACACGCGACCGCTATACCAACGGGGCAGTCGGATAAAAGTATAAAATGTCCTGCCACAGAAATATTAGAAACCTACGTTTATCCCAAATTTTTTACAAATTAATGTCCACCCGTGCGAAGCCGGGACGGGCCGCTAGTCTATATTAAAATAAGGTGTAAGCAATCTAACATGTCCTAGCTATCTGTGACTACAGACATTTTTTTTGCAGTAATTTAAAGTATACGAACATTTTTAAAGATCTTAGAAACCGGTTTGGTCACCATTTTAAAATAAACGGAAGATTTTTTTGTTCATTCATACGTGTCTAGTTATTGCTCGCATTAAAATAAGGGCCAACTAACTAAAATTAGGGAGAAAATTTGAATTTGTACTGAATTTTTCTCCCTCAGTTTTGGGGACTAATTAAACAATATTTTCGTTTGGAATCACTTATTTTTCATGTTCAAAACCACTGCCGCGATACTACACTAGCACAGGCGCGTTCCGATCGTCGGCGATCGAAGCTGAAGCGTTAAAGTTTGGTCCTTACTTTTTCTTACACCCTGTATAAGTATGGCAACCATCTTTACTTCATTTACTTTTGAATATGAAATTTCAAACAAGAATTTGGAGTTTGCGAACTGAATAAATTATTTTAGTCGAGAGCCAACATTGTGCCAACACTAAACTCCCTGTATAGACATTTTTTCACGAATTAGGGTACCTATGTTCTTCCTTGTTTTTTTAAATATTTTATTATTTTTAGATAAGTACCTAATACAGGTTTTTAAATAATTATGTCACCCTTATGTAGGTAGGTACCTACTTATTAAGTTTTAAATAACTAATCTCTTTGTGATCTTTCTTTAAGAGCTGCACGATATATTTATATCAGCACCTTGGCATCCAGGACTGGTTCTGAGAGGATGCTGTTGCAACCTCCTACCTTCCAGAAGATATGATGAGAATCAAACAATCTTTGACGAATTTCATCGCCCACGCACACTTCATTAAAATGTGGTAAACATCTTCGATTGTGCCATATCGATTGCAATTAGGTGACTCAGATTTGGCCATCTTCTTCCTTGTTACTAAAAGTTTAGGTTTTAGTAACGAGCAAGAGACCTAATTCGTATAAGTAAACACTTAGACTTTTAGTAAACTTAAAGGAAGATGTGATGACCTGTGTCTTTGTTGCTATTACTATGTACTCCTATGTAGAAAATTGATTCCGTTTTTAGGTTAAGAAGGAATCTACTTTCTAAATCCTTGTTGAAGACGCCTTCCTTTTTGAGCTTTTATAAGGGATTCCATTTATTTACCCACACGTACGAATAAGAGGGTTCATTCAAGTCGAAAAAGTAGGATCGTTTTCAAGTGCATGTTTTCTGCCTCTGTATTTCCTTTGCAATTTGTTACGTGGACCTTTTCTACAGTTGTTTTCCGGGACCTTTTGAGAGTTTCTTTCAGTTAAAAGTTTATCTTGCTCGCGTTAGATTGCCTCTGAGATTTTGCAAAAGAAAAATCTGCTGTCTTTGTAATTTTGCTGAAGCTTGGTTTTTGCAAGTTTTCTGTGCAGTTAAGTTTCCTTCCCTATTTTAATATAACCTACAGAAAATACTATTCGCAAATTTCTCTCTTAGCTGTGTGGTGCCGGCTAAGAATTTGCACCACCCCAACTCTTCCCGCGGGTGTCGTAAGAGGCGACTAAGGGATATCTACCGGGGGCGGGCAGCAGCGCCCTCTGCAGAATAATTCTACCAACGAACTGCGATCCCCAACCCGCATGCCCAGCGTGGGGATTATGGGCACTACCCGCATGAGATAAAAGCCAACAAGGCGCTTATCAGGGGGAGGCCTGCGTCCAGCAGTGGACCAATACAGGCTGTTGAGGAAATATCTCTTGTTAAAGGATTTACCTCCTTGCAACCAGCTTAGTCCACCGAGCTCCAGTCACATTGAGATTCCTGAGCAAGAATGACATCTGCAGGTCCGGTAAGGCTACAGTCACACTGTTAATCGTCAGAGGATCCACTGGTTTCATTCCTAAATGGCCAGCGTCCATGAGGAAGAAGAATGTTCTGAGTCCACGTCTTAGGCATTCTAGGTCATCAGCTCTGCAGGGTGGGAACGGAATTGCTTTTGTCATCACTGGAATAGAAAAAGGAATTTTCTTTAACAAACAGCCTTGTCAGTTTAGAGGTTTCGTGACAATTGGCATGGCAACATAATTATACTTATCAATAATTTTTCCTCAGTACGAAGACTTCATTTGCTGAACATGCGTCTCCCAAACGAAGGGGCATGTCGATAAATCACCACGCCTGGTAGCCGGCTAGTGGAAGTGTTAATATACGCAGGTCTATATTTACAAGGTTTCATAAGTAGGTAAACCTATCTCCATAGGCCGTACATCTACCTAGCACTTCTTCTCGTCAAATATGTAACTCAACATAACTTTCGAGAGTTTGTTCTACCGAAGGTGTTTGCTTATGAAAACAATGTGAATATTTGACGGCAACCCTTTTTAACTCCCCTGAATATTAGATTTCTCAGCAAGAGTTTTATTCTATGTAGGTATAACGGTTACTTACCACATTTTTCGGGTCTACAATAACAAAAAAGCCACACCCTTAAAATATCTTGAAGAAACAGAATTCTTATTATTGTGTTTATTAGAGTTCACAAGTTAAAAGTTTAACTCGATCATTAATTTTGATTATATTTTCCAGTAGGTATTCAAAAGATAAATGGTTGTAAGTGTATGTAAATGTTATAATATTATCGTTTAAAAAAAGGCCAAAAAAATATTAATCAATCCGGACAAAAAGTGAGCGCGTTGTTAAGTACCTAATCTCGGAGAGTCTGTAAGGTATTACCTACCTATTGGTTTACTGTGAGATCCTTCCTCTAAAACGTACACAATCAATCAACAAGATAATCCTAAGCAAACTATAATGTTTGTTAATACTCACTCAACTCGTATCTCCTGAAGTCAGGCTCTATGTACTGTCCTTCACAAAACAAAACATTATTCACCGCAAAAGCGAAAACAAACAACCAAATGCACGTGTACATCTTGCTTGCACGATTAACCATGAGAAAGGTCTGCCAGCAGCGCGCCTGCCATATATATGGTTATTTTTTTTTCAAAAACCGAAAACGTGTTTCTCCCAAAGCTGCTAATAAAACCGCTATTCGATCTCTGATGTGATGACTGATGTGATGAGTCGCGGAGCTGACGAATACGACCTTGTTTATTAGGTAAGAGGTAGATTGTAGATTAAGATAAATTGATTCAATTCACATTTCAATAAATTAAACTGCAGATATATATGTCGATAGTCCAGTTCAGATAATCTTAGGTATAATTATGACGCTCACTCTGTGCAGTTATCACATTACCACATTACATTATGTAGATATCCAGGGTTATTGATAATTCACTGACACTATGTGAACTGCAGGTTCTGCCCACCATCCTGAACACGTTCGTGAGGACGCCAGGTTTCAATTCTTAAAGATGGTGGAAATGGAATGATATTAGTATGTCCATTCAAAAATCGTTCAAAAGGGGTTTTCTTTGAAACTAAACCTTAAATCGGCCCTGTCCTGAATTATCAAAGGGTGTATGTGTGTTCGGCTGATGTTACTTCATCATCTTTCGTGGATGTAAAATAAGCTAATGATGATGTGGATATAAATAGGAGTGGGAGAACGGTATTAAGTAATTAATTGGGTTTAGGACATTATTTTGTATGGGAGGATATTTACAAAAAAAAATTAAGAATTAAGACTTGGCATCTTCACTAACGTGTTCGTGATGATGGGCAGAACCTGCAGTTTGCGCAGCGTCAGTGAATTAACAATAACCACGTATAAAAAAAATCCTGGACAATTCACACAGCATTATCTAGCCCCAAGCTAAGTAGAGCTTGTATTATGGGTACTAGATAACTGATATACCTACTTAATACAATACACTACATAGATAGATATTTTTAATAAGTATACATAGAAAACATCCAGAACACCCTGAACAAATATCTGCAGATCGTACAAACATTTGTCCCGAGGCAGGAATCGAACCCGCAATCTTCTGCATCGCAGGCGGACCTTCGCCCGCTGCGCCACAGAGGTCGTCAATATGAGCAATGATGCCCTTAACCTAACCTAAGTAATATACTCACTGCCCCAGTAATTAATCCACCTATTCCTATGCATAATTAATCATTTTATCGCTGGAAGTTGCTAAACTTATTAGATAGATAATTTGGCTATCAATTTGTCAAAATGTTATCTCTAAAGAAAACCAAAATGCAAAGTTCGGAAGAGCAAATGGACTTAATTTACGGGGTTTACGCTATGAAATTGAGGTCCTCCGTGAATGTCAAAACCATAATTTAAATTAAAGTCCTAACGACCTTGGCAAATTCTCAGCTTAGATGGGAAAGTCCAGAGATAGTGCGTTTCTCTACCTCGTTACTTTAATAAGAAATATTCAATAAATGGATACTAACACTATGCAATTTCCGTATGAGTTTCCCTGAGATGATTACTGCGAACATAATTTACAGGGTTTCTTTGATAGACGAACTAACCCGATTCAAGCGTCTTTTTTCTTTCAGGTTAATAGCTTTTATAAAGACAGCCATTGTCCCACTGTCTGGCATAACAGCATTACAGCTGCTTGTTAGGAAACAAGGTTGTTAGGGATAACTTTATTGATCACTGAACTGGAGGCCATATCAACTTTACTTAGGACGAAAAACACTAAGTAGGTACTTATACTTACTTACTCGGTCATAGAATCTAAGTCTAAGATATTTTTTAGAAACAAATATAATTATGTAGGAAACCTAACAAAAATTCATAACAATAACAGAAAACAACAAGACTAACAACGTAACAACAAAAACTTCAACGTAAGTGCGCCATGTTAAAGTTTTATCACACGCGCAGCGAAAAAAGCCCAAATTCGAGTTCGAAGGCGGACGAGAATAAATCTAATCCAAAAATTGTTTCTAGCTTCTCCGTTTTGCTCTGATGATACCTTTCCACGTTTCAACCAATATTTCTTTGTTTTGTAACCACTTTGTTTACAAAAAATATCTAGGTTTCTAGAATCGAGTATAGAATAAAATCTAATGTTCGGCTTCCTGCTTCAAAATCACTATCATCATTACTTTTAGAGCTTTTATCTTGTCGTGCAAATTGGATTGGCGCATTATTTAGGTTCATAGTTTTTCTTAAAATTTTGTTGGTTCTGGTTCTTCCACTCTCGATTTCTATTTCTTCTCTACTATTTTTAAAATGAAAACCATCTTTCCGATCTGTTTTCTTTAATATTATTATTATCATCTAGTTATAATTTTTACAGCACTGGTGCAAATGGTGCAAAAATTCATATGTATGTCTTAGATGATCTAATGTCTTATCGAGCAATGTTCTTTGAGTTTGACGATCTCAGAAGCTCTATAACTGCCGCTCAGTTCACAAAGGTCGGTCACTGGCTTTCAAACCAATCCGGTTGTATTAATCAAGTTAAATGAAGTAGGTACCTATCTACATCCTGTTTTTATAGGCGATGAACTAAAAGTGCCTATTTTCTATCTATGTACCTACCTATCCTCAGTCTTCCCAAAAGTGCCCAAAACTACCAAAATATTACCTATTGATATTTATTATCAATCTTAGAAATTCAGAAACTACTGCTAGGTCATCCAGTCTGGTTTTAGCGGCCTTGACTTTTGGTAGTAGGTACTTATTAGTATACCACCTAGAACTTGTTTTATGCTCTGGATGGTCAAACCGGTTAAAACGTAATATGTGGGATGAACTTAGCAAAAAAGTTGTCTTGTTTTTTAAATAAGGTGCTTACATATTATCTCACTTAAATCGTCTCATTACCTTGCATGCAGCGTTGCCAGATCTACTGATTTAGCAGTAGATCTACCTGCTTTTTGAACCGTCTACTGATCTACTGATTTATTTCTAAAATTTCGTGAAATCTACCTGATTTTTCCCGAGCGCTAATGCCTCTGTGTCTATTATGTAAGCTGTCACTTGTCAGTGTCACTTCACAAGCCAATGAAATTTTCACCAATCCGGTTCGTCACAATACAGACAAAATATGAATGAAATTGAAGAGTTTGTTTTGTTCGTTCGTTTCTTCCACTTCCTGTAAACATCTGTTGTGTGTTCCTATCTTTTTCGAATTGATTGGTCGGTCCGAACGGACCTTCCTTAAACGGAAAGTTTATCGAAGAACGAACGTTCTTCGATAAACTTTTCCATTGTTGCCAGATCTACTGATTTAGCAGTAGATCCTGTAAATGGATTATTACACTTCCTACGAGTAGATTGATCTGCTTGATTTTTGAAGAGCCTCTGATCTATTATGTAAAATTCGAGAAATCAACCAGCTTTTCCTGAGAGAAATTCAAGGCCAAGGCATAAGGCCTTGTAACAACAAAAGAAATTAAAAATTCATTCAATTTACCTGATAAAACCTGATCAGTGCCCTTGGAAATGAACAAATCTCGGCAAATTCCAAGCTGATGAGTTGCTTTGATCAATGTTTTCATATCAATGTAAAAAGTTTATTACAAACCTACTTAAAACACATAATTTTTTGAAATTCGAAAGCCATGAATATTTTACTTTGCAACTTAGGTACTTTGATGAATGCCATAATTGAAAAGTGAAACACACACACTGGACAAACATACAAAAAAATGAATCAAAATCGGTTCATCCGATAGGGAACTATAATTATAGTTTCCTAGCGGATAAACCGATTTTACAAAAAACCTTACAGATACCTACCACGCATTTTCGTGTCAAAAGCTAGAAATTTGTAGTTTTTTCAAAATCTACTGATTTTTTCTTCAAGCTACTGATTTTTTACGTGACTTTCTACTGATTTTGTCAAATTCGATCTGGCAACACTGCTTGCATGCCTTGATACCGGACTGAGTTTGCAATGTGCCATGTGCACATTGCAAACTCAGTGTTTGTATCGTCATGGTTATTCAGAATTTGCGCACTAATGTGGACTCAGTGCTGTGTGGTGCCGGATTAGAATTAAAGAAAGAAAGAAAGACATTTATACTAGACCTGCTCGGAAAGTTGCCTATTCCTTTTCCATTTATAGAATAGAAAGTATGTCTTTGCAGGCCTATAGGAAACCGGGAGGAAAAACTCTATGGAATTTCATTTCTCACGTGTTTTAGCGGGAGGAAAAAGTGTATGGAAATCCATTTCTAACGTGTTATTTTTTTTTAATTTCCTAAAAGATCGGCCGGTAGCTATGGTTATTTTCGTTCGGTCAAACGACAAAAAGTTTTTACTCCAAGTCCATTGGGCCTCCTCCGATTTCCGAACAATATTTTGAAAAAATAACCCACCAAAGGCTGGCGTGGCGCGGTCAATGAGGTTTCACCAACAATTAGCGCGATTTTAATTAATAATTAATTCTGTTTTTTATTTTACTCGAAGGTGTAGTATAAAGCACTATTTATCACTCGGCAGAAAGTGCGATTCCTACCTCGTGTGTTTTAAGGCCGACGGCCGTTTTAAACGACACACTCGGTAGGAATTGATCACTTTCTCGCCTTGGTGTAAGATGCACTATTATTTATAACAACAAAGTACAAAAAAAAACACACACTTACATATGGGATAGGTATAAATATAAAGTTGTTATATAAAGGCCCTAACTCAGCATAATGCTGGCTAAGCTCCCGTAAGAGGCCTAGCCAGCGCTGGTCTTCCGTTAGGACCCGTACCAGAAGACATCACGAACGGACCTACGCCTACTCTATACATCGATGACTCTACATATATAAAAACTAATTTTATTAACACCACCCCAATTCTTCCCGCGGGTGTCGTAAGAGGCGACTAAGGGATATCAACCGGGAGCGGGCAGCAGCACTTCCTGCAGATAAAATTCTACCACCGAACTGCGATCCCTAACCCGCATGCCCAGCGTGAGGATTATAGGCATTACCCTCCATGAGATATAAGTCAATAAAGCGCTTATCACGGGGAGGCCTGCGTCCAGCAGTGAACCAACATAGGCTGTCGAGGTCGAGGTGGACTCAGTGGACACAATGTCTCCCGTCACCCCTACTCCCCCCATGTAAGGTCAATAGTATGTGGATCTTCCTGATGAGTTAGCTTAGCAATTTTTACCTTGTGTGTTTGTTTAGGTCTCCGAGCAGCAATCTTATTTTAGCCAAGTCAATGAACTTAGCACTCGCAATTCTCGAAATTTGAGAAACTCACGCAAGACTGGATCAAGACCTTTTTCATCAAGATTACCTGCATTCTTGAACTCAACTTTCTGGGTTTTGACTAAAGGTACCTTACAGCTTAAGTAAGCAGCTATATAATTATCATTAATTGTGTATGAATTTGTATATCAATCAAGATGGTACCTACCAGGTCCTCGTCACAACAAAAGTTTTGTGATTGTTTGTCTTAATAAAAACATCCTTCTTTGGTCCTTCATTCTTCTTTGGTAAAAGTAAACGTTGCGCACGTTCCTACTTTAAAAGTTTCAAAACAAATTTCGCATTTCAACACCGATGATTATTTAACGGGCAATAAAATCACCTCATTAATCTCTCCTGACGCCAGGTTATCGCTGGATGGAATAAATTAGACTTTTTACGAGGGCCTTGCGATAAAAATTCATCAAGCCTAATGTGGTAGTAGGTAGGTACTTTTTAACTTATAAAATAAGAGGGAGTAGCTTTTTTATCCTGCGACAGCATTCAAATCGAAATTTGGTCCCCGTGTGTTTCTGGTACCTATATTATTTTGTATGATTGTAAAAACTTTCCCATCAAACCCTAATTTGATTTCGTAGATACCTACTATATATAACCATACTTATATATTTAAACGTACTGGTGGTATGGGTTACCATATATCTACCCACTAAAATTAATAGCGTGGTGGAGTAGCCTCAAGCAAAATATTATGTAAAAAACAATTAAAATGAAGTTTTTATTTACGCTCAAACATCTGTGAAAAAGGCAGTTTTAGGTAATATCTTAGCTGTAGCTCTAAGGTTGTGGACAACATTTGCGTAACCTAGCTTGACGATATTGCAGATAGCTTTCTTCCGGAGCTTAACGGCATTGGCAGTATATTCAGGCAATCTAGCTTTTGCAACTTCATCTGTGAACAACAAAGTATATATTACGCTTAGGAGAACACGATAAATTGTTCTGATATTAAAATCTTGATCAAATATCGTCTACAGAATTTGGCATCGTCTACATAAATGAAATATCTGCCCCATGTTCCGTAACAATAGAATTCCCTAAGATTTGATTTAGTAGACTGGGAATCTTACATTCCCGAATTTAATACACATTCCTCCGAAAAATACGGAAATAATTTCGTCACGGACGAATGGATAGACAAAGGAAATAGAAGTTCCGGTGCATGATTGAATTCTAAAACTGATTCTCGCAATCTCACATTTCCTGCTGTTTCAGTCAAGTTTTGGAACAGACCAACCTACCTACGGGGTAGGCTTAAATTTATTTATTTATTTATTGGCACACAAAACAGAATACCATCAAATATTATACAAATAGAAGAACACAATAATAAGAACTAGACTGTATCCCTAAATATGTGTCCACAGCATGATCAAAAAACAGTTCTACGTAAGCACTTAAGCAGATAGGTACCTATTATAAATTAATTTATGAGTAATATAATAAGCATGCATTACTAATTAAAATTACGAGAATTACACAATTCATAAATCATTAATAAAAAGAAAGTTACTGAAAACAAGGACCACTCTCCTTGAGAGTGGTTTCAACATCTTTTTTAAATTTAAATAGCCTTCTGTTAAAAATATCAATATTGTCACTGTTATTAACTAATTTATTGTAATGATGATCATTCTTGGCTAGCATTTTAGGTAGGTACCTAATCTATATCCGTAGTCTTCGGAAACCCATCGACAGGTACCTACGTTTTTAAATGTCGCTTTGAACTAGTGCTTGTGGTGGATAATATTCAGCAGAAATGAGAATGAGACACTACGTTAAGTGCGTTAAGTGCGAGTCGGAAGCGCGCACGGATTCCACATAATTTTATTGTAAGACCTTGTTTCTTGCCAAATATCATGATTTTAGATCAAAGGAAACTAGACAGGTATCGTACTGGTCTTGGTCCATGGCAAGAATCAAAAATATTTTTTTGTAACTAGGTACACATTAAGGATTTTCGGATTTTTTCCTTAACTTGTGCTATAAGACCTTGCTGCTTGCCAAAATTCATGATTGTAGGTCTGCGGGAAGTACCCTATAGGTTTTGATCCATGGGGAGTATTAAAAGTAATTTTCAAGCAAGGTCTTATAGCACTAATAAAGAGGAAAATCCAGAAACCGAAAATTTGTAGTGAATACACAAAATAAATTTTTGATTCTCGCCATGGACAAAAACCTACTGGGTACCTTACCTACTTACCGTGTACCTAGAATCATGATAATTTGGAAAGACAGAAGGTTACGGAACCCATAGTGCGCGAGTCCGACTCGCACTTGACGTTTTATTTCCTTTTGAGGTCAGAACCCTAAAATGAAAAGAAGAAATTGCTACTGTCGGTAGCTTTTGATCGTTCATCAAACGGTTGAAGTTCTATCAGTTAGGTACCTAGGTATAGTTGTTCTATCTCACGAAGTCCGTTAACTTGCCTCACTACGAACAACTTTGCGCCTAGTTGTTATGCTGACGGTACTCGCTGCCAAAATCTGACGTGAATACAACGAGCACTAGTGACCCGGACCGCGTCTCGGGTGAGACTGATTGCTTCTGACCTTATGCACACTAAAACAATGTGTACCTACATGCATTCACTATGACATACATAGCCCAACGGACTTTGTGAGATAGAACAACTATACTAGGTAAGAAAGGTTCTAATACCAATTTTCAAAGCATCTTGCAGAGCGACGTCCAGAACCACAATCGGATCGGTAACAACTTCGCATTCAATTGTTTCGGGGCCTACTTCGAAGTGGTCTACGCCTTTGTCGTCCTTCTTGATAGCGTAGGTATATCGAGCCGTGTTCAGGACACCTGAAAATTATTTTTAAATATATTTAAAATAGAAAGTCAAACATGTTTGAGTAAAATGCTTTAAATGGAATGTTGAAGAGCTTCTATGGTTAAATATTAAAAGACTTTAAAAATTTCGTGATTTGTTAACACCTGATAATATATCTAAGTATAAAATAATGAAGGTTCCTATCGAATACGTTTAGATGTGACTGTAATATATATCGGTATTCGGATTAGAATCAAAAGTTGGACCAACGAAACATGAACCAAAAAAACACTTACTTGCATCAGCAGTGTAAACACCGGAGAACTCCTTAGAGTCCTTAGTCAATTTAATTAAGATGTCACCGATAACATGCATGTTAGCTTTGGTCTGCAAAACCACAGTCTTGGCGTCTGTGTTCATCCTGGAAGCACAGAATTAAGAAGTTTTACATTACATTCGTCACGAAAATCAAACAAGTCGTATAACAGAAAGATCAATAAAACTGTTCTAGATAGACTGCAGTCCATCTGTAAGTAACTAAAGCACAGAACTCGTCGGCTTCCAAAATAAAACTAACAAAGCTTATGTAGAGCGCATGAAGAAATCCTGATGAATTGTAGCATAAAATATTCACGAACGGATCCACTGAGCGGAGCTTTTGTCTGTGGAACTGCTGTTTATATAACCTCTCTGCTTTTAAATTCATAGAATCTTGCTAAACAGTATTTTTGCTGTGGTTTGTAGGCTCGAGCCTGGAAAACTTTCCACTGTATGAAGAACTAATTGGCTGTTTTAAGTTTGCTAGTACGGCAGAGTTGAAAAATGTATCCAGCCACTTTCCAAAGCCTATGTACTTAAAGTTGCAAACTTTTATAATTATTTACTTTCCTCCGCTTCATGTTTCTATCTTGGGAGAGTGCTACTAAAATATATATTCAATTTTGATACAGAGATACGCGGAAATCGGTTATATTTTCCAGAGAGCAACATTCTAAAGAAGAGGCAAAAGATGCTCAGTTCAATTTCCGGTAGATATTTTGCTTTGTTTAAACATGTTGACGTCAAAAATAACCCAAACCACAAGAGCGTAGGCTGACGAGAACTAGTATTAATAAGTGCAGTAGGTAATTGCATTCAAGTTTATTGATATTTAATGTTAAGGACAAGGTCAAAAAATAAATAATATATCTTACATGATTCATTGCATAAGATTGTAGGACCTACCTTACATCCCTTTCTACCGTTCTTCCTGCCTAGACTTTTATGACGTCAACACCCAACTATAAAGGTAGTCCTATCGTATCGCGTGGATCATAGTTAAGTCTGAATTAGGTTGTTAGTGTGTCCCCAGATAGATTTAAGGTACCCAATACTTACTCGAACCCTGAAATCTTTTGGTTCTTCAACCCAGTGACATTTAGGTTCGCGAATTTAAACTTCAGTCCCATATTTGAGTCCACTTCAAATTCCAGTGAAGGCACAATAAAAGGGTCTATGGCTCTTATGTCGTACTTTGGTATCCCAGCAGCTGTCTTCTCTAGGAACTTTTCCGTACCTTTGCTAAGGCAATCGATGTCTTTTACCGAACATGGCGTTAGCAAGGGCTCTGAAATAAATGATAGATAGATTAGATATCACTTTGCAGAGTCCACAGTCCACACAAAGACAAATCAATATAGAGAGAAATTCCGAGACTCACGGAAGTACAAAACGCTCACGTAAAGTTTGTTTATTTTTATTTTTAAGGAAAAAATTTAATTAGCATTTATTTTTTAGTCATAAACGTATTGTATGTAGTTACATTAGGTTGGTGCAACCTTCAACCGTAAAACCTTTGTTAAAACATAACATAACACATTCAATATTAATGACATTGAAAATCCCATCTTATCAACAGAAAGCAAGGCAGGAGTTAATAAATTGATCAGAGAAAAGGTGGTCATAAATATTCAATACTGTGGACTCTAGAACTTGTGTTAAGTAATCTAAACGTATAGGTGCGCTAAATAAATCAAGTCTCGAGGTGCCGGGGGTTATCGAAGTTTATTGCGGGGACAAAGAACAGAGCACTCTTGATTCTGATTTTCATGTTTACTGAATATTATCGTTTGTATTTAAATCAGCGAAGTTTGGTTTGGTGGTATTTTTGCATTTTGAATGGCGAAATATCCAAACTAAACCTTGGCCCTCTTTGGCTTTTCGGCGAAATACGATATAAACTAGAAAACACATCTGTACCTATAATTACTTACTTGTTACTGAGAGGTTCAAGGATGCATCTGCATCTCTCTAGGTTAGCTTGATATCAGCTTTAGGTAATCTACCTAAAGCCACTTTGCACTAGAAAACAGCATTTTATATCGTGTCTGCATATTTTTGAAAGTGCTCCAATTTAAGTAAGTATATTATTAATCAAACACGGTTCCAAATGTGAGCACAATGTCGATTTCATTTTGTTACCCCTACACAAGACCGATCTCATTCGTTCGTAGGCAATGCATACAACTACGCCAAAATAGAGTTTATATTTTTATAGGAACTCTTTCTAGAGTGTAGTTACTCTACTACTAAGGACCCTAAATCTAATATTATATTTATTAGCCGTAGGAGCACAAGAGACACTTGGTAAAGTTAATTTTCATTTCACATTATAATAGAAATAACTATTAAGACAAACTAAATTATTATAGAACTTAACACAAAACAAAAAAATTAATAGCTGTCTGCTGTAAATGTGTAAATAATCAAATTAAAATTTGATTATTGACAATGCCCATTTAAAAATTATAAAATTAGCCCAGAACAATTATAAAATTTATTACTAGAGCTACTGTAAAAGGGCAACGTCATAAAATTAAGATTCTAGATAAAAATATAAACAAAATATCACAGAAGGGGTAGGTACTAATATGTACCAGGTTCCTATTCCTACCAAGAGTAGCCACCTACCTACTCCGATAATTGTGAGTAGGTAGGTAGGTTAGTATATTTTTTAAGCCTAGAGATTGCAATTATCATAAAAAATATATATAAATCCAAATTTACTCTTATTATTAAGCTTACCTCCTTCCGAATAAACAGAGCCAACAAAAACTGCCACTAACAAACCGCTCCACAAAATCATCTTTGCACTACGCTGTCCCGTGTCCACCAAGTCAATAAGAGCATTAAGAACTGTCGAGACTACTAACGCAATGATACGATAACTAATAATTGCTACAGATTAGTCGATTACTTGTAAATGTTATGTAAATATAGACCAGTAAAGTGTAAGTAAATAATGACAAGCGTCAGTGAATCTCCAATGTTATCATTGTGCATAGGTCACGACTTGGCACCGTGCAGATGATAGTTAAGACTTTGTTTAAACTTAGGAACGATCTTAGTTATAATACTAGTAGGTATAGTATTATAATATCTGTGGTTATAATAAGGTAGCGACCCGCTTTGATGTTTTTTAAACATAGGGGAGAGCAGGTAGCATTCGTACTTACAATTTTTTTGTAATCCAACACATATATTTCACTTTCATCAAATTTATTCAAAATAAAAATACTCGTTGAAATTAACCCAAAATGGATGTTTACTTACATGAAAAACTAGGCCATTGTTCAAACACTATAATAAACCATAATTAAAATTTAGAGGAAATCTTAAGACTCTAAAACCTATGACAATGTGAATCCAAAAATTACTCGCAAGGAGCGAAAACATTTACGACTAGTCCTAAGGAAGCCGGCGCCCGCATAGCCCCGCCCTAGGTCCCTAGGTTAGCCTATGTTTAAAGGCGGGATGCACGCATACAAAATGCGAACGCTTCGACGTGCTTAATTTTGTAGATATGGCTGCTGTATGAAAGCTCTTGTTGTATTAATGGTACCTGCTCTCCCCTACATGATATTCTTTGGTTTCCCTTCGCTTACTTGCTTATTAGACGTTATATCGTCGTCCGGTGGCGGTAGGTACCTAACCTATACAATGTGTCTGGTCACCGGTGTCGGAGACTTTGGGGGGTGAAATACGGTAAATTTTATCGACAAATCACTATCCCAAATTTTTTATACTCTATCCATGATAAAATGGCAGCCATTTTGTTTTCTGTTGCCTCGAAGCACGGGTGCTTGTACTGATTAAGCTATAGCTAGCCATGTAGAGGTCTCAGAAAGACGATAGAGGACTCATTTGATAGCCAATAATGTAGACAATAAAGCAATGATAACATTGTTGCAATTTCTATTTTATAATAGAAGAAACGAGAATTTATAAAACAAAAAAATAGTTTTTTTAAACATTTTTTTGAAATTATTAGCTTTTTCATAAAATCGAAACTGTCAAGCTACATGTTTTTTGTTTTTGAACAATATTACGGAATGCGTGCTGCAAAATAAGTCCTGCATCTTAGCCCTAAGTAAGATAGTTTAGAAGATGTCTGTCTGTCTGACAGACGGACAACAGAGTGATCCTATAAGGGTTCCTTTTTTCCTTTTGAGGTACGGAACCCTAAAAATTATCTTTTAGTCTCCTGAATGCTCTTCTGTTCACTTTGACTTTCGTTTTCGCTTCTCTTAGTTTTCGTTTTATTTTTATGACGTCACTGTTTGGTCCACTATGTATTTCAGCCTGAACACGCGTTTCCTATTTTGTTTCTTGTGTTTACCAACTGACCTTGTGTGCCACGACAGAATTATCGTCACCTGTGGTGGTAAACCAACCATCGTATAATTTGGACAGATGTGCTGCATTTCTACTTAGCTATAATGAAAGTCGGCGCGTAAGTTAGCTGTTACTTACCTACCGTTAATTTTATTTTATGAGCCTTACTTTTTACTTAGATAAGTAGGTACTTACCTCACCTCCATTTAGCTAACGGAGTTAGGAGGCGTAATTTAATGCTCCAAGGGATTAATTTTGTAATGAGTTTTAATCTGTGTTGTAATATTAATAAGCCGAATGAATTGGTAAACAAGTAAGTACCTATTGATATGGATCCGTTGAGCTAGATCTAGATTGTTTGCTCAACTGTTTCAATTGTAAATAGGTCCTACTAGGTCTTCTTGCGTCCTATGAAACACTGTATTTGCTCTGGGCAGATACAGTGTTTCGCCACCTTATTCTGTCGGAGGCTGCATGCTTTACTTCGCTCCAGGTGAGCCCGAGTTGTAGTGCTTCGGCAACGGCAACGACTGTTGGTCGCCAAGTTTGCTTCGGATGGCCACGTTTGCTTTTCTCTGAGGATTCCAGTCCAGATTGTTTAGGAATATGGGTTTCGGGGCGGCGCAGAGTATGACCAAAGTATCCAGTTCCACTTACGGCGACGAATTTGTAGCTCAACGTGGTTTTCATGGTGGTTTTCATGGTAGTTTCAAGGTAGTTCTAATTTATTTCTAATTTAGAATTGTAATTTTCTTTGTTAATAAACTGAATAAGTGTAGGTACTGTACGTTAAGGGATACATTACGGATGTAAGCGGGTTAACTATGAACCTTATTTGTGTTGGAAGAACACCAACGTTTTATCCCTTAACGAGGGACATCTTCAGGGTGAGTGCGGTTCTAGATGCGCGCGTTTCGCATCTCTCCAAGCCACCTCCGAGCGCGCGTTGAGCCCACGACGTGAGCGCCGGGGGTGGAGGTGATGGGGGGTGCGCTCCTTGTTGATGCTGCAGAGCGTGAGAGTCATCTTCTCGCAAAGATCCTACTGTGTTGGGTGTTGGTATTCTCTGGATACATACGGAACTAACAGTATCTACACCCGGCTCCATACTGCTATTCGACTTCTCATTGTTGTGTTGGTGTTCTTCCAACACTATTAAGGTTCGTAAATAACCCGCTTACATCCGTAATGAATTCGTCAAACTACGATAGTTTATATAATGATAACGATAAGGGATACATCAGCTCGTCACAGCTTAGGCATTGCATGAGCTCCACCATACTCCCCAGTAGGCATCCGTTCGCCTGTCTACCGGATTCCCGCCTTCTTGGCTATGTCCATCTGACAGTGACAGTTCATTGGCAACACCTCGACCTACGAGATGACGTACCTATGTAGACCATGATTTTACCTGGACATACACTACAGGCACAATAGATAAATATATTTATCTACTGTGCTACAGGTACTTGCCTAGGCAGGTTCTTTGTAAAGATTTTTGCTAAAATGCATAGTAAGTTAAGTAGGTACTATTAGTACCTATCAAATAATATGTCGACGGTCGATCAAACGCCTGGCATTGAATACGCTGCAATTTGTAAGATATTTGTTACGCCTAATATTCTTGTATCTTCAGCATTCTGTGGGATTTGCAATGGGATTTCAAAAAATATTGCATCTTCATGTTCGTCAATCACAAGTTAGATAAGCCCATGTTTATGGGGAAGATAATAGTGTTATGTGCATCGGATAATGAGAGTGAGGGAATAGAAAGTGCACCTGCGTTTGTGCGAACACTTGTGCACTACACTAGTCCTGCGCACCCGGCTAGTTTTCGTTGAGACTGGCCGAAATTCGGCGGGCATCATAATCGTCACCATGCGCGAGTCGACAAATTCACTTAAATAGCAAAGGTAGTAGGTACTGTGGGCAGGTACATAGGCCCGTTTCCACTCTAATCCACTGTTCAAAATCATTGTTGTTTTTGACGTGACAACGTCTTATAATTCGATAGAGCCGGCTGCACGCACGAAAAAACATGACGTCATGCGGCGTTACCTCGCCCTGAGGCGTTCCATGTAAGGCTTGAAGTGCAAGCGAGAGCGCTCGACATCCGTCTCTCTCCTACTTGAGTGAGCGATGCGTCTGCGTTGTCACGTTCAACTATCGTCAGTAAACCGACTTTACAGGCAACCAATTTTTTTTTTCATTATTACACACTAATCCACCAATGGATTTGATTCCACTTTTGGTTCCACTCTATTCCAACTCTACCTTATTGAGGGATCGTAATTTATCGTATAGAACCAACCCTACGACGATTTAAAAATGTCTTTGCACCAACCCGACTTAAAACATAAAAGAAAAAGATTTTCTCTCAATGCATGACTAACTTTTGGGGTTCAATTAACATTGTTTTGTTAAAAACCCAGGGCAGCCATTGTTAATTTATGAACGTTTCCCGTTTAGTTAATATAGAGTTTAAAACCTTTTTCATTTATTAAGATCTTAGCACTGTTTATTTGCAGAAAGCAAGCTTACTAACACTTGTTATGTAAGTAGGTACGTATAATTTATTGGGATTGAAAATTCCAATGTGCAGCAATTTTTGTACCGTATTTTCCTACTCCTGCAATCATATAATAACCCGAAGGAACGTTTTATCATTAGTCTTACATCTGCGAATTGTTGTTTGGGTAATAACGTTATTAAATACGGCCCTTAAAATACAAAAGCCTTTTAGAAATTCGAAAACCCACAATAAGCACGTTTTCTGCTCCAAATCAGAATAAATTGAGTTCAAATAAGCTTAAAATTTTTGCTTAAAATCAAATGAATCACAGGACGTCGCGTCACAGAAACTTCGTATAACCATTAAAACGTCATATGTGAGATGACGGTAGGTGGATAAATTACTGGAATGATTGATTGCGCGAAACTTTAACTTCAATTAATTTTGTCTGGAATGTCTTTTTATGTAAGTAGATATTTCTCTTTGACATTATAATACAGTGAACTCTACACTGTAAGTATATGCTACATACACAAACAGTGTAGAGTTCATTATACTATAACCACACGCCACAGATAAATATCTTATAACTCGACTTCTTTTTAACGGGCGGACCGCGCCAATACACGTAGCTAGGGAAGCGCATGTGCGTAGTTGAGGGCAAATAAAGTGATAATAAAAATTATTTGAACAAGAAAACTGCGGGAATCACATCCGCAACTCTTTGTGTCTTACGTGGCTCTAAGTAACTACTTAAGGCGCATACCCGACCCACATCAGCGCCACCACCTTATCTTACCACTTTTATCTTATTATTATGTACAAGGAAGGAATTTTCAAAAATCGAATTTGCAGTTTGTGATATCTATCATTAGTTTATTTTTAATGCCTCTGAAAAAGTTTGTTTTTCGTTTTGTATAATGTAGGCAGAGAAGCGAAGTTGCTCTTTTTGCTCACCATCGTGGTTTTGAAAATTCCTTCTTTTAACGTAGGTAATAATAAGATAAAATATGTGATGGCGCTGATTTGGGTCGGGTATACGCCTTATTGAATGTCTTCAATGTGTCATAGATAACGAACATGTATTACTTACGCAGTACTTGACTACAGATAGGATAGACAAAAATACCTTCTGATTCTTTACTAACAAAGAAGATTACAATCGAATAATAGAAATAAACTAGAACTAGTACTTGCGATTAAAACAATTAAGCTAACTGCAAACTGTTGCAAACAATCTACAGGGAGCTGAACTGATCCATATCAATACCAGTCGGAAGCGTCCCCAAGACTGTTTGCCCCGCTGTATGGCAATGCTAATGCGCTGCACCAGAAACTCACCAGTTCTCGGATCACGCGTCGCTTCAACCAGACCAGACGCTCAGAGAATTTTTAAAAACCCTCGGTTGGAGCCTCGGTACCCCACGGACCTAGGGTCTCCACTCTGAGGGGAGCGAATGCGTGGTTCTGTGACAAGTAGCCACAAGTATGCTGGTCTTGACAGAACTTCTGTCAAGACCAGCATACTTGTGGCTCTTGAGATCCTCGGTCAAATTTGCGGCCGTATCAGCCCTCACGGATGACCTCCGACGATGGGAAGGCGCAAATCTACGCCAGTACCCAACACACAATGGACTTCCCCAAGCGCCCCACAAAATGGGCCTCCCCAACTCCCATGGGACTAGTGTCATACCGTCGGACCTCCATCGTCACGCAACAGACCATTCGGTTCGAGAATAGCTGGTACGTTAGCGGTGACAAAGGCCGGCCGGATGATGTCGTTAGGGCTGGCGTGGCGAGATATCCAACTGGCGGCCCTAGTACACGATAATCCGTGACCAAGCTGTTCGACAGCAGTACCGCACTGGCATTAATGAGGCGCGCAAGAATATGCAATACAGTGCCAGTGTTATATGAAGGAAGTGCTTGCAACCAATGTCCTGACTTCCATTTATAAACGGCCAGGCACGATCCGCAGAGCTGGAGCACGTTTGTATCAAACGATTCCGTGTCGTTCAACTCACATAGATTTTTATCATAATGATTGTCAGACAACTTGGATTACCCCCCCCCCCCATTAGCCTATAATCCCCACGCTGGGGCATGCGGGTTGGGGATCGCAGTTCGGTAGAATTGTGCTGCAGAGGGCGCTGCTGCCCGCCCCTGGTCGAAATCCCTTATTCACCTTTTGCGACACCCGCGGGAAGAGTTGGGGTGGTGCAACTTCTAAGCCACCACACGGCATGCATCTACAACTACACTTGCGAGCTTTAAATTGGCATCGCTTCATCGCGAGTTGATCAAAACGAGTTTTTTACAATTTATGTACAATGAACTATAGATTGTGGTATATCATTTGAAAGGTAATTTTGTTACCTTTCAAGTGATATCAAGAAGATTTAAAATTAATAAAATTGGCTACCTAAATTTTGGGAATTATTGCATTCTCTTTTTTATTTCTAAAGCAGTTTTCAGGTCTTTTATCGACGCCGGAGCTGGATTGCTTCCTCGTATCCGCTGTTTTAGCTCGTCCCACATCTGCCAGATTGGGTTCAAGTCAGGAATGAGGGCTGGCCAGTCTAGTGTGGGAATGCCGACATGGAAGACGTCTGTCGGTACTGTCTAGTCACTGCAGCGGTGTGGCAGCGGACATTATCGTGCATTAAATCAAAATTTATCGTCGCCAATAAATCCTGCGTAAGGGAAAACATAACTTAACTCATAGTTCACTGCAAAGAAATTGTAAAAATTCTTGAACAACCGGCCATGAAGCGATTCCAGTTTAAAGCTCGCAAGTGTAGATAAATGTTCACTTATTTCTTCTGACTGATCGTACATATTCCTAGTACTAGCTCTCTGTAACTAACGAAGATCCCTTGCCACCCTCCATCCTCTCTATCCGATACCAATAACAAATGTACCGTGAATTCACCACGTACACGAAATCCAGTGAACAATGTAGGTACGTATCGCTTAGTTCAAGCATTGCAGCCCCTCACGACGCCATACTTTAACACGTTCATGCCGTCAGCTTAAATTCAGGACAGCGTCGAGTGCGTTCTAGATGTGGACAATGGAGGTCACAGATGGCCTCACAGTTTGTAGGATTCACTAGGCTGATGGACGAAGAAATTCATTACCTATTTACTGTAGGTAATGGAATTGTTCGTTCATCTAATCTGTTTAAATCCACGTAGTAGATACACTACACCGAAGTATTAATGTTTTCTTAAGAAGTATTTTCAATCTCGATCTCAAAACATCTTTATGTTAGTATTGCCATTAAATAATTTTTCATCAATGTGAAACATGTTTGATGCACATACAAAATAAAAATTAGGTGGATACTGGAATTAAATTGTAGACACACAGATTTTGGGTTCGGTTATAGAGTAGGAACCTACCCCCAGCGCATTTGAAATGGCTAGGTATTGGATTGTCTATAATTGTCTGAATCTGATCTCTGAACAGCTGATCTGATGATGAAGCTGGAATATGGCCGTGGGACTTTGTAAAAAACGACGCGACGCCATTCAGTTTGGGTTCCTTTAATTCAGCTTGATACGGATCTCAAAACATCTTTATGTTAGTATTGCCATTAAATAATTTTTCATCAATGTGAAACATGTTTGATGCACATACAAAATAAAAATTAGGTGGGTACTGGAATTAAATTGTAGACACACAGATTTTGGGTTCGGTTATAGAGTAGGAACCTACCCCCAGCGCATTTGAAATGGCTAGGTATTGGATTGTCTATAATTGTCTGAATCTGATCTCTGAACAGCTGATCTGATGATGAAGCTGGAATATGGCCGTGGGACTTTGTAAAAACGACGCGACGCCATTCAGTTTGGGTTCCTTTAATTCAGCTTGATACGGACTCCTGTCCTAGATGACACGTATACTGGTTGAGCCAACCAACAGCTTTAATCTTACGTAGGTATAGGTATATCAAGCCCCTAAAGCATCTTACCAACATAACTTATTACAAACAATCAACGTTTATCAAAACCGAAAACCACATTAACATACTGCACATTATCCAACCGAACATTCGGTCGGTTACAACAGCAATCAAGTCGTGCACGGGATTGATAAACCACACATTGGCCTAATAGCATCTGCTTACTGATTATTGCAATGGTGCGAGAACAGAAATGGCCGACATTACGTAGAATTGGGGTGATGAGCACGTACTTAGCATTAAAATTATTGGAGTAAGATATTATTGAAAACTAGTGAGTAATGAATATTTATGCCTGGATCTGTGTTGTTGGTGGGTATGCCATCTCAAAATTACAATGTGTGACTAGCCAACAATAAACCACGAAGTAATAACGCAAAAAAACATACATAATGGTAACACAGGTGATCGGAATGTTGGCTACGGTTTCGGTCAATCAATTAGCATTGCCATTTAACGTGGAAATGCTGCCAGCATTCTAGGTATCGTGACTTCAGGTGACTGCTTAGATTTTTTTTGATTTGTATTACATAGGTACAGGTATTATGATCCTATTTATGATCTGTCCCAATAAGTTGCAATTTTATGGAAGGTTGATAGCATCTGCTTCCTTAACTGCAACCACAAATAAGCACACTCTAAAAATCCTGTTCCCAGAAATTTTCCTTCTTGTTTCATTATGAATAATAAGTTACTGTGTGTTGTTTGAACGGAACCGTTCAAAGGTTATTTATATCCCACGGGAACTGATCTATGGGATAAAAAGTTATATCCGTGCCAAATTTTAATCCTATCCGCTCAGTAGATTTGGTGTGATGAAGTAGCAAACACACCACATTATCCATCCATTCATCAAAACTCTCGCAATTATAATATTAGTGTGTTTATCTGTTTTAACAGCCTAAACTAGGTTAGGTTTAAACAGCCTGACCTAGGTTAGGTTTAAACAGCCTGACCTAGGTTAGGCTTAAACTTCGCCATGCGGTTGTTTCGCGTCCTATTGTTTTGGGTCTTCAAACGGCGAACCGTAATCAACCAGATGGACTCAGTTTTGTGTAAGCAGTGGTTTCGCTATTTCGTGACTACTCCGCTTTCTCATTTCACATAAGCACAGTACACACAAGGAATGAGCCTTATGGCCTAAAGAGTCCACGTCCAGCAGTGTATCTTTAGTGAACTGGTAAACCAGTCCACTGCTGGACGAGGGCCTCTTCAGATAAGCATGATTTTGCGTAACGTTAACTTACAGAAATATTTGAATACTTACCTACAGATAAATAATGTTTGTTTTTGTGCATCAAAACTGTAACATATTTCCACGATTTCACGCATGATAATAATATATTTGATATGGAAATTGCATATTGGTTCAAAGTCAATTTAGCATAAAAATCTGTGTGAGTTTGAGTTATTACGCATCGCCAATTCTAGCGTGCATTGAATCCTAGGAGAGGTTCAACGGGTTTCTCTGGACATTAGTCCAGTCCAGATTATGGTTTCGGCGGATTAGGACCAGTAACGTTGGTCCTAATCCGCCAAAACCATAAGAGCAACATTATATTACCTACATACTTGTTTAGTGTAAATTTTAAGAGAAAGTTTTACTTCGGACCACATAATTTGAAATTCTAAATGAAATTATGCCGTCAACACCACACTGCTAATGTCCGGCATCAGGAATGTGTCATCCTTTACTCGCCAATTATTTGAGGAAAAGTCATTCTACGACCAATCACAACATTCTTCAAAAAGTTATATCAAAAGCTTACACTACTTCTTACACTATTCTCTACAGACCTTCTGTCTTGCTGTCAAAATTTTCGAGAATACTCATGTGATGTAATTATCTCGGAACAGACGTCTGTTCAACGCCTGTATCATCAATTTTGCGTCCAGACCCAGCACAGTCCTTGCTTGTATCCAATAACCCAGTTCAGAGTTGGCTGAGTGCCACACACTAAACCCGAGTTTTTGAATGAAACCCCACATTCAGATTTCATATTCGTAGCTTCATTGATTCTTATCAGGGGTCCAGTTCAGTTTATCCTCATTTGACGTTTTATTTTCGGGGTTAACTGAGACGCTGGGGAGAGTTGGTTTTACGGAATGACGACTTTTTATAACGTTTTTATTCCATCACCATTTGGACGCTTTGCATATACCTACGTTTAAAATCGCTACGGTACCAAAACTGTAGATACCTAGGTATAATTTCTATGTTTAGCAATTCTGTTTATATCAATAACCATAAACATCCACACTTACTACTAAAATCTGTCTTGAAGGAACGGAAATTACCGGTAGATTTGTAGACCCGAATAAAATTTGCGTCATCACGCATTCAGCAAAAATATTTCCGGAAATAAATTAATTGTGATAAGAAACCGCTGGCTGTGAAAACACGTCACGTAAGGACCTGAAAAGGGTGTTTTCGCGAACATTATCCCATATCTCTTAGGGAAGAGGGTATTTTCTTATTATTTTAACCTCTATGTCTCCTTATTGCTCTTATCTATGAGATTAGCTACGTCATTTGATTTGTTGAGGGGATGGTTTTCAGAACGTTGCTGCTGGGGGCTTAAACGATGGGTAAATACTGAGATAAGTGGGTACGTTACACTCTACGTATCCCAAATCTAAATGCTTGACCTAAAAATTTTTGCGACAACTTCGTATTTAAGCATATAATTTAGGCTCTGCTCGGAGCTGATCGACGTAGGAGGTTGCGAGTTCGATTCCAGCTTCGGGACAAATGTTTGTACAATCTGCAGATATTAGTTCAGGGTGTTCTGCTTGTTTTTCATGTATGTATAATAACATACATAAATTAGTGCTTATATCAGTTATCTAGTATCCTTATTAGAAGCTCTGCATATCTTGGGGCTAGATGATGCTGTGTGAATACTTCAGCATTATTTATTATTCATTTAAGCATATATATGTGCATATGCACCCATTTTTAAACTCTGTAGATATTAAATAATAGATTCAGGCCTTACTTTGCGGAAATCCATTGTATAATATTATGATAAAATAATACACTCGAGAGCAATGAATCCGGGTCACTCAAAGAATCCAAAATTTATGAAACGAATCAAAATTTGTTTTTTTTCAAAATGACGAATCAAAATTTATGCTCTACAAGCACGATGGAAGACACAGAGTGTATAGAAGACCAGGGGAAAGATTCAAGCAAGCATGCATCGAAGAAAAAGTAGCCTACGGTGGTGGGTCTGTACTTGTGTGGGCCGGAATTTCCTCTGAAAGTCGCACAGAGCTGGTGATCATAGAAAACGGCTCTTTAACTAGCGTAAGATATGTGGAAGAAATCCTCAACGAACACGTTGGTCCATTTATGGTCAATTTGGGTGAGGATGCTATATTTATGCATGACAATGCCCGACCTCATACAGGTAGGATTGTGAATGACTACCTTCAAGAGATGAACATTACTTGTATGGAGTGGCCAGCGCGCAGCCCGGATATCAACCCGATCGAGCATGCTTGGGACGAGCTAGGGAGATGCGTAAAACAACGAAACCCTCCCCCAATCACGCTTCCTGAGCTCAAAATTGCTCTCACAGAGGAATGGGAGAATATTGCCCAAAATCGTATAAGGAACTTGGTGTACAGCATGCCAAACCGCGTAAACGCAGTAATGGAAGCACGAGGAGGTAATACGAAGTATTGAAATTCAAGAAAATCGTCATAAAGTTCAAAAATTTCATGTTTCCTATTTTTGTTTTAAGGAGAGATCAGCAGTTTTTTTTCTTTATGTAATTTTGTGTAAATAAAATGTATGATGACTCATATTTTTTTAACTTTCATTTAAGGAGTATTAAATTGTCTATTAAATACAATTTATTGCATTAACCTAGCATTCTTACTTTCCGAGATTTTTTGGATTCTTTGAGTGACCCGGATTCATTGCTCTCGAGTGTATTTAGTAACAATTCTGTAGATAGTAAAAATACACATAGAGTGCATAAGGTGCATACGGTTGATGTTATAATAGTTTAACGGCGTCTTCGTCCATGCAGATCGCATGCTGAGGCTTAACAGCCAATGCGATAGTATTACCATGCTGCTTGAAATATTTTCATGTTGTTAGAATGTTACTTAGCTTCTCCCCAAGGGGCATATCACTTAGGCACATAACAGCATCAACATCGTAAAATATCCAGAAATGTTCGTTGTCGTAATAAATGTCGGTCGCTACCTTACAGGAACGTAACAGATATTCCGCGTATCCCGTCCCATTTCTCATCTAATCAGAATATTACATTATTCATGAGCAGGTAGAGAATTAATAAACCTGACAAATATCCTACCAATCAACCTAATTATAACGTAAATCCTATTAAACCAATTATTGGAAACGTAACTCAGAGTTCAACCCATGTCGCGTTATGTGGGAGGTAAAGTACTAATCGGGTTAGCAATGAAGTACATACATTACTTATGTAATGAGGAAGTACCTAATTCTATTTCTAAATGGAGAACCGGGATCTGCACTGACATTTCCCTTGGGAGTGTATTGTGCATTGCCTCCAGGCTCTAACCAGCCCAACTCCGTGAAGTATCGGCGTAGGACTTTTGGTGACTGACAGCTTCATTTCAGCTTTTATGTACTTGTGGATGAGTTTGATGCCTTAATGAGACTCTTCAATCACGTATTTTGTCTGGCCTCCTCTGTGGCCGTGAGGAAGTACTAGGTGCTTACAAAATTATTTTTTGAAAGTTAGGTACCTATTTATAAAACGACAGGACTGGCCTCAGTATTGCAAAATAGAATAATGTGGTAAGGAAGCTTTTGCCCAGCAGTAGAGCTGAAGCTGAGCGAATAATAATTATGATTCGTAGAAGATTAGACATTTTTGAGAAGGAAGCTACGATTGCCCAGCGACTTGGAGGAGTGAAACGCTCACTTTATAATAGCAAAACTACATAAAAATATAAAATGTTTTTAAAAATCTTATTAAAAACAAGCTTTTACTCGAAAATTTGAGGTTACGCCGTTTCGTTTCGTAGTTCCCATGGCCTCCCTCAAGCTCCAACATCAGATCAGCGCGCTGGTCACATAACATTGCTTTGTCACCGAACATAAGTATGCCAAATTTCAGGTCAATCCGTTTAGGATAACTGGTCTAAATTTCAGTTGCAAGATTTGTCGTACACATATAGGTACTCGCACCGTACATACGAGTACATAAACGGCAAGTTAAATAAAAGCTTGTCGTTAAAAAAAATCTACGACTACGAGGTTTTGTTTCTCGGCGTAGACGCGTAGCAGCTTGGGGCGTAGGTAGACGAAGACTCCACGCCTCTACGCTTAGACTAAAGTAAAAGTCTATGATGTAACAACCAACGATGATGATGCCCTAGCCAAATCTTGGCCACGGTGGCGGCGACCAGTCTCACTAGAGATTAGCTATGTGCGCAGGACATACTATAATACACAAGAGTATAAAGTACATTGACGACCTCTGTGGCGCGGTGGGCGAAGGTCCGCCTGCGACGCAGGAGGTTGCGGGTTCGATTCCCGCCTCGGGACAAATATTTGTACGATCTGCAGATATTTGTTCAGGGTATTCTGGTCGTTTTCTATGTATAGTAAAAAGTATCTATCTACGTACTCGTATATTATTATGTATATCAGTTATCTAGTACCCATAACACAAGCTCTGCTTACCTTGGGGCTAGGTAATGCTGTGTGAATTGTCCAGCATTATTTATTTATTTATTATTTACATATCATAGTGCACAAAAGAGCCTACACAGGTGCGCTCTCTTTTCCCTCACTCACATTATCCGAGGGGACGACAGACCGATACGACCAAGTAGAGGTCAGGCGCAGGACCAACGGCTTAGCGTGTTTTCCGAGGCTCTATTTTTACCATTGGCTTTATTCTTGTCGCAGAGATTCGAACTTGATTGAAGGAAGGCCAATACCCTTCTCGTTGGGTCATTTGCCAAATTCGTTTGGTCGCCGCATCTGATAAAAATGTATTTTGCCAGTCGTGCGGTCTTGATAAACCATATTACTAGTTGGTAATATTGCATAAGGTCGGCTATACTTGTACCTAAGTCTAAGTAGTATAGGTAATTTAATATTAAAAAAAAACATACAGCCGAATTGAGAATTTTTTTCATTTTAAAGTCGGTTAAAAATCTAATAATTATAATCTTTTTAACCCCCGACTCAAAAAGAGAGGGGTGTTATAAGTCTAACGTGTCTGTCTGTGGTATCCTAGCTCCCAAACGGATGAACCGATTTTTATTTAGTTTTTTTGCGTCATAGATAATTTTATCCCGAGTGTTCTTAGCTATGTTTCATGAAAATCTGTCGGAGGGTTTTATAGTGCATTTTACACCAAGGCGAGAAAGTGATCAATTCCTAGGGCCGAGGGCCTTAAAACACACGAGGTAGGAATCGAACTTTCTGCCGAGTGATAAATAGTGCTTTATACTACACCTTCGAGAAAAATAAAAAGCAGAATTAATTATTAATTGAAATCGTGCCCAATGATGTTGGTAAAACCTCATTGACCGCGCCAGCCTTTGGGTTCTTTTTTCAAAATATTGTTCGGAAATCGGAGGAGGCCTAATGGACTTGGAGTAAAAACTTTTTGTCGTTTGACCGAACGAAAATAACCATAGCTATCGGCCGATCTTTTAGAAAAAAAAAAAAATAACACGTTAGAAATGGATTTCCATACACTTTTTCTTCCCGCTAAAACACGTGAGAAATTAAAATCCATAGAGTTTTTCCTCCCGGTTTCTTATGGGCCTGCAAAGACATACTTTCTATTCTATAAATGGAAAAGAAATAGGCAACTTTCCGAGCAGGTGTAGTAAAAACTATATTTTGCTTTCAAATATAAGTTTAAAATGGTAATTTTGTGAAATTGCTAGCTATCGCCGTCGTCGCAAGCTTTCGTAAATATCGAGAGCCCTTAACCAAATATCGATAATTGGATATTAAAATCTCCTTACCGTGAAGGGGTAGTACTTATTTCTACCTAGCTGGCATTAAGATCTTTGGTAGAAAAGCGAAGATATCGTATTAAGTCTGTAAATTAAAAGGCATAAGATTCAAATTGATTTCAGCAAGTCTGAGGCAAAAGTTTGTAGCAACAACGGCTACCTACGCGTACTACTTGTAATAATAAAATCTACCCTTCTACCTAAATTTTACAGTAACATTAAAGACTTTGCTATAAAATAAATCACACTTCTATTATAAATGCTAAACTTTGAATGTTTAGATATTTTGACCTCTTCACATCAAAACTACTGGACGGATTGCATACAGATTCTAGGCCTGGAATAAAACACAGGCTAGGTACTTTTTATTCCAAAAATCAGTTCCCATCTGATAGAAATAACCATTAAACGATTTCATAGAACAAACGCGTGCGAAGCCGCGAGTAGAACTGAATTATAAATATATTTCTTCTTCAAATTCAACTCAATCAAAAGAGAAGGGCTTATTTGCGTCTCTTTTTATTTTGGATAAATGGAAATTCGAAAATATAAAACAATTTTAAACAGTAATAATAAATTCAATAAAATTATGCGCCAGTCCTGAAAAGTAGCATCCGAGTACTGAGGTACACGTTATAGGCTATTCGGGAGAGCCCTTCCCCCGTCTCGTCCCCTGCCCCGGCACGATAGCCCTGTCAAATGGCCTTCGTCGAACGACTGTATGCATATAGGTAGGCTGTGGTATCATCATACATTCTCGAGGCTTCCGTCGACTGGGACCACCAGGTACTGGGACCGCGGTCCCAGTCGCCGGATAACATTTTTGAATCCGTCGACTGGGACCGCCAGCCACGAGTAGTAAATTGTACAGTAGTCGTCAAATACAGAAGCGAAATAAATACGAGAATGTTTAAGTAGTTCAAATATAATCCCTCCTCTCTATATTCTCTGAAGAAGTGGTCATTTTGCGTAGTGGATATTATTACCAATGCAGTAGTTATTTAAATCCGCCGAAACCCTTACATTTGGACACATCAACCTACTGAAATACATAATCATTTCTAATGCCTAAATTATTATAATTACAATTATACGGTGTGTCCCACTCTGCTGAATATCTGGTGTTGCAAATTATTAGCAGAGGCGGTACAAAGTTGGAAGTTATTTACTTGGAGTAATTTTAATTAGCGGATATGAAGAAGTTTGCAACATAATGTAGGAAGCTTAATGTTTGGTAAGTAATTTCTTTACTACTATGTGGAAACATCTTTGTTGAACTAACATGTTTATTAATATAACAATAAATATAATAATTAAACGCATTAACGTAGATTTGGGTTCTATAAAAACATCTTTAATTTCAGATAAATATAGTTGATAAAAGTAAAAAGTATAAAAATAGGCCTAGTATCAGTAGTCCGATGATTTAGTCCGATGATCGGACTGATGAGACTTTTAGTTTCATCAGTCCGATGATCTGTATTGATCAGCATCATCGGACTGATGAAACTAAAAGTCTACTGAGCCTTTTAGTCCGACATTTAACACATTACGACTTTTTGAGAAAATATTAACACGTTACGTTAATGTCTACATATTTTAGTGAAAAACATGGATCCATATTCGACCTTATGTAAATAACATCTTCGCAGAACTGAAAACCTCTTTAAAAATATGCCGACCATGGAATTTAGCCCTTCAAAGGCACGAGTTATGTATGGTATGCCAAAGACCCCAAAACTCTTGAAAACACGTTCGTCTACGAAATATTTTGCCCAACATTCGGGGGGATACAGGTACGGAGGCATTTTATTATGGGCATGACTTTTACGCCATTAGATTATTTTATTCTCCGTGATCGTTGTAGGTTCAAATTAATTGTTTTATATGTGTACCTGAAATGAAAAGGTATTCGTAAAAACAACATTGTTTAATAAGGGCATAGAACGTCGTAGAGGGTCTACGGCAGAACTTTCGTAGACCCTCTACGACACCGCGTTAGATGGAGGGTGACTGGTAAATAGATAGTTGAATTAGGTACTTAGTACAAATATTGATTTTTTCGGTACTTCATTATACTTCGCTAAGCCATCAGATTAAGTTAAATCGTGGTTGGTAACTTAGTTACGATAAAGTTGTTTACCTAACTATTTAATTGAAGCAGTGCTGGCATTGTTTTTCTTAGCCGCGGTCGCAACATCGTTCTATTGTAAATAAGGTTGTGCTTAAAGAAACGAAAATGGGAAAAAGGAGCCAAAAAGCAGAAACTATCTAGGTAATTTCAATCTGAGATATCAAAATTTTAAGTAAAAAATTCTTTATTTTCGTAAATAAAATAAATGTAAATGTAATGTATTTTACGAAAACTCCAATTCTTAAAATTAAAATAGAAATGGGAATAAAGTGATATTTTTGATATAAGTCATTTAGATATGTATAATAAAGCAGAGAACTGACGAAGAAATCTTTAGTCTGTTGGTTGTTCGAAAGACGAGAGTTGAAACAAGATTCGAAAGAAATCATGTTTCTCTCAAGAAATCATCTAACTCTCTTTGATCTTCCCTTCCTCTCACAAAGTACAAAGCAATCCAGATTATTTGTCAGCTTGTTACCAACCACTACCTTAGCAACATTCGATAATGACCAATCAAATAACAACGGAATCAGAATCATCCTATTACTGGGAAACCGACCGTCTGATTCGCAGCCTCCATAATAGCCAGCTTTCCTGTTGAGCAGAGGGCTTACCTTTGTGAGAACTCGTGATGTGGTCAATAATGCCATAAGTGCCATACTGTAGCAGAGAGATACCTAACATAATTGTGTTACGTAATACTGGCACGTTGTGAATGTAATCACGTGCGCGTACGTAGTGATCACGTTACTGGAGGTTTACTTTGAAAAAGGTAAAACGAAAATTCGTTTCAATCCAACATGGTTATTATGGGGTGAACCTAACGGGTTTGGTTGTCAAACTAGTGCTAGATCTTTGTACTCACGGGATCCCCGTGGTAAAAACTCAAATTACATAAAATTCATTTTTTTTTATTTCCTTAAGGTGAAAACACGATTACAAAAAAAATACCATTAAAGAAAATCGTGTAAGAGCACTGTTTTGCACCTAAATTGGTCGAGATCTCTGGCAAGAGAGGTCGAGGGGGGGGGGGGGAGCGCTCCCGAGTTACTAAGGCGGTATGCAACTCCGGAGCGTCCCTCCCCCGTCCCGTCCCCTGCCCCCGCACGATTGCCCTGTCAAAACCACGTCAAAATGCCTTCGTTGAACGACTGTATAGGTAGGCTTTGCTAGTACTATACATTCAAGATGCCATTTTAATAGATGTGCCCCTCTGATATCTCTGGAATCCCACTTCCTAGCTTAGTACTTAATTGCGTAGTGACGTTGTATTTTCAAAGTTGACCTTCAGAAACCTTTTCGCTCCTTGTCACATTTATCTACTGTGTCCTTGTCTTGTCTGTAAACCCGAGCTTGTAATATTAATGGAAAAAATTTGTATTGTAAAATATTCTTCGAAATCACTCTTTGCCGATACTACATACTAAATATCTAATCCTAGATTGAATATCTAGCGCAGCGATCAGCGCAGAAATAGCAGCAACTCAGCCTTGCAATAAATAAACTCATAAATGTCAATATTTAGCGGTGTAAAGTTGCGAGAAATTTTCTGGTCGTAGCCAACCCAAAAGCACTCATAGAGTGTGCTAGCGCCCGAATATGCTGTTTAATGAATTTTAATTGAAATAATAAGCAAACTTCGTAACAAGGGGTCACCTAATGGCATAGGGCTGTTGGTTCAAGTGACATTAAAACAACATTGTGATATTTTTGGATAATAAAGACTGTTTTAGTAAGGCGAGGGAAAATTTGATTTTAAAGCCAATGAAAAGTAAACAAAGTATGGTTGCAAAAGAAAATGGAAACGTAAACTTCTAGTTAGGTATCTACTCGGCTATCTATCTACAATAAGGCTGAGCGCAGACTTGAGTCACGACAGTTTTAAGACAGACTTGTCTCACATAGACAAGTCTGTCTTAAAACGAAAACAAAACTGTTTTGTCTACGACACGTCGCACACCTAAAACGAAACTGTTGTGTCTCAGGGTTGCCAGATAAAAGCTAACTCAATTCGCCTAATTTTGCCTACCGAGTAGCCTAAATCGCCTAATATATTTTTTCGTACAAGTAGCCTAATTCGCCTAAGATTTTGAGCTATGGATATTTATCCCAAACTAAGAAGACACGTAAAAAAAACGTAAAACAAAAAAAAAATGTAGGAACTTCTGCAGCAAGATATGGTTTTATTCCTCTTGTAATAAAACAATGACTTCCTGTAGAAGTTCACCATCAATTTAAGCGGGAGAATCTTCATTCCTCGAAGTGGTGGCGGAAGTAGATGATCCAGCTGAATCAATCGGTCTTCTTTGATACATTTTTGAGTTGTAGTAGCCAGTAGCCTAAATGGCTACTGGTAGCCGATTGGATTTTTTGTCGCCATTTGACCCCCCAAGGTAGCCTAAATGGCGATAATTCGCCTAATCTGACACCACTGTTGTGTCTATTACGACATCGCGCACCGTTTGCGTCCAGTGTGACCATTTGTGGCAGATTTCTGCCATTTTGGCAGATTTGGCCATGGAATTTTCAGTTTGGCATATTACGTTGACGAAATAGAAGTGTGGCAGATTTTGACAGATTTGGGAACAAAAACTTTGTGACCTTCTTATATAATTATTTTGGAGATTATACGTATACAATAAAATTAAATTTTATAGTAAGACCAAAAAATTATGGATATTAAATTTTGTTGGAAATAATTTTACCGACACCTGGCAACTCCTAGTCCGAGGTAGTCCTTATGGGGAATTCCCTTATAATGTTTGTTAATACTTCTACGCCATGTAATCATCAACTGTAAATTCTCTACGTTAAGGTCCAAATTCTTATTTACTAGGTACCTTAAAGTTCTAATAAGTACATCACACTAATATTATAAATGCGAAAGTTTGGATGGATGGATGGTTTGTTACCTCTTCACGCCAAAACTACTGAACGGATCGAGCTGAAATTTTGTATACAGCTAATTATAATCCTGGAATCAAACATTGGCTACTTTTTGTCCCATAAATCGGTTCCCATGGGATAGAAATCACCTTTTAACGTTTTCATAGAAAAAACACGTGCGAAGCCGCGGGCGGCAGCTAGTAATATTATAACTTCAATAATTTCACTTAATATTATTTTAATAATTTTACTTGCCATTTGTACGATTTAAATCGTACAAATGGCAGCCCTGGGGGTACGTCACTAGACTGTTTTGTCTTTGATGTGCGCGCCCGCATACATACAAAAGGGAAGCCGACAATCGTTAGTAAGACTTGTCGCCGTGCAGTTCTTTTAGGTATTAGACAATTTTGTCTATGAGACGTTTTGTTCGAAGTGTGCGCATCTTCATACATTTTGTGAAGCAATAGTCTGTCTTAAGACTGTCGTGACTCAAGTCTGCGCTCAGCCTAATATCTCACTTTATCTCCTCTCGTGATCCGAAAGCTGGCGAGTATCTGACGCAGCGCATCAGCATTGCTATACAGCGGGGCAATAAATAAAAATAAAAATAAAATAAAAATTGTTTATTTCAAGTACATGACTCTTATGTCATAAGACATTTAAAATACACAATAATAATAGAATACAATGCAGCCAGCGCGTATCGAGGACGCTTCCGATTGGTATTGATATGGATCAGTTGAGCTACCTCTAGATTGATTGTTTGCAACAGTCTGCAGCTCTGATTTGTATCTAGTTTTTATTGTAATTTTAAAGGTAATTTTGTGGCATATACTCGTACCTAGATAAAATGAAAGATGAAGTGAGGACCCACCTCTGTTAGTTTTATTTATGATTGCCTATGGCCAAATAGGTACTCTGAATTTATTTCTTCTTTCATGAATTTATTGGATCGTAAGTAAAATAAATAGTATGTTTCAATAAAATGGATATTCTTTACGGGACATCGAATTCTGATATCCGTTTGAAACGGGCCTTGTTGGTATTTATGATGTAAAATTATTTTTGCCATTACATCTAATGGTTTAGTAGCCTCGTGGTGATACACTTACCCTATTTCTATAAATTATAACGTGAAAATCGTACTCAAGTATTAATTCGTTTAAAATTTAATTTATTTAGGGAGGTTGCGGGTTCGATTCCCGCCTTGGGACAAATGTTTGTACGATCTACAAATATTTGTTCCAGGTGTTCTGGTCGTTTCTATGTAGGTATAATAAAAAATATCTATCTATGTAATGTATTATACTAGTAGTTCTACGAACAGTAGACGTCGCGAACACTAACTTTTTTCAACAATTAATTTATTTATTAATGCACTAAAGTAATTTAAAACGGGATATTTTGGTAGGTAGGTTCGGTAGGTATATTTTGAAAATAGTCGAAATGGTTACCCTTTCAACGTAAGAAAAATCCTATGGGTAGGTAGGTAGTGTATCTACACTTTACCTACCTAAATAGATACCCAGGTAGGTATACCCAAAAATCAAAAAAAACCCTTATGAGTAGGTAGGTACCTAAATATTGGTTTACTCTAGTGTGGTGTGCATTGAATTTTTGAACGAAATGTTGCACAAACACATCAACCATTACACCAATTGTCCATACAAAGTACCTAAGTTACGTTCCTCAGCAAAGCTCGAAATTCTGTACCTAGTATCAATAGATGGCGTTGATCCATCAGCGCCAAGTTGTTGTTATTATTTAACCGACGACGACGGTGTATGCAGTCGCGCTATTTCATGAGACTCTCGATGTGTTACAAAGATGTTCTAATAGGTGGCGCTGTACTGTAAATGCTCTCTTGCATATTACGCATTTTGCGGAGCTATTCTGCTCCCGAAAATCCTCATCCGATCTTTACCAAATTTTTATAAGAACAGTTTAAAGTTATTACCTTTCAATTAAAAATACAATCATCAAAATCAGATCTCTTAAAGCGGAGATATATCCAAATCAGCCTTTTTGCCTTATTGTGGAAGAAGTACGCTTAATCAAAAAATCCCGACGACAATAAAATTCTATAAAATCATAGAATCTGTACACAAAGTTTCGTACCGATCGGTTGTAAAATACGACCTGTAGAGGAGTACGGACACACTGACAAAAACGCTATTTTGGCCAGACCTGAAACGAAGACTTTCGTTCACATCGTTCACGACGTCAATTATGTATATCAGTCCTCTAGTACCATAACACAAGCTCTGCTTAGCTTGGGGCTAGATGATGCTGTGTGGATTGTCCAGCATTATTTATTATTATTATTATTATTTATTTATTTTCTAGGCTACCTACCTATTTAATTTTATTTCGATTTTTAACATAACTTCATATCGATTTTCGGAAGTTGGTTTTTTTGGGAGCGCAGCACGAATCCAGTCTTCCGGGGGCTGGGGGCGTGGGGGGAGTGGGTTCCGGGGGCTGGGGGCGTGGGGTTCACAGCCCCATACCCTTACTATAATCTTCTTAAATCTTCGTTTCACCGTATTCAAGACTATATAGGTATGTACCTAGTACCAGTTGAGTTACATGTAGATTGTTTGCAACAGTCTGCAGTTAGCTCAATTGTTTCAATTGTAAATACTAATTGTAATTTATTTCTATTAGTTGATTGTAATTTTCTTTGTGAATAAAGATGTTATCTCAGTACCATACATACTGTCAGGCTCTTATCTAGGTTCAATGTCCTTCTAAGAATATGGACGCTATTCACATTTCCAAGTCGTAGGGCAAAGAGGACACTACGATGCCTATTCTTACATAATTTAACCAGTAAATTGAATGTATGGATAAGCTTACTTTTCAGGGAGTGACATAAGCTATATTTTATTCCGGAATTCCCACGGGAACGGGAACTACGCGGGTGAAACCGCGAGGCAATCGTCTAGTTTGTTTAGTTAATAATTATTCTGCAATGCCTTATACATGTCATCGAAATCGATGAGGAGGCCTTTATAGTTGGTTTACATAATCTTTTGGCCCCTGCGAAACAAAACGATTCACAATCACTACCTGAAAATTTTCCTGTTAAATAAATACCCTACAAACCCAGTACTCAGGTACCTATTTACATAGCGTCTGCGATTAACCAATCTAGGCAGGTGCCTAGTGAGTAGGTAGGGACGCACGTTGGTCCACAACCTGCTTGAACCAAGTCTAATCAAATTCCATGATAATCCCTTGTGACAAACGGACGTTACTCTGACTGACTATTGCTCGATATTGCCTTGTCATTGTTTATTAATAACTAGCTGTTACCCGCAACTTCGTTTGGTAGGTAGGGTACATTCCTTACTAAAAGACACATCAGTGAACAGAAAAAAACATTTGCCTAGAAAAAGCGAATGCATCTGTGACTTCTTTCACACGAAGCATATAATATTATATATTATACTAGTCGATTGCCTCGCGGTTTCAGCCGTGTAGTTCCCTTTCCCGTGATAATTCCGGGATAAAATGTAGCCTATGTCACTCCCTGAAAAGTAAGCTTCCTAACGGTGAAAGAATTTTTCAAATCGGTCTAGTAGTTTCGGAGCCTATTCAATACAAACAAACAAACAATCAAATCTCTCGCAACTAATTGTATTATTTCGTTTCTTTGCTGGAGAAAAACATTCTGTTTAATTTTCATATTTTACTAAGCAGATATATTATGACAACATCACAAATTCAATCACTATTTTGACAAAAAAAAGACATCATTGCATAGACGGACTTTTTATCTATGTGCTGGTTTCTCGTTGGACGTAGGTGTAAGTTATCAAACCCTTCTTTAAAAGCTAAATCAGGGACGAAGCCCTAAAAAGAGTAGCCTATTGTTTAAGTTAGGCTACATTCTAAGTGTATGCTGAATTTTATTAAGATCTCTTTAGTAGTTTTGGAGTTCCTTGGTAACAAAAATTTCACATTTCACAAACTTTCGCATTTATAATATTAGTAGGATAAGAAGAAGGGCAGATGTCACTTCACTGGGCTCGTTAAGGCCTGTTTAGGCAGGGGGATAAGGCTGCCTTTGCCTTGCCGACAACCGCTGGGGTAAACGTGTTCTTGAGTAGAGACCGCGACTAGGCAAACGTAGTGTAGGACGCCCTCCAGCCATGCGGGATGACGATCTGCGAAAAACTGCAGGCAGATGCTGGATGCGACAAGCTGAAGACAGGGCGCTATGGCGCTCATTAAGGGAGGCCTATGTCCAGCAGTGGACTAATATAGGTTGATGATGATGATGATCATCATCAACGTGTCGTGATACGTACAGTCGAGTGCACGAAACGCATAGGTATCTACTCTAATTCCTCGTGATAGCGTATCCCAGTTAGCTCTGCTTGTTGTCCTGTCGCTCTGCGTTTTGCAGGCTGTTGAACAACAGTGCAGCCTTACAATATAGGAACATGCGGGGCTCGTTCACTCTATAACGGGTTGTGGGATAACTGTTTGTTCGATAAATTAAAGGCAAGGAAGATATTATCTACATACAGGGTGACTGGAACTCAACCCGCCATAGCGAAATCGCAAATAGAGGAGGTCATTTGCTAATTATTGGACCTTACTTTCCCTTACTAAAGTTTTATAGATTTGGTGATATATAAATTTTTATACTTTATTGAGATTTTTCCAAAATTTGACCTTCAAGCATGCGTAACTTTTTTTTTCTTTTCAATGCAGTATTTTTTTAATATTGCAGTATTAATTTCTTGGTAGTCATAAACATTTGTGGTTAAAACACGTCGGAACTTCCCTCAAACTAGGATCGAAAAATAAGATATTACGCTTTACAAAAAAAACTAACTCAAAAAAAGAAATTTACGAAAAATGTATCCTGAAACAATAAAAATAAAACTAAGGTGTATAATAATTTATTTTACCCTAAGTTAATTCTCTGGTTCGTCACCTTCGATTCGTAGGTTATTACTAATTATTTGGTTCCAGTTTCTTTATAAACAGTGTAGTTTTCTTGTAAATAAGCAAACCTTGATTTTTGCGCCTGCGCCGTACCAAAAACGTATACTCTGTCCCACTCTTGTGAACGCGAAATCCTATGCCTATCCTTTTCACAAAATGGCGCGCAATAAACTAATTAAATTATAATAAATTGAATTAAAATCAAATTGAAATTAACACACTCAACAGAAAATAATATGATCCTTTGTCCAGTGCTGCACGAAAAGGCTGTCTCCTGTGTTGGTGTGAGTTATCAGCGTGTACTAAACTAAAACGTTGTTCTGTTTTATCTACTTGCTATTCTCGTTCATATAGCTACGAGCGCTTTCTCTAACGACTCTGCCAGTGTCAGTATCTGTCTTTTTGCAAAGGACATTTTGTTCGAAGTTCCTGTTTCATTTTGCGATCTATTATAGCCAACCAACAACTGCTCTTTACCGGCGGTTTTTTTGTTTATTTCACCCTCCGATCCGGTATTAGGCGTTTTCCTTTCGTTTTAATATATTTTTTTGCTTTAATATTTTCAAGGTATTTAATCCGGCTTTATTTAAGGGGTAAATTATTAATGATTATAGAAATTATGGAACCTTTTCGCGAAGACGCTGGCTGCATTGCCCCGCTGTATAGCAAAGCTGATGCGTTGCGTCAGATTCTAACCTAGTAAAAATGGGCCTAGAGTTCTAGAGTTCTACCACTCTGTTAGACGTGTCGCATTCTATTTTCAACATGCTCGTGTTGGCTAAAAGCCAATGTGAGGTTGTGACCAGGAAACCCCACATCTCTTACGACCACTCGAATATCTATAATTTATGTCTAGCTGTCGACTTTCTGGGACTGGAAAATTGTATCTTTATAAGGATATGCGAGTGGGTGCTTTACTTTTACTTGCTTCTTTTACGATTTGGCCATTTAATTTTAAGAAGTTAGTACAATTAACGAGAAAATATTTAAACGGTGTTGAATGTCCAAAATATTATATTATATATCGGTTATAAACCTATCTGCCAACTTTATTTCTGAGTATTTAATCCATAAAGAAGTAGAAGTGGCATAACACAGGCTAAGTAATAATAATTTTATTCTTAAAGAGCTCTTTCAAAATAAAAGTTAATTATAATTAAATCGGTAATCCGGTTTGCCCCGTTGGGTTAATTTCAATAAAAGCATTACGACGGGGATTAACATTAAATTAAACGGGCATTATTCTGGAGGTGAATAAATTTTACACAGTTTTTTTATCTCACATTTAAAAATACATATATTTTCATATATTTGCTCTTACATCATTTCACTTTTTTTCTTTTTATATACCTACTGTATGAATCCACTACTATTTTGTTAACAAAAAGAAATAATGTAAAATTATTTGGTTTTGTCACAAATTATGTTGGTACAAATGTTATAAACAGAGAAACAAAATGTACCTACGTGACATGAATACGAGTTAGGTACGTAGAAAACTACAACTACTTACATACTTTTTGTACGTACGAATAAAAAATTAACTACACAATTAGCAAGCTCTTAAGTTTCCCAGTACCTCCTTCAATAAAAACAGGATAAGTACGACAATTACCCTAAACAAACAAAAGCTTATTATACCCAAACGAGTAAATAACAAATTTTATCTATTCCCGGATATTATAGACTGGCTTCAAAGAAACCACATCAGCCGCGAACCGGATTATTAACAAACCCTTTCCGGACTGCTATTAGTTCCTGTGTAGGACTTTGAAAGGTTAATGTTTACAGGAACTGTTGTTGATTATAATGGGACTTGCATAATATAAGCCCCGCAAGTTGATATTGCGATGGAACCTTGTCACAATAACAGCTGCGTGACGTCATCCGTCGCAAAAAAGTACAGACACAGTAGATAAATATACAGTAGAATGACTCAGCCGTCTCTTTGAACTTTATACCTACAGTTGAGCGGAGCGCTAGGGTTGGTACCTACAAAAAGTAAAACAGAGGTGTTAGGTCTTTTATATACGAGTATAATGTAGAATACATTTAGACCGCAAATTAAGTTGGTAGGAAAAAATAAGGGAATTTCAGAAAAAAATAATATGGAGGTCTAGTATGGAGTCGGATTACTGTATATTTATCTATTGTGCTGACGGTTCGACGTCGACTACGTCACGAAGATGGCCGCCAATCGCAATATCAACTTGCGGGGCTTATATTTATTATTATGCTGTAGGTAAAGGTGCTATTATGGTAGATGTGATGTGGATGAATATGTGCAGCTGTGGACATCCATCAGCTAATTAATAAGGACGGAAGGTACATTAGCAAACTGAATACGACGATAGTCTAGTGATAAAACTCCATGAGCGTGTCGAAACAGGCAAATCAGCACTGCTACGAAAAACAACGCTTGTGGAGATATCTTCTCATTGCCTTTGAAATGGATAAACGTAGTCGTCCACACAATAAAGCATGTAAAAAATTAAATTACGTTAAATACTTGAGAAAAAAGTAATTCATTACTTGAGATACAAAGTTGTATCACTAGTTCCATAGATATCACGGGGGCATATCCTCATTTTTCTTTAACGGTACTAAGGATACAAAGTTGTGTCACTTGTACCATAATAATAAATAATAATAATGCTGGACAATTCACACAGCATTATCTAGCCCCAAGCTAAGCAGAGCTTGTGTTATGGGTACTAGATAACTGATATACTTAATATAATACACTACATAGATAGATATATTTTTTATTATACATAGAAAACATCCAGAACGCCCTGAACAAATGTCTGCAGATCGTACAAACATTTGTCCCGAGGCGGGAATCGAACCCGCAACCTCCTGCGTCGCAGGCAGACCTTCGCCCGCTGCGCCACAGAGGTCGTCATTTCGGTCGAATGGTACAAATCAATGGTACTTCTGACACTACAATTTGACTTTTTTACTGGTACTGGCGCCAAAACAATTTGACTTTTTTTCAGTTTCACCAAATCTTTACCATGCTTGCCGTGAAAACTTGAAATACGAGTACGTATTCCGATCCACTAGAGAAACAAACTAAGATACGCGTAGCAATCTAAACCCGATACAACTTAACGCCCTGCATAGAGAATTCACCTGTGCCTGCACATACTTGTGCACTATAAAATGAACCTCGTTGCGACTGGCTCCATAACCGAAAATTCAGCTAGGGGACATGATGCCCCGCTTTAACGACGATTTTTAAGTGTTCTATCATATTTAATGACGTATTTGTTTGGTTTGACCACCCAAATAATCTTTATTTAGCCAGTGAGCATACATAAAAAAACCTAAACGAAAATCAGTTCATCCGTTTGAGAGCTACGATACCACAGACAGATACACAGACGGACACGTCAAACTTATAACACCCCTCTTTTTGCGTCGGGTGTTAAAAACTATCGTTGTAAGGTTCATAGTTAACCCGCTTACATCCGTAATGAACACAACGAAATGTCGATGAATACATTGTATGTTAGTAAAAGTCTACCATTACAGATATTCTTTCAAGTTCATAGAATCCAATAGCGCAGTAAGTAGCACTTGATCTATCGATATTTTCAAAGAGCTTCTGTCCGAGCTCCGGTCAGTACAGTGGGGTGGCAAGCACCCTTCAGCGACTTTAGACAAGAACTCACCTACTATCACAAGAATCCATCTTTCATTTTGTTTTATATAGAGTTAGCTTCCTCAGCTTGCATCGCCCGTTTTCTTGCTAAAGTTCGCTTAGATGCCGTGGTTATGTGTAAAAAGGTAACTGACAGTGACAAAGTTATTTTCGCGATAATGTACTAGTCAATGAATTTTGGATTTTTCGTCTATTCTTACAGCAAATGTTAAACCACCGAATCCGAACTAAACTACACATTTTATAGTGGTCTAGTTAGACAGAAGGTTCTACTTTATTTAGTTAAAAAACACCAAAAGTATGTTTTTTTTGTTCTTTTAAAAGCAGTCCACAGCCATTCAAGCATCTATTTAACTAAAACATTTCATTTGAAAGGAATGTTCAACCGCTCTGCGTGACTGAAAATGAAATTCAAAACGGATTTTTAAAAAGGTTACCCACCTCTTCTCTAGCTGCCTCATTTATTGTGTGAGAGAAATTGTGAATACGTGTGTAAAATAACGGAATAGCAATACATATTCAACAAAATGTGCGAGATATACACTCATAAACTACACACCTGGTATGACAAAAAGCCTTTCTGAAGTTATGAACAAAATGTAATTCTCGAAAGGGCAACAAAGTTTTGGGCTCATGTAATTTGTAGGCAATCTTAATAAACATTGTAGGCAGTTAAAATTACAAAATTTAGCTAAAATATTACAGGTTTATTGCTGCAATCCCGGAATATGATAATCTTCGAATAATATTATTATTTTCCTCCTTTCTCATTGAACCATGACCGGGCCATGTGTATTTCATTAGATAGATATAAAAACGAATGAGGATTGTTGAGCCAAAGTTAACAAGGTTTCATAAAGCACAGAATATCTATACAGTTTGTATTATAAACTGAAACGAGACAGTATGGGAGCTTAAAGCTTAAATTAACTTTTATTTATTAAATCATCCACTTTAAATTCAGATTAGAGAGTTGTCATCTGCGACAAACTTTAAAACTTCTGCAGTTGGCATCGTTTCCATTGTTAACCATGTATCGATTGTTTGTTTGCTCCATACTCAACAATTTATTTATATGTTTAAGTTTCAGTTGTGAGTGTAATGTGAGAGAAAATTTGTGAATACGTGTCTAAAATAACCATCATCGTAGCCTCAATGTAATTAAATACTTTTTATAGGTACTGCCCCAGTTTAAAACACATTAGTTACCTACTCCTCACCTCCTCAACAGCCTGTAGTAGTGGTCCACTACTGGACGCAGGCCTCCCCTGATAAGCGCCTTATTGGTTTTATCACATGGGGGTATTGCCCATTATCCCCACGCTGGGCGTGGGGGTTGGGGATCGCAGTTCGGTGGTAGAATTGTTCTGCAGGGGCGCTGCTGCCCGCCCCCGGTGGATATCCCTTAGTCGCCTCTAACGACACCCGCGGGAAGAGTTGGAGTGGTGCAAATTCTAAGCCGGCACAACACAGCGTATTTACCCATTAGTTGCTACTAATTCGCATTAGGGAGTTATAAGTAGAAGTGTCCTATGAGGCTTTAAAGTTTTGTGTGTTCTTAGGATAGTAAACTCTCTAAACATGACGTCAAACTTGAGTTCTATTTTTTCTAATCTGACTACAGACAAAAAGGTATTAGGTACGGTAAGCAGAACGCACCACAACGCTTGGTGCTACGTTTTCCGACGGCGTAATACCCCGTGGCACCCCTAGCACCCGTAGCCCCGTGCTGGCGGGGTGAACTACGGAATCTCGACGCACGCTATCCCGACAAAAAAACAAAAAGTGAATGCAATCCCGACGCATCTCGACAAAAACACATAACATGAACGTTATCGCGACGCACGGAATCCCGACAATTGTTTATGGTTCTATGTTTATTTATAATAGGTAGGTACTTGATTGTTAATTTCTTTGTGAATATGGTTCTCTAGGAATAAAATATTTTATTGACGTCGTGAACGTAGTGAATGAAAGTCTTCGTTTCAGGTCTGGCCAAAATAGCGTTTTTGTCAGTATGTCCGTACTCCTCTACAGGTCGTATTTTACAACCGATCGGTACGAAACTTTGTGTACAGATTCCATGATTTTATAGAATTTTATTGTTGTCGGGATTTTTTGATTAAAGGCGTACTTCTTCCACAATAAGGCAAAAAGGCGGATTTGGAATATCTCCGCTTTAAGAGATCTGATTTTGATGATTGTATTTTTAATTGAAAGGTAATAACTTTAAACTGTTTTTATTAAAAATTGGTAAAGATCGGATGAGGATTTTCGGCATGACGAGCAGAATAGCTCCGCAAAATGCAGTAATATGCAAGAGAGCATTTACAGTACAGCGCCACCTATTAGAGCATCTTATCCATATCCACAAACGCTACATAGGTAGGTACCTAGGTACATTTCATATGGGTCGCTATGCAATCTTTGGAAATGGGGGGGGGGGGGGGGGGGGTTGAAAGGGTAAACATTTCGACTATTTTTAAAATATACCTACCGAACCTACCTACCAAAATATCCCGTTTTAAATTACTTTAGTGCATTAATAAATAAATTAATTGTTGAAAAAAGTTAGTGTTCGCGACGTCTACTGTTCGTAGAACTACTAGTGTATTTCCGATGCAATAAACAGATGAATGACAGTTATTGTCAAATATTGCGTAAAAATGGTAAATTATGACAAAAATTTGCACCCATAGCGCCGTAACGCCCCACAGCACCTCCTACACTCGACAACAACTTCTGAAATGGGATGGTGTACCTGTACTTACCATCGCGGTGATTTTGTAAAGCAACGAGGTATCGCGATGTAGCACGAAACGATACTACATTTTCTTGGCTTTGCTAAATTAGTGGGTTTTAGTCTTGTGATCACACATAATTTTCAACAAATTGATATTTCTTGCCTTTTATGACTATACATTTTGTAAAAGTTAAGTGCAGTAAAATAAAAATTAACTGGCGCGGAAAATATGTATGAGATATACATTGACTTCTTATTCAAATAGATTGTTTACTAGGTACCCTTATTTAAAGAACTTAATTTTTAGCATGTCTTTATTAATGAGCTTAATCTCTAGCATCTCCTTAACCAAAACATAAAGTAGATATTTATTACCGAAAAGCAAATAAATAACAAAAAGTACCAGCCTGGTATAACGGGATCTCCTGTACACAGAATCCATTCGATTTTCAGTAAATAGTCCCTGTGTATTTTCCAATTTATACACTAGTCTACAGGGTGCCACGGAAAGGGGTGATTCTAGACATCGAGGGGGTTAAAGTTTGTTCTGCAATTTTTTAATTTCGATAATGTTTTCCTTTTTTAGGGTTCCGTACCTCAAAAGGAAAAAAGCCACACCTATAGGATCACTTTGTTGTCCGTCTGTCTGTCTGTCTGTCTGTCCGTCTGTCAACCCCCTTTTCTCAGGAACACGTAGAGTTATATTATATACACACATATCGAGTTGAAATCAACATCAAATACTCAAGTCCTTAACTTCTTGCAGCCGTGATATAAATAAAACTTGTAAGTCAACGCAATCAAAAGTTACAGTCGCTTATGTCGTTTACGTCAGCCGAATTTTGAAATTTCCAAGGAAACCACATGCACACAAAACCTATAGGGTACTTCCCGTGGACATAGAATCATGAAATTTGGCTAGAAGCAAGGTCTCATAGCACAAATAAAGAGAAGAATCGGAAAATCGTATATTTGTAGTTTATTAAAAAAAAAACTTTTTTTATTTACGCCCTGGACCAAAACCTATGGAGTGCGTACTTCCCGTTGACCTAGACTCATGATATTTGGCAAGAAATAGGGTCTTACGAAATACGGAACCCTTGGTGTGCGAGTCCGACTCACACTAGACGTTTTATTTGTAATAATTTCATGACAAAACACTGGTTTTGCTGAAAAAAATAGCATCCAACATTTGTGAAATATTTTGTAATGTTAAATAATGCAAGAATGCGAGTAAAAGAACTTAAATTGGAAGAAAAACTTTTTTTTTGGTAAATAAAAAATATTCAAAATTTAAAAAATCGTTATTCACAAATTGATACCCTCGGGGCCCAAAATCACCCCCACGTTGGCTTAGTACACCCTTTCTGTGGCACTCTTCGTAGGTAGCTTCACTAAAAACGTGTAGGGTAAAGAAATAAGGGTCAACTGTATAATTCTCAACGAACCAGTAAACAATGAAAAAATTCAATTTAAATCGGAATTTGTGCAATTTATTAAAGTACACATTGACGCATCGGCTATCGTTAGTGTCGTTTATTATTACCGAATGTACTATGTACGGTTATTGGTAATTTACTGAAAGTTGCAAATTTTATTTTTATTTTATTTTCAAAATCTTAGGAAAACTTACAGCTAGGTCTTAAGAATAGTTATTTACATAATACATGCCGGTACAGGCCAGCGCATGTATGCTGAGGGCCAATTAAAAGTTTTCGCAGATATTTACCGCAACAAATGACGCACAGTGAATGTAGACGACTTCAAGAAAAACAAGAAAAAAATCAAATATTATCTCAAAAAGAATTCATCGCTAAGCAAGCATTTTAAGCTTACTTGCAGGTGTGTTAAATAAATCAACACCAATGTTTTGGTTGACCAATGAGTTGAACGAGCTCGTTTTGTCTATAATTCGTTTTTACCATAGGAGCGTTGTTTAGAAGTCACATTCAGCGCCATCTATCCGACCACAGTGGAACCACCTCATACAAGAACGCATATGATCTATAAATTTATTTTATCTGTGTAACCATTCATTCTTCCATTTCATTCTTTCATATTCAACTTTCACTCGTTCCTCGTTTTGTTCACTCACTACTTACAATTTTGCCATGTAATGCATATTTTGAGAGCAAATAAAAATTCGTTTTATAAATCAAATAAACCTAATCATTGAAGTACACCTAGCTTCCTCATCCAGATAGGAACAGATGGTTAGGCTGTACATAAAATTGGTCCTTCGAGCCGGATAACGAAGAACCTGCCCTTGCCGAGTCGAGCGGCCACGCGGTCACGTTTCCCGGTTCGAGATCTGGAAGCTGGTGGAGTCCTGGAGGAGGTCAGGAGTAGCGGCGAGCGCCATACAACGGTCGGTTCATCTCACCCATCCTTCCTCTCCCTCGTCTCTGCAGTCTGCGTTAATATTCGTTTCGTTTTTCAGCTCTTTGTGCGTTTCGTGTGTGCGTTACCTTGTGCCTTCTTTCAATGAAATCCAAGGCGAGATCGAACAATTAGTAGATGATGAATCTGATCTTGTGACTCAAATGGAGTACAGGGAATCCTTTGAGTCACAATACTTTTCTCTGATGGCTACTGCGAAAGGCATATTAAACGATTATGGTTCGATAGGTATAGATAGTTCTGTGTCGATAAAGTTGCCTCAAATAACTTTACCTGCCTTTGACGGATCTTATGATAAATGGATAGAATTTAGAAACTCGTATGTGACCATGATCCACAACAGGACTGATTTAGGTGCGATTCAGAAGTTCCATTACCTAAAATCATCTTTAACTGCTACTGCTGCTCAAGTAATAAGTGCGTTAGAGTTCACAGAATCCAACTATGCTCATGCGTGGGATTTGTTGGAACAAAGGTTCCAAAATCACAGATTGCTCGTACAGAATCATGTGAAGTCAATGTTTGCCACTCAAGCGTTACACTCTGAGTCACCGGCACAAATTAGAACCCTTATAGATTCCACGTTAAGGGATCTACGAGCCCTTAAATCCCTTGGAGAACCCACGGACTCTTGGGACACATTAATCATATATTTAATTGCGTCAAAACTAGATTCAGTCACAGAGCGTGAGTGGGAATCACAAAAGGGCGTCATCGTTTCAAAGCGGAATGAGGTAGGTACCGAGCCTAAGATCAAGTTAGACGATTTACTTGTATTTCTTAGAAACCGGGCCGACATGCTAGAAATGGTAAACTCTAACAGCACAAAAGGTTCCACTTCATCTAAATCTAAAAACAACGAAGGTAGCAGGGCAAATTCTTATCATCAAAATAAGAAACAAAGTAAGTCGAACCCGCAACCTCAAGCGCATGCATTCGTGTCAGCAAATAAATCGAGCGCTGATAAGACAACACAAAAGCGTGTATGTTGTTATTGTAGCGACGATCACTATCTTTATTCATGTGCGAAATTTTTAAACATGTCTGTTTTAGACAGGCAAAATTTAGTCACAGCTAAAAAACTTTGTTCTAATTGTCTGCGTTCAGACAAGCATTCCATTAATGACTGTACCTACGGCCCTTGCAAGTTATGCAGTGCGAAGCATAACACGCTACTTCACGTTCCCAGTGAAACCATAAGTACAGTCGCCGCCAGTTTAATGTCCCCGTCTCATGATGACTCACAAAAGTCAGCTGATGCGCTGAAAGACCGCGGTGAACGCACAGCACTGTCCTGTCAATCGTTTATACAGCCAGTCTTGTTGTCAACCGCACTAGTAGATATACCTGATTCGGATAATCGGTATCACACTATTAGGGTTCTTTTGGATAACGGGTCACAGAACTGTTTCGTTACTAAATCGTTAGTAACTCGTTTACAGTTACCAATTATACAGTCCACTGTTCAGATTACAGGCGTAGGTCAAACCGTATCACAAAGTACTCACGCTTGTAAATTACACATTCGTTCAAAAACCAGTGATTTCATCAAAGAAATCCAATGCTTGGTTCTACCTAGCATAACATCGAAGCTACCTTCGATAAACGTCAACTGCGATTCTATAAGTATACCTAGCTACATCTCGCTCGCCGATCCTACGTTTAGTATCCCGTCCGAGGTAGATATACTTTTAGGTGCAGACGTATTCTGGGACCTACTCAAGGAAAACAGAATAAAACTTAGTGCTGGTCCATACCTATACGACTCGAAGTTAGGATGGATCATCTCTGGCCCTATTCACAATGTTCAGTCATATCTCACGAAAAATGTTCACTGTAATTTTGTTCAAATTGATTCTCAATTACGCAAATTTTGGGAGTTAGAGGAATTGACTGACTTACCTTCTTCGTTGACGAAGGAGGATAGGTATTGCGAATCCTTATTTACAGAAACTACACAGCGCGATAAGCAGGGTAGGTTTTCTGTGCGCATTCCGTTCAAGGAATCTGCTGACGTTTTAGGAGATTCTTTTACCATGGCGAAAAAACGTTTTTTATCGCTAGAAAGAAAGCTAGATTCGTCATCGCAATATAAACAGTTATACTGTGATTTCATGCGTGAGTACGAGGCATTAGGTCACATGTCCCCGGTGCCAGGTAATGTCACGGACCCGAACAAACCATACTACATCCTGCCGCATCACGGCGTGTACCGCGAATCTAGTCTAACCACTAAATTGCGAGTTGTTTTTGACGCGAGTGCCAAAACAACTTCTAATAAATCATTAAATGACATCCAACATACAGGCCCACCTCTTCAGAATAGCATATTCTCCATTCTTCTCCGTTTTAGGCAGCACAAGTACGTAGCTTGTGCAGACGTGGAGAAGATGTACAGGCAGATCTTAGTGCAGCCGGACTTACGTAACTTACAACTGGTAATGTGGCGAGAAAATAAGGACTTACCGTTGCAGTTATTTTCATTAAATACGGTCACATACGGTTATTCGTCTTCGCCCTACCTAAGTATACGGTGCCTAAAACAATTAGCTAAAGAATGTGATGATGAGCGTGTGGCAGAAATCATAAACTCCGACTTTTACGTTGACGATGTCATTATCTCGCATAATAACGCTGATACCATGTTAGAGTTATGCAATAAAACTGCTAAAGTGTTGAAATCGGGTTGTTTTCCGTTACACAAATGGACATTCAATCACGAAGTTTGTCCAGAGAGTAGTAAAGACCTAAACATAGGTGAAAATCATTTGTCCAAAACTTTAGGTCTAGGTTGGTCCCCGGAAAGTGATGAGTTGCATTTCACCACTAAGTTGACACAAGATGACTCACTGCTAACCAAGCGCAAAATGTTATCCGTAATTTCACAGATTTATGACCCGTTAGGTTTGTTATCTCCGGCAGTCATCATAGCCAAATGTCTTCTGCAAGGTTTGTGGTTACAAAAGTTAGACTGGGACGAACAGGTACCAGATAGCATCGCAAGTACATGGCGCGAATTTATTTCTAATTTGCAATGTTTACAGGAAATTCGCATTCCTCGTTACGTAACATCTGTAGATTCTCATTACACCGAGTTACATGTATTCACAGACGCGTCACAAAAGGCCTACGGTGCTTGTGCCTACGTTCGGTCCTGTCGCCACGATTGTGATCAGACTCCTTCTATCTCAGTTAAGCTATTGTGTGCTAAAAGCAAATTATGTCCAATCAAATCTGTTTCGATTCCAAGGGCCGAATTATGCGGTGCGTTATTAGGAGCGAAATTATACGGAAAAATTAAAGAATCCCTATGTATAACTTTCGATAAAGTCTATTTTTGGACGGATTCTACAATAGTGCAGGGATGGTTACGTATGTCTCCGCATCTTCTCAAAACTTTTGTACAGAATAGGGTCGTACAAATTAATGAACTAACCGATGATACGATTTGGCGGCACGTTAAGGGTACGGAAAACCCTGCCGACCTTATCACACGCGGTGCGAATTTAGATTCATTAAAATACGACACTAATAATCATTGGTGGTGTGGACCTAGGTTTTTAGGCGAACCTAGCAGCAGCTGGTCCAGCACTAGGGAGGTTCCGTGCAGCGATGACTTACCGGAACGTAAATCTAATACAATTAATTTAATTTGTACGCAAACGAGTCCGTTATTTGATTGTGAACGCTTTTCCTCGTTTATTCGCTTACAGCGCGCCTGTGCATACCTACTTCGTTTCATAGATAACGCGCGGTCGCCGCCGTGCGCACCTAGTCTCAAAACCGGTTTACTAACTGCAGCCGAGCTGGAACGTTCGCTTATCACCCTGATACGCGCAGTGCAAAAGGAATCGTTTCCTAATGAGTATCATAGGCTTGTAAACAATTTACCATTCAAAGAAAATGGTAAAAATGGATATAAAATTGCGGGTTTGAGCATATTTTTAGATAACAGCGGTCTAATTCGTGTAGGCGGCAGGTTATGTAACTCGACTGATTTTAGCTACGATAAAAAACATCCCGTGCTTTTGAGTGGTAAACATCGATTTTCCAGATTGCTGTGCGAGTATGAACATAAGAAATTACTACACGCTGGGCCTCAGCTTTTAGTATATTCCATGCGTGAGCAGTGGTGGATGCTAGGAGCTCGCAACTTGGCTAGGCAGGTAGTACACAACTGCGTTACGTGCACGCGCCTGAAAGGTAAAACTTTTACCCCAAAAATGGGAAATTTACCCCAGGAAAGATTGGAAATCGGGAGTTTCTGTTTCATGCGTTGCGGGACAGATTTTGCAGGACCTGTCTTCATTTTAAATCGTAAAGGCAGGGGTGCTCAATTAATTAAGGCATATATATGTTTGTTCGTTTGTTTTACAACTCGCGCTGTACATCTTGAGCTGGTAGGTAGTTTATCGACACAGGACTATCTACTAGCGTTAAAACGTTTCATAGCACGACGTGGTAAGCCATTAGAAATTTTCTCCGATAATGGGAAAAACTTTGTTGGGGCACTTAAAGAAATCAATCAGTTCTTCGAACATTCTGATCATGTATCAAATTTCATGAGTAATAATAAAATCCGTTTAACGTTTATTCCCCCTTACAGTCCACATTTCGGCGGACTTTGGGAGGCTGGAATCAAATCATGTAAATATCACTTAAGGCGAGTATTAGGCAATGCAAGGTTAACGCACGAGGAGTTCAGTACGGTATTAACGCAGATTGAAGCCGTCCTGAATTCCCGGCCTTTGTCTCCTCTTTCTTCAGATGTCCATGACTTCCTTCCCCTTACTCCGGCCCATTTCCTCATTGGCCGGCCGTTGACAGCGCCAGCCTGCGAAGACCTGACGAGCGTCGCGCCTACCCGCCTAACTCGCTATCACCTGGTGGAGCAGCTTCGACAGCATTTCTGGGAGCGCTGGTCAAAGGAGTACGTATCGGAGCTGCAACAGCGCACGAAATGGAAGGTCGATAGCCAAGACATCGACAAGGACATCCTAGTCCTCATCAAGGAAGATCATGTACCTCCCCTGAAGTGGAAGATGGGCCGGGTAACACGTTTGTTCCCCGGCAGCGACGGTGTTTCACGCGTGGCGGAGATTCGGACAGCGACTGGCATCATTCGGCGAGCCTTCTCGAAGATCTGCCCGCTGCTGCCGGAACCATCGAGCCAGTGAAGAGCAATCCAGGTTGGAAGCTACGTCCTGGAGCTTCCAAGGCGGCCGGCATGTTTAGAAGTCACATTCAGCGCCATCTATCCGACCACAGTGGAACCACCTCATACAAGAACGCATATGATCTATAAATTTATTTTATCTGTGTAACCATTCATTCTTCCATTTCATTCTTTCATATTCAACTTTCACTCGTTCCTCGTTTTGTTCACTCACTACTTACAATTTTGCCATGTAATGCATTTTTGAGAGCAAATAAAAATTCGTTTTATAAATCAAATATACCTAATCATTGAAGTACACCTAGCTTCCTCATCCAGATAGGAACAGATGGTTAGGCTGTACAAGCGTAAAGAATACTCGGTATTCTCAATGCAGCAGTATTATTGCAGCTAGTTCTGCCCATCATCACGAAGACGTTTGTGATGACGCCCAGCCTTAGTTTTTAAACTTGGTATTGGTAATAACTACCCCCCTCCGCTCAATAATCGTTCTTTAGAGAGGCTATATTTGAAACTTAACTTAAAAATGGCTCTGCCCTGAATTAACAGTGAGTGTGGGGGTGCGAGATCCTCAACACAGCACGTCTCACGTGAATCCTTGGGAATAACTCCAAAATTTACTGCATAATGACAATTTACAGAAACGTACTTGTATTTACACGTTTACATATATCTAGCAACCCAACCATTCCGCAAAACTGGCACATTACCGGCAGCTCAGTCAGCTTCAAATACGAGCATTTGCAGTCAGCAATCCACGATGCACGGATAAGCTTGGCATTGCCTCTGTTTTGGCAGCATTTCACTGCTTAATTAGCAGTGAAATGCTGCATTTTCTGCCTGAGGATACGGTCAACCTTTGTGGCGCAGCAGGCTAGGGTTTGTGTAAGTCACCAAAGGTTGCGGTTCGATTTCGACAGCGAAGAGATTAGTAATATCAGATTTTTTAATAGCTCGTCTAGGTACAATAATAACCATTGCAGAGACAAACGTATACGAGATGACAAAGGCCGTCCCAAAAAGTGCCATAGTGACCTGTCTTCAACTTACCGCATTCTGCAGTCTTTCGCAGGTCGGAGGGCGTCCTACACTACTTTTGCCGTTACGCAAAGGCTACGCCGCACGTTTGTGTCTGCGTTTATTATTAAGTATGGACATTCTTTGAACACACTTCAGTTTACTTTGGATATAATAAGTTTTAATATATTAAAAAACCTTTTTTTATAAGAAAGCTTTTAATGCATTGTCATCCAAACTAAACGTGGATAGAAATTTTCAGTTCAATCGGCTCAAGATCTGCTTCGAAATTGAGTTGCTAGATTCCACCGGAACAAACATACATTGCAAGTTAAATAAAGCTTGTAAAAATTATAGCCGACCAGGGGACGTCTTTTAGCTCTCCTACGAGGACCAAAGTGAGACTGTAGTACAAAGTTCGTCCGAGGCTGCCTCTCCGAAATAGACTTTCTCAATCATGCACTGTACTCGGCTGATTCTCATTCAAACCGATGCCACCTAAATCATCTTCCGCCCACTCTTCCGCAGTCAACAGAGATGCAAGTCTTTTTGACGTTCGCAACAAGACGTGATCTTGACGTCTCTTTTTAACCCCCGATGCAAAAATAGGGCTGTTATAAGTTTAACGTATCTGTCTGTGTATATGTGTATCTGTCTGTGGTATCGTAGCTCCCATACAGATGAACCGATTATCGTTTAGTTTTTTTTGTGTAATAGATAATTTTATCCCGAGTGTTCTTAGCCATGTTTCTTGAATATCTCTCGGGGGGGTTTTTAATAATTTTAATTTATATCTTGTTACCTTGTTTAATTTATATATTTGGCACAGGCGCCTCTATCGAACAGGAAACTACGCAAATCCCAGTAAGTTCAATCATCAAGTTACTAACGTCAAATATGTAGATTCACCCCTCAGGGCAATGTTGATGAATATGTTGTTGATCATTATCATATACATTACATCAGACGATGATGATGATTATTTTGGTATATCATTATCAATCATCATTACAATATAATTTGCATTCATAAATTATTTAATAGTGTTTGTGTTGGCTTAGCGGCACTTACCAAATGTATGGGAAAGTTAGCGAGTATAAATATTTATTATGTGTAATAATTTATTATTTCAGTGTCAGTTCTAGATAAAACTTCCAAAAAATTACTGACAGAAAGCTATCGGGTATTCACCGAAAAAAGTTGAGAGTCTTTGCAAGAATATATTTCTTAAATATTTTATTTATTTCGCAATCACAAGAAGTCGAGGTTTTTACCCTCTGCGTGCCTTAACTTCAGTGTTGTTTCCTTTACTACTTTCTGTCCGCGACTTGGCACGCGCTCTTTCTATGGGAACGTTCTAAGGTTATTTACGTCTCATGGGAACGTTTCTATGTGCTAAATAAATGTGTCCGTCCTATGGGAACTGAATTATGGGATAAAAGTAGCCTATGTTTTATTTCATGTCGAATGCAATGCAAAATTTCAGCCTAATCGGTTCAGTAGTTTTGGAGTGAAGAAATGCCTGACAAACATCCATATATACATACATCCAAACTTTCACATTTCTAATATTAGACTGACGAGGTATAGAAAATCTAGATATTCTATATCTAACTTGGAGGTACAAGTGAGGTATAGAATATCTAGATTTTATGTAATATGATTTTATGTTATAAAGTCTCGTTACCCGTAGAAGTCAAATAGTCAGTCACCCGAAAGTTTGAATAGTTGAAGTGCCGATAAGTAAACGAAAGATTCCTTTCTAGTAATGGAACGAAGCCATTTGCATTGATTTTCCACGCAATTGGATATGAACTGAAACTTCAATTCTGTTGGAGCTAAAATAGAACCCATGCTGTTCTTCCAACTCAAACAACGATTCATAGTTAACCCACTTATATGCATAATGTCCCGAAAGTTATGTGGAAAATGCGACGATCTTGCGACTTTATAAGGCGTGATTTTGTGCAGATGCTGGATGCGGCAAGCAGAAAGCAGGGCGCTATGGCGCTCATTGCGCTCATCAGACCCTTGTCCAGCTGTGGACTAATGTTAGTTGATGATGATGTAAAAATTAAGTAGGTATGTGTTAGTATAAATATTTGTCTTGAGCTGCGTTTTTAGTGGATATTTAACAGATTTGCACAACACAAACATCGCGAGCAGCCGGCAACTTTTCTTTTGAAAACTATCAAGAATTCGCAAACGCGTGCGGTTTGAAACGACAGCCTTTTAGGGGAAATATAATCTTCAGAGGAATTTATCTTCATTGACTTAATATGATTGAGGTCTAACTGTATAAAGATACAGTATCTAGCAGTCCTGCAAAATCTCCTCATGAACTGTGCACCTGATTTGGTAAATTAACCCTCGATTTTGCTATTTGCGCAATACCCAATTTTACCACACCACCACAGAATTTAATACCGCTTCGTTCAACCAAGCCCCAAGCAATTGAGTTATTCAAAAGTTCTAACAGCTATGCATTATCTCCGAAAGTGGCTTCATCTTTGATAGTTCTTCTTGAACTTTCCATAAATTCATTTTTATTAAAAACTCGTTTTATACATCTCAGTGAATTTTTAAGGTAATAACATTTTAGAATGAACCATGAATGCTTTTTAAAGCTTGTTTTATAGTTTATACTGCCTTTTTATTAAAATTGAAAGTTGAAAGCTTTTATAACATCAGATTTTTTTCAAATAAGTTTATATATATACCTACCCGACTGAATATTGCAATAGTCCGTCGATGTTGAAGAAAATATTAAAATACCTCTAATTGAATAAATCCATGACACAAATTTGTAACGGAAAACTATGTAAGTATACTCATTATAATTTATGGAAAAGTATTAAAAATTCCAGGAATTTTAGAAAATTGTGCAAACTGGATATGAACCCAACAAAAGCTTGTGTAATGGCACATTGAGTTTTACAACAACTGATAAAGGACTTTGAATTTTATACTCTATTCCAATAACTACTAAGTTGAAAAGCTTCTGGTGCAGGTCAGCATAGAGCGAAAACACTGTTTGTAGCGTAACATTTAAGAATCAAGTAGGTATGTAACGAGGTCAAGTTGATCTCGTGGTGTAGTTGGTTAGCACATTCCTGTACTGAAGGAGGGATGCGGGTTCAAGACCCGTCGAAGTCGAAAATTTTTGCGATATTATTTGATTTCTTACAAATTACCCTTAGTGTGGGGTTACGCACTATAATAACAAAAAACCTTATCAAGTAGGTATGTTTGAGAGGAGATTTTAGCAAATGGTTTGAAAATATGTTATGCTTTAAGGTACCTATACCATGTTTGACCTTAGTGCTCCTATAAACCACAATACTTACCTTTTGAGTTTAATGTTTTATGTTAGTTTTTACATAAAAGTCACTATTAAATCAAATTAACATAACCATTTACTCAGCCGGAGTTTACCCACTGCTGGTCTTCTCAAAGTTTTTATTAACAAATCATAAAATAAAATTTTTCTGTACAACCAAAACTTGCGCAGATATACTCTTATTTTTGCTAGCACATCTTATAAAACTTAAGATAGGTTTATATCGAAAACCGTTTAAGCATGTTCTCATTAACCAAGATCTGATAAACCTAAGCGCCTCTACCCTTTTACCTTTTAACAAGGTCAAACACGTTACTGGTGCTCAAAATTGGTACAGGCAAATGATCGTAACCTTTAGGCCGCTCGTAGACGATCGAGCAAATTTAGGTAGGTGCCGATAAACGACCAAGTTGTTGTAGTCACTGTAAAAATCAAAATCAAAAATCAAAAACTCTTTATTTCGATAAATACAATAAATGTACACTTAGAAAAGGTCAATATATAAAACTAAACACTGACACGGAAATAATGTGATATTTTTAGATTTCTATCGCTTCGGTATGTAGACTAAAGTAAAGAAGCGACGAAAAAACCTTTAGCTTGTTAGTTGTTATTTTTCGAGTTGGAGCAAAACCCGTCCCAAGCTTTTTTATCCTTTATGTAACTGTCGATCGTCAGAGCCCTGCGTTGCGGATTCGATTTCCGCCTTGGGACAATAAATGTTTGTATGATCTGCAGATATTTGTTCCGGGTGTTCGCGATGCTTAAGATAACATAAGATAAGATAATTATTTATTCGTTCACAACGCACAAGAAAATACAGAAAATAAAAAAGAATTAAAAAGAAAAAACAACGTGAGACCAAAAGGCTGCCACTCAGAGTGTGCTGCAGGAGCTGGTGGAGCAGCTGCAGCGCTGGTCTTCCGTGGAACATTTTTTAAACAACCTACTTAGTTTCCTAAAGTTTTTGTATTTGTTTGTCTGGTCAGGCATTATCTACTGTGAAAAATTAAGTTTTAGAGATGGGCTTTGACGGACGGATGAACGGGGCGTATATTTAATACTAACATTTAATATAAGAGATCTTTGTGCTACTAACAAATTATGGATCACAGTTCTGAAAATAAATGAATTTGAATTTGAATTAAGTAATACGGTCCAGTTGGTACCCTTTGGGAAGCGAACCCAAACTTAAATAAACGACTAGCACCCACTGGTATGGTAGAAAACGAGAAGCAAATTGAATGTTTCTTTTTTACCGTCTGTTATTAAACCGATTAAAAACGTTCATCTGTACCGAGCCTAAATAATCGCCAGCTGGTGGTAGGAATTCGATTACTGGCAGCACGAGAGCAATCCTGTTTCGTACAATTTCGTATCTAATGGGAACGATTGCTAGGCGTGGATTAAAACGCTTCTGGTCAGGCTTCGTAGAATTATTGAGGTTGCTGAAACAGCCATTTATTACAAAATATTTTATCTCTAAATGCAGCGGCCTATCTTATAAGGCAGGTAGGTAACCGATACATAAAACAAACTCTCAATAATTAGTAAACCTAAGCTTTATGGCGTGTATTATTTCGCAACCGAACCAAGTGAATAATTTGTAACCTGTCACGCGGGAATGTATTTTTTTCTGGTTTTCTGTATTTTCTGCGTAATAAGTTAAGATAATTTTTATTGGTTCACAACACACAAGAAAATACAATCATAAAAAACGTGAGACCAAAAGGCTGCCACTCAGCGTGTGCTGCAGGAGCTCGGGGAACAGCTGCAGCGCTGGTCCTCTGTGGCACCTTTGCGTAGAGCGCGTCACTGGCTATGGACACACTCTTTACAATAGAGGTTGGTGTGGAACTAACATAAATTACGTATTTAGTTAAATTTTATAAAAGAGAACAAAAGTTTTGCGAGTCAGTGACACAGGTGATGAACTAAAATAAATTTTCTAATCTATCTAGCTAGAAGGTAGTTCGGAGCAATCGTAAGCCGTTTGATGTGAACCTATGCTAAGACAACTTCAATTCAAAATCGGTCCGCGCGCAAATTGATTTTCTTCGTGTCTTTTTTACTATAAAAACTTTCGCAGTATGACGAATTCATTATAAATGTGGTGTAGCGTTGATTTGCACCGCAGGTTCTTACCACAAATTCATTTTTGGCGTTTCATACCAAAAAATGTCAGCGTTTCAAGTTTCAACCCACATAAAAAGAAATTTTTTTCGGCGTTTCTACGAAACTCGTTTCACAAAGAGATCAAGATTTTGTATAGTCAGATCAACATTAGCAAACTTAGAAAGAAAAAAAATTAAGTAGGTAAATTTACCGAGCTACCAGGAGCGCATAGCGAAAAGCAGTTACGCGCAACATCGCACTCACACCAACACAAATAAACGATTGAGTTTTTTTTACTAGCGATTAGTAAGCGGGTTAACCCACATTCATAAAATTTCTTTTTCACTTCTCTTGCTCAAAAAGTGTATCATAATAGTGTAGCTTAGCGGGCCTAAAACTCGAGTTTAATACCTAGGGCTAAAAAGTATTTTTTCTTTTCAATTTTTGTCTAAAATCATCAGCCCGTACAAAGCATTCGTTCTCTTACATAAAAACTCGACTTCTTGGTTCTCCGTCAATCTTTTTTTTTGAAAATAGAACCTTCTTGGTGATGTTTTATGAAGGTTGATTCTTCCCTTCACGGTAGAATGCGATCTGTTTCGTTGCGGCTTAGATAGAGATTTAAAAAAAAGATGATCTTTTTTTCACTAAATTATTCACAAAATCACAAACTTTTACGTATAACTTCCTGACTTTTACTTTTGAATTGTTTTATTTTCTCGCAATCGAAGTGAAAAGTAGAGTGTTTTACTCGGGCCAAAACCACCCATTATAACTCGGTCTTGTCATCATCGCTACGCTCGGGAGTACCTATAACATCCTCGTATATAATGGGATGGTTTAGTCCCTTGTGAAACAATCTACTATTTCTTTCGTTCGTTGGGGGATAACCTCGCGGCTTACTTATTCAGACATCAGCTAGCAACAAAGTAAAACACGAAACAGAGTTAAAGGAACCCCAAGAAACCTTTTGCTGTATGAAGGTATTCTAGATGTACATATGTTGATCTAACGTATTCAAACCTATAGCAAACCTAATTCAATGTTGCAAACTAATGAAACTCAGCCTTTGAGGAGAGTTTTCTGAAAAGTTTCTGGCTCCAAAGAGAATACAAAATGTAACTTTACGGGATCAAACGTTTTGATTTAGAATTCGATTCGTTACGTCTATAGTTTCAGTATCACTGTGAAGAAGTAGTTCTGAAAGTTTAAAGTCGGCGGGTTTTTTAAAATTTTAATTTTGTCTTGTTTTATTTAATTCATGATATTTTTTTTCGTAAATTGGTACAGCGCCTCTATCGTGCAAGCATGGAACTACGCAAATCTCATGCTAAGGAGACGACACGATCACGTCTCGTTACTAACGACCATCGAGCACATACCCATTAGAGAGGAAATATGGTCGTTCGAATTTCGAAACTCATAAGTGATTTGTCACTAATAAATGTCTATCATACTACGTAAGTGTAAGTAAGTAAGTACTACGGTGCTGATGATTCAGTAAATTATGTATCGATACTCCCGATCTTACTAGAAGTACCTAATGAGAATGTATCAATTTGATTGAATTATCGTTGATCAGTGTAATGTAAGCTTTATAATTCCAATCAAATATAACAATGCCTTTAATTTTTGATTTGTTTGCTTCAAAAAAAAATTGGTTGTCTATAAAGTCGGTTTACTGACGATAGTTGAACGTGACAACGTCTTAAGAAAATACTGATGGAATGGTAGCATTTGATACTCGATCAAAACATGTAAATGTACTATAGTATAGCAGCTGTCCACGCAGACGCATCGCTCACTCAAGTAGGAGAGGGACGGATGTCGAGCGCTCTCGCTTGCACTTCAAGCCTTACATGGAACGCCTCTAAGCGAGAGAACGCGTCAGAGCGAGGTAACGCCGCATGACGTCATGATTTTTCGTGCGTGCAGCCGGCTCTATCGAATTATAAGACGTTGTCACGTCAAAAATTATAAATTCACTATCGTTGAGGAAAATAATTTTCGCGATTCTCATAGTTTCGTTTAACATTGACTATCGATATCGATAAAAATATATGCTTGCCCAACTGGGGTGTGATGCTTGACCTTGAGTCGGCCAATCGGAGCGCAGCGGTCGCTGCAGTGATTTGGCGGAATTGTAGTTTAAACAAAATAAATGACATTTCCTCTATTGGGTATGTGCTCGATGCTAACGACAAATAGACTCACCCTTCTGATCTCATTGGAGCCAATAAAATTCACATTCTGTTTCCGGTTACAAATAACAAATTATCACTGAGATTTCTTCCCCGCTCGTAACCCTTTAAAAATGTGTGATTCAGCTATCGAATAAAACCATAAGATTCCCACCGTTTTACGGCATGGGCTTGAATCAGGTTTGTATTTTACCACTGATGAGATTGTCACACGTTCGACGACATTCAAGAAGTTCATGTTCATAAACTTTTCTTACCTGTGGCAATGCGAAAGTGCTTATCTGGGCCCCGACTCTGAGCGAAAGTATAAAAGACAGAAAATATAGAAAATAAATAAATAAATAATGCTGGACAATTCACACAGCATTATCTAGCCCCAAGCTAAGCAGAGCTTGTGTTATGAGTATAACTGATATACATAATATACACTACGTAGATAGATATTTTTTTATTATACCTAGAAAAACATCCAGAACACCCTGAACAAATATCTACAGATCGTACAAACATTTTTCCCGAGGCGGGAATCTAACCCGCAACCTCCTGCGTAGCAGGCGGACCTTCGCCCGCTGCGCCAAAAAATACTTTTATTGCACACTTAAAACTACGAAACAATTTGTAAATGAAATAACTATAACCTAAGTGACAGTTGGCGGTCTTATCGCTCAAGAGCAATCTCTGCTAGACAACCTGGTATGGATAGGATCGTCGGATATCTGCATGGGGTAATCTGTGTGCATCTGTTAAGGTACTACTTAAAAAAAAAATTACTAAGTAGGTACCTAGGCTATTTCAATAGCTCAGGCACGTACAACATCATAGTCTTTGAATTGCGAGCCATCGTTAACTGTTAATTACGCGCTTATCAGAGGCACGCCTGCGTCCAGTAGTGGACCAATACAGGCTGTAGAGTAGAGGTTGAGGTTTACTGCACACTTTTATGGCCAAATAAGAGCAATGCATTCAAAAAGACTGTGATGACTATGATGTTGGCACGCCGTGATTTTAAAGATTCAAATGGTAGTTATTATACTCAAAGCCTCGATAAATGCCCGTAAAAAGCCAACGATTTCAGTGTAGCCACTTTGATCCTAATATGCTACTAATATTATAAAACCGAACGTTTGTGAAATCTAAATTTTTGTTACCTAGGATCTCCAAAACTACTGAACAGATCAAGATGATATTTGGCACACATTTAGAGCAAAGCCTTACTTAGATAATAGGTTACTTATTTTATCTAAAATACCCGTGCGAAGCCGCGGGCAGAAGCTAGTCTTACTAATTTTATAAAGACGAATGTTTGTGAGATCTGAATTTTTGTTACCTAGGATCTCCAAAACTACTGAACAGATCAAGATGAAATTTGGCGTACTCTTAGAGCAAGGCTGAACTTAGGCAATAGGTGAAAATACGCGTGCGAAGCCGCGGGCAGAAGATAGTTATTAATATGTATGTCTAGATAGACTGTCGAAGCAGTGAAAGCACCAAAATATATCTTGATATATTTCTGTGCGTGAAAGCGTAGAAAAAAAATCGCGTTCGTAGTTGGCTTCTAGATCTTCAACCCGCACTTGGTAACTTTTTTCTTCGAGCTTATTTTTGTACACACTCGACATTATGGTATATAAGTAATCTTTATTTCCTACTAGACGATCGACTCGCTGTTTCACCCGCGTAGTTCCCGTTCCCGTGGGAATTCCGGGATAAAATATAAAATATAGCCTATTCTGCAGCCTGTCACTCCCTGAAAAGTAGGCTTCCTAACGGTGAAAGAATTTTTCAAATCGGTCCAGTAGTTTCGGAGCCTATTCAATACAAACAAACAATAAAATCTTTCCTCTTTATAATATTAGTATAGATGTTAATTTCTTCACAACTGTAGCATTAACTGAGGAATAATGGCCCAGTGCGAGTTTGAATAGCTGTCACTCTGAAAAAAACACCAAAGTTGACCTGTTTTTTGGTTGTTTCGCAGCACGACACACTATCAAGACCGAAGAAATTAAATCCAAGGCTGGACAATCACACAACATCATCTAGCCCCAAGCTAAGCATAGCGTGTGTTATGGTTACTACATGACACGGTTGAGATATGTACCTATTTGACTACATGAAAACTTTTACCAAAGTCGAGCCCTAAAGCTTACAAAGGTCATGTTGAACCTTGTGAGTGAGCAATCGAGCATCAAGATTTTATGTCGACTTTATGACTTGGAAACGAACTTGTCACGATAAAGAGTAGCGTTTTCTTTATCTTACAAAATTTCTACTTATGGCGCTAACCCGAACCAAATCAGCGAAACCACCTATTTTATCTTATTACTAGCTGCGCCCCGCGGCTTCGCCACTGTGGAAATTTATGTTTCCAACTTTCTTAATTTTTTCTTTCATAAGAACCTTCTCCTGACAATAACAAACACAACAACGAAAGAATTAGCGAAATCGGTCCAGCCGTTCACGCGTGATGCCGTGACCAAGGAAAACGGGTATCATTTATACCTATACTAGCTGCGCCCCGCGGCTTCGCCCCCGTGGAAATTTATGTTTCCAACTTTCTTAATTTTTTCTTTCATAAGAACCTTCTCCTGACAATAACAAACACAACAAAGAAAGAATTAGCGAAATCGGTCCAGCCGTTCACGCGTGATGCCGTGACAACGCGAAACGGGTTTCATTTTTATATATAAGACTAGCTGCGCCCCGCGGCTTCGCCCCCGTGGAAATTTATGTTTCCAACTTTCTTAATTTTTTCTTTCATAAGAACCTTCTCCTGACAATAACAAACACAACAAAGAAAGAATCAGCGAAATCGGTCCAGCCGTTCACGCGTGATGCCGTGACAACGCGAAACGGGTTTCATTTTTATATATAAGATTATATAGATTACGAGTATGTTAAACGAAAGAAATTTCAAAAATCGATTTTGCAGTTTTTGATACATATTATCATAGGCTGGTTTTTAATGCCTCTGTAAAAGTTTAATTTTGTATAGTGTAGGCAAAGATGCGAAGTTGCTCTTTTTGCTCAGCACAGTAGCCGCTGATTTCGGTCGGGTTAGCGACTTAATCTAAATTTACTACTTTCTTGTAACTTGAAATGCAGAAGTTACATCACCAGGCGCTTTGTTTCATAGGTGATTTGATTTCACTTTTTAACCTCCGACGCAAAAAGAGAGGGGTGTTATAAGTTTGACGTGTCTGTCTGTGTATCTGTGTAGGTATCTGTCTGTGGTATCGTAGCTCCCAAACGGATGAACCGATGAGTTTTTTTTGTGTCATAAATAATTTTATGCCGAGTGTTCTTAGCCATGTTTCATGAAAATCTGTTAAGCCAATAAACGTCGGCGGGTTTTAATTTTTTTAATTTTTGTCTTTTTTTATACCATTATAAGCCTGATTAGAATCGAATAAACTGTACATTTTTACAAAATTGTATAATAATAGCGTCTGCCTGTGGTTTCACACGCGTTTTCCCGGGATAAAAAGTAGCTTATCTCCGTTCCCGGGATACCGTCTAACTTCCAGTCAAATTCCATCAAGATCCGATCAGCCGTGAAAACGTAACCGACAAAATTATTTTCGTTTTCTGAATATTAGAATGGACGAGTATTTAAAAACTGGTTAAGTGTGGGTCAGAAAAACGGAAGGGTCTTCAATAAATTGCAAAAAGACGGAAACCTAAAAACAATGAGGAAATTTATGTGAAGTCATGCCTTGATTACGGAACTCGCAAAATTTTATCCGAAAATGAGTCACGTCTTTTCAATGTAAGCACTTAATTAAATATAGGAGAACAAATTAAGCCAATTTAAATTATTTGCATGAGAAATTATGAATTTGAGCGGCGTTGAACAGTGAAATATTTAGGAATATTAGATCTAAATTTTAACATGCAAAACATTTTGCGCTGTTCGTGTTTAAAATTGAAAATTCGTTGCATAACATAGTGGCGTCAATTCAGATGTCACTAAAACTAAACTAAACTTATCTGGCAGGACAGGAATGAATAAAAAAATAATAATAATAGTGGACAATCCACACAGCGTTATCTAGCCCCAAGCTAAGCAGAGCTTGTGTTATGGATACTGGATAACTGATATATTTAATACAATACACTACATAGATAATTTTTTTTTATTATACATAGAAAACACCCTGAACAAATATCTGCAGATCGTACAAAAATTTGTCCCGAGGCGGGAATTGAACCCACAACCTCCTGCGTCGCAGGCGGACCTTCGCCCGCCGTGCCACTGAGGTCGTCAAAATGATTACATCCTTTTTATTGCAATTGTTAATAAAACGACGGCACCATTTTCATTGCTGTCAAATTAGTTGATTTTAGTTTTGGTGACTTCTGAATTGACACCCATGACAATCAATAATAATAGAGGTAAGTATCGATTCACACGTATTTCGATTTCGTTTACTAAACGCAACGCAAAATTAAAATTTTTAAAAACCCGCTGACTTTTATTAGTCGAACAGATTTTCATGAAACACAGCTAAGAACATTTGGGATAAAACTATCTATGACACAAAAAAAACTAAACGAAAATCGGTTCATCCGTTTGGGAGTTACGATACCACAGACAGATACACAGAAACACTGAAACTGTTAAACTTATAACACCTCTCTCTTTTTGCGTCGGGGGTTAAAAAATAATTGCACATGGGCATGTTTTTGGGGATAGTTATTAAGAGCCTTATAATTAAAAAACGTAAAGTTTCGACGATTATACGGGTTATTCCAGTTTTACCCCTTGACAAATCCCCCTTAAGGGGGAAAACTGGAATTCATTTTTTTTCGCGTTCCAGTTTTCCCCCTTGAAAAAATTACGTAGGTAATAGAAAATTCTGCTCCACAGCTCAGATCTCAGTTTTAACATAACCTAGCAATCAGGATCATTATTAGCTTAAATCAAACGAAATAATCATCAAAATTTGATTATAATTGGTGAATATAAGTTTCAAATAATAAACATACTATAAGACATAATAAGATAAAAAATGAGGTTAGATCGATATAATATCTGCCAATAACAACTTCAAAATTGGACTGTATCAATGTTATAGATTGTACCTATAACATTGATACAGTCCAATTTTGAACCAAAGTCATTTACAACGGGATATTTACCATGATTTGAGTTTTGAGCTTTCCAATATTTCGGCACAGTTTCATGCGCCATGATCACGGAATAACTGAGGACACTGCGATCGAGTTGTTATTGGCAGATATATCGATCTAACCTATTTTTTATATTTTGCTACGAACGTTAATATCCCGTTGTAAATAACTGTAGTGATAACCATCATGGATTTAAAAGTTCTATCAATTTCTACCCTTTCTCCTTTAAGACGACTCACTTCGACTGGAAAGGAAACATTGTCTCAATTTTACCAAGATAGTAATTAATAATAATAAATAAATAATAAATAATGCTGGACAATTCACACAGCATTATCTAGCCCCAAGGTAAGCAGAGCTTGTGTTATGGGTACTAGATAACTGATATACATAATAATATACGATTACATAGATAGATATTTTTTATTATATATAGAAAACGACCAGAACACCCTGAACAAATATCTGCAGATCGTACAAATATTTGTCCCGAGGCGGGAATCGAACCCGCAACCTCCTGCGTCGCAGGCGGACCTTCGCCCACTAACTGCACAACAATTAACTGCAGCAAGTTCTTGCAGTAGGTGCAATAGGTATTACGTGCCAAGAATCGTACACTTTCTGTTATGTCAGGATGCTGTGATAACTCTTTAGCTCTAGAGTCTACGTGATCAGTTTATAAGTACCTAGTGGTACTATTAATTTAACGTTCACGTAGATAAATTAGATTTATATGCATCGCGTTCTCATAAAGAAATGTGCGAAATTTATGTCACAAGAACTTTGATAGTGTATTTCACATTTTATCTATCAAATTCACCAATATCATAGCCCAGGCAATTCCAACAATGTTAAAAAGTCAAAATGAGAAATATAAGTTTGTTCAATTAAATTAATTATTATGAGCGTCTGGTCGAAGCGACGCGTGACTCGGGAGCTGGCGAGTATCTGGCGCAGCGCATCAGTATTGCCATACAGCGTGGCAATGCAGCCAGAGTCTTGTCGACGCTTCCGACTGGTATTGATATGGATCAGTTAAGCTAACTGTAGATTGTTTGCAACAGTGTGCAGTTAGCTCAATTGTTTCAGTTGTAAATACTAGTTCTCATTTATTTCTGTTTACCCTAATTATTATAATTTATAATAATACCTTATAATCTGAGCTACTTATAGATTGTTCGCTACAACCTGCAGTTAGCTCAATTGTTTCAGTTGTAAATACTACTTCTAATTTGTTTTCAAATAGCAAATGAAATTTTGTGAATTTCTGTAATATGTAATACAGTATTTCCAAAATAGAAACAACTTGTATCCAAAGATAATCCAATCCGAACCTCATTGTTGAAATAGAAGGTAAAAAATTGTCTTGACGATTCCATTGTGGCGGCACAAAGCTGCGAATCGACCCCAGAAAGTCACCAGTTATTTGTGTACCAGTGACATCCATTCAAACTCGTAAAACTGCCGTTACTTTTTATCCCTTTGGACTTTTGTGAGGGAATTTATATTGCCAAATCAGCTGTCAAAGGCCAAGGGTTCACCCTTGAACGTCTAAAGGGATTTCGACGGTTTTGATGGAATTAAAGTTACAAAGATTTAGAAGGAGCGTGAGGGGTCATTACATGTCGCAAGTATTCGGGAAATCTGTACCTCTTTGATTGAATGAGCATCGACCAAGGCTTTTGATCCATTGAGTTATTTCTGTTCCTTCTTGCTTTGAGTTTTATGTGTAGAATCCTTTTAAGATTTTTGGTAAAATATCAAAGAAAGAACGTCCCGCCTCACCAAAGGAGCCAATTTCTTTTGCACGAGAAACGTGAATGACTGAATCTTTCTTGTACCAAAATTATATCCGAAGGTGCAAAACGTCTACAGAAGTACCATGTATTATTATACCGTGTCTTATTACGTATACGTATTGTACCTTGTCTTATTGTACTTTGTCTTAATCAGTACAGAATTAATAAGCTCAAATTTAACAATAGGAATCGCTCCACCTTAAAATCATAAGATAAAATTAATTTTATTTATCTCAATAAAGTTCCCAGCATCATAATTAAATTATTGAGCTGTCTTAATTAAAGCCGACTAGGTAAATACCAATCCCTTATTTCTATGGAGAATAAACAATAAAGTGTTTGTCGTCGCCAATTCACAACAAAGTGGGTCGCGTTTTACTCACAGTTTGACTGTACTGGAACATCGAATTAAACTAGTAAATTGTGTTGTCTTTACGAGGAACTCTTGTTGTCTTCGGCTGTTGTCTCCTACAAGTGCCCATACAAGTAACCCGTAGATTCATGTGTATCTATAATGAGCTAAGTATGGAATATTAACAATTACATATCAAATTTGATTGTCAGTCGAACTACATAACAGAGAACAAGAGCGCGGAATGAGTTTTACGTAAAGCAAAAACGTAATTGTAAAGTTCAAAATTAATAACAAATTAATAGTTTCATCGTCATAAAGTTCTACATTATGTATTAAATACACAACTGAATTAGTCATTAAATAACCCACCCCTGACCATTGCCGGTGCAAAGGTGCCCATAATGCTTGCAGCATTACCTCGCTGAATAGCGATCGCAAACCTTTGCACCAAGAACGACCCGAAGCGGGTATATTAATCAAATTAAGTAATCACCTATCAATTTCTGCACAGCAAATTATACTGACTGCACAGCAAATTATACTGACTGCACAGCAAATTAACCCGAGCGTACCGACCTGGAGGCGTCCCAGCCCCGCGAAGCGATCCGCCATCCGTCAACTTTGTTATTTGTTTTTCTAAGTATATTAAATACCTATGTTAACTAGTTTAATTTTCTTTGTGAATAAAGGCTTCTGCCGTCTTCCTATATTAATATATAAGTGTAGTTGTAATATTGTAGTTGCCAGTGATTGTAAAATCATGTGATGATGTTTTAGGTACGTTTTACGGAGCACACCACGATCCGCGGATTGGTGATTGCTGTGTGGGGTGTTAAAAGCACACAGGAACCTACTGATCTTCCGGTGGTAGGTTCCCATTACGTAAGGGTTAATCGGCTCTTATGGGGCATCATCATCATACACGGGCTGACTTGGAGGGAGCGATGCTTACGCTGTTACCACCACGGCTGATAGAGGATAGATGTTTATAGAGAAAGAACACATAGATAGATAGATAGATAGATATAAAATATATTATTATACCACACAAAGACAGGAAACAATACAGAGAGACAAAACGTAGAATAGAGGAACTATAGAGGGCGGCCTCTTCCAGGCAACCTTGGGGTGGACTGGACATGAAAAGAACAAAATAGACGGTGACATTGAATAAATCTTTTTAGATCACAGAATAGAGAATTCTAATTCCGTGATTTAGATACATAAAACAAATACACTACATACTATAAAAACCTACATAGCCTACAAACATTAGAATAAACTCACACAAACATAAAATAAGGTCGTCTAACTTTTACAAGGATAAATAATGCTGATGAAGCAGTTTTTTGAAGATAGGGAGTGATTTTGATTTTGAACACATGTTAGATAGATAGATAGAAAATTCTTTATTGCACACTTAACAAGATAATTTACAAACAACAAAATGTTATCATTCTTATGTGGAACAACAAAATGTTATTACCCACATAAGAATGATAACTTAGAGGATTGCTAAAACTAAATTGGGCCAGGAAAATCTGTTCTATTCTATAAAAACGTTTTCCTCTACGATAAGTTACAATTACGAGTCACCGTCAAGCAGCCAAAAACTTGCATGGAATCTTAAAACAAAGACTACGTAATATCTAAAAGTAAATTTCAAGAGCTTTTCGTTTCAGTTTTCGGGTCACGTTCCAACCTTTTACGCTGACCGTGAGCATGACAATGGCATTTTTGATTCACACAAATATTTGCACAAGGTAAGGTTCGCGAAAAAAATCTTTTAAGTCAGCTATTCATGATATTCCGAATTTCAAAATACGTATATGAAATTCAAGATGATTTACTCTAGGAATAGCCTTTATTCACAAAGAAAATTATTCTAGTATATACAATTGAAACGATTGAGCTAACTGCAGACTGTTGCAAGTCTGCAGTCAGCTCAATGCAGTACAGTCTAGAGGTAGCTCAACTGATCCATATCAATACCAGTCGGAAACGTCCCCAAGACGCTGATTTTATGACAAGATTTTATTCTATGATATGGATCAGTTAAACTACTATGTAGATTGCTTGCAACAGTCTGTAAATTGATTAGGATTTGTAAATAGAAAATAGTTCATATTCGACTCTATTATTTGATTGTAATTTTTTTTGTTAAAAAAAACATACAGCCGAATTCATAACCTCCTCTTTTTGTTTTTTCATCTTTTAAAAGAATAAAGTACTAATCGGCGAGTTAAACTAATACTAACAACTTTTTAAAAACGGTTGGTTCTTCGAATACTAACAGAATCTTAGTAGAGAACTCATAGTATCTAAGTACCTATCTACACAATGCTTACTTAAACTAGGTTAACCCATTTAGAATGTAGTAGTTAGTTCGAGGCCATCCGATTATCCTGAGTGTTGGTAGTAGGGATTGCGATTCGGTGACATTTTCAATCCGGCCGGATCCGATTTATCCGATTGGTTCCAAAATAGACTGGACATTCACGCACTACGCCAAGATGCTTTGATGTGTGCACTGAAAACCGACACTATTTGGTTTTGATTGTCCAGTGTTGGTTGCCAACTACCAACATACGTCAAGTAAAGTCTACACGTTGGCCCAATGACTTGGCCACCATCATCTCCTCAAGACTGGAGCTACAGACAGCAGCTTGTGTCGTGGCTGCTTTCAAGAAGAAGAAGTTGTGCAACACGTGCACTGCTCGGCCAAAGAAGGGGCCAGACAAAGGACGGGATTGAAGCGTCTCATTAAGGCATCAACGCCTTCCACTCCTCCAGAAAAGCTGAAACGAAGCTGTCAATCATCAAAAGTCCTGCTCCTGTACTTCCAGGGTTTGGGCTGGTTGGTAAGGGCCTGGTAAGGCCGGGACGATGCTCAATACACTCCCCCGTTCCTCCACTTGCTGTGTGGTGCCGGCGGCTTAGAATTTGTAGCACCCCAACTCTTCCCGCGGGTGTCGTAAGAGGCGACTAAAGGATATCCACGGGGCGGGCAGCAGAGAACACTGCAGAACAATTCTACCACCGAACTGCGATCCCCAACCCGCATGTACAGTGTGGGGATTATGGGCATTATCCCCGTGAGATAAAATTCAACAAGGCGCATATCAGGGGGAGGCCTGCGTCCGGCAGTGGACCAATACCGACTAAAATCTGTAAAAAATTAATTTATTAAGTTTGTTGTAGAGATTTCATCCTTATAATTGACCCTAACGATCTATGCAATAAAAATACAGGGTGTAATTTTTACAGATTTTAGTCGGTTCGATTCCCGGGTGTGGCAAGCGAATTTTCGAAAATCTTTGAATGCAGTTTTCTTTCTTTTCAAAATTAAAGGAATGATTTCTTTGAGTAAAATTTTCTATCTACAGTTTTAAGAGTACTTTCCCTCCAGGTGGCATTACAAAATTCCACCCTGTATATGTTCAGGTGGTCGGTAAGTCTAGTTTCCGATATGACAAAATCTCGATTGGAGATCTTTTGGACTTATACTAAAAAAAAAGAATCATGTGAAAATCGCACGTGCGCGTATTTATCGCTACATTTGTGTATATGATTTGAACTTACTCGAGTGATTTTGAAGATTCTAAGAGTATGATTTTCCTCGAAGGTATATTATAAAGCACTATGTATCACTCGGGAGAAAGTGCGATTCCTACCTCGTGTATTTTAGGCTTACGGCTGCGCCTCCGGCCTCAAATGACACACGATAGGAATTGGGCACTCTCTCGCCTAGATGTACATTGTACTGACACACCTATCGTAATCCATGCAAATTCTATGCCGTCCGACGATATCCACATTTCGTCGCGTATGTTGCGTGACGTGGGCTCAGACTGTTTCTAGCTTTATCCATAAAAATAGTAACTCCAGATCTACGCCGTATTCGCTAGAGCGGTAGCGTAAGTTTGGTCCACTTGGATTTAGCTGCCGAATTGGATATGTAGCGAATTATACCGCACAGGTCTGAAAAGATCTTTTTAAATGCCAAGGTAACTCTGTTTGTATGACTGTTACCTCCACACGCCGAAATGGCTTATCGGATGGTACCTTCGACGATGACAACCTCTGTGGCGCAGCGGGCGAAGGTCCGCCTGCGAAGCAGGAGGTTTCGGGTCCGAATCCCGCCTCAGGACATATGTTTGTACGTTCTGTAGATATTTTGTTCAGGGTGTTTTGGATATTTTCTATATGTATAATAAAAAAATATATGTGCATTGTATTGTATTAAGTATATCAGTTCTCTAGTACCCATAACACAAGCTCTGCTTAGCTTGGGGCTAGATAATGCTGTGTGAATTGTCCAGTATTATTTATTTATTTATTAATGATAGAGTCGGATCTTATGATCGGATGAAATTTGGCAAGAAAATACATAGTATCCTGGGGAAGCCCAACATATACATTTATTTAGCACATAGAACATTACATTAACAGAATAAAACAATAACAACTAGTATATAAAGAAGCCCAACAGGCACTTTTCGATCCGGCAATACGCGTGCTAAACCGCGGGCTGGGCTATTGATTTAAGAAACGAGGGTTTCTAATCGAAATATATACCCAAGGAACCTAGACAACGCTGGTTAGGTACAATATGGTGCTCATCGTTGTCTTGTGTACAATATTCTTAGTGCTTAGCTTGGGGCTGATGATGCCGTGTGAATATTATTATTCACTAGCTTATGCCCGCGACTTCGCACACGTTGTTTCTTTAGAAACGTTTAACGGTAATTTATATCCCATGGGAACTGATTTATGGGATAAAAAGTAGCCCATGTTTGATTCCAGGATTAGAATTACCTGTATGCAAATTTTCAGCCTGATCCGTGGAGTAGTTTTGGCGTGAAGAGGTAACAAACATCCATCCATCCATCTATCCATCCAAACTTATATTAGTGTGATTTATTTTTTGTATAATAAACACGGCGTAATACTTACCTATCGCTTTCAAAACTCGTGAGAGACAACCCTTACCACCCTCATCAAAAAAGAATCCTGGCCGCTTTTTCTTACTAGGTAAAATGTCCTCGCTTTTTGTTTTTCCGTCGTTAAAAGGGTAAAGTGAGTAATTAATCATACACAATCTGAATTTGTTTGCTTTGAAAATTGTTTGATGTTTCCAGACATTTTATTTTTCACCGTCGTCACATCTGAGTGAGTTTCTTATTATTCAGCAGAAAATGTCAGGAATTTTCTTTTACCAAGAATATTTATCTGAGTTAATATTTTTCTTGACTTGATTTGATATATGAAAGTCTCCCTGGACTTCCAATAGGAAAAAAGTTCACTTCTGAATGATTTTATAAAGAAACATCTGTAATTAAAATTAATGTACCTACACTACTTCTATCAAACCAACAGAAAAAGTAAAAAAGTACTAAAAAAGTCAGAAATTTTTGTCATCCAAAAATCATTTTAGGCTTATGTACAAGGTTTTCAAAGCAACGATGATTTCCTACAAATTGTATGGGAAAAGCTTTTGCGGTTTCTGGCTTTTTTAGTACTCCAGCCTCAGTTGGTCGCATAGAAATTTTTGATTCGGCATCAAAAAAGTGTAAAATGCCCATTTTCTTGACAAATGTAAATTTTTTTTAAAATCTATGAATGCAAATTTCTCTCAAAATTATGAATAGACCATTTTCCTGTAGGTACACCGGTTGGTACTTCTACTTACTGCCCTCATCGAAAAAAACCACCCTGTATAGTACTACTGATAACAAAATCACTGATTACAAAATTTAAACAGAGGTACCTGTACCCTAAGATACCTTGTTGTAAATGTCTCTACAACATTTATAATGTTCTTGACATACATTCAAGCATTTTGTTTCATACCTTCATTAATCAAGCAGGTCATCAAATTAACCTCGTATCCACTATCACACAACATTCTAAGCGATTTGTCAAAGAGCAATAAACACATGCCATTATGGCCCGTGCTACAATAGCAAAACGTGTCCACAATTCTAAAAGCCTGCTCTTTTATTTGGCAAGGCTATCATTAGCCACAATATGTTGGGCGGAGACGAAAATATATGGCTAAGGCTTTATTGCTTCCCCTGATAAATGAGCAAAGGTATTTCGAGGGAATTCAGGTACTTAACGAAAGTTTAATAACAAAAGGAAGCGATCAATCAAAACTCTGAACCACGTAGGTATTGGAAGTTATTTGTATCGGAGCGTTTCAAGTTACTCGGCGTGAAATTTGTTAAGTTCGCATCGCATTACATAGCTTATTTTAAAAAGTTTACTTCTTCTTAATAATAATGATGGACAATTCATGCAGCGCGATCTAGCCCCAACGTAAGCAGAGCTTGTGTTATGGCGGACCTTTGTCCGTTGCGGCACAGAGGTTTTGACTTTGTACCTATCATCATCATCATCATCAGCCTATGTTAGTTCACTGCTGGACATAGGCCTCCCCTAATGAGCGCCATAGCGCCCTGTCTTCAGCTTGCCGCATCCAGCATCTGTGACATTGACGACCTCTGTGGCGCAGCGGGCGCCTGCGACACAGGCGGTTGCGGGTTCGATTCCCTCCTCGGGACAAATGTTTGTACGATCTGCAGATATTTGTTCAGGGGTTCTGGATGTATTCCTACGTATAATAAAAATATCTATCTATGTAGTGTATTGTATTATGTATATCAGTTATCTAGTACCCATAACACAAGCTCTGCTTAGCTTGGGGCTGGATATTGCTGTGTGAATTGTCCAGCATTATCATTATTAGCATCTGCCTGTCTTTCGCAGGTCGTCATCCCACCTTGTCGGAGGGCATTCAATTAAAATTGTACCTACGATGTAGGTATAGCCTAAATCAATAGGCTAAGTACGATAGAGGTAATTTCCGGTAGACTGGTCGTAAAACCGATTAGGTACTCCGATTAGCCTCTGTATTGATAGAAAACAGAGTCGGAAAGCTAATGGAATCATAACAGTGAGACCAAACTCTGTTATGCCAACTTAATTAACTTGCTATGGAATTAGTTAAGCCAGGCCTAAACCACCTGCCTTTTACGAACAAAGCTGCAGTTGTGCTTATGAACGACTTTTGTTTATTAGAATACTAGCTTCTGCCCGCGGTTTCGCACGCGTATTTTCGTTATAATAAGTAGCCTATTATCTAAGTTAGGCTTTTCTCTAAGCGTACGCCAAATTTCATCCTGATCTGTTAAGTAGTTTTGGAGATACTAGGTAACGAACATTCAGATTTCACAAGTTTCGGCTTTATAATTAGTTTAAGTAGACTCGATAGCGCGTGTCGTCGTCGAGGGCAAGAGTCTCGTGAGCCGGCTCGGCTGTGTCTTTTCTAATCACTTTTCTCTCTTGCTTGCACAAAATAAAATTGTTGAAAAGTGCCGGTACTTTTCGTGCATAATATCGGTAATTTTACCGATACTTATAGAAAATACCGATACTCTAGTACCCGTACTAATGAAAATACCGATACTTTAGTACCCGTACTAATGAAAATACCGATACCACACTAAGTCCAATTATACCGGTTCTCAAAAAGTACCGGTATAATTTGTATCGATACCACAGAAGTACCGGTACTACGTCAAGGTCAGTCGAACCGGTATTTAGAAATACCGGTATTCCAAGCCCTGCTCGTGGTCGATCTACAACTATAATATGGTCGGACCTCATTTACCTCTCTGACACAGTCCACCCATGGAAAAATAATACAAGGTATGCTACTCCGAGATCCACAAATATGGAAGGTTACGTTCATTTGCCGGTGACTATCAAAAGTGTGAAAGGCGGTAAAATAAGGTTATTTAAATTCCCGAAAAGAGAATCTGTGGCTGAAAAATGTTCCTGCGATTAGATGAATTTCATTTCAAGGGAAAAATTGATTTATCCATGTGCAGAGCTCATTAGTGTTGCTCAAATTATGGAAACTAAGTTTGAAGAATTTCATGGAAAACCCAAAACCTAGATCTAGATCTCGAATATCCCAAAACTAAAAAGTTTGAGATCCACCGTAGCGGATATGACGTAGACTTGGGAAAACCCACGTGACCGTTGTTTCTCGGAGTAGCATACCTTGTATTATTATACCAGGAGTCCACCATGACCGACTGCTTCCACAAGGCAACCAATAGGGAACGATGGCACATTGCATAAGTAGCCGTTCATCACCCATCATAACGACCATTTTTCCAAGAGTGAACAACTAAGAAGATAGATATTTACTAGGGGAAAATAAGGGTTAGTCGACTTAGTAATGATAATTTTTATCATAACTGGTACCTATTGATATGGTTCACTTGAGCTACCTGTACCAATTTTACTGGTATTGATATGGATCAGTTGAGCTACCTGTAGATTACTGGTATTGATATGGATCACTTGAGCTACCTATAGATTACTGGTATTGATATGGATTAGTTGAGCTATCTGTAGATTGTTTGCAACAGTCTGCAGTTAGCTCAGTTGTTTCAATTGTAAATACTAGTGTAATTTTCTTATTACAGATAAGCACCTTATTGGCTTTTATCGCATGGGGGTAATGCCCATAATCCCCACGCTGGGCATGCGGGTTGGGGATCGCAGTTCGGTGGTAGAATTGTTCTGCAGGGGGTGCTGCTGCCCGCCCCCGGTGGATATCCCTTAGTCGCCTCTGACGACACCCGCGGGAAGACTTGGGGTGGTTCAAATTCTAAGCCGGCACCACACAGCAGCAGCAGCGTAACATACTCAATGAAGCTTAACCCTTCACACAACGGGCCAAAAATGTGGGCGTATCTAATTACGCACACGCGCGCACCGCGCTCCTTTTAAAATTACGTCACACTTCAGATAAATGCTCATATAAAAATAACTAGATAATCTATCTAAGTTCTGTAAACGGTATTAGGTTCCCAAATAATTTATTTTCGTGTATTTATTATCTATGCATGCTAATTTCTACAAACAACTACACGAAAACGAAATAAATATGAATAATACCAATTAGAAAAACACTAAGAAAATGTATGGGGACAGTACGCGCTAAAATTTTGCACTGATTCAAAGACAAATTTCATCTTCTTCTTGGTTATTGGCCAGCCTTTTAGTGTAGCAATAGGTAGAATAATAATTATCCTTTGACCCTGTCACAAGTTGTTCAAACAACATAGTCTCTAACACGATGAAAAATCGGTTTACAATCGTCCGGGCGAGCCGGCCCGCCGGCGGGCTCGTGCCTGTCAATGGCGGTGGGCGGGACACTTTGCCAGAATCAAAGACAAAGGATGCACTAGCGATTAACATCCTGGTCTGGTCCAGGAGGCACTAGAAGAGGCAGACCAACTATAAGATGGGACTAAGAAATCTCAAACTGACTAGTAAAGACTGGATGGCAGAAGCCATTGACAGAGACCAAAGAAAAAGTCTGGAGGAGGCCTTCACCCCTACATGAGGGGTTCTTGCATGAACTTGATCTATATAGATTATTATTATATTAAATTGCTAAATAAAATGTAGAATTAATATTGAAATAGTATGACATTAATTAATCTTTAACTTAGAAAAAATGTATTAGGAATGGCAAGAAATAAAAGGCTATTTTATTTATTTCATTTTTAACTACGGCAGTCCTAAATAAAAGGAAGTCGTAAAAGTCTGTACTAGCGACCACTGTTCCAGCACTAATAGATAAGCCTCCACATAAGAGCTCTACATTCTCCCGAGTGTTGTGAGACGCGAGGATTCAATATTGTTACACTCTTGTCTCCGGAGCAATTTAGTTCACGCCACAAAGGAATGTCAAAGTGAAACCTATTCAGAAACCTGAAGCCTTTTTGTAAACATTTTTCGTTGTGGGTTTTACATGGAACTGTGATATTTATTTGCCTTTACTGCAGGGAAAATAAATGATCGTGGAAAAAAACAACTTTTACGGATTTCTCCGAGTATATGCCACTTGCTAGCTTTAAATTATTATTCGAAATAAACAGGAAAAAAATATGTAAATTCTCAAAATATATCGTCTTTGCAACGTTTCTTTTGGAGCCGTCCGTGTTCATAAGCCAATTCACTTAGCTTATAAAATACACTACAATGAACTCTAGCTTCTTAAAGTTAAAGCTATTCTCGGATGTAGAAGTTCAGATTTATCGAAAGCAAATGGTAGTTCTCTCTGGGGCGTCTAACTATAATGTCACGATGTGGCCCCCTGCAGCTTGTTGAAACGTTTTATGGACTATAAATCGGCACGTTGGCCAGCGGTTTACTGGTTTACTTGCCTATTGTCCTGAACTTAGCTTGTACAATTCCGAGGCGAGTTTAACTTACTTCTCGGTAGAGGGAAAGTCTGTCGTGTATGGCTATGAGTATAGCACATAGTAGGTATAGTAAGTTGTAAACAAAGGACGATCTAGGAGTGGTCAAACTTTGATACCTAGTTGACTAAAAGAATTGTATCTTCTGAAGCTGCTTTTTAAATTTTAGTTGCCGTGTTACGGATAACTTAGAAATATATTATATCATAATATATTATATCTGGCACAGCGTATCAGCATTGCCATACAGCGTGGCAATGCAGCCAGCGTCTTGGGGACGCTTCCGACTGGTGTTGATATGGATCAGTTGAGCTATCTGTAGACTGTTTGCAACAGTCGGCAGTTAGCTCAATTGTTTCAATTGTAAATACTAGTATAATTTTCTTTGTGAATAAATGTCTATTGTTATATCATAAATTATTTGTTTATATCAATTCTATTGATAGGACTTGCTTCCGACTGGTATTGGTATGGTATGATATGGATCAGTTGAGCTACCTGTAGATTGTTTGTAACAGTCTGCAGTCAGCTCAATTGTTTCAATTGTAAATACTAGTATTTTTCTTTGTGAAGGCTGCTACCCTAATTGATAGGATAGTTTTAAGTAGGCATCCCAGGACCCGTTTATACCATAAAATCTGTTTTACCATGGGTGATAAAATATTACCGTTTTGCACAAAAACAAAACGGATATTATGTGAGTGGAGAAACGGACAGCATGGTTTGAAGAATTGCAATTTGAAATATGGATGTATTTATGTGCTTTTATCGTCTTTTTGTAGTCATGCTGTGTGTTTTTCCGTCAAAGTCATAGCAGCAAGTCCCTGTCATTGTGACATCTGCAGTTACTGTCAATGTCAACTCATAGTGTCATCAACACCAGCAAGTACCTTGCTGATGCTGTCCGTTTCTCCACTCACATAATATCCGTTTTGTTTTTGTGCAAAACGGTAATATTATATGTGTTTCGAAACGGACAGCATGGTTTGAAGACCTGTTTGTTATCTGCTGGTGAAAGACGGACAAACGCTATGTGAAAATAAAATGTATGACATGTAACTAAGTAGGTACTTACATGTAATACATAAATAACAGTCAAACAAGTCAAAGATCTTAGGACATAACTTCTAAGACTTTAAAGTTGTGTAAAACAAAATATTGAGTGTTTATCAAATCTAATTGATCAGAAATCAATGATACTTAGCATCACACAAAGTGCCCCTGAAGCACATATAGGTACACATGGATCTGGATAGTGGCAGCCGGCGACGCCGTTCTGCAGTTGTATTGTGCGCCGTCATGCAGGTCACTTCGTTGGGGCTTAGGTCTGGATAGTGGCAGCCGGTGACGCCGCAGTTCTGTCGCTGTACAGCAGATCGCTTCGTGGGGCCGGACAATGTTTAAAACTGTCATAAACTGGGTAAAAGGCAGTGATCTAAGTATGAAAATATTGTATGTATAGGTAATATAGGTATTTCATTATTTAAATGAGTAAAGTTCTGGTTTCTATTTGAAACTTTACTATGACCCATTTAGATTCATCAATTTATTAAATAGGATTATGGTATTCTAAAATCTTGCTGATCAGAAATTACTGCTCTAAAATGCAAGGTCTAATATTTCAATGAGTGGAGTTCTGCTTAGTAGAATATTTTCAGTTTGAATGTGATAGTTTTAATTTTATTTAATTCAGGATTTATTTGTTGATCACATGCTTGGTAATGTGCTCATTTTTAGAATTAATAAATTTAATTGATCTTGCTATTATGAGATCTGGGATTCACATGAACATAGGTACCTACTTCTTATGTATATCCTTAATTAACTGTCCATAATTGAATTTAGTTCAAATAGGACTTTTAACATTACAAATATAAAATAAAATATGTTATGGTATGGATAACTTATTTACAAGGGGTTATTTCGCTATAACCCTTGCTGTGTAATTATAGGTATTTGTATGTAATATAAAGATGGTAGTTAATGATATCTACATATAGCTTGTTAGTTCTCTGAACTGAACAACATAAGTACTTGAATCAGGTCCAGTTGCAGAAAACACCAAAACAGGTGTCTGCTTGGGTATGTTATTGTTTTCATGAAAAATACTTGGTTATGAATCCACTGACACCATAACTCCATGGTGTTCCCGCTAGACGATATATATTTAATTGCGGAGAACCCTGTCATATCCGACGGTAAAGGGTAATGGTACCTTGGTTGGTGATAATGATGGACAATCTGATACAGGACAGTGGGTGACGTGCCTAGTCTTACCACTCGTCTACTTCACCGTACCGTTTCTCCCCCCCCCCCCCCCCCCCACTTTTTTACCAAAAGTTCCAGTGTCTCCATCTGAGGAGGGACTTCACTGGGGAGAGAACATTAAAGGAGCTCAGACAGAACCTCAATACAAGATTTAAAATGTATAAGCCAGAAGCATTATCATATTTATCATAGATTGTGTGCTATCTTCTCAGGCTCGAATATATTGGTAAAATGTCAGGCACTTTGTTGGGGCGTCCATCGCCTAGTATGTATGCCCCATCATCCGGATACAGTCTCCGAGGGCGACGTGTATATTCAGACAAGACTGATCACACTTCGACTGAAGGTGTTATAAAAGTCGACCTGACCTTGTTATAGCGAGGTATCGCTTTTAAGACCAAGTGCCAACAGGGCCTATAGCCAGCTGTGGACTAATATAGGCTGATGATGATCGAGCCATTCGAGCCATTGAAGGCGTAGCGAAAAAAGCCATCCGTACCTCCTCAGTACTGGAGTTAACATTGTCATTTCCCCTCTGCTAGTTTGCCTCCGAGGCCAAAGGTATTAAGAGCCATTCGCGCCTTTGAAGGCTAAACGAAAAATCGCATCCGTATCTCCTCCGCACTGGAGTTAATATTGTTAGTGTCCATCTGCTAGTTTAACCTATCAGGTTTAGCAACGGGGCACCAGAGTCGCCACCTCTGCGGGTCACACCGCAGAGTCTAGGCCATGGATGGGGTAATACTCATACTCATAAATTTATTCGCCATAGGAGCACAAGGCACACTTGGTTAATATGAGAAGAAATATAATAATGAGAAGTATTGTACTATTTTACTGTAATAGCCTTCATTTCATGTCTATAATGCCACGCCCCATGTTCCGGATACAGCTTCCGCAGCCGGGGGCAATAAGTACCGTTCCGATACTCTGTTCAGATTATTTGGCTGGCAGACGGCCATGCCGTTATACCTCCCCGAGAGGCATGCTGCCGTAGTAGTGTCCTGAATCGTCGTCAAGACAGCTCCAGTAACATCATCGCCTAGCCCAAGTAAGCATGCGATGGCCCCTAATTTAGGATATAGCCTCCGAGGCCAGGGGCAATAAGTACCATACCGGTATTATGTTGATTATTTGACTGTTAGTTGGCCAAACTATAACATAACTCTCTCATGAACATCACCATTATTAGTTCCAGTTACATTGTTTCTGACGGCAGGATAAAGTTTCCCTTATTTTATACATAAAATAATAAGTTTCGTTTACTGGTATGAAATGGTATAGTCCCACATATTGGCTTGAGTGTCAGATATTTGATAGGGTCACTGCCCACCTGACTGGAACCTCTCTTTCAAATGAGTGCATCCGATGCATCTCGTCAAAATGTGGATCACATCCGAGTGAAACCAACTGTGAAGGTTTGGTTATCTATGAGGTTTCAAAGTATTTATTGTAAACCAAATAATTATGTAATGATCCTCTGCTACTTAATTAACAAAGCTAAGAAAAAACTGAGCTCTTGTGACTTACACACTCTTGAATATTGTAATAAAAATTTAATATACCAGATTCTGATGGTGTGTTGGTGTGCACTAACCTTCACCTGAAGTGAGTTGCACTAACTCAAACAAAATAGCAGTAGGAAATTGTCTTTAATTTAAAGGAATGCCATTGCCCTGCTGTTGGACATCCTAGGCTAATAATAGTAATCTGTTTGTCTTGATCATTTTTAGTTTGTTGCAGAGAATTTAATTTTGATTATTTCAGACTTTGGGTCTAAATGATTTTCAGAATAATGCGGGGTCAATAAAAGAAATAATTTTAGGTACTTACTATTAAATAAAGTTGTTCTATAAAAGCCATAGGTAACAACTGTGGAAATAACCTATGATTCTGGGAATGTGAAACTAGGTTCAATATGACATGTGATGTTCATTCCAACTGGTGTCATCAGATCTTGGAAGTAAATCATGTTTTAGATAGGTACAAAATGTCGGAGATCACCATGACAATGATCTAGAGCATATTCAGTTTCAATACAATGAAAGTAACATAATGAGAGACTACAAAGTATTTTTATGTTTGGCACCTTACTCCGAGTAAGTGTTAAACATACCTGCAGGTAATTTTATTTACAAGCTGTAATGTGAAAGGTCAATTTGCAGAACCTTTTAACTTATTAGTTATAAGGTTAGGTTAAGGTAGGTACTGTTCTTTAAATAATTTAAGCAAAAGAAAGCTATAATTATATACCTACTTAGGGCATTTTCTTATTATTATATTTAACTTCCAATACAATATAGATTAGTTAGTCAAAAATCAGCTCTTGTTCTGATATACTCTCTGTACTCTGTCTGCCAGTAACAATGAAATAAGTACCTAGCTAAATTCTGATTGTTCAAAATAAAGTGGTGATTCTGCCCCTAACAGTACAAACCGAACCTGGGAACTTATTATTATGATTATTATTATTGTGCTAAGGTTTAAATCTTCTCTGTGAAAAAACCGGTAAAAAACAAAGCACATGGGCCTAAGGCAAGTGCACTTCAGGTGCTAGGTAGTTCATTTTGCAGGATTTTTCTGACAATCCTACAAGTGTTTAGTATGACAGCTTTTTGCATTAATGTGTCAACTTTTTATTTACCAAACCAGGTAGGTAAGTACTACCAGGTAGCCTACGAAGATTTCGATCTGTTATTTATGTAGGCATTTGCCCTGCCCTGCCAAACTTTGGTGTCAATGATGTTTTTATTTCAAACAATTAGTTCATACCTATTACATGCACATAACTCTGTTTATAATAGTAGTTTACTAATTCATCATCTTTTCATCAAAAGTATGTTTGTAACACTCAATTAGAGATTGCAAAATGATTTAACATGATCTAGGGTGCTAAAAGGTGGCACCGCACCTTCCGTCTATAGGTTATGTACTTCAACCTGGGTTATTATCGCAATAACTTGATAAGACAAGCTGTACTAAAGGATCACACTCGTGTGTGTACCGCCGGCCTGATGGTACCGGCGACATAACTATACAAAGTATTACCATCCGATGGGAACTTTGTGCCAGGCTCGTTATTATGAGTTTTCCACGCTTACCTCATAGTCAGTGGTCGGGATTATAACTCGGAGAGATGGGCACGAATTTTGCACAAAGTAAATGCTTGTACTTCACCGTAAACATCGTTTTTTCACCAAAAAAACCATAAAAACACAAAATTTTCTGCATACACCGCTGAAAATTTCAAACGCTATGAGTTGACATTGACAGTAACTGCAGATGTCACAATGACAGGGACTTGCTGCTATGACTTTGACGGAAAAACACACAGCATGACTACAAAAAGACGATAAAAGCACATAAATACATCCATATTTCAAATTGCAATTCTTCAAACCATGCTGTCCGTTTCGAAACACATATAATATATAATGCATTACTAAAGAGTCTTTCGCTGACATAATTGTCCAATTCTGGCTACATAGCTAAAAAGTTTATAATGTAAATGAATTTATAAACTAACATTGTTGGACTGATTATTTCTATATTTTTTAAACTATGTTAGACTAGCTTGCACGCGTAATTTCGGTATAATACGTAGCCTATTCTAAGTTAGGCTTTGCTCTAAACGTACGCCAAATTTCATCTTGATCTGTTCACTAGTTTTGGAAATCCTAGGTAAAAAAAAAACAGATTTCACAAACTTTAGGCATTATAATATTAGCAGGATTACTAAATAATATATGTAAAATTTAAAGTTAAAGAATAGAAGCAAATTAGAACTAGTATTTACAATTGAAACTAGTTAAATTAATAAAATCATAAATAGTAATCTGTGTCAAAATAAAAAATTGCTATACCCAGTATGTATGTACTAACTTTAGCTATAATTAGAACTTCAGCTACCTATCTATCTGTGTACATTTTTGCAATTAATTAATGAATCTAAGGAAACTCATTCTAACAAGATTTTTTAATTAATTAATTTCACTTTCCGCAAAAAAACTATGAAAGATTGGCAAGGATTTCCAGAATAATAGATGGTATATTGACTCGATTCGCAATTTCAGTTCGAACATAAGGTACAAAATAAAATCGGAAACAAAGAAACAGTGGAAATAAGGGAAAATGTCGGTGTGTGTTGCAGAATGCCATTAAAACCTTAAATCGAACAAAACACCAACACAATATCGCATAACCAACAACGCATTAATGAGACCAAATGCTATTTTGATGATCGCCCATTACCATGTTTCAGTTTCCATAAAATTATGTTGTTTAGTTATTCTGAATGGCAATTTAGATCAACAGGGTATGGCAATGTAACTGATTGAATTGCCTAGCTAGAGCGACGCAGCGCTGCAATGTATTACCAATTCTGGGTTTTCCAAATAACACTTTTTCTAAATTCTATGTTTGGCATATTCTTCTGTTTCCCAATTCCTAATTTTACAAGTTCCGAAATTCCCAAATTTGTCAATTTCTATCGAAGTAGCTACAGTTCTTTTGGTACATTCAGAAATACATACATTACTGAACTCTATTTTTTACCAGAATTTTCACTTAAAAGTAGTACATTCGAAGGCGAAAAAAAAAAAATTTACTTACATATTTACTAATATTTTTTTCATATTTGCGTAATGTTTTTAAATCTCTTTTGCTGATAGGTATTCATTTTTAAAAAGTGTTTAGTAAAATACAACGGTATGAAAAGGAAGGTGAGATGTTCTGAAGGAAAATTAAAACTTTATAAATATGTTTAATCATGAACCTGTGGAATATACAGAATATGGAGTAAGTATTAAGAATGTGGAAAAATGACAATTTAATAATGCGGAAGTTTCAGATGAGCATTAGAAACTAGTTTCTGCCCGCGGCTTCGCACGCATTGTTTCTATGGGAACGTTTTTTATCTCATGGGAACTGATTTATGGGATAAAAAGTAGCCTATGTTTGATTCCAGGATTAAAATTACCTGTTGTTTTCCCCCTCGACAAATCCCCCTTAAGAGGGAAAACATATAACAGAAATTTAAAAAAAAAATGATTCCAGTTTTCCGCCAGTACCTATTATAATTTACAATTTCAAATAAAGCTCGTGCATGTTGTTTGTATGTTGAATTGTTCGATATAAGGCACCAACCGAATATTTTTGCATTTTGGTAAATTATATACCTAATACTCTCCTCTTACTTATTTGGCAGTATCCAGATAGATCAGAAGAGCTAAACTAAATTAGAAATTCGTCTCCATTTTGTCCAGAACAATAACTCGCTCGTAAGCACATAACAAAGTAACAAAATGTCTATAAAAAGCTAATAAACCTACTCCAGTTCAACCTCAATAAAACAAATAACCGCCTTATAAAACCTAAACCTAAATAAACGCGTGGTTAGTCAATTTATTTCAAAGTCTGGCGTATTAATGTTCATATTCTCTTTGTTAAGCCACATCTGTACCCACGATCCGTGTGTAGGTTAAACAGAGATGCGATTAATAAAATTCGTTTCCAGGTGTGTCTGTGGTTCTTATTACGCTTTTTTCATAAATTTTTACGTTCGAACTAAATTATGTCGAAATTCGTTGTACGGGTTATTTTTATAGTCTGAGACATTCATTTTGCTTAGTTTAGTTAATGGCAAAGCTTGTCTTCGTAAGACTATCTAATAGGTTAAATTCACTCTATATGAACTAAGTTCAATACCATAGATCTAAGTAAAATCTGTAGGTTACGTTCATATACGTTCAAATACGTTCTCCCAGCGCTAACTCAACAGCGTTTGTTAAAACTACACGCAAATACTCGCTCACAGTTACCTTTCCAATATCGTGCAATAATTATAATTTACAAACACGAAGGCATTGCTGTAGTCTTATTGTTTACTAGCTGTACCCGCGACTTCGTTCGCGATTGCCATACCTGCCGACTAATTAAGTTCACATTTAACCGAGGTTTCTCAAAATATGAAACACCGCCGTGCAAAAAAACTTCGATGGGCAGAATTGGACCTATTACACTTTTAATAAAAGCATCTATATTTGGATCCTTGTTAAATTATGTATAAATCGGGTAGGGTCTACGGGGGATAGCATGTTGTCATCTTCAATCGCATTCTTTATCCACACGTCTTTTAGCTACGACTCGGCCAGGGTCAGTGTTAAGAAGTGTCATATTCGTTTCACTTCTTACTCATGGTTCCGTTCAGCTGGGGCCCTGTTCTGCTAAACTAATCGCTTCACTATGACAGTGGCATCGTCACAGAATGACACGTTTTGGTATTCTACCTTAAAGAAATTATGATGAATGCAGATGGAGAGACGCGCGACAGGTTTGAAACCATTAATTTATCTCGCACGTACTATCTGGAGTTTTATAAATCTAGAAATTCTATGTCATAATTCTGCGACGATTCCATTGTTATAGTGAAGCAATTGTACTGTAGAATTGGGCTCTTGATCGAAAAAAAATTAAGTCACATGGTTACTTAATTTTTTTCGATAGTAGGTAGGTACAGTTGATTGAGTATCAAAGTAAAAACAAATATTCTGTGGTCCAGTTAGTTTAATTAGAGCACTTACTCCAACCAGACTTCGGTGGTACAGTTAACTGGACCAGCTAAACCACCAAATATCATGTTCATGAAGATTGCATGGACCATTTGTACATTTTACTTTGCCTGAAATAGGCATAACGCACCCATTAGTTAGGTTCTACCTAACTAATGCGTCTTCAAAAAATAAATAGATAGGAACTTACCTACCCTTTATCTACTGATTTTTCTTCAATCTACAGATTATTTCATCAATCTACCTATTTTCTACTCGATTTTCTACTGATTTAGTCAAATTCGATATTGCAACACTGTTTCTAACAAAAAAAACTTGAGAGGTGTCAAGGGAGGTGTTAATCGCGCCTCCTCGCGTCATCTTCAGTGAGACCGCAGAAAACTGATATATCCCGCTTACTCCAATGACACGTTGCGCGAGCGAGCGGAACACACGATTGTTCGAATCGAAGCGCACCTCGGCTCAACTCGGCTGCGGTCGTCGCTTCGGTTCTCCTCGGTTCTCTTCGTCAAAATATGTCGTTACAACTACTATCCTATCCTACTATCCTATACTACTATCCTATCCTACTATCCTATCCTATCCTACTATCCTATACTACTATCCTATCCTACTATCCTATCCTACTATCCTATCCTACTATCCTATCCTACTATCCTATCCTACTATCCTATCCTATTATCCTAACACACGATTGTTCGAATCGAAGCCCACCTCGGCTCAACCCGGCTGCGGTCGTCGCTTCGGTTCTCCTCGGTTGTCTTCGTCAAAATGTGTCGGCTCAACTCGGCTGCGGTCGTCGCATATACATATCCCGCTCACTCCAATGACACGTTGCGCGAGAGAGCGGAACACACGATTGTTCGGAGAGCGATTCTAATTTTTGTGCAACCCTAATGAATGTCATTCGCGATGACAGCTGCCTATCATAAACGCTACAGCGACAGTTCTACACTTTGACACTGACTTAATATTGTGTTTACTTTCCAACAAATGTTAGGATATATTTGTTCTGTGGCAAAAAGCGTCGCTCCAATTTTCGTTACAATTTTTTCCGTCTAGCCCCTTTCACAACGCGCGATAAGGAACTTCGTTCCAAAAAGAATGCATGAAATCGGACGACGCGTTAATGAATTACAACTAAGTACTTACACATTTTGACTTTTATCCCCTCTCCCGAGAGAACCGTGCCTACTGTCCCAGATAAAATGTATCCTATGTTTTTCCTCGTAGTATGAGATCAAATCATGCATAGTTTCATTTGAATTCTTATAGTAGCATATTTTTACTTTCATCCACTCTCCTAACCTAAGGGAACCGTACTGATTCCGGGATAAAAAATATTGTTCATTTTAATTCATAATATGACTTTTTGGAATATGACTTTTATCCCCTCTCCACGGGGAACCTTACTAAATTCCGGGATAAAATGTACCTATCTTTCCCCGTAGTAGAAACTCAAATTATGCCGAGTTCCATTCGAATTCATTCAGTAGTTCCGTCGTGATGCGCGATTAAAGGATTTTACTTTCATCCTCTCTCCCGGGGGAACCTCACTCAATTCCAGGATAAAATGTATCCCATGTCCTTCCTTGTAGTATGAATGAACTCAAACCATTTCAGTCCAACTCATTCAGCAGTTTCGGCGTGATGCGAGGTGAAGGAGTTTGACTTTAATCCCTTCTCCCAGGGGAACCTTACTGAATTCCAGGATAAAATATATCTCTCCTCGTAGTATGAACTTCTATCGTCCCGACTTCCATTCGAATTCATTCAGTCGTTACGTCGTGATGAGCGGTTAAAGAATTTTACTTTCATCCTCTCTCCCAGGGGAACCTCACCGAATTCCGGGATAAAATGTATCCCATGTCCTTCCTTGTAGTATGAACTCAAATCATACCAAGTTTCAGTCCAACTCATTCAGCAGTTCCGTCGTGATGAGCAATTAAAGAATTTTACTTTCATCCTCTCTCCCAGGGGAACCTGACTGAATTCCGGGATAAAAAGTATCCTATGTCCTTCCTCGTAGTATGACCTAAAATCATGCCGAGTTTCATGTCAATACCTTCAGTAGTTTCGGCGTGATGCGCGTTTAAGAAACAGACAGACAGACAGACAGACAGACAGACAGACATGAATGAAAAAAATTACAGTTTTGGCTTTAGTATCGATAATAGAGTGCCCTTCAAAAAAAAATTTAAAATATCTTCAATGTACAGAATTGGACCTGTTACAGTTTTATTATAAGTATAGATAAAATAACACTAAAGTACGTCGTAGAAAGCGTGCTTACCACGAACGCCGGTCGGACTATGACTGAGGTGGGTGTGCTTAATTGCACCTAATTTGCCCTTCCACTTTCGAAAAGTGTAAGTATAATTTACCTACTAGGGTAAATAATCTCCCCTTTTTTAGGGTTCCGTACCTGAAAAGGAAAAAAGAAACCCTATAGGATCACTCTGTTGTCCGTCTGTCTGTCTGTCGGTCTGTCTGTCGGTCTGTCTGTCTGTCCGTTTGTCAACCCCCTTTTATCAGGAACGCGTGGAGGTATGGAGTTGAAATTAACATCAAGTACTCAAGCCCGTAACCTTTAGGAGCCTCGATATAATAAAACTTTTAAGTCAATGCAATCAAAAGTTACAGCCGTTTATGTCCGACTATTTTGTAATTTCCAAGGGAATTACGTGCACACAAGACCTATAAGGTTCTTCCCGTGAGGAAATTTAGCAAGAAGCCAGCTCTTATAGCTCGCTAAAGGAAAAAATCCAAAAACTATAAATTTGTTGTATATTTACTAAAATAATTACTTTTGATTCTTACCATGGACCAAAACCTATATGATACTTCCCGTTGACCTAGAATCATAAAGTTTTGTAAAAGGCAAGGTCTTATAGCACAAATTAATGGAAAAACGGTAAATTGGTTGTTCATGAACAAAAAAAATTTTGATTCTCGCCAAGGACCAAAACCTACAGGATACCAACTTCCCGTTGACCTAGAATCATAATATTTTTGGCAAGACACAGGGGTTAACAATTATGCGGAACCCTTAGTGCGCGAGTTCAACTCGCACTTGACGTTTTATTACTTAGATAGATAGTTCATACCTATATTAACCTGTTTCACTTTTATCTTAAATTTTATGTTAGTGTTCACTGCTGCTCAGAGTCAGGAAGTTGACGGTGCTACACCCCCGTACCTTGGGAAATAAATCACAAGGTACATGGCAACAGAGAAAGGTACCTTATAATAACTGAAACTTCAGTGAAAACTTACTTTATCACAAAACTTATGGGCATCTTATTGGTTAGCAATAGTGGTTTCCAGCCATTCATGTTTGAAATTATTATAGACTAGCTGCGCCCCAAGGCTTCGCACGCGTTGTTTCTATGGAAACGTTTAAGGGTGATTTCTCTCCCACGGGAACTGATTTAGGGGATACATAGTAGCCTATGTTTGATTCCAGGATTACAATTACCTGTATGCAAAATTTCAATTTCAGCTCGATCTGTTCAGTAGTTTTTACGTGAAGAGGTAACAAACATCCATCCATCCATCAATCCATCCAAACTTTCGCATTTATAATATTAGTGTGAAGTATGATTTCTAAGAAACTACTAGCAGCATCATCTACATTTAAGGAGTAAATATCTGATATGCTCATTAAAACAAGCAGGCACTGTGTTACTGCGTGATTTTTTTGGCTAAAATTTACAAAAGGACTAACACATGAGCTACCTGTCTCATGATTAATAATAATTAGATTTAAGAATTAACACAGAGGCAATTTAAATAATAGGTAGGTATGTACCAAATATAAATTTGAAAAATAAGTACAAAAGGAAGATAATATAACTACCTATATTGTTAGGTTAGGCACATTCAATCAAGTTATGTTATTTTATTCAGAAAGTTCAAAAGGCAAACAGCCGAGCGGTGGCTCCGAGCCATTTAGATGCTATCAACAAGCGAGCACAACATTCATACAAAGAACCTGTTTATTTAGTTTTGTAATTTACTCAAATTTGCACTTATTGGGTTCACCCACTGGGAAATGTATCTGAAGGAAAATTGGAAAATAGCAAATAGGGAATTGCCGTGAGTCACGCGACTGAAAGAATAACCTGATTCCATTTTGTAAAAATACGTAGGTACTGAATAATTTCCTTGTTCATTTTGACGATCAATCATTTTGTGACGTTTCGATAAATGAGTTTTTATATATGTGTAATTAAAACAACGATGCTTTGATTGGCACGCAATGTCTGACTTTTTCATTTATCATTAAATATCTAGTCATATATTCTTAGAGATGGGTAACCCGGGTGGGTTAATAAAACCCATGAGTGGGTGAAAACAAAGTTATCACCCAAATCATTCCTCCCATTGGGTGGTTTGAGCGGGTGAAAATGAATTAGGTACGTAGAAATTGATAACAATAATTATGACTAGTAAAGTCGTTTTTCTTTATTGATTCGATATTTATATTTCATCATCATCATCATCTCAGTGGAAAGACTTCTACTGCTGACGTGCCGTGAGGTGTGATTAAATACATCTTGCAAAGGGTGCCGTGCCGATATAATAGTTATTTGTTATACAAGTACAAGAGTGCAAAGTTACTTTTTAACCGCGTGCTCAATTTTGATGACCAAGCAAGCGAAGGATTCTAAAATTGAATCACGAGCGGAGTCTGAGCTTTGAACAAATTAAAAAAGGTTGATTGATAAATTCGGCACCATGGAGGTTGAAGTACTTAAATAGGTTTTGAATCACAAACGTAGTGCAGACGATATTCTAAATTCAATTTTACTATATCCTCTAGCCGATAAAAACGGCTTTCGCACTCAGATATCGAAGAGCAAAAATACTCTTTCCGAGATGGGGGGATGAAAATTAATTATATTTCATAGTTCCATTAGTAGAAGATAATTTTACACAGGTAGTTACTTGATCCATTCGGTAGCACGCACGTTTCAGAGAATCGATTTAAATCGATGCACTACACTAAAACACCATCCCAACCCTACCACGCCAGCAGAATGTCATTCTTTTTCCGTGCGCGGTAGCATAAGCACACTACAAAATTTCTTTTACGCAATACATTTTGTGAATCTACGAAAAATTACAAAAGGAAAAGTGAAGACCAAAGCAATTCAGCGGTATCAAGTAGAAATCAAAAAGCTTGAACAAAAACAAGTGAGTTGATATCGTCGAATTATTGAATTCTCGAACAATGAAGGTAAGTTCATTTTTGAATTCATGACTAGATGTTGCAAATCTTTAGAATTTAACCATACCATACCATCATAAAGTCTGCCTGGAGGGTTTACTGTAGGTACTCCACGAAGGCTAGACATGATGAGTTAAAACCTTGGGGTTTGACTGTAGGTCCCTCACGAAGGTTATAAAAGCAAGTAGACTATCTAGAACAATCTAGATGTTGTATTCTTTACAATTCAATCATACCATACCATCTTAAAGTCTGCCTGGAGGATTTACTGCAGGTACTTCACGAAGGCTAGACAGGATGAGCTTAACACCTGGGGGTTTGACTGTAGGTCACTCACAAAGGTTATAAAACAAGTACCTAGAATATCTAGCTAGAATAATCTAGATGTTGTATTCTTTACAATTCAACCATACCCGACCATCTTAAAGTCTGCCTGGAGGATTTACTGTAGGTACTTCACGAAGGCTAGACAGGATGAGCTAAACACCTGGGGGTTTGACTGTAGGTCACTCACGAAGGTTATAATAGCGCAAATAAACATCTAATTTGCACATCAAGGGTTTGTACATCACAAGAACTCATAAAAATTTAAAGATGCTTAGGTACCAGTTAAAAACCTAGCGGTTTGTCTGTAGGTCATTCACAGAGACCATAAAGCAAGTAAGTAGACATCAACTTTGCATACCATTGGATTTTACATCCCTAGAACTAACAATTTCGTACTTAATGCTGTTTCGATGACAAAAAATTGTCAGTAAAATACCTGGAGGTTTGACTGTAGGTCATCCACGAAGGTCATAATCATAAAGCATGTAGGTAGTCAACTAAACTACTCCGCATATCATTGAGTTCAATATTCATAAAACTCAATATTTCCTAAGATTGAGCTGATAAAAACATTTTGCACTACCCGCAAAAATATTTGAAGTGGAATTGGGTTCTTCTTTACAGAAATCGAAGCCAAATTAATTAACGAGCTCCTATTTGCTAATATCTCTGTAGATAATGAAGCGGGTATAAAATAATAATAATATAATACATTACAATATTGTATCCCCGATAATGAAAAATCTAGAAACCATCGAAACTGATACTGGGATATTGACGGACACCATGTCAAAATTGGTAATCCTGTCTTGATAATATGTTGTGCATGTAGTCGTGCACTAGGTGACTCAACTGAAGAGATTCCAGTTGTTTACGGTAAGAATATACACTCGGATGTCACAAAACGAACATTCAATCGAGATGAAAACGCGCAATAGGCCAATATCTAGATAAATCGTCCCTGAACATCATTCAAGACGAAACTCGAGATGACACCCGTTTTGGCTCAAAATTGTCAGAAAAATCAAAACTGCTAAAGCAATTGAGAAACAAGGGTCGTCAAAACCCACCCCTCAAGCTTCAAACGGGACGCCCTCCGCGTTAACCCGCGGTGAACAAAGGGGGGGGGGGGGGGAGGTACAGGTAAGTACATGGCGCACCGCCAGGCACAGAGTACGTACCAGTCGAAATCAAACTCAAGCGCCGCCGCCGGCGTCAGTTGCGCCCCTAGCGTCAGCGCAACACAACCGACCGAATACGAACCGACGTCCTCAGGTACTACGTGAAGGCATTATTATAACTGTTGGTTATCTATATATATATATAGAACAATTTGTTTTATACACCGATTTGAACGGTTACCAATTTTCGCTGACTAGCAATAATACTCAGTCATATATGCCTAAAGATATCCTAGCTAAGTTGATAAGTCTAACACTTAAAATAACAATAAAGAATTAAGTACACTTTGGTGCAATATCATAGTGTAAAATGAATACTGCTAGCACCATACATTACAATCATAATAACCAACAATGTTGACACCTAACCCTAACAGTACCCATAAGTTTATTTTAAATTTAAAATAATTTGAAAGTTCTTATGAACACAATCAAAATTGAAGATTATGCGACCTCTTGTAATCTTCAAAACAAGGCTATCTTCGTGTACAACAATGATCACAAGGATCCATATTTATTGGTAGGTATCATTCATCAAAATTATTTAAGAGAACTTTTTAGTTAACGCATTCACTGCCCAGCCTCGGAGGTGCGACCTGCAAAAGGGCGCGCCGCCGCCGCCTTGCCGCCGCCGCCCCGCGCGCCGTCAGTCGCCTAACGGCGGCGATGGAGGCGAACATGTATCTCATGGGCCATTTAAGTGACGCATTCACTGCCCAGTCTTAGCGGTGCGATCCGCAGGGGCGCGCCGCCGCCGCCTTACGGCGATGGAGATGGACATGTGTTGCGTGGGCCATAAAAGTGTTTTTTATATTATATCGCATTCACTGCCCAGCCTCGGTGGTGCGACCCGCAGGGACGCGCCGCAGCCGTCTCACGGCGCGATGGACCTGGACATGTGGGTCGTGGGCCATGAAAGTATTAAGGTTTCGACTAGAATCTACAGTTCAGTCTCATATTTAGATGATAGTAACCAACTAAGAAAAATGTTTTGGTAACAATTTACTGAAACAATAAAACGATTTAATTATTATAAACAAAATACACTTGCACCTAAACAAACATGAAAGCTGCAAGTTTTAAGGCTTCATATCTAATACCTCATCAGACATATTGAGTTTAGCCTTACCGGAAGAAAAACGTAAACCATTATACAGTTGTCACAAAAATATTTGAAATTATCACGATTCGAGTTTTGCACAAGTTTTACACAATGGTTTTGAAGACAAAAAAAAAAAAAAAAAAAAAATCGCGCTTCTAAATAATATTAATGACCATCATTACAAAACAATAATAATAATTAACTGATAACAGACAAAAATTCGATTTATGCTGGTGACAGGATGGATAATATTATAAAGACTAAGAAATCCTTAATTTCTAACACCCACTATGACCCATAAAATGTTTACTGATGACTATCGAGGTGCTGCTTGCACTGGCATGGGCGCAAATGGTCACTGGAAAGAATGGGACCAACAATTTCACATTAATAACTTATAACAAGCGGTTTTTTTAGGCCCTAAGAGTATGCCCATAATATTGCGCAAAACTAATGCTTACAGTTAAGACTACGGCAATAAGATAATATAATAGAATTGGGAAAAATTAACCCAGACACTGAATTAGAACGAAACTCACACGACTGTATTAACTTTGGTAGTTCACTCAGTACATCACTTTGGTCTACCTTAGATTGATCGTAGCGCATCTCGCTCCAACGCCAAATGTGACACTTTTGTTGAATGGAACCCCGATTCGGTTTTCACGTTTACTGTTTTCGCCTTTCTCAAATTATTCTAAAGTGTTTACCAAAATTAATAACGAACAATCAACAGGAATGATTGTAACCCCTAACTAGCCTTCTCAGGCTTAGTTCCCTTTATTGAATCGATGGTATCCAAAATCACATACTTATACAAAGTTTTCATAGACTTAGAGACCCTTAGAGGGCTGCGATTGTCTCCGGGAAGCGTTTTCACTGCGACCTGTTTCTCAGAAATCACTATAATCGTAGTCATAATATTTAGATGTCATGATTGCTTCCTTTTCTGAAGGACCTTAAAACACTAGTTATAAGAAGGTTATAAGCTATGGTGGAATTATTGTTAGCAAAATAACATTATTGATTATATCGATTATTTAAATGCCCCAATCATAGCTGTGGTAGAAGTATATTCTAACAGAACAATTCCAAAAAGGTGATTTATAATATTGTTCACTTAGTATGTAGTCAAGTCACCGATCGGCTCATTTTAGGCCACAAAATTGGTTCTGACGAACATTATTATCTCGCCTCGTATAAGGAGTTTATACTCGTAAGCAGCAGCCGAGTGTACCTATATACAGTTTTGCAAGGGACCCTTAAACAGTTCTAGATTTCATCAATAATTGATATCTTATGATTTTTCTTTGAATAAATTAACTAAAGAACTAGCGTTATTAAATTGTTATATACCTCTATATATCAGCATTATTATAAACCTCTGCAGCAGCTCGCGAGCAACCAAATATGACTATATATACCACATTTTACAAAAAAAAAAAAAAAAAAAAAAAAAAATGTTTACTACATTATAATTATGTCTGCCCCGAGTAACTTATGAAGTGAAATTAGTAGTAATTTATTGATCACCGATTAACATCGGCATAAGCGAGCATAGTCGCTAAGTAATGCTCGGTACATTGTTACAAGAGCAAGCGGAATCGGGGCGTTGCAACTTTCGGCGCACATTGCAGCGGCATGCTGCAACGTCGAGCGCACACGCTGCTGGCCTTTCCATCGAGGCAGGCACAGAACTGGCTAGAAACAGAGCTCGCAAGCCTTTGCCCAAATTATAACCATCCAATTTCATCAGAAATTTTTTGCTAGGTCGGCTGATATACAATAGTAACAGAGACTTCATTAATACTTTATGCATAAGAAGTTATGATTGTATTGACTGATAAGAAGTTAAGTACTTACATCATTATTTTTCTTTAATATTTTGTGTTATAGTTATCGACATACTCGTACGATAATAATCTAAAAACACCTATTTGTTTTATATTTATAAAATCTGCTACAAATTAAGCAGAAAAGATAACTGCTCTGAAATACCAAACACTTAAGCAGATAGTTAGACTCTAAACATCTACCTGTGTAAAATTATCTTCTACTAATGGAACTATGAAATATAATAGGTGATTAAAAGAACTTAACAAGTGAAGTTCAATCTCTATTATATGAATAAGTTCCATTAGTAGAAGATACAAGAACCCACCCACCACATCCCAGCTCAAGTTTTGGTTGCTATCCTCTAAAAAGAATGACATTCTGCTGGCGTGGTAGGGTTGGGATGGTGTTTTAGTGTAGTGCATCGATTTAAATCGATTCTCTGAAACGTGCGTGCTACCGAATGGATCAAGTAACTACCTGTGTAAAATTATCTTCTACTAATGGAACTTATTCATATAATAGAGATTGAACTTCACTTGTTAAGTTCTTTTAATCACCTATTTTATTATGTAATGTAGTTTTAATTTATATAATGGAAAATATCGTTCTACTGAGCATCTAAAAATGTAAAGGAATCAAATTCAGGTCATCTATTTATTTTTAAGATGTATTTAATCACGAATGAGCACGTCCAGCAGTAGAAATCCTTCCACTGAGATGATGATGATAAAATATAAATATCGAATCAATAAGTCCTTCCACTGAGATGATGATGATAAAATATAAATATCGAATCAATAAAAAAAAAGACAGTTACATCATATAACAATTAAGTTATTATAATTATTTATAGCCATTTAAATTGATATCCTGATTTACCAACAATATAATATGCACAAAATTACTTATACGAAAACCTTCTCAATGAACAATATTAATTGTAATTACTTCATGATTTTGCTTATCATATAAAAGCTATGCAATCACAAACTGCAAATAACCCCAGCGTTTAATAAATCCTTTATGCAATTAAAAGCACTTCATTTAACGCTTCGCTTATTTCAGGATGGCTGTTATTTTGAATGGATGTAATTATATTAATTTTCAGCCACAGTCCCGTGTGCCGCAGTGGGCCAGCGGCTTGAGTATCTACTCAATGATATCGATACATCACAGGTTCCATCTGAAAACCAGAACTACTTTTCATTATTGTGAGGTAGCGTTATGCTGTGGTGGAACTCAGCATTATGTCCTTTGGATAACTTGTTTGTAGGTTGTACTTATGTGTACAACTTACCTCATCATTAAGATTTTAAACCACTCCTTACCCGTGGTCCCGTTAGATAGATAGATGAAAGATTTATTCGACACTGCAGCACATATACAAAAAGATCACAATAATTAAGGCACATCTTAACATAACACAGAGAATCTTAATAGTTTTTTTAATGGAACAAAGCTTGGGAACAATGAGTAATAGTAAACAATTTAAGAAGTAAGTACAGATTTATAAAATTGTGTGTGTGCTGCAGCCTGTCAAAAAGGCTATAGCTCAGCGAATGGCTTTGCTCGAAGAGCAAATCACTGATTTTCAGTATTACCCTTAGAGGCGACCATAAGAACGAAACACTAACGAAAGAAATAATGTGTGATTGCATGTAGGTATACCTAAATACTTAAGTCATGTTGGTTTCCTGACTGATGTAGTGTTTGAGCACATGGTAATATGTAGATATTGGATTGGTGTTTTTTGGCGGTACAATTTAGTCGTACGTATACTTCAGCTGATCCAGTTGGCTGGACTAGTGAAAATTATTTTTTCTGTAGTCCAGTTAACTGTACCACGGAAGATTCTTTCATTCCGTGGTCCAGTTTACTGGATCACTCATTTTGTGTGATTATTTGTAAAAAAAAATTCATAAGTTAAGATAAAACGTCTAATTTGACAGCTAGTGTCAAAAATTGACATTTAATGTCAAGATTAACAGCTATTGTCAAAAATCAGACACGACTACGTCCACTGTTGGGACATGGGCCTCCCCCAAAGATCGTCACAATGACAGGTCAACCTACACCGTTGTAGCGCAGAGCACACACTTGGTAGATGACTCACCCACCGACCTAGCTTACCTAGCTTATTTTTCTATAGTGTTTTCAGTCTGTAAAGTTAGGTACTTATGTAGGTACTATTTTATATTTTTCTTTATTTTCTTTAATTCATCTGTCCTGTATCTCTGTTCTGTCAGAGATGAGACATTTATTATGTCTCATCTCTATCTATCTATCAATGTCATAATAATAATTGACATACCTATTCGATGACAAATTCAAGGTTGACAGCTAAAATAAAACCCTGTAATTGTTCTTTTTCCGAATTTTATGACACTCCTACACAGACACTGGCCGAGTCGTAGCGAAAAGCAAGCGGCGCCAGAAAGAAGTTGAAGTTGTAAAGATCAGCTTTTTGTAAAAGTTAATCAACTTTCTTCAATATAAAACCTAATAAATCGCATATTATGCTGAACACTTTCATGGCCCACGACGCACAGTATACCAGCTGTGCGATTACGCAAAAACTATCCACTCCATAATTAACATTTGAAAGCCTTTGCGCATGGCCTTCGCGCGTCCTGTAGGTACATACAATTTTGAATTACGAAGGCCATGAAATGGCCGTGGGTAGTTTTTCATTGCACTGCCGAGGTTGGGAGACTGACTAAACATAATAAAGAGAAATAAACTAGTTATCAGGGTAAGGCAGTGAAAAATGATAAACATCTGTTGTATAAAGTAAGTACCAGGTAAAAAAATCAGGAGTACCTAGCTAGTTTCGTTTGTACCTACGCCTTAAAAACTTTTTACCGAGGTTTTACAGAGGTTAGCAACATCACATTACAAATAATACTAAGTGGAAACTTTTAAATAGTTCTCAGCATAAGTACCTACCTACATGTAATTCTCATGTACTTATTCAGATGAATGTTCCTTACTTTGCAATTTTCTAGCTGTAAGTCCAAAAATTCCAAAATAAATTATTTAATTAATAATACCTGCGCCTGACCTCTCCCCGGTCGTGTTGGCCTGCCGTCCCATCAGATTATGCGTAAGGTAATAGAGAGTGTACCTGTGTTTGCACACTTGTCCATTTTAATATGCCCAGCGTACCTGGCTATTGTCCAGTTAAATAAACTATAAAAACTTTATGCCAATAACACCAAATAATGTTCCAGAACTACCAAATAAAATAAAAATACTCATCGAGATAGGTAATTGAGAAAAAATGTCCTTATTTCAGCCTCTAGTACCAACCTACACATAAGTTATTGGTTTCGTGCGTCGGCAAAATGGCGCGAAATAAATTAGACCGAACAAAATGTTTCAGGATCAAATCAAGGCGCCTTGAACCTTGTAATAAGTTGTATGAACCTGCCACGTATTTTATGGAAAACGCTAAAACGGCGTAACGTACCGTAGCGTAGCGTGAAACAAGTCACTCGGAACTCTTGGATGGTGTAAAATGAATATTAAGGCGCTGAATTTCAACTGGAATCTATTTGTGCAAATTGGAAGTGTTTCTAAAAAAAGAAAATTTGATAAAAATTTTGTGTCAGATTACAACCTCACAATTAGAAAGGTATTACAGAGATGACGGCTGAAAGAGGAGAGTGGAAGAAAAATATATGTTGATGATAAGGAAGCCATTATCATCATCATCATCTTTATCATAGTTAAAATGATTGGTTCGCTATTTCATGAAATGCACAAATTATTTACACAACTACTAAGTAGGTACATAAACAAATATTATGAATGTGTATTTCGATTATCTGGGGCACACTTTTAGCTACATATGTGGCTGAATAATGTTGATTATCAATACCATAATTTGACTGTTTTGAAAAAACCAAATATGGAATTAAAATTCCCAAATATTTACAATGTTCTTAAGTTTTGCGGGATAAGAACTAATCCCTCGGGAGTAAATTGTTTATGGGACCATCTTGGGATCATTTTCTTTACAAAAGCAAAAGAATCATTAAAGTCGTTACATTCAAAACACATATACAGCCGAACAATGAAATTCCTCCTTCTTTTGCGGTCGGTTAATAAATTAAATGTAATTTAGAATCAAAGTAAATATGGAACACTAGTTTATGCCCGCGGCTTCGCACGCGTTGTTTCTATGGAAACGTTTTGAGGTTATTTGTATCCCATGAGAACTGATTTATGGGATAAAAAGTAGCCTATGTTTGATTCCAGGGTTAGAATTACCTATATGCATAATTTCAGCCCGATCCGTTCAGAAGTTTTGGCGTGAAGAGGTAACAAACATCCATCTATACATCCATCCATCCAAACCTTCGCATTTATAATGTTAGTGTGATTCATAAAGTGAAGCTTTAACCCCCGAATACCCAATCGTAACTTAGATTTAAGCTCGTCTCAAGTGACGAATTTTTGACAGATTTTCATAAAAAACTGTCAAAAACTCGCTACTTGAGACGTGCTTAAGGCGTATATATACCCCGATACTAGCGCCACTACATATTTAATTTTATCATTACGTTATACAAAGGAATTATCAAAAAATCGGACCGCGCGTAGACGATATCTATCATAAACTTTTTTTAAATGTATCCGTAATAGTTTTGTACTGTATTATTTAGGCAGATACTGTTTCAAGAGTTTAGTTCCTATTGGTGGCCACCAAGCTCTCCAAACAAGGTTTTTGATTGAATAACACAAAACAAAACTATTTCAGATACATTTAAAAAAAGCTTATGTTATAATATAGTGTACGCGCGGTCCGATTTTTTGATAATTCCTTTGTATAACGTAATGATAAAATAAAATATGTAGTGGCGCTACTATCGGGGTATATGAGTTGCGTTTGAGTATTCCGGGGTAAGAAAATTGTAAGTACCTACACCAACTGTGGCTTTGCTTCGATAGCAAATATTCTGACAGCAACACGAGCTCGAACGATGGCCGCTCGGGAAAGTTCATTAGAAGCACAGCGTGTTAACAATCCACTAAAGGATTTATTGGGAACATTTGTCACAGCACCTCTCGTGTTACAAAACAGTAAGATTTTGGTCACATTGTTGGAGATTACAGCTTGTGCAAAGGTTATTAGGTACCTATGCGAGTACTAGCTGGTTTGAAAAGAGGGCTTTTTCGCGATTGAAGTATAATAAGAAATCAATCAAGAATAAAAAACTCTCAATAAATATACACTACACTTAAATAACACCGTCAAATGCGAGTTGGAATCGTGCACTAAGGGTTCCGCAAGACCTTGTATCTTGCCAAATTGTCACGATTCTAGGTCAACGGGAAGTACCTACGCTGGTTTTGGTCTATAGCAAGAATCAAAAGTATTTTTTTGGTGAATAAACTACAAATTTACTGTTTTCGGAATTTTTTACTTGTGCTATAAGGCCTCCTTTCATTTGAACATTTGTTTTATTTTTATTATTTGTTGCTATAGTTTAAAACAAAAACACAGTCTGTGAAAAATAAATCTGTCTACCTTTTACGGTTTATGAGTATGAGATACAGCCCGCTGACGGGCGAACAGACTAACAGACGGACGGATGGACAGACAGCGGAGTAATAGGGTCCCGTTTTCACCCTGTGGGTACTGAACCCTAAAAAGTAAGTACTAAAACGAAAGTCTCGACTTCGACGCAGAAGAAAAAAAACGTTGTAGGTCTTGATGAAAATGTCTTCTAAGATTGATGACTCCTGAGTAAAACTCGTCCGTACCTACAAGGCTGGGTGATAGATTATCGATTTGCTGCCGTCTAACAGGCGCTCGTTTTGTACTTTTCACCGACGAAAAACGGAGGAGTTACTCAAGTCGACGCGTATACTTTTTTATGTATCGCATAACTTTTTACAGAGTAGTCCGATTTTAATAAGTAACGCATAACTTGTAAGATAGTCCGATTTTAATAATTCTTTTTTTTTAATCAAAACTTGTTCGGAAACATGGAGTCAAAGAGACATCCTACAAAATAAAAGCTTTATCTGAAAAAACAAATAGTATTGTTTTTGCCTGATTTAGGTTAGAAAATATAAGGAGTGCATTTTTTGGACGGGGCGTAAGGGACCCTTCCTTACTACGGAATTAAAAAGTTTTTGACTTTTTTAGTAGGTACCTCCAATCTCAGTTGGTCGGATTATAAGTTATTGATCAGTAAAAGAAACAGGAAAATCGATCCTGTTTCTTTTACAAGCATCAACAATTTTTTTTGTAAATTGCCCATGATGTTTTTGTGAAATGTAATTTTTTTTTAAATCTGTGTATAAATAAATATTTCTCTAAAAATTATTAGTATAATTATAATAACTAGCTGTTACCCGCAACTTCGTTAATGTGGTAGGTAGGGTGCCCAACCTATTGGCAATATTTATCTATTGACCTCGATAGCTAGTCTTTCAAAGCAGACACAGACTAATAAAGGGATACTACGTATAAAGCAGAAATATGACAACATCACAAATTCACAATCACAATTTCGACAAAAATAGACAACATTGCATAGACGGACTTTTTATCTGTTTTATTTTCTCGTTGGACGTGATGTATAAATTATGAAACCCTTCTTTAAATTCTAAATCGAGGGCGTAACCCTAAAAAAACTTAGCAAATTGTTAAAGTTAGGCTACGTTCTAAACCTGTACCAAATTTCATCTTGATCTGCTCAGTAGTTTTGGGGATCCTAGGTACAAAATTTCACATTTCACAAAATTTCGGAAAAATAATATTAGTAGGATAGGATAGGAAGTACGATAATATGCTTTGGTGTACAAAATAATAATAATAATAGTAGTAGGTACGATAAGGAACTGATATTAAGAACTAGGTTTTTGAATAATAGTCATTTCCACGGAGCTTATCTACTCAAGGGTTAGGTCTAGAATCTTAACATTAGCAGGATTCATTTTAAGCATCCATCCTACCTAAAACCATCCCACGTGGACAGAGTCGCCTAGTTCTGAGCATTAAATATCCTAGTGTGGGTAAGCATTAGAAAACAAAAGTAATAGATAGTTGCTAATACGAGGTAGAGATCAACCATTCTAAAAATGCACGCCCCCTCCACTAAGCGTCATACGATCGGCGTGCATTTTTAGAATGGTTTATCTCTACCTATGTATTATTGTTTCAGAAATTGAGCACGCGAGTTTCTTCTGCTCACTCATAAGTTCTGAGTTGAGGAATCACTAAATAGTTTATCGTTGAAAGTTCAACATTAAGCTACTGACAAGAGCAGCATCAAGAAGGAAAATGTTATATTTTCTGGAACAACAACGTCTCGTGTTAAAGAACTAAGGAAAAATTAACTAATTATTTGGGTCTCCTTACTTTGTTCTAAGCCCCGGGATTTTCTTGAAGCAACGTTTTAAAAGGAGTTAATTGAACGAGTAATATGTAAAGCTCTGTCAAGTTAATGTTCTTTTGCGCTTTTTTTGTCTTTTTATACTTCTAATTGAATTTTTTTCTTCTATTGTTTCTAGCCATTTGAACTTTGATGACATCATCAAAGTTCAAATGGCTAGAAACACTGGGTACTGACCATTGACCGTGTTACGGGGTATAATGTACAATTGCGGTCATAATTGGAGACATACCTTAAACAGCATACCCGCTTGAGGGTTAGTTAGATAAATGGTTTATTTTAATCAATTAGAAGCAAAAGCAGCAACATCCATTCGAATTGCAAATGAATGAATGCAAAGGCAGCAACATCCATTGTGAACCAAATGAATCATATGACTCATTGGGTTCACAATTGGACAGCACAAAATACAATCAAACATAGACAAGTAGGTCGGTAAAAAAAAAACTTGATTAAAACTTTTGAGTAGGTAGGTACAAGTACCTAATTGCTTATATTTTCTCAGAGCGAAGCTTATATTCTAAAAGTTATAACACTGTTTACGCTTAATAGTTACGAGTACTTACCCTAATTTTAACTCTTGACTTGTACTACACTGAATAATTACCTATTAATAATTACTAACACTTAATAATTACTATACTTAATAATAATCTAGGTCACAAGTCACAAGTCAAAATTAGGGTAATTATTAAGTGTAATAATTACACTCAAAATATAATAAATTTTAATAAGGTCAAAAGCACCACGTATGGCTGCAAGACAATGTCTTTAGACCTAAGTCACCACTTCTGGACGCTACTGTACCATTTGCAGCGAGCATGATACGTTAGGCTTTGTTTTAATCCACCTCGTTGCTCGTTGCGACCTCCTTCTTTCCCCGTACTGACTGCACGAACGCTCGCTGTGTTACACGTGACATTACACCCCGTAACGTCAGTCAGTACCCACCTTTACCTCTCACAGGATAACTATACAGGGTGGATTTTTGACATGGGAGTGGATGACCAAATAAAAAACCATGAGAGTGAGAGAAAAGTTATGAAAAGAGTCATGGGCTCAATTTTTGAAAAGCAAAAACTGCGGCGACCGACTAACCATCACACTGTCTGTCACACTGGTGTGAAGGTTACTGCATGCATCACACTTTTTTTGCGGAGTTTTTTCAAAATTCATAACGAATAGATGTTTCATCGAGGATAAACTCTATTTAAATACAGACAGTATCCACGCTAGCGGCAACAACACGAATTGTTCGAATATAATATTAGTATGGATTCACTGAGTGTAAACACAAGTTGCATAGTTTCAAAGGAGTTCTCAAATATCGATCACGAAGTTGTGAAGTAGGTAATATCGATAGTGTGCTCAAAGAGAGCAGCATCGCCGCAATCCCGGGAACACATCCTCGCCGGAACAACTTCCGAGACTTCTCGCAAGATAACAACACATATGAACACTCAGAAAAGTAACTTTAAATGCAACTACAGAAAAAAAATTAATAACGTCTTTTTTTAATAGGTCCAAATTTGGGTTGGTTATTTATACTATATTAATCTGCGTAACTTTTATCGACTCATTATTACCAACTCAACACAGGTACTTGATAAAAGGAAAGCCTTACAGACGCTGCAATAAAAAAAAATTAACAACTCATCACTGCAAGCTAAACCTAAATAAATCGGAAACGGTGACAGCAATTGCGGTAACCGAAAATTGTATGACTCATCATTAAAAACTTAATATAGCTGCTTAAAAAAAAAGGCTGTCGCTGCAAAAGTCGAATTTTTTTATGACTCATCATTGCATTTTAAAAACAGAAGGGCTGACAGACGCTGCATTAGCCGGAAAACTTGTATGACTCGTCATTGCATAATACCTAACATATCGAAAATAAGGGCTGGCGCTGCGGTATACGAAAAAAAATTGGTTGTCTGTAAAGTCGGTTTACTGACGATAGTTGAACGTGACAACGCAGACGCATCGCTCACTCAAGTAGGAGAGAGACGGATGTCGAGCGCTCTCGCTTGCACATCAAGCCTTACATGGAACGCCTCAGAGCGAGGTAACGCCGCATGCGAGGTAACGCCGCATGACGTCATGTTGTTTCGTGCGTGCAGCCGGCTCTATCGAAATATAAGACGTTGTCACGTCAAAAATGTATGGCTCATCATTGTAAACTTAACATTCATAAAGAAGAAGGGCTGACAGACCCTGCAGTAGCTGAAAACATTGTATGACTAACATTGCAAACTTAATTCACTGAAAGGTTCTATGGGATCGTTCTAATGTTATTTACATTCCTACGAGAACTGATTAATGGGATGTGAAGTATCCTTTTTTTTTATTCCAGGCCCAGAACTACGTCTAAACAAAATTTCACTCCGATTTGTTTAGTAGTTTTGACGTGAAGAAGTAATAAAGATCTCACTATTGTTCTAAGGGGATGTTCTAAGGTTATTTGCATTCCTACGGTAACTGATTTATGGGAACTGATCTAAGTATACAAAATTTAATCCCGACCCATTCAGTAGTTTGATCGTGAAGAGGTAACAATCATCCAAACTTTCGCGTTTATATAATAGTGTGATGTGACATTTTAAAAGACTATTTTATTTTAAACTATCATTGGCATGGCTTCACCAATTTTCTTAAAATATAGTAATGCACATTTTAAAAGATTAAAATCGGCTTATCCCAAGGTAAATATTTTTTTAAGGGGACAATTAGCCTTTATTCACAAAGAAAATTACACTAGGATTTACAATTGAAACAACTGAGCTAACTGCAGACTGTTGCAAACAATCTACAGGTAGCTCAACTGATCCATATCAATACCAGTCGGAAGCGTCCCCAAGAAGCTGTCTGCATTTTCCCGCTATGTGGCAATGCTGAGATGCGCTGTGCCAGATACTCATCAGCTCTCAAGTCACGCGTCGTTTCGACCAGACGCTCAGATAATTATTTGAAAACCCGAAGAGCCTCGGTACCCCACGGACCTAGCGTCTCGACTCCAAGGGGAGCAAAATTGTAGGCTCGGTCTCGACCTGCAAGACCAAAATATTATTTTATTTATCCTAACTTAAATTCAATTTATGATTATACGTCTTTATTCAATGAACAAACTTTTGATTCTAGCTAGTTTAATAAGATTTGAACTTACACAGTTTTAAAAATAAATATATTTCATTTCATTTCAAAGCCCAAAAACTATTTAAAACACTTGCTATCAACTACTTACAACTATTGTGTGAATTGTTTCGTCTGAGAGCGACATGTATTTCGGTATTTGATCATAGTGACCCTTCTGGTCGAGCAAGCTGCCGCTTTAGTTTAGGCCAGTACCCCGTACTTTCGTAGTGTCGGCATCGAATAGATAAATAGTAGGTACGCTGAGAAACTACGACCTGAGCTTACAAAGAGTTAGGTAGATACCTACTTACAGAGGGGTCAATCGGTTAAGGTGATATCAGACGGTTAATTTTTCGTTCATTTTCGTCTTTCATTCGGCATCTTTCACTCGAAATGAAACGTTTGAACACAAAATGTAGCAATAGTGCCGAATGAATTCACTAATGAACCGATCCGACAATGTTAGATATTTTCATTCGCATCTTTCACTCCCACTTCGAATGAACGGAACAATCTGAACACAGAGTGAATGTTCACTCGCATTCGAGCATTTTGTTTTTAAGTCCTGTAGCAGACGAAAGTCAGGTCGACACGACTTCATTGGACGACATCTTGAATGAAAAGAGGAGGTGTATGTTCTTTTCTAAGTCATTCCAGCTAAGCTGTGTGAACATGGAATGAAAGAAAAATGAAGCATTCACTCGAGTGAACATTCATTCGAGTGATCCGTCTGATATCACTTATGTAATGGATTTTCTATGAAACTATAATTTTTAGACCTCTTCGTGTCAATGTGATTATTATCTACGCCTACCATCAGTTCCACGTGAATATTTCCTACCTACATTATTCCTATCCCAATACATAAATTAGTCTGCAGGTAAACAAAACAAACGAGCCTTGCTTTATGTTTCCCTAGACGAGAGCAATAACATAACGTAGTAGCTACCGAAGTTACTTTGATTTGTTGCTCGAATTGCTTGTTATTGTTCGTTTTCATACACCTAGCTTGTTTATCTAATAAGGTAGTGAGTGTTAAGGTGGGTCTACGCTAGACGAACCGAGCACGAGCGGAGCACGAGCCGAACACAATTCGTATAGTGTGGACCGACCTACAAGCCTCGAACGAGCGCGCTGCGAACATTTCGTTCGTGCTCGGCTGCGTTCCGCCTGTTGTCGGTTTTTTGACGAACACAAAGGGTTTTGCTTCGCGCTCGCAGTGCGCTCGTGGACGTGTTTAGTAACAGACGTCGTTCGCTCGAATCGATCATCATGGAAACGTGGACCGAAGATGCTTCCGCTATATTCGCCAAGAGCCGCGAGCACACTGCGGAAAACTGCGTTCGAGGACAGTGATCGTTGTAGGTTCGTTGTACGTCCACACTTGACACCGTGAACGACGAAACCTGAATGGCTCCGCTCGTGCTCGGTTCGTCTAGCGTAGACCCACCTTTACAGTTTGATTTGTGGTACTTAAACAGCCTGTACATTCTACATAAATGTAGAGTAAACAAAATATGGACCAGGGCGGTAATACGGACCACAGTCGTTTCTCAAAAAACGTTCATTGTATCAAGTCGTTACACGCCCCCGCTGCTCGCCAGTCGCTTGCAGGCAGGCAGAGAGCACGCACGTGTTCACGGGAGCCATTTTTCGGTTTTGTCAACCAGCGGCGTTATTTTTTAGCTAACTGAGTAAGATCATCAATGAATTTATGTAATTTTATGTGAAAGTAAGTTAAACCAAGGTGAAAGTGGATTATTTTGTTAAAATTAATATAAGATTGTAATATAATTTAGGTTTTGTGATTTTCTGTACAACACCATTAAAACTATACCATGTTCAAAACTATGTGGTTTATTATTATGTTCACTCTTTGTAAGTTCCTATAAATGACATATTTTTTCAAAAATCTTGGTTACTTCTAGGACGTAACATTATCTGAAGAAACATTATATTTAGAACTTTTGGCATCGTTTTTGATATCAAATAAATATCGAACAGTTTTAAATAAATCAGACTGAATCTACACTTCCAAATTCGGAGTATTATATAACAAAATCCTCATGTTGGTCCATATAATGTCTCTTTAATTCTACCTAATAATATAATTGTAAGAATTTGTGAAGATAGTTGTAACGCCAAAACTACTGGCTGAAATTTAATACAAACTCAGAACAGGAAATCGATAACTTACATGTTTCTTTTAAGCAATGAAGGACTAATTGTCATCCCTGGAAAACATGCGTGAAGCCGCGGATAGAAGCAACTACAGGACGAGCTTACCTTACACTAAAATGTACGGAGTTTATTTAAGTGGAGGAGATAAAAGTTGAATAGAAAATTATAAAAACTTTACTGAATACTTCAAGCTACCGGCTATGTCAGCAATATAATAATTAATAGGATATAATATGGATATTATCCATGTTCTTAGTAGGTATTCCGAGAGTCGCTTATTACTAAGCGACTGATATACATACATCAATAATATATTCACTCACATGCGTAGCTGCAGCAGATGAAAATCATCAATGTGTGTGGTGGCGATTAAAGTCGAGAAGCCGCCAGCAAAACCTAGTACAATATTAAATCATTAATACTTGATGTACTGTAACTAAGTGAAAACTCTAACTTGCCAGGGAAATAAAAACGTCCGAGATATCAATTCACTTTTTTATAATTTCACAAAGCTACAATATCGGATCCAAGACAACCTTCTCGTTCCGTAGCTCAACAACCAATGCCCCCACTGTCCAAGCACTCGACAGCCAAAAAATTACCGATAAAACCGAAGCTCTCAGCTGACTAATTTTTGAATGGAATGTCAGTTGTAGTTTGAGCTACGAAATAATTTAAGTAGGTATTGTCATAACAATTTTAACAAGACAAAAATTAAAAAATTTAAATACCCCACGACGTTTATTGGCTGAACAGATTTTCATGAAACATGGCTAAGAACACTCGGGATAAAATTGTCTATGACACGAAAAAAGTAAACGAAAATCGGTTCATCTGTTTGGGAGCTACGATATCACAGACAGATACCTACACAGATACACAGACAGACACGTCAAACTTATAACACCCCTGTCTTTTTGCGTCGGGGGTTAAAAATATAAACTAAATATAAACATAATTTAACAGTTGATTTCACGAAAGTTGCGTCAAGAGTTTCCACTCTGATCAATAATAATCAATGTAAATTCAGCAAACTATTTTTGAAAAGGATACCTACCTGTTAAATAAATATAAAAATGTATACGAGGCATCTAAAATCACAACATTAATTTTAAATCAGCTAACTTAAGTAACTAACCCATAAATCTGTATTGAATCATATGTTTAAGGAATATCATGTGATTTTCTGAGTGGCAATATATCATTTTCTATTTTCTTGCTAAAGTATTGTAAAGGGTGGTACCTTTTGTCTGGTAATAAATGATGCCTCCTTGGGTTGAGAAGGTATTCTTGTTGTTATGAGAAGTACTCATATGATGCTTTTGAAAATGTATATGTTCCAAGAATACGTAGTCACTACCCTGCCACGTCTGTCTGTCTGTCTCTCTCTGAACTCGACTCTAAAACTACTGAACGGATTTTCATACGGTTTAAGAGACTACTTGACAAATAGACGGAGACTACTTCACTAATAGTCGGAGTAACTCATTAGTTTATTGACTCTCAATCTGTAATAATAGTAGATTGTTTTACAAGGGACTAAACCATCCCATTATACAATGTGTCTGGTTACCGGTGTCGGAGACTTTGGGGGGGGTGAAGTACGGTAAATTTTATCGACAAATCACTATCCCTAATTTTTTTTTCTCGCTCCCTGATAAAATGGCAGCCATTTTGTTTTCTTTTGCCTCGAAGCATGGGTGCTTGTATTGTTTAAGCTACCCATGCAGAGGTTCTAGGAGGACGATAGAGGACTCATTTGATTGCCAATAATGTAGGCAATAAAGCAATGATAACATTGTTGCATTTTCTGTTTTATAATAGAAGAAAAGAGAATTTATAAAACAAAAAAAAGTTATTTATTCAATTTTTTTTTTGAATTTTTAGCTTTTTCATAAAATTGAGACTGTCAAGCTACATGTTTTTTGTTATTGAACGATAGTACAGAATGTGTGCTGGAAAATAAGTCATGCATCTTAGCCCTGAGTAAGATAGTTTAAAAGTTATGACGATTTGAATCTGACCCTTGAAAGTTTAAATATCCCGCTAATAAGCAACTGGACTCACGGTTTCGAGGAATTGCGTGTCCATAGAAAATTCTGTGCTTTGTTGTAGATAGAGACGTGCTGAAACTGAAAAAAAAGGGCGCGCTGTCAGATTAATTTTTGTTAAGTTTTGTATTTTTCGCTGGCGAAAGTTAACAGAAATGGAAGATTTCCATTATTCCAGCCAGGACGTGGCCAACATCCATTTCGTCTATGGATTGTGCAACGGGAACGATAATGCTGCTGTAAGAGAGTATGCGAGAAGATTTCCCAATAAACCAACCCCGAATGCTCGCACATTCATACGACCATACCATTTTAGAAGACAATAAAGGAATACGTTCGTTAGGTGCTCTTCTAATACCATTTTCGGCGAGGTTGAGGTGTAGTCGTATGAATGTGCGAGCATTCGGGGTTGGTTTATTGGGAAATCTTCTCGCATACTCTCTTACAGCAGCATTATCGTTCCCGTTGCACAATCCATAGACGAAATGGATGTTGGCCACGTCCTGGCTGGAATAATGGAAATCTTCCATTTCTGTTAAATGTTGTAAAAAATTAAATGTCGAATCCGCGACGCAGGAGGTTGCCCTCCTGCGTCGCAGGCAACCTTCACTCGCTGCGCCACAGAGGTCGTCGATGCATGGATGTTTGTTACCTTCACTGTTCACGCCAAAACTACTGAACGGATCCGGCAGAAATTTTGCATAAATACAGGTAATTCTAATCCTAGAATCAAACATAATATACTCGTACTTCTTATCCCATAAATCAGTTCCCATTTGATAGAAATCACCTCTAAACGTTTCCATAGAAAAACGCGTGCGAAGCCGCGGGCATAAACAAGTATATTATAATTTTGTTTTTGAAAAATTATACTGTCGTGCACCCAGTTAAGTTTCATTTTTACACAGTGGTATTCCTTTTGTTTTTGTATAAAATCTCTATACGAACATACGAATTCTGTACCATTTTTCAACAGTGATTCTATTAATTCGAATGTGTGTATCGCATTTATTTACTGCATCCAAGGTAGTAATTTTACACCCAGTTCGTCCGAACAAATTAATAGTATCGGACTCTTCGTTATTTTCCATGTTGTTTATTACATTTGCCGCTTACTTGTTCTGTTTTCGCCTCTCGCTATACATTTTTTCATTAATTAAATGCATTGTTTAATAAGTGTTGGTTTTCGAATACCTACACCTCGCTTTACTTTATTGGTACTTTATCTATTAAAAGCTCTTTGTTTGTGAATTTATGCTGAAATTGCTTGGTTTTGTTGATTTTCGTAAATGCACATAGATTTCAGTTAATTGCATAAGTTACTCCTCAGATCATGATAACTGTTTGTTTTAATTAATGATTTTATTCGGTATATAACGCATAACTTTTGTTATATTGTTTGTTAATTAAACTGATCTGTGGTCTTACGACCAATATACAAATTAATATTATAACTCGTGGTATGCGCTGACCAGAGCGGTATGCCTTTCAACATAATAATAATAATAAAATCATTTATTTCAGGTCATAAAAAAGGAACCCATATGCAATGAATATGCGTCCTACTTCTTACTACACTAATTTACTACGAGTCGCTAAAAGTATTATTGAAAAAGACGTCCAGTTCATAAATACATTTTTAACCGACTTTAAAAACAGGAGGAAGTTTTATGTTCGTCGATTTCTCCGTCAATTACGGACTGTATAGTATTTTTCCCGCAAAACTTTAACTAGTGTAAAATTAAGGGATTCGTTGTCGTCTTTTAGTTTTTTCAAAACAATCAAATTTATGTTCTAAATTTAATATATCTCGTTTAGTTACTTTTCGAAAATGTTACATGCAATCTTTTCATCGCACCCGCTGCGTTACCCTTTTCAAGTGTTCATATATTCTGACACATACATCTTTTTTGCTTAAGAGGGCGCGATGCACGCCATTTTGTGAAACGGATAGGCATAGGATTTCGCATGCATAGGAGCAGCGGGACTGAGCAAACATTTTTGGAATGGCGTAAGAGCAAAAATCAAGTTTTTGCTTATTTACAAGAAAACTACACAACTTATAAGAAACTGGTTCAAGAAACCAAATAATTAGTAATAACCTCACAAAACAAGACATTTCATTAGAATGCAGGGTTCCGGAGATTTCGACCTAATTATGTGCGAAACAGTGCAATTTCATGATGTTTTTATCGTATTTTTTTCTTAATCGTGTTTTCACATTCAAGGAACCAAAGAAATAAAACGTCAAGTGCAAGTCGGACTCGCGCACTCAGAGTTCCGTAAGACCTTGTGTCTTGGCCAATTATCATGATTCTAGGTCAACGGGAAGTAGTTACCCTGTAGGTTTTGGTGTATGGCGAGAATTAAAAATTATTTTTATGAATAAACTACAAAACTACGGTTTTTGGATTTTTCCCTTTATTTTTGAGACCTTGCTTCTTACTAAATTTTACGATTCTAGGTCAACGGGAAGTACCCTATACGTGTAGTATGCATGTGATTTCCTTGGAAATTTCAAAATATTGGACATAAACGCCTGTAACGTGCATTGATTTAAAAGTTTTATTTATATTGTAGCTCCAAAAAGTTACGAACTTCAGTATTTGACCTTAATTTCAACTCGATACGTACGACGCGTTCTTGAGAAATGGGGTTGACAGACGGACAGACAGACAGACGGACAACAAAGTGATCCTATAAGGGTTCCTTTTTTCCTTTTGTGGTACGGAACCCTAAATATATAGAATTTTATATAATTCGTACTTTTTACCACGGGGATTCCGTGCGTAGGGTACTCAGATCTAGGACTAGTTTGGCAACCTAAGCCAGTTAGGTTTGCCCCTTAACGTTGCTCCGACGCTATAAATCTGAGTAAATCGCCTTCAAGTCCGCCCATCGGCAACGTTGCACTTCTTTAGGCTTGCACTTTGATCAAATTGTGCAGATTAAACTGCTTGTAGCACGAAATTGCTTGCTACGAGTATTAATAACGTTGAAAATGTTTAGTTGGAAAATGCATTGTAAAGGAAAATAAAATAACAGCTAAGGTTTTTTTTTTGTTATTATAGTGCGTAAGCCTCGCACTCTGGATAATTTCTAATTTCTAAGAAATCGAATTATATCGCAAAAATTTCGACTTCGACGGGACTTGAACCCGCGTCCTCCCCTCAGTACGGGAATGTGATAACCAACTACACCACGAAGTCAAGTGACGTGGGAGTCGAAAATCTTTGCGGCCTTCTACGGACTCAATTTTTGCAAAATTTCCAAATTTTTGCGATATAATTCGATTTCTTAGAAATTAAAATAACAGCCTTTATTCTACCACAGCTTTGGCCGATTTTTGCCCGAAACTTGCCCAATATGCCCAATATGCCCATCCCCCTATAAACGCCAAGGGGGATGAACGGCTTCACTTCCACGCAAATCGAGGACCAAAACCCGTGCTGATATAGTTCACTTAATTAAGTTAAACGAGTAACCTATTAGTTTCTGTCTTACTTAAAGCAACCCGTATTATAAAGTTTTTGAATCAAGAAAGTTCTGATTCCAAACGCTTCTGGTCTAACTTCATAGAAAATCTCCGGAACTTAAACAAACCAGTGATTTGAATGACTGATTAGAACTTTATTCCTCGAAGTTTGAAGCACCCCCATCAAAAGCAGTGGACTTGGCATTGGGATTAGAAAAAAACGACAAAGAGCGAGTCAGACCCGCGCACTAAGAGTTCAGTTCCACATCATAATAAAAACATTTTAACGATATGTATACATATTGAAAAGGAAATAATGCTGAACAATTCACACAGCATTATCTTACCCCAAGCTATTCACAACTTGTGCTAGGGTGAGTACAACTATACTAGATAATTGATACTCAACGACCACTTTCATTTGCCCAAGGCGGGAATCGAACCCGCAACCTCCTGCGTCGCGTCGGCGGACCTTTGCCGGCTGCGTCACATAGCGACCTATGTAGACCACGTAAAGAATAACCCCCTTATTCATACTGCTAACTTAAACCGTTGATATGCAGTGTTATTTCTCACTCTGACTTATGTCAATAGAAGAAGACAGGGTGAGAAATAGCAATTAGTAATAACCTACGAATGCTTTAAGTTAGCAGACCAGCCTACTATCCTATCTTATCCTACTATAAACTACTATTACTATATTACTATCACTAGTACCATATTACTATCTTACTAATCACATCACACTAATATTATAAATGCGAAAGTTTGGATGGATAGATGAAAGGATGGATGGATGTTTGTTACCTCTGCCATTCGACCATTCCAAAGATATAAGGTTCATATGTAGTTTAATACAAAACCATGTAGAAATATTGATTTTTGTAGCGCGCGGTAACTTCGCGCTAAATACGCCAGCAAGTGCTGGCGGATGCTTGCCGGATGTGTCAAAAATTGCAAAATGGCGGCGCCTGCTAAGGGGATAATAGGCTACTCTTTATACCGTAATGCGAAGAATCGGGCAGAAGCTAGTAATATTATAAATGCGAAAGTTTGTGAAATGTGAAATTTTTGTTACGTAGGATCTCCAAAACTACTGAAAGGATCAAAATTAAATTTGACATACATTTAGAATGTAGCCCAACTTAAACAATAGGCTACTTATTTTGGGCTTGGCCCCTGATTTAGGATTTAAAGAAGGGTTTGATAATTTACACATCACGTCTAACGAGAAACCAATATGGTTGTCATAAATCTGCATTGTAAAACATATTTTACAAAGCAGATTTATGACAACCATATTCAGTTTTTCTCCAGAAAAGAAACGAAATAATTTAATTGATTGCTAAAGATACGTTCTATGGATAATATCCTCTGAAATGGCACGCCCCGCGCCCCGCTACTTCCGTTGTGTGGCAGGTACTTCCGCAAAATCCGCGGAAAATCCGCGGAAATGCACCACAATGCATTATTTCGCTGATTTCTTGATTATTATCTACTAACACCTCGTAACATCTATATATATTTGGATTCTCCATAAAATAATGCTTTGTGTAAGAAGTCACAGGTGTTGGCTTTTTCTATTCACTGATGGTAGGCACCCTACCTACGACACTAACGAAGTTGCGGGTAACAGCCAGTTATGAATAAGTGGGTAAATATTTATATAACCAATTGGAAACAACCGACTTGACCCGATCTACGTTATAGGTACTTTTAGATAATTATAGTCTCGTTGTCAATAACTAGGTATCCACTCATTCAAACCATATTCAGTTCCTTTCAAAATCTTTCTTAAAAACCGGATATAATGGCCTAAGATTATAATCACCGCAAAAAAGTGCCACATTTTCAGTCATTGCCTCCTTATGCTCGATTTATCACAGGATTCGTTTTGGATTAAAACAAAAGGAGGGCCAGAGATGACTTAATCTTGTGAAATACGATTTAGGCGGATTATCTTAAGAGAAAATGCGTAGCTCTAAACATCAACAAGAGGTTTTGTGGTGAGCTGTTTAGATAACTGAGCAAATAATTTTTGTGTGTACAAATTCTTAGCAGAACCGTTCGTTGTGGCTATCTTAGGGAAGTCCGTGAAGCAGCGTGTTTTTTTGTGTGAAAAATATCTTGAATGATGGTAATTACTCATAGTTTCCGGTTTTTAAGGTTACTCATGTCATAGGTTTTTATTATATTTTATATATAATTACATACAAAAGTAACGTTAATAGACCATATTCAGACACACACACACAAACACACCCTCACACACACACACATGCGCAAACACACACACACACACACACACACACACGCTCATAAGGTCTCCGGTTGCCCAGACTCTCATGAAACTGGTGCCTCAGGAGAACTAGCACACAGACACATTCATACTACTGTAAGCTTTGTTTATATAAATTAGTAAATTTAGCGGAAATTCTCCATAAATAACGGCTGGCGTGAGACACAGGGCAACCCAGCCAGGGTGATTCGTGTAGGAAACTTCCTATCCGAGGCGTCCCGAGCCAAACCGACCTTTGTTTACGTCGGAAAGTACCAAACCGAAGCAACCCGAACCAAACCGATGATTGTTTATGTCGGAATATTCCAACTCGAAGCGACCCGAGCCAAACCGACGGGTGTTTACGTAGGAATATTCTGAAACCGACGAGTCCCGATGCGCGGCAGAGCGCTGAGTCGGGGTTCCTATAAAATGCCAGGACAGACGAGCGGGCATTCATTCTATTTCAAGACTTTAACGAGTAGTCATAATTATCTGATGTGTTGTTATAGTAAGTCAGTACTGATAAATTATTGTGTTTGCATAAAATAAAAGAAGAGAAAGTTTACACGTGTTTGCTGTTCCTCCTGACTTGTAGTAAGATATCAAGTCAGAATTGGGATTCTTCCAAAGAAAAGGTACGTAATTAGTTCTGTTACTAATCTTTTCTACACGCCCAGTATATTTTACATTTTATACCATTTGGCCAGTCATTTTAGATGATAATGTTAACAATTCGACAAAGTGTGGTTACCTATACCAGATAGTATATACTTCTTGCTTGATTTTTGTTCCATGACTCATATACTTGGCACTCAAGTGCCAAGCAGGCCATTTAATGGCAATTTAAACTCGAACCTACAACTGCCAACCCATCCATACCTACCTATGGCAAATAGTCGAGGATCGTATAATTTACTAGAAAATTGGAGAATGTTGGTGCTTTTAGCAAGCAGCGATATCAATATCTATGTGATTCTGTTTAAAACAAACGACAATGTAACATAAATCAGTACGCAATGTTGATCGCTTTTTTTTGAGTTTTACAAGTTATTGGAAATCATGATGTAGGTAGTTCCAATTAATGTCATTCATTTATACTCTTATTTTATTATAAGAGTTTTCTAAAATTATATTTCCAATGATATGTAGTTTTAACTTGGACTAGAAAACATTGATTTTATGAATGTTACAAGTAAGTTGTACCTACCTACTTGGGTAAAAGAAGTGGAAGTACTTATCAGCGTTTTACGTTTTATGTTTCTAATGTATGGGTTTAAAATTTATTTAACTACCTATGGTTTTTAATTTAAAAAAAAGTACGTAAGTACGAACGTTTCTTTTTATACAACAACGTGGCTTTCTGAAGAGGATAGCAAACCTAAATTAACTTAGGTTAAAAACTTCAACAGGGTTTCAGTGACATTGGTTAGATTAAGTTACATACCTTAAATTAAAACCTACTAACGACAATATTCACCTAAAAAGAAGTATCACGACCCTTTTTTTGAACAATTGATGTCGTTGAAAATTATTTTTCAGCCCGGGAGGTACATGAAAGAAAACGAGGGAGAAGCTGGCCCATCTGCAGAGTCACCCCATATTGCAGTGGACCTTAGGAATCCTAGGCGTTTCAAGTCGCGGACACGGGCTCCTCTACAACGTGTTCTTCATTCAGCAGTCCCCGCGAATCTACGAGGCGTTACCCTGCAGCTAGGTGCAACTGATAACCTCTGTGGCGCAGCGAGCGAAGGTCCGCCTGCGACGCAGGAGGTTGCGGGTTTGATTCCCGCCTCTGGACAAATGTTTGTACGATCTGTAGACATTTGTTCAGGGTGTTCTGGATGTTTTCTATGTATAATAAAAAAATATCTATCTATGTAGTGTATTGTATTATGTCTATTAGATATCTAGTACCCATAACACAAGCTCTGCTTAGCTTGGGGCTAGATAATGCTGTGTGTATTGTCCAGCATTATTATTTATTATAACTCAATGCCACATTACTCGAGAAGTCGTTCGCCGATCGTGCAGCAGCGCGAGAGGATACGTCATCAAGCAGACTGAGATGTAATCAGTCTAACCTCCACCGACACCGGACACCAGATATTGATTTTGAAGCGGATCGCCACTACAACAGACCTCGGGATGAACGGCAAGAGAACTCCAGGCAGCTTGGACGACGACGGCGAGACTTTCGACTGAATTTACGTAGGTGTTAAAGAGCTTCACTGCACCTCATGTGCTTTTCAGAATAGGGAAAACTTTCTAAATTAACGTCATAAAACTGAATTGAAAATTAACCACTCTTTGAAAAACAAAATCAATAAAAATATAACCATTGGCTCACCAGGCAGTACTATGTAAAACATAAATTGTGATGGGTTTTTAAGCCATACTTGGCTTGTTTAAATACTTGCAGCAATAAAAACATAAAATCTAAACAGCAATAAACATAAATATATAAAATTCACCGATACCTACCAACATAAGAAAGAGAGTAAACATAATCTATCTTTTGATAATTATAGCCTATAACGGCTATAACTTAAAACAATACAAATGATACATACCTACACATAAAACAATACTAAGTTAAAATTATTACGAAATTTATTACCTACCTACAAGACTAATTAACATCGCATAATAGAAGTATTAGTAGTACATTACTTTTATTTATTCAGAGTGGCATACCACTCTTAATTCATATAATTTTTGTATGCATACAGGTATTATTCTTAGCGTGTAGGTAAAACTTGATAGTGACATCCACACAACTTAGCCTTGTAATTCCTTCCGAAGGAAAATAAATTGCTGAACCTACAAAACTCATCTCGGTCTCATCTACCTCAAACAAACCTACTGGAAGGGCACTTAGTAGCTATATGCACAAAAATTAAAGAAAAAAATTTAGAAAGTAATATCAGTACCTCCTCGTAACACAAGCTCTGATTACTTTGGAGCTAGATGATGCAGTATGGTTTTTCTTGAGATTGTGGTAAGGGGATCACAGGGTACAAATATGTTCCTACAGTACAAAGTTAAAAGTTAATGAACAGGATACTGTATGTTTTGTCGACTCGGGTAGTGACTAAGTGTTTGTTAAAGAAAGTGTTACAAGGTAAATCTTTCGCAAAATAGACGATGCTACTAGTGACCTGATGTTAGGTTTTGACTGGGCAAAAGTTCACTTGGTTCAGCTTAGGTCTTAATTCAGATTCAGGGTGTACCTACAGTGTCGCTGTGTTGCCGGGTCAGTTCCTTAAATTACCCTTATTGGTGGAAACATTAACTGAGCAGCCTCATATCCAAATATTTTAAACTTAAAAAAAAAAAAAAAAAAAACTAGCTTGTCTAAAATTAGGTAGATATGATGAAAGGGAGGAAAAAAAAAAAAAAAAAAAAGGGCTTCGCTGCTGCAAATGGTAAATTGTCTCACTTGGGTTTGCATTTGGCTAAAGTAGACTGTGGTGTAAAATTTAACGGAGACATTTATATACGTTCTTGTTATAGAGGGCAACCAGGTAAAGTCAAATATCAAATAGAGGGTGGCGTCTATTCATTATAGGATGGCATTGGTTAAATTTTGATTGCCACGCCCTACCCTAATTCAATTACATTCAAAGAATGAATTCACTGCTAGGACGAAAATAGTACTTGTTATTTGGGTTATATTATAAGATACACTTGAGTCAAAACTTTTCAGTCTACAAACTCAAGACTTAGGGTGAAAAACTTTTGCTTAGAACTGAATTGTTTGTTCCTATTATACCCATGATTACTGAAAGCGGGGAAAATGGTCAATACCAAATCAAGTGTGATGGCAGATTCTAAAAACATGTAAAGATGACTTTGTCCACTTATCTGTAAAAAAAAAAAAATATATTGACATAGGTACTCAAGGTGTTTTTGTTGGGTGCCCTGTCAGACTAAAGCCGATAGATTTGCATTTACAGTTCAAAGCTTGGTAGTTTTTGAAGCCTTTATTGATAAACAACTAACAAAGGGACAGAACATCATCATAATAATATTCTTTTTATTTATTTATATTGACATGCAAAACAGAAAACAATCATAACACTAATTTTGAAAATAATTATAACTAAGCTTCTTAGTTCTTAGACTAGATTGCGATCACACAACATAATGAGATTTTATAGAGCAGTAAAAGCATATCATTTAATAACTATGAAATAAGGTTATAAGGCAAATCTAGAAATGTGGTCTGAATTATGGTACAATGATAAAATACCTGCTTGAAAACTAATCTAAATAAATGAAGATATTACATGCGTGAGTTAAAAATAAATAATCAAATCTGAAATAAAAAAAAAAAAAAAAAATCACATAAAATCATTTTGTTGCATGAAAACTGCTTTTATACTTACAAGTTCTATTCTCAAAGTTGGTTCCATTCCATATAATTCACCGAATAATTCGGCATACAAAAAGAAAAAAAAAACATATAGTAAAATTGTGATTTTATTTGTGGATTGAGCAACATTATTGATAAGCAGGGTTCTATAGTGATACCTAATTAAAAAAAACAAATATTTAAAAAAAAAATGTAAGAGAGTCCTAGAATACTATCTTAGGTACACATTATTATACTTGATGTCGTTACAGTTGTTTGTATCATACTTCACATTATTGGTTAGACTCAAATTCATGAGAAAGGAAACAAAATATTAAGGGGTTGAACAAAAAAAAAACAGAGACAATGCGCAAAAGAAACAAAATATCAAAGGGATTGGTTGTCAAAAAGGCTACAAAATAAAAACAAATAAATCGTATTTTTGTCGAAGTAACATAAATTTTAAGGTATGTCAAAATATGCTGTTGTAAGGGCTTAGTCAAAATAAACTAAAAGTAATGAAATAACATATACTTAGGTATAGAGAAATGAAATAATGCCAGAAATAAAATTAATTTATTATAAGAAGTTAATAATACATAATGTCACATAGGTATACTAGAGAAAAATTGTCAAATATATAATAATAATAAAATTGCCGCTTACATTCATAATGAATTGTCAAATAAATTAAAACGAAAGAAATGCAAAAAAAAAAAAAAAAGAAATAACAGATTGATGAGTAGAAGAAAAGTCAATGCAGCAATAGAATTAATGCTTGCCGCTTTTTTAGGTGTCCAATTAAAATAGATAAGGTGTCCAATTAATAAGAAAATGAAAAGAAAAACAAAGTATAATTCTCAGAATCTATAGAACATTAGAACAGATGCAGAAAACCACATTAAAGTGACGCACCTAATTGATAATAGTTTTTATAAAATTTTACTTCTCTGTGTGCTTATTTTGTAAGCTGCAATAAAAAAAGAAATATTGAAATAATACAGTCTGCAGTTGCCAAAGGAACGTAAATAAGAGTAGATGTAAACCGTGCCAATTTAGGTTTGGGTAGACCGATCGACCTTATGTCCGGGTTGAGTAAAAAAATAATTTGTAACAAAATTCCTATTGTAAATTATTAAGTAATGGGAGATAGACTGTAGAAGACACGCCAATCACCAAACAATGGTAAGGGCAATTAAAAGACTACGAAAATATTCATCCGTATCTAAATTTAAATGATCGTAATATGAGTGACAGAGGAACCGATAAGGGATACAATTTAATAAAAAAGTTCTGATGAAAAAAAATTGAGGGAAGATGAAAAATAATAATTTCGATAAAAAAAAAAACAGTTCTGTTATGAGTAGTGAATAATAGTAAAATATATCATTGAAATAGAAAAAGTTAATGAAATAGATAAAGCGATAAACCGGACGAATACGATAAAAAGAAAAGTAAAAGGCAAAATGACGTTTAAAAAAAAAAAAAGTAAAATGACGTTTGAAAACGAAACTGATTTTAACCATATATTGTGGATCTAGCATTGTAGTCAAAGAAAAGTAAAAGGCAAAATGACGTTTAAAAAAAAAAAAGTAAAATGACGTTTGAAAACGAAACTGATTTTAACCATAATATTGTGGATCTAGCATTGTAGTAGAGATTGGAAATTGAGATTATTAAAGGACGAGGTATAAGTAAATGATGATGATCATGTAAATAACGTTTGAAAAAGATACTGATTTGAACCGTAATACTCTGGTTCTAGTATTGTAGTAGAGATTGGAGTTTGAAATAATTGAAGGATCAAATTTATTACATGACACGAAAGACGTCATGATTAAAATATGATTTGTTTTGATTCATATTATTAGTAGAATCAATTAACCTACCAGTTTTTGTAGCTTATAATAGTACAGTAGTATTAAAACAATCACAATATGATAAAGTTAGCAATGTAGTATGGTAACTAGCAATGTAGTAATGCAGTAATGATGACACAAAGTCAATGATCAATAATACGGTCATGTAGTATGGTATCTAGCAATTTAGTAACGCAGTAATGAATCTAATGATGACACAAAGTCAAAGATCCATGATACGATAATGTAGTATGGTACCTAGCAATGTAATAATGCAGTAATGAATCTAATGATGACACAAAGTCAATGATCCATGATACGATAATGTAGTATGGTACCTAGCAATGTCATAATGCAGTAATGATAACACAAAGTGTTACAAAAAGGATACGATAACATACTTTAATAAAATGTCTTGTAGTATTGTATCATAACAAAAAGAAGTGTGTGTGTGTGTCTCTAAATGAAGAGCAGCCATGTATGTGCACAGGACATAGTATCATAATAAGTACACTCTCTATTCCTTCACTCTCATAATGAGATAAGATGGCAGACTGACACGACCAGGGCGAGATCAGGTGCAGGACCAAGCTTGACGTACCTTACGAGGCAACGAAGATGTAACACCGCGAATTTCCTGATCCTGACCTTCTTGACTCCTAGCTGCTAATGAATATAAGAATACCTATCTATTCGATTTGGATCTTCCTAGATGTAGAGATGGATATGGGTTCAAAGAATTATCGATTTTGTGTCAAACTCACCTGGTTCGACACTACTTCAACAGTGCCTGTCTATAATCACATGCACGCTTACACAGTATGTATGTACGCTTATTGAGTATATATCACGAGGTCGTGATTTGATTATCAGGATGGACGAATTTGTAAGCTTTGTTTATATAAATTAGTAAATTTAGCGGAAATTCTCCATAAATAACGGCTGGCGTGAGACACAGGGCAACCCAGCCAGGGTGATTCGTGTAGGAAACTTCCTATCCGAGGCGTCCCGAGCCAAACCGACCTTTGTTTACGTCGGAAAGTACCAAACCGAAGCAACCCGAACCAAACCGATGATTGTTTATGTCGGAATATTCCAACTCGAAGCGACCCGAGCCAAACCGACGGGTGTTTACGTAGGAATATTCTGAAACCGACGAGTCCCGATGCGCGGCAGAGCGCTGAGTCGGGGTTCCTATAAAATGCCAGGACAGACGAGCGGGCATTCATTCTATTTCAAGACTTTAACGAGTAGTCATAATTATCTGATGTGTTGTTATAGTAAGTCAGTACTGATAAATTATTGTGTTTGCATAAAATAAAAGAAGAGAAAGTTTACACGTGTTTGCTGTTCCTCCTGACTTGTAGTAAGATATCACTACACACTAATAAACCCAGATATGTATATAATTAGTATGTTAAAGTGTGAACTCACCTACGTTAAGCCCGCTATCCCTTAACCCCTCGGTGACCACCTACCCGAGGGGAGTAGATTTAAAATCAGCGCTGCATGTTTCTTACATTCAGCACAAAGCTGAATCTACTCCCTTTGCCTATGATTAGTTTTTTAATTTTTGTGTTTAATTCTAGTTTAGGTTATATGCAATAAATGATTTATTATTATTATTATTATTTCCTAATACAGATCGATTTTTTTCAGCCGTATAATAATTAGTGGACGGACCAAACAGTCAACAATTTTTTTATTCTTAAGTAGAGTGGGGCAAGGGTATTTTTCACTACATTTTTTTGAGTTCATTCGTTTCTAACAAAACATTATCATTAATTTTCATATTTCACATTCAAGAAACGTCGCTATTTTTTCTAACGGTGAAAAACAAACTTACTTTATGTTGTTTTTCGCCGTTATTCGTTCATTACAAACTTCACTTCCAACTCTCAACTTTGAGCGGAACCATATTAAGAACAGGTTGTGTAAATACGCGGTAGCAGCAACCGCCATAAACCTCACCTGGTTTTAATTGAATTTCCTCTCATTCCTCGTTTGTTAATGAATTTTGTTTCAGTATCGGTTGGGTTTGAATGGGATTCAAAACCAGATTAATGTGTCTGTTATTCAAAGCTATCGTCGTTTGGTTTTTCATTGAAGTGACTACGCTGACGCTAAGACAGTCTACTTCAAATGGTCTAAGTCTAAGCGGTTAAGCCCATAATATTTAAATGCTTATTTATGTGTGTGTGAAGAATATGAGAATATAAGAATTTATTCATAGTCACATACAAGTTATACTAAAAAAGGGAAATACAAAAAAAAGGTGATACTGAAAAACATAAACCTTTGGATTTAAGTTTAAAACATATTATAAGCAGCGTGTTTTATCTATGTGTGCGGCTAATCAGGTATATCAGGTATCAGGATATCGTATGTCCTTAAACTCGGTATGTTAAGAAAACATTTAACAGAGTCATGGCTTACCCTTACGTCAAGTGGCCCGCGAGATGTCTGTTATCTAATGCCGTCAATATAAAATGCATCTAAATGGTTCGAATTATAGCCCATATTTTAATTCACATTGTTGTGCTGTGTGGCAGAACTGCGGTCCAAGTCTAATACAACGCTTACTCTGAAAACTATACACAGCGCAACCTAAAACAAACGACGGTGGCGTAAACTCAAAAAAATATCTATACTAAAATTATAAAGAGGAAAGATTTGATTGTTTATTTGTTTGTATTGAATAGGCTCCGAAACTACTAGACCGATTCGAAAAATCTTTCACCGATAGGAAGCTTACTTTTCAGGAAGTGACATAGGCTATATTTTATCCCGGAATTCCCACGGGAACGTGAACTACGAGGGTGAAACCGCGAGGCGATTGTCTAGTCACAGATAAAAAGTCTGGATAAAGCTTGAACTTACACACTGTATGCTCAGTAAATGATGATGGTGGTTGTACATTTGCCACAAACTAACTTCGTCACATTTCTGTACATTCTATACGTTGAAAGAGCTTACAACCTACTGAAATAAATTAGCTAGATGCTTTGAAAAATGACACACCGACTATTTGCCATACGGTTGGCAGGCGGAGGCTGGAGTATGTCTATATGGCTATCTTGGCACTTGAAGGGTTATTTTTTCGTTTCATAATAAACCTCCATGCTGCGTCAAGTGCCGTTGGCACCCTTTCGGCACGGAACCCTAAAATGGACGAATTAGTTTCCATTTGCTTTTTTTCAAACCAAGTCCGTTTAAAAACCGTAAAATCTTAAAACCTTCATAAAATCTAAGATAGTTTCTAGGAATCTCCTTTGCAGTTAAATTTCAGTCCATTTAGCTAAAGGACTTGCAAGACGGTTGACATTCCTTGCCAACTATAACAATTTGTCATATTCTGTAGTTTTCTGTTTTTAGGGTTCCGTACCCCAAAAAATAAGGAAGCCTTATAGGATCACTTTGTTGTCTGTCTGTCTGTCCGTCTGTCAACCCCCTTTTGTCAGGAACGCAGGAGGTATCGAGTTGAAATTAACATCAAATATTCGACTCTGTAACCTCTTGAAGGCTCGATACATAGTTGTACAGATGTCCGACTCGCACTTGACGTTGTATTTATTTTTTCATTGGTACTCGTAGGTATGACAGCACATGGTTGGCAGGTAGAAAATGCCTCGGCATTAAGGCCGAGCCGAGGCATTTTCTACCTGCCAACCAAAAACACATGTTTTACAGGGGTTGGCGTGCTAATATAATAATTTATTAGACATAGATAACTCTAATTATTATATATTATAATTATTATATACATGTATATATACATAACTAAAAAGAGAAAACCTACTAAAGCATAAGCATAGCATCAACTATCAACGAGAAACAATTTTTTGCGTTGTTAAAATGGAACCTTGTCAAAGCATATTTTCGCTTTTGAAAGGGTTCTATCCTATCCTGTTCACGCGCAAGTGCAGCTATGCACTTTTTTCCACACGTAATTTGTGAAAAATAGTTCGGTTTGACTGCAGTTACCGTGTGTGTAAGGTATGAAATGGTTGGAGCTTTGATTTCAAAGTAAATTCAGCTCACGTTATTTCCATTGCTGTGAAATCGTATGAAGGGTCCATTTAGACATCAGCTGGTCAGAGTTTTGGACTAAAGAATAGTGCTTATGTTCAGACATGCATTTTATTTTTAACTTGTTCAATATCTCATTTCTACAATGAGGATCCGTAACGTTTTTAGTTGAGAATGCAGATTTATAGAGCTAAGAAATCCTTAACACACAATGCAATAATTTTTGTTCTACCTACGACAAAAATTTACGAATTTATGACCAAATTACAAGCGAATTTCACTGAGTGACCGCCGCGGTCGCTGTGACGTCACTGCCTCGGTCGGCACCAGTTAGCCGTAGTCTGTTTGGTTATTTGTAACTTTGAAACAAATTAACTGCCCTGATTTGTGTCTAATTCACCTTTATAACCATCGAATCGTGAAGAAAGAGTGCCGGCTGCGCTCCGTTCGGTTCGCTCGTCCGAGTCAGTGACGTCACACGCACCCGCGTAATTTGATTTTACCAGCAGTAACAGCGTAATGATTTTAACTTAATATCTTCGTAAGTAATGGTCCGATTTGGATAATTTAAAAATAATATTCTTATGTCATAAAGAGTAACGTGCATAGTTCTATTATCCACTATTGAAGTGGCTATAAATTTACTGATCCTCATTGAAAAGGTGGGATTTTAAACCGCTACCTTCCTCTGCACAAGAACGCGTTTCCAATAACGCCACCAAATCAACCACCTGCCCAGTCTGAAAATATGTAGGACGTTACCTCTAGCAACTAAATCGTCTGCTGAAATGTTAACATTAGTCTAAGTTACCTGATAGATGGCAGATGTTACTTAGCTATTAATTATAAACGTGAACCAGCTTACCTAATTTAAGCCTAATCGCTTTGGGTTAAGGGTCATTTTGGTTGGGGCTGCTGTGGAACCTCATGGGACACATTAGTTAGTTAAGGTGTTTGCTAGTGATCAGGCAATTGAGTGTTCATTTATTAACGAAACTTTGTAATGGATTGGAAACTGTGTAGTTTGGCGTGGAGTCCATCGACTTATTGTGGGAAAATAAGTTAACTTGGTTTAGTTCATTGGTAAGCGACCTTCGTGATATATCGTTTGCCGCATTGTCACTTTCTATCAGGTAAGATTGTGATTTAACGAAAGTCTGACTGTAAAAAAATACTTTTTCACTTATTTTGTTCAAAAATTGTGTCATTAAAGCGTGGCGTAGCGGGACTTTATAGGATTTTATGTCAAAATAGTTATTTGTTCAACAAGTGGGCAAAACGATTTTATGTTGAGCGTGCCGATATTAATTCACGAGCTACCGAAGCAGTCTAGAATAGAGTCAAGAGCGTAGCGAGTGGTTCTAAAGTACTGCTGAGGTAGCGAGGGATTTAAAAGGCATGAAACGAAAAATATTTGCACATACAACTTTTCACCATGTTTTCACCACGATAAGTCATAGCGTGATAATATATATAAAAGAGGATATATTAGAAAAGAGGCCGAATGTCAGAAACTCATTTTGGCCAACCTCAGTCAAATTTACCATTGAGGGTAAAATACTCTAAACCTTTTTTAACCATGAATGAATATTGCTAAGAATAATAAAAACCTATAACAATAATAAAAAAGTATAATTATAAACTTTTTGCAATAGGAATCGCATTTCCTGCGCTCGCTATGCCGTGTTGCGCTCGTGTTCGTGTGAACGAGTTTATGTATAATACTAGTCAATAGTCAATACACAACTGTAAAGACGGTTGCCAATCGAAACCATTTTTATATTGGATAAAAACGGGCGACACACGGTACGATACTTTTAAACGGTCTCATATGCCGTTTGCATGTGAAAAGGGTCGAATACGACATTATTTCACTACTTCACCAGCGGCTCTGCCAAATACGGAATTAACCTATCCTGGTGCAGTGCGAAACCTTAGAGTATCATTAACGTATTACGAGTACACTATCGAAATTTGGGATGGGATTCTGAATTCAAATTATTTTTTTAACAAGTTGAATAATATTCCTTATTCAAAACCCCACTTGCCGACTGTTTTTGAGCGGAAAGTCACCATTTTGGAGTGAAAGTGGTGAAGAGTATTATTTCTTTTAGTTTTTGTCAATTATAATAGGACAATATTTTTGTAATGTTATGCCAGTACAAAAACATTGTCCTCTTACATAAATATTTTTAATTTTTTATTTATCATAAACAGAGAAAATACATTTTATTTGAATTTATTTTTTGAAAATGGAATTGAAAGCGCCTTCTTGTTTATTATTGGATGTTAATAAGAAGGGTGATTATTCCTCCATGGTAGCATAAGTAGGTACTTACGTACGTTGCGCGTAACAGAGACTTTAAAAATCGTTGGTATTAGCGCGAAATCTCTAGAATTTTTTGTTTACTAACGAAGGTAGATAGCTTATGAAAATTAATTGAGAATGTCATCAAGCTAAAATTAATATGAAAATATGATATGTAAATTAACACGAATTAGTCGTAAATCTATAAAATTTATAGATTTACGACTAATTCGTGAAGTAGAGAAGTGAAAAACGTAATGCACACGTACTGAAGGTGCATAAGTTTCGATCTTTTTCCCGCAATCAAAGTAAAATTTACTCGAATGTTTTACTCGGAATAAAACTACCCATTATTACCTATAACAACCTGTGAATCCTGTCATTAGTCCCTTAAAACACAATCTACTGTAGTAGCAACCACAACTGAAAAACAATGTGACATGGTAGACTGTTTGTTTGAGTCGCACAAGGGGCATTGCGAAAAATCTTCTTCACTTCTACACTTCGACGGGAGTGAGGAATGCATTTGTTTTTTGCAAAAAAAAAAGACATACTTAATAACAAAATAACTGTATCTAAACATGGTTCCAAGTTTGACATCAACCGATAATAACACCCAATATCTTGTGGCATACAAAATAACCCTGAAGTGCTTATGGATAAATAATATCATATATGATTTATGAGAGAAACTTTCTCCAAAGATTTTCGCTTTCTCGCTTTCTTTCATAAATGTCTGATTCCATATTTTTCATTCATTGTGGTTCTTCCTCCGTTATTTATACAATGAAGGAAAATAAGCTACAGTTAGATACAAATTTGTCGTGTAAGAGCTTAGAGAAAAAAAATAGATTCTTGCAGCGATTTTGGAATTTAAGATTTAAAGAATTTGATCAAAGTTCAATTTCATTTATTAAATTTATTAACTCAAGTGGTTTAACAAGGTAACCGGTCAAACAAGTCTGTCAAAACAAAACATTCTCAACAAATTCGTAAGATATCGCGGGCCTTTAACAACGTAATTGGTGGGAGCTTTGTAAAGTTAAATTGAACTAGTAACCCTTTAAGTTTTAAGGCACCGTACTTACTGAGTTTTGAAGACGGGTTTTATTAATATATTGACTTGTATTTAAGGTGAGTCAACGAGCTTCAGAGGTAGTACCTAAATCAGTTGGCCAAAGTACCGATCTTAAGCCACCAAAAGACTACAACAATGGCCTCGTGTTTGTTCGTCATAATTTTTACACAAAATTGGAAATGTAAGAGTAGTGTAAGGAGCGAGTGTTTGCGTGTAGTTGTAACACAGGTGAGTTATTGAGTAAGCGCTTGGAGACCGCACCTATCTACAGATTTTACTTAGCTGACATCCAACACCCCTGTGCCCCTGCACTCTTCGTGGCTGAGCGTAACGGCTTTTGTATACACACGTTTTTGTCTCCGTAAAAATCTACTGTTAATTCGCTGTGTGTCAAGGCATGGTGGTCAGTGTCGTATGGATCACTATGAAAGCTTGTTAACGTCTCGCTCTGAATTACCGTAGATTCTTATAATTTCAAAGCATTTTTGGATAGCTAAATATTAGATGGTAGGTGGAGAACTAATCGAATTGGTTTTACTAAGATAACTGTACCTAGTGTAGATATTGTGAACGGATTCCATCTTAAATTCTCAATAGTTATTGAATTGCAAAACAAATTAATCGACCGTAGTTTTAAATGTTTAATTTTTATATGCAAACGATTTTTTTACCACCTTTAACGCTAGTGGGTACGGACTAGTCGCACCAGTTTTTGAAACCCTTAACATTAAACTATAGCAGCACGGAAAAAACATTTGACGTGGGGATTTGCGAACCCATCGACACATTTTATGGTTTAACGCCGTAAAAACACTAGCACTTTTATTTTTTTCTATCTATGGCGAGGCAGGTTTATGCTATACCCGGCTAAACATATGTAGATACTAATACAGCATATCCACGGACTACCTATCTGCCAATCTATACCTATATTTGACAGCTCTTAAATTCATAAACACGAAAGTGGTACGACGCACTTAACTGTGATTAATTATTCATCGTTTTGGGGAACATGGTAAGGAGGTACGAGGTACTGAATGATGTGCTCAGCCGAATTCAGGACATTGTTGATGAAAATCTGTCACGATTTTTCAAAGAAGTTATACACGGATCTTTTAAAAATAAAGAAATGTATACATACTGAGTTAATGGTAATTCACTGACACTGTGTAAACTGCAGATTCTGCCCATCATGACAAAGAAGTTCGTGAAGTTGCCAGGTCTTAATTTTTTTTTTGTTAATTTCCTCTGATACAAAATGAAAAAAAACCGTTTGTCTGGAACTCTAACGAACGATTATTGCATGCAGGGGGGGGGGGGGGGGGGCACTTTTAAGAATTAAGTCTTCATAAAAGTGTTTGTGACGATGGGAAGAACTTACCAACTTACCAATAACCCTGTTTATTAAATCATAACAAGAACTATGAACATTAGAGAACGTCAAGGTAACAGCTAAAACAAAAACTTTAACATCGTTTAATTGCACACGCGCAGCGAAAACAGCAACACATTCAAAAAAAAAACTGTTTATGTAATGTATTATGTATATCAGTCATCTAGTACTCATAACACAAGCTCTGCTTAGCTTGGGGCTAGATGATGGTGTGTGGATTTTCCAGCATTATTTATTATTATTATTATACACTCATTTATTCTTCAATCTCGTCTATAAAATACATTTTTTACTATAGAAAATAAAATATTAAAAACTATTCCACAGTAAAAAATATATCTTTATTATTATTTATTCAAGTACGAAAAACTTATATAAGAGACGAATGAAAAGTCAAAAAATTGCGAAAGCTATCTATACGAAAATTGTTTCGAACTTCTGCGATTTGCTATCCCTCACCAATATTGATTTGGTCACACTTCTTTGCTTACAAAATAAGCCCTAGATTTTAGATCCGAGTTAAGGTTTGTGTGTTTTAAGTATGTTTTCAATCTAAGTTTAAATCTTCTAATAAGAGAAAAAGTAAGTCCCTGACTAAATTCCCGGAACAATCAATGATAAAACTTCAGTAACGTTATGGTAAAGGCGATAAGTTTGTTATTCAAAACTGAAATCTATAAGATAAAATAACGAATATGTCAGCAATATATTTTAGTTCCAGCTGATATCCTGTCCCTAGAGGATATTACAATTTATCGAAACAATAAAACAACACTGACAAGGAAAATAACCTTTAATCAAATTCTCTGAGGAAATGAAAGCGAAGAAGACCTATGAGTTACCATTATCTGCCCGTAGGATGCCTTGTTATGATAGATTGCGGTGATATCGTTATTAGAGGTAACAAAAGAAGTCCATATACAATTAAATATATAAAAAATGGGTGGTTAATGACTAGCCTGTGTCTGTGTGTATCAGTTTATATCATGTTCCAAGAAATTATTAGTAGAATTTAGCCTGTTTTCTGATTACTCCGTAAGGTTTTGGTACGACAGCACGCTCGGTATACGTGGTACCGAAACCTTACCGAGCGCCTATATTTCTATGGAGCGTTCCTGACAAGTCGGTAAGCGCGGTAAAATGTTGGATGACGCGTGCAGTACAGATTCGGTACAGCACGCGTCATCCAACATTTTACCGAACCGGACGAAACAAATGAAAGTTGTTTCATCACTCGACCCTACGGCCAGCTACAGCTGATTTCGAGAAGTTTTTACCCTAAACTCCACGCGAATGAAATCGCGAGTGGGTAAGCTAAGCTAGTGGTCTATACCAGATTAGTGTGTTCCTTTGATAAGTGAAAATCCTAGCTATGAGGACATGCGTAAACCTAATCCACAAGGTGAATTGACGCGAGAGAACTCTGAATGTATATTTGTGTGTAACTAGATATTATAACATTTTGGTTTCAGAGTTACCTCAACAAGTTTGTACCTATGGTAACCAATACGGAGGGTTTCTGCTCACTGTAATTCCGTTTCCATTACATTTCCAATTTGTAATTTAATGTGTTCCATTTCTGTCCTTATAATATGACTGTCTATTTGACACTGGCAAGAGATTTACTCAGAAAGACCACAGAATAACAACATATTTTGTATAGTACTGCGGAAATACTTACCTAGATAATCTCTGTCTTAAGCCTTACGTAGTCTTACCACTCTAGATGTTCGTTTTTCATACGATTATGTGTCCGGCACCGCATTGGAGCGTACTGCGTGGTGATTATGCGACTAAAGTTTCAGAGGAAAATGTTACAGAAGGCATCTTGCATAATATAGAGAACCGTAATCGAGAAACAAAAGAGCTTATAATAGTGGGGAATAATTTTGAACCGAAACGAAAAAAAGAATTCGGCTGTATGTTCTTCTATATGTATAAGCATGTTACTCGATATCTCCAATTGTTGTCAGATTTTGATGATTCTTTCGCTTTTCTATAAAAAATCATCCCGAGGATCATCATATCAAAGTTTTATTACTGAGGGATTACTATTTATTTTATTTTTTGTTTATTAAGGCACAAACAGTATACAATTTTTTTAAAGCTAACAGTATATGTATATAACTACGTATAAACCAATCAAGATGCCACTAACAGAAACATTATGTACAATAGAATACAACAACGTTACAGACGCTAATTTGGAGAATAAACAAACAAAGACAAATCAAGTAAGAATACACAAAATTAACCTAGGAGAGACGCTTGTTTTGTAGTTATTCTTAGAGAACGAAAATATGTCACATTTAGAAAATTGAAACCATAAATCTGATCCGTATGACTTAACAAACAGTAAAAATATTCAGAAATATTTTTGTCAGGTTTAGGGATAAAAAGAAAATTGTTACGGATCGAGATAATAATGACGACATAATATCATTATCCAATAGATCAAGAATATAGGAGAACGTGATCGAGTCTACGGACTGTTACAATACGTCGGCTTAGGGCTAGCGCTTACATACAACTGTTGCATCGACTAAACTGTTTCGTCGAGTTGTGTACTTTTCGTGATTTCTACTCAACTGAACAGTTTAGTTGATGGAAGTGCGTATACTATCGATTTTATATCTTCTCAAATCGACCAGTCTTTATTCAGCAACGCTCGAGTCAAGGTGTTTACAAACCATGTCAATTAACAACAAAGTTTTAGTTTGTGCTTTGCTTTATAGAAATTTTAAGAGAGATAAAAAAAGAAGATACTGTGTACAGATTGATGTCTGAGTACTCTTTAAGTAAAGCGCAGGCCTTTTTTCGACGCTATTAATGAACTCCTCCGTGTCGTCCGTAATAGTTCCCGCCATGGCAACAAGAGACGTGCCGCCGCTTCAAATGCTTATACGAGACTGGCAGTCGCGGTCAGTCGCGGATCGACTGTTTAGTCGATGGTCTGCGCACATCAATACAATGCAATACAAATTGAGCGCTTGATCGATAGTTGTCCAACTTTTAAATCAAAAGCAAATCGATAAAGCTTTTTGACTTTTTTGTCGAGCAACTATCGAGTTGACAGTATGTGCGCTTTAATATATTCTTTTAAACATATGATACACAACAAAATAGTTGTTCAACTAAAAGTTGTATGTAAGCGCTAGCCCTTACTCGACAAATAAAATGACATGCTCAGAATATGAGTTGGGAACAATCGAATGTAGGCTTTTGTAGATGTGGAATATCTGCCGATGTCGGACACGACTCATTTTTTACGGTGTACCTACACGTTCTCGTGATACACACAGTACGTATGTTGATACAATGTTCAAGGTAATCCATTTCTATGGATGCAGCAGGATAATAATAAAATGTCATTTAAGCGTAATTTTTTGCAAATACTTTTGAATAAAAGTAGCGTTTCATAGTTGGTTTATATTTTGTTTAATTTTGTTGTAATATATATGTTTTATAAGTTATTAAAATGCATTAGCATTAAGTATAAATAAATGATGGTGTTGAATGATATTTCATAGTAGGTACCTACCTATTCATTATGAACTTAGTTTGTTTTAATAGTAAGTAGTTTGTTTTGTGTAATCTTTGTTTATCTGTAATTTCATACCGACAAATTAGGTGACTGTCGTCTTAAGCTTTAAAATTTTATAAAATGTAAATCCTGTTATTGGTTGTAAGTGATATTCTTAAGTGAAGTTACTTTTATTTAGGAGAGCCGTGGATTTTGTGTAATCAATAAAATAAAATATAGAACACTGTTACGTATGTTTTTGGCACGTGACATTTATCTAGGTCGGTACCGGTAAGACATACATAGTTACACAAAAGAGGAAAGTCGTTACTTGCCTCTTTTGTGTAACTCAGGAAGCCTTAACACCTCACCTTTTTGTGTTGTAATTTGTTTAGTTGATTGTAATTTTCTTTGTGAATAACGAGTTTTGTATAAGTGAAAAATGTTATATCGCACAGGTCGAATAGGTATTGGTTCAGATAACATAAACCTGTCCAAGGAAAATTTGTGCTTTCGATTTGGAAAGTCAAGGAAGCAAGAGTTGTGAGGTCAACCGCGCACGCTGGTCAATTGAACCTGGGTAAAAGGGTTGAGTGTTGATATTATTTTTTTATTTATAAAAAAGGCATCCATCATGACTTCACACAACGCAAGTTAGTAACAATTAATATATGGTTCTTAAATCTATGTGACTCCATACTCGTAATATAGGACGCCTCAGCGTGCACAGTAACAGAATATGAAGATATCATATCATATCTTGTCACCTAAAATAATTAGCTACAAAGTTACAGGGACCATCTCATTGTTATGATTTTGTTTGTATTGTTACGTAGTTGTTGGGTATGTAGTTGTTAAATGATGATCTTAAGTGATAGTCCTAGCCGTGGCAGCCACGCCGTAACGAGCGGTCCTTCCCAACCGTCCGTGTATGTCTTCCGAACCTATCAGAGGAAGGAGCAGCTTCCTTCTGTGTAATTTAACACCTCCACTGGGATCACCAATCCGCCTGCCAGCCGTGTTGACTACAGCAATACCCACCTTGTTTGGATTAGGCACGTCCAGTTGTGAAGGTACGAGTATGTGTGCTCAATACTCAATACTCAATCATGTATTGTATTCTATAGGTCAAAGGTGTTTATAATTTTAGGAACGAAGTTCCATGTCGCGCGTTGCGAAAGGGGGCTAGAAGGAAAAAAATTAAGACCAAAAGTTGTAACGACACTTTTTGCTTTCGACACTTTTTGCTATAGTTGTAAGCCGTGCGGCGTGCGCGTGTTTCTCTGTCTGTCTCTCTCTCTCTCTTATAGAAAGCAAGCCAGTTATTTTCGTTTCATCTTTCTATTTCGCACTGATCAGTGTGGTGTCGCGACGATTATTTATGGAACGAAGTTCCTTATCGCGCGTTGCGAAAGGGGGCTAGACGGAAAAAATTAAGACCAAAAGTTGTAACAACACTTTTTGCTATAGTTGTAAGCCGAGCGGCGGCGTGCGCGTGTTTCTCTGTCTCACTCTCTCTCTTATAGAAAGCAAGCCAGTTATTTTCGTTTCGTCTTTCTATTTCGCACTGAACAGTGTGGTGTCGCGACGATTACAATTCCTTCACTAATTAATCGAAAGGAACGTCTAAAGATTGTTTAATATCGAACCTCTGCTCTGCTTAGCTCGGGGCTAGATGATGCTGTGTGATTTTTAAACCGACTTCAAAAAAGGAGGACGTTCTATGATCAGCTGTATGATTTTCTTTTATATGTGTATTCGTCGACCATAGACAGATTTTGATAATTCTTTCGCTATTGTATAGAACTTTCCACGTTCCATCCGGGTGTCCCTTGACACCTCTCAAGTTTTTATAATGAAGTATCACTATAGAATAGACCCTGATGGGCACACAATATGCATGGAGCGAGAGGAGGACGTCATTGGTAACTGGTTAGGAATATTTTACTCGTTGGCATATTTCTTATTTTTCATTTAAATATTCTAAGATATCGTGATAGGTAAATGATAATTTTCGCGATATCATTCATTGATCCATCCTGTGAGATTGTCCGATCTTTCGCAAGTTTCTTCCAGTGTTTCGAAGCCACCTTAAAGATACCAAAGATTGTGTAATGCATATTTAAAATTTCTCCTTGAATAATTAATCTATCTGTAGTTACACCACAATGGAAACAGGATTCCAGACTACAAAAAGCTAATGGCCGCAAAAAGTACAAAATTCAAGGAAAAGCTAAATTCTCACCAGATTTATACCAGCTTCGCATTCAGCTGTAAGTTCAAGTTGAATATTTCAGTAAAATGTTAGCTTTGAAGAAAGAAGAAAAGAGAAATGTTTTCGAAAATCGGAGATTAATGTACTTTTTTACCGACTTTGAAAAAAAAGACAAGGTTCTGTGTTCGAATGGATGTTCGCCGATTTCGTCGTCAGTCTAAGGCCGGTTTGGTTGATTATTTTGGTTTTGGTTATGGGCCCATATAAATTTTATTCCTTATTTGTCTTGAAAAAAACAGTGAACATAAAAAGAATTTGAAGTCTGATTTGAGTTCTTAAAATAATCACTGATTCACGGGTAAACCTGCTAAAACATCGGCAAAAAATTGAAAATATAATCCCTGTGAATAACCATACCTAACCTGTAAATAAACATAATGTGTTAGTCTCGTAAGTTTTAAACTATATTGTTTTATATATTAATCAAGGTCTATGCGCAAGTCCCGAGCAAAAACAAGTCCAGCTTTAACTCTAAGCGAACAATTTTCATCACAAGTGGGAAGTTTTCGCAAGTCTGTGCATTGCTGACAAATTGAGGCATTCGGTTTCGGTGTCTCTCCATTATCTCACTTTGTTCTACGTTCTATCTATCTCGCTTTTGTTCTACTGATAGTTGCTTTGTGCTGCAGATTTAGTTCAGCTGTTACCGACATCCGGTGTATAAGGAACTGGCATTGTTCTGTATTATATTACGGGGAGGTCAACTGACGGTCAACTTTTATTTGTATATATTTATTGTTATAAAATATGAAACAATGAGCCAGATTAATCGCATTTTTTCAAGATAAGTCTCTCGAAATACATAGTACTTCGTTGAGTCGTTGCTTGCAATATTAAAAATAATCCCGATTGTCTGTTTTGTTTTATCCTTTGCCTGATTTTTATTTCTTCTTGCCATTTGTTTTGGTATTAATAGATAATTTTGTTTTTATAAGTGGGTGTAATACTAATGTATGCGTAAGTAGCTTATCCTTCTAATATTATAAAGGCGAAAGTTTGAGTAGGTAGAAGTGAAAGTAAGATCTTCAAAAATACTAAATACAGCGAGATGAATTTTCACTTAATTATGTAGGTTGAATATAATCCGACAAAAATAACTTTATATCCGGTAATAGAGCTTGCCGCAGGCAGAAGATGATAATTGGTAATTACTAGAAGAAAATGTTTTACAAGTAGACGTAAGAAAAATGTTAGGAAATCTTGAATATGCTACAAAGTAAATAGGTAATCATTATCAAGCAGTGAACAGAAAACAGTCAAAAATTAAAAGTGCAACAAAAATCATTTCACGTAGCAATATTTTGTAGCCTCTACAAAATTGCTACGACGTAGCAGGAGCTACGCGCCCTTCGTAGCACTTAGAAGTGCTACGTCCAAAATTCGGGCTTACTATTTTCACATATTGCGAAGAATTTCGGAATAATTTGCGTCTATATCACCCTTCTCTACATAGATTATAATCCAAGTTCACACGACCCAAACACGTATTTGGGCAGCTGTAGCAATAAAAGCTCATACGAATGCTGTAAATGTAAGTTTGAACTGTTATTGTGACTGTGGATTCAGGAACGGGGAAGTTTTGTGCGAACAAAAGGCTTTTGAATAAGTTTTGTACCGAGTTCCGCTTTTTGCTGTTGAATATTTTTATTGCTGAGTATAAAAGAGGTAGGTGAAAGTGGAGCAGGTCATTGCTAATTAAGATTTTATTGGCGTGAGTTGATATTTCGTTAAATGAATTATTGGTTGTTAAAAATTTGCCCTAAGGACGTAATATAACAGAATGATGATGTTCTCCTAGCTGAATCATTGGCCATGGCAGCCTGTCTCAATGGAGGCTAGCCTGGTACACAGGAGATAATTATAGTGCCCAAGTGTGTGCACAGGTGCACTCTCTTAGAAATCTCATGAAAGATAAACCTTGAAAAGAATAATATGTTTTATAGCGTTTATGATATCAAAATTGGAAATATAATATAATTTAAACGAGGACAGTTTTATCCCAGCTCTCTGAAATTTTACTTCATAATATCACATCATAAAATGATCTTCTTTATGTTATGTGATGGGTACGAAATTTCCTGAAGGCCGCGCACTAAGAGCTTTGAATACGAGTATAATTATATTCCCCTAGGTCCTTTTGAACGTTATATATAGGTCTTATCAAACTTAAGATCTTTTATACAAAGCGAGTTAGTTGGTATAGTACTCCGGTTGCAAAATAATTCATACTAAGTATATACTTGAAAAGTCTGATAAACTAAACATAGGATAGGTATACGTATTCATGAAGTTATTACCACTAAATAACGAAGAATGTGATTATAGCGATTATAGTATTATAACTATGCCAAAACTGGTTTGACTGCCTCGTTGGTCTAGCGGCCAGGTTGTTCAACCGCTGATTATGAGGTCCTGGGTTCAAATCTCTGATCGAGCCAGTAGTTGTTATTGCGGTTTTTTTAGCAAGAAAAAATCACAGCAGTCCGGAGTCAGGAAGTTGGCGGGGTTACACCCCCGTGCCTCGGAAAGCACGTTTAAGCCGTTGGTCCTGCGCTTGACCCCGGTCGTGTCGGTCCGTCGTCCCATCGGATTATGAGAGTGAGGGAATGCACCTTTATTTGCGCACACCTGTGCACTATAATATAGGACATATTATAGTGCACAGGTGTGCGCAAATAAACACAAATAAACAAAGCGCATCTGGCTAGTCTCCGATGAGCCTGGCCGCCGTGGTCATAATGTGGTTAGGAGGATATTATTATTATTATTATAACTTTGCCAATATATAAAAAAAAACTCATTTATTACACACTAGCTTCTGCCCTTGCGCCGCTTCGCACGCGTTGTTTCTATGGAGATGTTTTGAGGTTATTTCTATCCCATGGGAACTGATTCGTGGGATAAAAAGTCGTCTATGTTTGATTCCAGGGTTAGACTTACCTGTATGCAAAATTTCAGCCTGATCCGCTTAGTAGTTTTGGCGTGAAGAGGTAAGAAACATCCATCCACCCATCCATCCAAACTTTCGCATGATTATGATAATGATGTATTTTCCGTTGTGTAAGTAAGTTTTTTGCATCGGTTTGCGATGGCACGTCACACTTGGGGTACTGTGGGGTTGGTGTTCCACTGGTTGGCTAGGTTAGTCCTCAAATCTTCATAAAAATCATCATTATATTCTTGCCCTGAGTGGTTACTTTAATAATCGTCAAACATATTTTCATCTCGCGAACCACGTGAAAATGATGCGCAAAACCGCAATTCTTAGGCCAAATTGGTGGGCGGTTACGGTTACCCTCTGGGCAGTCGCGTCGATTATTTGCTGTGAGTTTTTGTTTTGTACAATTAAAGAGCGAGACAGACCTATACGAAGCTGTACTATCTCTTTCGTCCGCTCCGTTGTGGCGGCCTATGGATTATGTGCGTGGCGGTGCAGGTCACGCAAACTTCCCACTCTCGCTTCCCATTACCTGACAAGATGTTTGGCGGCTATTAAACCAGTTTGCAAAATACCAAAACGATAAAAGTTTTTGTCAGTTATTAAAATTTAAACTAAGGACTTACCACTTATCGGGGCGGCTTAAGATATTTTTTCTACACGAAAATATTCGTTCGAATGTGCTCACAACATTATCATAATATGCACTGCAAAATAATAGAACAAATAAATTCAAATACAGAACCCGTGTTTCTAATATCAGTAAAAATAGCAACCGTAACTGCAACAAAGGCTTTAATCAAGCAACTTCGATTCCCTGCAGTATTTCCAACTTCAGTTTCGCGAGACTTCAATGTTGCACACTCCAGTTTTCCGTTTGTAGCGCGGTGCGAGAACAAAGTTTGATTGCGTAAGATTTAGACGCGTGTTGCAGTTCTGTTCACTAATCAACTCTAGTTATATTAGCGAAGTTGTAGAATTAATCAATTAAATATATACAGGGTTATTTTATAGGACTAGCAACCTTCGGTGACCGTGTTCCTACCATGATCAGCAACAACGTTTGTTCTACGACTTTTGAAATAACTCAATAGGTACATTAATTAGAAATCATTTAAGTTTTTGTTGAACTGTCGTGATTTTGTAGGTCAATGTATCATTAATGACGATGCATGCTTGGGCACATGCGCTGGCGATAATAATAAATAACACTCAGATAATTACCTATCTACCTATCAATTTCTCACGGGGTTTGTAGGCAGTAAGTATGTATGCCTCAAAGAACTCCAGGATCTCTTCTTGTTCGCGTACTGTGCGCCTTGAAGGACGACCACATCCTATGCTGGAATTGTCCGTAATCTCGTAGTCGCTGTGTGGCGGCTAACATCATCTCGCAGCTCGGTGTGGGTAAATTTGGAAATTGGTGGGTAAATCTTGTTTCATATTGGCGGCAGGCAGTAGAACAAACGTTGTTATTGATGATGCTAGGAACCCGGTCACCGAAGGTTGCTGGTCCTTTAAAATTAACCTGACGTCACATGTGCCGCCATCTTGGACACAAACGATGACAGGTTAAGGCCGGTTCACGTTATTCTCGTCTAGTGATCGAATCTAGCACTAGAATGCCAAAAATCAGGTTAAGATGATGTACAGAAACTCGATTTTTTAATGTTCTAGAATATATCCTGTTTTTAATTAGGAACAAATAACATTGCTTCACAGAAAACGTAAAAAGCCATCAAACAAACATTGAAAGTCGGTGGTAAACATAATGGAGTAAGGTAATTCTTCTATCTTGGCATTTCCACAACTCTCTGGCGCTCTAATTGGTCGTTAAGCGTGGTAAACAACTTTTATACATGGTGTATGTTAGCTCATTAACCACGAAAGCTCTAGATGTTTGCTGTCTACAAATACTTTTATTTGTCGAGATTTATTTACGGGTTGGAACTGAAGTATAGTCACTACCTACTAGCTTTTGCACGCGTTATTTCGTTTTAGTAGAGCATAAAATTTGCGACAGAGTTTGATCCCAACATTTTTTCATGTGCTCAACTGTTTTTGAGATAGAGAGCGAAGAGCGGGCTGTGCTCAGAAAGACCTACAAACTGTAATTCAAGGTCAACTATGTTACTTTGCGAAAATGTCGTTCGTGTATCTGGCTCTCCGGGTGCGATTCTGTGCATATCTTATGCTGTAGCCTGTGAGATAATAACTTTAATAAATAATGCCGTCTATCGGATCATGAGAGTGAGGTCCCTAATGGAGAGTGCACCTGTTTGTGCACTCACTTCTGCATTATAATGCTAAGTCCTGTGCACGTGGCTACTCTTCGTTGAGACTGGCCGCCCTGGCCAAAAAACAGTTACCTATTTTGAATAATGGAATAGTTCGACCAGATTGAAAAGAGGGTATAACTTTGGGTTGTCAAATTAAAGTGGCATAGACCCTGTATACACCGCGTCCAGTATAATAATGGATTCAGAGTGCTACTGGGACTGCCCCGCTTCTGTAGCGCGTCCGGGATGTTTGCAGAGTCCTGCGTTGATGACTTTTACGCAATCATCCGCAGCAGAACAGCATCCCTGACGCACCGGGTCAGGGGCGGTACCAGTAGCTATCTGAAACTTATAGCTGGAAGGCTGGACATGGACTGCGCTTTCATGAAGCATTGGACACGCACACAACGTCATAGTACTATGCGCTTATGAAGATTGTGTGTGCCATTAATTTAACATGATTTTATTTAATAATCTATGGCTCAAATATGTATCTGTGTATCTATGCTGAAATAAACGGATTGAATTGAATAGTAACTCGTAAGAAACATCCATACGGTGCGAGTTGCTGCACTGCAGCTACTCGGCAGGCTGACTTGCACGCTGGCTCGCACTGTGTAAAACAGCCATAATGGCTGTTTTAGCATGACATCCAATGACAACCGCTCTGTTGTTAATGATTATAATAATAAATCATTTATTTTCTACACAAAGGTTCTCTTAAAGTAGACAAAAATAGCCATTTAGTATATTATATAGATCGAACCTGTATTGTGACGACTGGTGCCTGATGTAGGTTTAGAAAAACCTGTATTACAGGTCACCAGGGCTTCACTCCACGAACTCATACAGTACCATGTTTTCAGTAGATACCTGTCTTAGTAGACTTGGCTTGTATTCGAGATACAGATAGAATAAAAATAATAAAGGTTTTATTAACTAAAGCTAGGTGTACAATAGAAGATGCATAATAGGGAAGTAATAAAGGTACTTTATATTAAAAAATTTATAAGAAAGAAAAAACTAAAGGTGCCTTCTGCCTTTTGTTATAAGTATGTGTGTTTGTTTGTTTGTTTTTTTTATTGCGGGTTTTTATCGGGGCGACGGGGCGACGGGGCGACTGCCCCGTGACCACGATCGCTGTAACGCGGTAGAAACGTAGGGGAAATAAAACAAAAGGTACGCGATAAATACCCGATATAATCATTAACTATGTTAACTAATCGCGAAAGTTTAAAAAAACCGCTCTGTTGTTCCGTGAAATATCCCGGCTATGTAATAAGTTCTAGGGTAAGCAAGGTAAATAAGGGGTTTTAAACATTTCAAAACCCCACAACAGATTTTCATGAAACATGGGTAAGAACACTCGAGATAAAATTATGTACGACACAAAAAAAGTTCAGGAAGTTTTCAGTAGGGGCCGTACGTATGTGTGCTGATAAGGAGAAGTATTATTATTATTATTATTTAAGGGGATGCATGCCAGTCATCCCGTGACCACAACAGTGTGTAAACCTGTTGAAACGCCGGGAAAAATAGGTAAATTAACGCGATAAATACCCGTTAAATAATACTAATAATAATGTATTCAGATAGCGTAAGGAGGAGTATTGAATAGAAGTAGAATTACTTGTCCCTTCGTGGATATTTTGGACTCGGACGCGGATTATTCCGTTATATTACAAATAAATAAATAAATAATTAAATAAATAAATCATGCTGGACAATACACACGGCCAATAAGACCAATGAATAAGATCACACTTATATTAAATGTGAAAGTTTTGATATTTATGATTGGTCGGATGTATGGAGATTTGTTACCTCTTCACTGAACTCACACAAAACAACTCAACGGATCGGACAAAAATTTTGCATACATTAGATCTAACCCTGGAATAATACATAGGGTTATTAGCCCAAAAAACGCGTGCGAAGCCGTGGGCAGATACTAGAACATAATTAATAGACAGCCTGACCCAGAACAAACACCTGTTAATGGAATCGAACTCGCAACGTTCCCTGACTCTCATGAGACAGGTGTCCTCGAAGGTACCTACTTATATTCTCACTTTAATTAATATTTATTTATTTCATTTCACCACTACAGCAAAACTGAACAACATTAGTCTTACCTATGTATTCTATTTGGGTACTAATGTGTAATTAACTAACTACACTCGTAATATTAATTTAGGATAACGTAGGCTAAATAGTTACAGTAAATAATTTTTATCTTTCTCAGAGGAGGGCGATACTGAACGCGTCACAGTTTTATTCTTTTAGCGTCAGTATCGTTGCAGTATGTATTGAACAGGCTCCGAAACTACTGGACCGATTTGAAATTTTTTTCACCGTTAAGAAGCTTACTTTTCAGGGAGTGACATAAGCTATATTTCATCCCGGAATTCCCACGGGAACGGGAACTACGCGGGTAAAACCGCGAGGCGATCGTCTAGTACTTCATAAATATGTACTGGTATCAAATAAACAATTTGAAATTGAATACGAATTTGAATTTGAACTTCCTTCGTCGGCTGCGGCGACGGAGGTCCTCGCAATCTATTGATGTTTCAAAATTTGCTGAACTAAGTTTACTCAGCTATCGATCTGATTGGATCCAAACCTTCCGCAATTCAGGTTATTCAAACAGCATAGTATGCATTCAATATCAATTACATACAGACTTCAAAGCATTGCGAGATATTTGATATATCATAGAGTTTGAACATCAGTATTTAGATGAAATAGAGGTTACGTATGGATATTCAGTCTAGGAAAATCAGGTAATTCTCATATTTATATTTATTTAAGATTATTCATCGTTTTATTTATTTATCGTATCAGGTTTCTTGTTGAATTAGTTTTCTTGGTAATTTTTATTATTTGAAACATAATTAATGAAAACAAGACCCGTCAAGTGCGAGTGTAACTCGCGCGCCGAGGGTTTCGAACGTTTGTGAACAAGTAGGTATGTACTAAAGGTACCGGTTAGAAACTCCGAAATTTAATGAAGACCTAAAACTAGTAGGTACCAACCTACATTTCAGATGGATCTCTCTGCATGCTTCGGTGACAGGGTGTAGCGGTAAATTTTTCGACTTGTTTCAAGATATTTCGAAAAGTATTGAACCAGCAGAAATTTCAAAAACTGTTTTGAAATGTACAAACCGATACCTTTCATATAATACACCACACGTTGGGGTAACCCCCCTTTTTGAAAATTATTCCCCCTCTTTTTGACCATTTTTCAAAAAGGGTTCATTTAACAGACTTTTCTATATTTTTCCTGTAAAATATAGATCTATATCTACAAACGCTCCATACATTTTGAATGGATCGCTCTGCAAACTTCGGAGATAGAGGGGGGGGAACGGGTAAAATATCGACTTTTTTCAATATATTTCAAAAAGTATGTAACCAACAGAAATTTGAAAAACGGTTTTGAAATGTACAAATCAATACCTTTCATATGACACCACACTCAGTGGGGTAGCCCCCCCTTTTGAAAATTATCCCCCCCTTTTTTGACCATTTTTCAGAAAGTGTTCGTTTTTCAGACTTCTCTATATTTTTCCTGTAAAATATAGATTTATATCTACAAACGCTCCATACATTTTGAATGGATCGCTCTGCAAACTTGGGAGATAAGGGGGGGGGAATGGGTATTTTTTCGACTATTTTCAAAATATTTCAAAAAGTATGAAACTTACAGAATTTTTAAAAACTGTTTTGAAATGCACAAACCAATACCTTTCATATGATACCCCACTCGGTGGGGTAGCCTCCCCTTTTGAAAATTATTCCCCCCTTTTTTGACCATTTTTCAAAAAGTGTTCGTTTTTCAGACTTTTCTATATTTTTCCTGTAAAATATAGATCTATATCTACAAACGCTCCATACATTTTGAATGGATCGCTCTGCAAACTTCGGAGATAAGGGGGGGGAATGGGTATTTTTTCGACTATTTTCAAAATATTTCAAAAAGTATGAAACCTACCGAAATTTTAAAAACTGTTTTGAAGTGTACAAACCAATACCTTTCATATGATACCCAATTCGGTGGGGTAGCCTCCCCTTTTAAAAATAATTCCCCCCCATTTTTAGAAAAGTGTTCGTTTTTCAGACTTCTCTATATTTTTCCTGTAAAATATAGATCTATATCTACAAACGCTCCATACATTTTAAATGGATCGCTCTGCAAACTTCGGAGATAGGGGGGGGGGGAGCGGGTATTTTTTCGACTATTTTCAAAATATTTCAAAAAGTATGAAACCAACAGAAATTTCAAAAACTGTTTTGAAATGTACAAACCAATACCTTTCATATGATACCCAACTCATTGGGGTAACCCCCCTTTTTGAAAATTATCCCCCCTCTTTTTGACCATGTTTCAAAAACGGTTCATTTTACAGACTTTTCTATATTTTTCCTGTAAAATATAGATCTATATCTACAAACGCTCCATACATTTTGAATAAATCGCTCTGCAAACTTCGGAGATAGGGGGGGGGGAATGGGTATTTTTTCGACTATTTTCAAAATATTTCAAAAAGTATGAAACCTACAGAAATTTCAAAAACTATTTTGAAATGTACAAACTAATACCTTTCATTTGATACCCCACTTGACTCTGTAGGTCTCTTTTAAAATTTTGACATCTTAATTTGTATGGAAAATGTTCATTTTCATTTTTCATTTTTTTTCATTTTTTTTTCTTAAAATCTGTACAAGGGCACGAAATGTATTATTATTTTAAATTTCAAGTTGATAGCTGCTGTAGTTGCTGAGTTATTAAGGAGGGAAAAAAGGACAGACAAAGCGAGACCATAAGGGTTTCGAAACCGATCTTCGAAACCCTAAAAACAGAAAACTGTGTAAATAATTGCTGCTAACTTGAAGGACGCGCGACACTGACAGGTACAACGTACAATTATAATATATTGTGAATTGTTGTGACTAAAAAGGCCAGTACCTCAAGTGGCCAGTACTTGAAGTACTCACTTTAATTCAAGTATTTACTCTACGTATAAACTTGATGCAGTGGGGCCATGAACCTACGATTTTAACTATGACTGGTAGTCCCACTAAGCAGTGGAACCACGAACCCATGAATCCCAGTGGGACCACGAGTCGCGACCCATTTTTTGTAATGTGTATGCTATGCCCACTTTTCACTCGCAAATTGTATTCTACAAAAAAGTAGCTTCGGTGTGCATGCTGCAAATGTTCTTGTTACACTCTTCCCTGTAAACTTACTCCACCTTAGAAGCTGTGACAGCAGCGTGTTTTACTCTAGGTGTTTTACACTACGAGTAAATAGTACACCATCGGTGGTAATAATGTAAACAACAGCGGTCGAATTTCGTATAAAATAAACGTGTTATTACACCAACATTCTCAATAAAACCTCTGTCGGGCAACGGCTATTCTCCAGCACAAAGAAGATATTTGTCGAGGACTTTTAAAAATTGTTGTGTTCTAGATTCCCCGCTCTTTGTCCCAGTCACGACCAGGTCCTTCGGGCATTCTCGAAAGCTTATTCGGTGTTTATGCAGGAAATGGCCCGATTTGTAAAATCTAACATTGATAAATTGTGGGCTTTCTGTCCAGGCTCTATTTGATGCCCACGGCTTGATGTTTACTGATAAAAACGGGTAGATCGCATCCGAAATCCATTTAGAGTCAATGAGATAAGATGATCGGAGCATATTATACTTTTTTTGCCGCTAGCAGGTTCATTGGTTACCTACCTTTTTTAACCCGCAGAATGCCTATTATTTTTTGTATGACACATGTGCCCCGATTTGTCCTATAAATACCTACGCAGTACTTTTGTGAACAAGATATGTTTACTTATGTTTCTTAATCTTTATTACTCCTGTTTAATCCAGCTGAACTAATTTGTGAATAACGTCCTGAGGGTCGCTTTGCTCATCTTTTATTTACTAAAGGGTATTTTAGCGACAAAGCCAATCAGTTCCCGTGGGTTTTCGACGAAAACAATATTGGTTTTCCTATTAAATATTGATAAAAGTAGTAGGCAGAAGAGGTTTTCGTGAGAACCTTTTCAGCAGACCTTAGTTTGAGGAAGTTCTACCATTTATATTGTAGGTCGGCATCGGCAAGTCAAAATAACAATAATTTGAAAAATAAACATAATAATATAAAATTCTCAGACAATGATCACAAAAATCTTATAAATTAATACTTTATTATTATTTACTATATTATATAAACTTATATTATACTTTTGGTTTATTTTAATTAAATCAGAAAATGAATACCTATTACATAAATTAATTCAATGGGCATTCATACGAGTACTTAATATGTAACGACTAGAACTCTCTCTTGAGTACCAATTTATTTGAGTGTAACTAGTGTGGTTGAGGCTTAGCACGTGAATGCATCGAGATACACATTTATGCAGACAAAGCAAAACAGTTCTCCAACACCGTGTTCGGTCCAATGAAGTATTTCCTAATTGGTTCTGTATCTCTCTCATTACATTCAATCTCTCTGTACAGTCTCCAGTCTCTATACATAATATCATTGATTAGTTCTTGGAAGCGATGCTTATTGAATATTCTAACAACTAGAGCGAATATACTTTCCCTTCCATACAAATCATTAATGTCTGAGTAAATAAAGTGTAGAAAATTACGGTCGTACAGTAAATATCACTGTGTGTAATTCAACATAATTAATATCATTGTATAATCAAGGTTTTAAGTTCATTCTTGGGCTCACCATTTATTTTTAGTCATAACAAGGATAATTAATTTGCATCTCTGATAAATAAATATACTTTACCATTGACCAATAGAACACAATCAAATTTTAATAAAAACATGATGAGAAAAACACAAAAATGGTCTACATTGTATTCCAAAATATACATATAAAGTATCTTACTAATAATTTTTTTATTGAAGTTTTGCGTTAAGTTTCCATCAAAGAAAGTGAAAATGGCTTAAAATAGAGCATGCTTTTCGAAAAGGAACTTCATCCTCTGAATTGGAGAAATGTTTGAAGACTGGCAAATCAAAAAAAATTGGTTGTCTGTAAAGTCGGTTTACTGACGATAGTTGAACGTGACAACGTCTTAAGAAAATACTGATGGAATGGTAGCATTTGATACTCGATCAAAACATGTAAATGTACTATAGTATAGCAGCTGTCCACGCAGACGCATCGCTCACTCAAGTAGGAGAGAGACGGATGTCGAGCGCTCTCGCTTGCACTTCAAGCCTTACATGGAACGCCTCAGAGCGAGGGAACGCCTCAGAGCGAGGTAACGCCGCATGACGTCATGTTTTTTCGTGCGTGCAGCCGGCTCTATCGAATTATAAGACGTTGTCACGTCAAAAATAGAGCAAAATTTTGGAAATGATGGAAGTTATGTTATAAAACCGAAATGTAAAAAAATGTTACTACTTCACCATGTAAAATAACACCCAGAAATGGTCGCAGCAGCGGGGTGATTATTGAATCCACTGTAGCATAAGCTCACTTTTATGACACCGGAAGGGTTAAGCGCTACCTACTAAGTAGATTCGGGAATCGTTAAGTGGATTCAGAAAAGGATGGCCAGTAACAGAACACTTAGCGTAAAACTTGATTACGGAAATTTTTAACTACGTTGGTTTAATATGACGAAGGTAAAATAATTACATAAAATACAAATACAAAATCATTTATTTCAAAATTAAATATACAAAACAAGTGGCAGTGTCCCTGGTTTCTGTTTTAGTTTAGTTTAAACTGTATTACAGATAACCAGTCTTCCTCCCTCTTACACGTGGTTTCTAAATTAAATTATGAAATAAGCAGGGAACAATATACTAAAAGTAACAAAGACTACACAATACTTACTATAAAAAATTAAATTAACATTATTTATGAACGTTGAATTTACTTTTTCCTGGTTTGCAAACTTTGTTTATTTGTTTGTAGTAAAATGGCTTAATGGGTTACGTCAAAGTTTACACATAAAAGAACGTCAAACAAAAAAAACTATTCTGGTAAGATGTTTGGTTGACCACAATCAAGTTTTTGGTAATTTACTGATACTGCGTGAACTACAGGTTCTGCCCATCATCACGAACACAATACAATACAATACAAAAAAACTATAATGCACACCAAGAAAAAAAATTGGTTGTCTGTAAAGTCGGTTTACTGACGATAGTTGAACGTGACAACGCAGACGCATCGCTCACTCAAGTAGGAGAGAGACGGATGTCGAGCGCTCTCGCTTGCACTTCAAGCCGTACATGGAACGCCTCAGAGCGAGGTAACGCCGCATGCGAGGTAACGCCGCATGACGTAATGTTTTTTGTGCGTGCAGCCAGCTCTATCGAATTATAAGACGTTGTCACGTCAAAAAAGAACACGTTCGTAAAGACACTTTACTTATTATTTTTGTAAATCACCTGTGATTTAAAATGAAAAAAACACGTTTATCCGGAACCTAGGTAGTAACTAAAGACCAATCTCCTATTCCCACATCCACTGTTAATTTAGGGCAGAGCCGTTCTTTAGTCGAGTCTCAAAAAAAGTGACTAATGAACAATTATTGAATAGAGGGAGGGTACCTACTTCCAATATCAAGTTTAAGAATTAAGATCTAGCTTCTTCACAAAAGTGTTTGAAATGATGGATAGAACCAGGTTCATGTAGTGTCAGTGAATTACCAATAACCCTGTATAAAATAAAAACCTACAGCCAAACTTTGCATTTCATTTCTCAAAAAACCATTTATTCTTATCTAAACCATTCCAAAAGCAGTTCCCACCACGGGCTGTCCATACCAAAGTGGAATTTATTCGACGGACGTTTTGAATAAGCGAGCTTTAAGCTCCATGGAAGATTTATTCTGAGCTTAGTGTAAAGAAAGATAATAGCTACACTAAGAACTGATAAATAATGATGATGTGGTAAAAAGAAGCATGAAAATATGTAAGCCATGACTGCAAATGTGGGTCGGGTTATGAATGATTGCAATGGTTACGAATATAGTATGTTATAAAATCGGAATAAGGTGCAAAATGCTGAACAAAATATATGGAACTGCTTCGAGGTTGTTACTACTGAAATGCTCGTTTTTATGTCAACCACCTGTGAAAAAGCGTTTCTATTATTCACGTACACTAAGTATTATTAGTGAATGTGAAAGTTTGGATGGATGGAGGATGGATGGATGGACGTATGTTTGTTCCTTCTTCACTCCAAACTACTGAACTGATCGGGCTGTAATTTTACATGCTTGTTGGATTACTTGGAATAACACTTAAGCTACTTTTTATCTCATAAATAAGTTTCCGTGTACTAGAAAACGTTTCTATAGAAACAAATCGTGCAAAGCTAAGGGCAGAAGTTAGTATAACAAAACGTTTTCTGGTTTTACAAGGTCTAGACACAAATAGCAAATAAATACGTGAATAGTTGCTAAATTTGATGTTTTCTAGCCTACTATTTTTATATTTGCTTGATTTGTAAGTAGTTATACCAAAACGCGATCGGTTCAATCACAACTTGATACGCGGTTCGTCCAACACGCGTTTCGTTCAACACTAATTACATCAAACTTGCATTTCAACCAGCGTCGACAGGCCAGCATCGGACGCTCAGCACTAATCGCATCATTTGGGATTTTTTGAGCGTAATGCCGGGTGTGTCCACAAATTTTCAACATTGTCATCCGGATTTTCGTAGCTAGTGGACGAATTTTGTACCAATGAGTATGGCGACCCGGCGGTGCGGAGCGCGGGAGGGGAGGAAAGGGGGTTGTGAGTGCGTTCATTGATCGGCAATCTGAATCACGTCATTCGCACAAAACGGTTCGCTGGCATTGCCGACAGTCCGATGCGTCCTCGACGTCGTCGGTGCGGATTAGTGGACACACTTCTATGGCAAACCATACAAATAATACTAAAATCTATTTGGTGCGGTCAGAGCGGAGCGTCCTATGCCGGCTTGTCGACGCTAGCCTCAACTCGCCACATAATGACCGTACCTCACCTCAACAGACTATTTTGGTCGACTGCTGGACGCAGGCCTCCCCCTAGTAAGCGCCTTATTGGTTTTTATCTCATGGGGGGTAATGCCTGTAATACGGGCATACGGGTTGGGGATCGCAGTTCAGAAGTAAAATTATTCTGCCCGTCCCCGTTGATTGTCCCTTGTCGCCTCTTTCGACACCCGCGCGAAGAGATGGGGGACATAATGACAGCTAATGTCAAAGCCTATTCACTATTTCAGTTTATTGAAAATGAAGGAATTACACAGTTCAAACCTTCTAAACTGTCTCTCGTGTGTGATTTCGTGACTATGCTTCTGTTTCATAGAACTTGACAAAAATCTCTCCCCCAAGACATATGAACAAAGCAGGAAACAAAACAAACGTATAACGTGGCTTAGGTGTGAGTGGAGTTCACATGAGAATGAGCGAGCTTTACTGCGAATATAGCCGCACCGTGAAAAAGTATCTCTGATAAATATGACAACGTTATTTTGTAGGACTGAGAATGCTTGAATAGCTAAAAGTAAGTATCATCAACATTATTAGCCTATATTAGTTCACTGCTGGACAGAGGTCTCCCCTAATGAGCGCCATAGGGTCCTGTCTTCAGCTTGCTGCATCCAGCATCTGCCTGCAGTTATTCGCAGATCGTCATCCCAGCTTGCCGGAGGGCGTCCTACACTACGTTTGCGAGTCGCTGACTCCTTCCTTCCTACCTGGCAGGAACAAGTCCTCTATATATAAAAGAGAAGAGAAAACTGACTCATCAAGAGATCTCGGAAACTACAAGAGCTACGAAGCTGAAATTTTGCATGAAGGTTCCTTTCATGACGTAGACACCCGCTAAGAACGGTTTTTTGGAAATTCGTATTATAAGGTTGTTGAAATGAATCAAGGGTCATTTTTATAATAAGTTCAGAACCGTAATTGTTGGCTCGTCAACAGAAGATGACTCAATATTAACAGACATGTATTTCAGGGTTTTTGAAATTCGCACCCTAAAGGTCAATGGTGTGGAGGCAATGTTAGGCCACTCACTGACTTATCTAGAAATCTCAGGAACTAGAAAACTATGAGGCTGAAATTTGCATTAAAATTTAGTTTATGACGTAAGCACCTGCTAACAGTTTTTTTAAGAAATTCACATTTTTCGGTTATTATGTAGGTACCTACCTAAACTTCTATCTGCGGCTTCAAATGCGTGGTACTCGGGAAATAATACTCGCATGTACATTAGAGAGGTAGGTACTATTCGTTTATATATAGGTATTAACGGAAGGTTTGTAAAACGTTCCAATAAAATAGCTATACGACAGCCGATAGGTACCGTATCGAAATCCGTTTCTTGGTACCTAATGCGAAGAAACAGACAGAAGGGGCAGTGTCTTCGTTTCATGCCTATCAATTTCTTAGAGCTGTCCGTCGTAGTTTTATGCGCGTAAATCCTGTTAATGTGGAAAAATATTTTTTTGACAATTAAAAAAAACAAGTAAAGCGATCTTTAATTATAAGCTGTAATATTAACAATATAAAGAAGGAAGATTTTTATTTTTGTATGTTCGTAACGAATAAACTTAAAACGAATAAACTATTGGACCGATTTAAAAAATTCGTTTAGCCTTAGAAGGCTACATTATGCCTGAGTGACAAGGCTATATTTATCACAAAAATGTTTAAAAAATATATGTCCACCCGTGCGAAGCCAGGACGAGCCGCTAGTATAAAATAAATATAATAAAACAACGCACAAAAACGTGTAGCAGCTCTTACAGGTGGTGATAATGACAGGTTAAGGAGTTCTAGAAAATTTCGGTTGTCGTCATACTCTACAAAACTATCGATTATTGGTAGTAGGTTTCTCTTTAATGATTTAATTTTAATAAAATACAATCATAATGATGCCAAAGGCATTCCTTCTTAACCACACGATGATTTGTCATTTCTGTTAAAAGTACACATATTACGCAACTCACAACTTAAAAAATTACACTGGTTTGGCCTCAGCCTTACATGCCGCTTCGCAGTGCCTACGTTTCCCAACTTCTCTCGTTAATCACGCGTCGCTATAGACTTGACACCGCCATCACAGAGCTCTCGAGTTAAATTATTGCCTGTATAAATATTGGTGCTTGACACTCAAACTTGCAATTTACGGGTTAAGTTGGATCAAACTGTAAAACATAGACTTAGAGTTATGTAGGTATTGGGATTTGAAGTTCTAGGGTCATAGGGGAATTCGAACTTAGATCCAATGAGATTATACTATGTAGTTGGTAAATACATGTTCGTTGTTCGGTAGTACTTATAAAATCCTTGATTCGACCTTCGAAAGATTGCAGACAGTGACAGTTGCCGTCGTAGAGCTTATGTATTTGCATAGATAAGGTGTAGGCCAGCTTAATGGCACAGAATAACTTTAGACAACCATAATGATATACCAGGATGAAAGTCTCTATAGTGAAATACTACTTTTGACAGCTTATAATAACGTATCCACTTCATGTTCTAGTAGAGGCTCAATTAAATTGTAACTAAAGAGGTTATTTATTATGAATGTGAGCGGGTGACTACGGGCCTTGTTTGTGTGGGAAGAACACCGACGTTTCATCATTTAACGTGAGACTTAACACAAACAAGGTTAACCCGCTTCTATCATATTCATAATGTTAATTCATTCATTCATTCTTGAATAACCTCTTTAGTTACAATATTTTGTTCGAACTTCTTTGAAGATCATAATCGTGCCATCCCCCCCCCCCCCCCCCCCTCTATCTCCGAATTTTGCAAAGCGATCCATTCAAAACAAATACGTTGTAAACAAAATGCTTCTAGTTTGGTTTTTCCTGTTATTGATTATTGCACCTTTAACTGAAAAGGGTCAGAGTCGTAGGCGATCAGGTCGAAGGGCTTGGTGTGCCGCGTTATACCCTGAGGCACGGCAACATATGGTTCAGTAATTCGTCTTCCGGGGTTCAATTACACTAGACGTGTGCTACGAAGGTTGGCGACGTCGGGATGTGTAAAACCCAGATTTCATCAACCATTTATCCAAGCTTTGTGGTGCCGGCTTAGAATTTGCCCCACCCCAACTCATCCCGCGGGTGTCGTAAGAGGCGACTAAGGCTTATCCACCGGGGGCGGGCAGCAGCGCCTCCTGCAGAACGATTCTACCACCGAACTGCGATCCGCAACCCGCATGCCCAGCGTGGGGATTATGGGTATTATCCCCATGAGATAAAAGCCAACAAGGCGCTTATACGGGGAGGCCTGTGTTCAGCAGCGGACCAATACAGGCTGTTGAATTATCCAAGATCATCTTCATCCACCCGCAAACGTCCAGTGCTGGACTTAGGTCACCTCATATGATGCGACAAATAGCCGGTTCTGAGCCGCCTCCTCCCAACGTCTCCCTGCGACCGCTTCATGTAGTCGGTCCACGGAGTGGATGATCTCCCAACACTCCGTTTCTCACTCTAGAACCTTTTCTCCCCATCGTTTATCGATTCTATGACCTATATGACCTGCCCAGTGGCACTTCACTTCGTTCTTCTACTTATTCAGGATAGCTTCTTGGATAGGCTAAGCCCCCCAACTAACAAAGTAATCCAATAATCTAAGCTTATTATCACTAAAATTACGTGTAAACGAGTTATTAAGGTTTTAGCGGTGACATCGTGTTGTATAAAAGCGTTCGACAACACACTTTTGCGCTTTAAGCTTATAGAGCAAAAATGACCTATAAATAAATGATGTTAACGTTTATTACACCGTTTTATACAACCGTTATAGTTAGGTGCTATATCAAGCGCTAATATAACTATTTAAAATTACTGCTCCTTAAAAGTGTTAACAAATCCTTTTATTCATCTGATTTGCCTAATAAGTATTACAAACGAGCTGCTATAATCCTTTCAGTTAAGGAGTGATGGGCATTCAACTATAACGCGACTTTGTCGTATTGTGGATATTCAAATCCTTGCTATAGTACTTAGTACCTACGTTAGTAGTCACAAAAATCTCTCAATAGAGTGATTTTGTAATGTAACTGTACCGTAATGGTTTTTAGATGCCTATTTAGTTTTACAGATAAGCATATCACAAAAACACTGTTATAGAGCAGAATTGTTCTGTAATGACTTTTTAGTTCCTATAATAATACTTTAAGTACTATGATAGTGTACCGATTTTTTTAATATTACAAAACCGACACGTGAAAGTGGATAAATATTGCTGTTAATTAACAATAATGTCGTGAGAATCCCAATTTCAATCTGAATCCATGGTGAAAGTAAAAACGCTGTCACGACATGTACTTTAAGCGTACTGTAATGGTCCTTATTAGCCCGGGGTTACTTTAATTTAAATATAAATAAGTAAAAGCTCAATAGTTCGAGGGGAACACTTTAAATTTACTGAAAACCTTATCATATTTTATCAGTAAAATTGCGGTCGCACGCTATTTTCACACTCTAAAGACAAATATTATAACAACAAGAAAAAAATTTACTTACCTACCTCACATTGATTGAATCCTTTTGTAAATATATTTTCTTTATTTTAATTATAAAATAATGAATGGTGAATAAATAATGTGGGTAATGGAAACATAAACTCTAGTATGGTACGAAAACGTCCTATAAGAGATCCTTTATTAACCATTACTTCGATATTTTGTGTCACAAGTCACTGTTACCTAGCGTGTATAGGACTGGTTTGTCATGTGTAATGCTGCTCGTTTTAGTACTGAACAGAGATATAAAAGCGCCACTTCTGAATAAAATGTACCTTCTTAGGTGTTTTATAACACCAACACAGTGTTTTACAAAACGTTCTACGGACTTTGAAACGACTAGTTTTTGCTACTTGGGCCTGAAGTTAAGCCATCTTATTACATATCTGAAATCAAGTGGAAAAGCACCCGATGGGTCCTCAACTGACATTATTGCCCATAACGGACAATAAAAGACGTCGAAATTGATTTCATGGTTATTTGTTTTCCGCACGCTCCAGGCATTGTTCCGTGAACTAAGTATTGGAGATAATTGGTCTCCCAGTTGGCACAAATCAAATATTCTTTATTTCCATAGAGACACAATAAGATAATAAGCTCGACCGTTCCTTTTGTCCCGTTAATTGCCAAGTCTTGCGGTTGAATCTTCAAGGATATTAATGTTGCTATGATTATTGCCCTACTGGTGAAAAGGCAATTTATGCTTTAACTTGAGGTTAGGGACTGGGTGATAATTTCAAAGGCATTATATTATTTGAACTTGACGCGAAAGTCAAGTAAACTTATTTGCATGCACGCAAACGAGTAGGTACAAATTAAGGTTCCTGTCACTACCAAGTACCAACTGTTAAAGTTAGATTTTTTTTTTCGAGACCCCTGGGTCCGTGGGTACCGAGGCCCATCGGGTTTTTTTAAAAATTATCTGAGCGTCTGGTCGAAGCGACGCGTGACCCGAGAGCTGGTGAGTATCTGGCACAGCGCATCAGCATTGCATACAGCATGGCAATGCAGCCAGCGTCTTGGGGACGCTTCCGACTGGTATTGATATGGATCAGTTGAGCTATCTGTAGATGCAACAGTCTGCAGTTAGCTCAATTGTTTCAATTGTAAATGTATAATTTTCTTTGTGAATAAAGTTTTCTTCCCTGTTTATGGTAAAATTTGATACACTAAATTAGTCTGTGTAACTACTCTTACATAATCAATATAGGTGCATATCCTAAAATGATTTTTTATCTTCTTATTCCAGATTGTTTAAATGGCCACAAAAATTTGATGTAGGTAAGTAAAGAACACAACGCCGTTGGAATTTTTAGTAAACCTAACCAAGTAAAACGTCAACGAAGATACCTAACTCAATACAAAGTGCTTCACTTTTTCTGTGATAGCTATCCTTAAGTTTTGGGCATATTGAGCCTTGAACTAAAAATGTTGTCTCGGGATGCGCGCTGATTCAGACCAGAAAAAATATTATAATGTATACAAATGTAACAAGAAATACACAAACCTAAATTAAGATTTGTCAGAGACAAAGATAAAACAAACGTAAAAACATTATACGTTCTTTTCACTTTTACCACCATTATAAAATATTTCGCGGTCACTGTGAGTAATTAAATGTTTGGTGGGGAATTTATTGTAGGTATTTATCGTGCCTTGATTTTCCCGACCCACATGTCTTGCATCAGTCCTAGACCAAACCCAATTGCAGTAGATGAATTTGAACTTGACTCATCAGTCCCCTGTTCGATCATGTCAGTAGTTGATAAACAACGCTTTTTAACCAGTTGCAAGTTTTATCCATTTCCCATTGACTCTGTTTTTCCGGTAACATTCGATGAATCGAATGCTTTAATTTATGGGACGTTCCTTCCTTTTTGGGTGATAAAATCGCGTGAGAATTTATTGTTATTCCGGAAAATGACTTGATAATGACTGAAAATGCTTGTTCAGTAGGTTTCAGTTTACACTTTGGCTACTTGTGAATTTTATGTAGGGTATTTATATTTTACTAGCTTCCGCCCGCGGTTGTGCTACCAGAATAACAATATAACATAGCTACTATCTCCGTGCTAAATATAATTAAAATCCGTTCAGCTGCTTAGGCGTTGAAAAAAAAAAAAAAAAAAAAAAAAAATCCTGGACAATTCACACAGCATAATCTAACCCCAAGCTAAGCAGAGCTTGTGTTATGGGTACTAGACAAAACACATGGTAAATGACAGACACCTATATGTGGCAAACTGATGAACCATTGAACCAAACGTATTCGTGACTTGCTACGTTCCTAGTGTGCCCTTAGCCTAGCTCTGCAACCCGAGCTGTATTGGTACCTAGTCGGAATTCGGAGCACGTTCTCGTATCGCCAAGTACCGAGATCACACGACCCAAGACGTCACAGATTACCGGCACATACACAATATTAGACTGTATTCGCTCGACTTACAGATTATTTGTAATAGGTTAATTTTGAGGTTATCAGGTGAAGAGATAGTACCTAGTTTATGACGTCAGTGTTTGCTAATTCTAATGGACCTACTACCTAGACTATATTCTAACTGTCTGGTGGGCATTCCAGTTTCCCCATCTTAAAATTCCTCCTGAAGAGGAAAACTGGGCTCTGGACTAGAAATTAAAGGAGATTTTTGGACTAAAGTACTAAAAATCTCCTCTTTTATTTTTATCTTCTTCCACTTTTCCCCTTAGCAAAGAATCTCCCCCCTTATGTAATGTAGACCTACTATTTAAACGTTGTAGTTTAAACGTCTTATATAATTTGTAGTTCTAAATAATGTTGTGTGAATTGTCCAGCATTATTTATTTATTATTATTATTATCTACTTATCCAATCATAATGCTCGGCAAAGTTCTTTATCATAATTTAGGAAAAAATGGTATAGTGGGCTCGGCTCTCTAGGTATTCCAACTCATTTATTTTTCGAGTCCGTGCCGTCTGGTGTTGTACATAAGCTGCAGAATAAGTTGCTTCCTGGTTTGCAATACTCAGGCACTTGTTCTTGAAAACCTTTTAAAATCTTACGTAATCCTTTTTCAGATTCAAGTTTACCTTTATACACGCCACAAACGGTAACAACCGTTCAGTAGGATGATATGATAACGCAACTTTATCTATTTTGTAGGATTATCGTTTCGATGCCGGCGTAAAAATCCTGTTTTATACGAGTAGCTGTCTCTGTTTATGTTAGTTCTCTGGTATTATGGAATGATGTTTATAGGTAGCTTCGAAAGCAGTAGGCGTTTACGATACCATACAAAATTCCGAATCAAGCGATGGGACAATATTATAACGTTTATTGTGAGGCTTGATTCCATCTAAAATAACGTTGTTCTTATACCTATATCCGATGGTACTCAAATAATATTGAAAGCATCAGAATTTACTGCAGTTGGCTTTTGGGAGATTTTATTTCACGTGAAGCGAGACGACAAAGCTTTATGGACCGCCCGCATCACTCAATGTCACAGATGTCGTTTATTTTTATGGAGATAGAACTCAAAATCCACATTCGTCAAACACGTCAGCCACTGCATAGCCGTAAGAGAATACCATATTTTTGTTAGCCCAATAAAACACTTCAGAATCCCAATAACTGTCGATCAAATTCAATCGACTACGTATCACGTTGTGCGAATAACTCGATAAGTAAACATTTACCAGGAGACGTAACACCACGTTTCTCGATTACAGGAAGATATTGGGTTGGTGGGTAATTACTTATTAAACGTTTGAGCAACGAAATTGTTCCTTGTACAGCTTATTTGATGTTTAATTGAATATCTGGGTGAGTCGGCTGCACGAAGTTGTAGGTAGGTATAGGTTCACTTACCTTGACATACTAAATATTGCCTTAAGGCAAACTGAACAGAATCGTCGAGTAGGTAAGTCAACTTTAAAGAGACACAGAACCATGTTGTTTCTATTTGTTTTCGATAAAACTTCACTCGCTTCAGGCAATCGAATACCTGGGTGCCAATAGTAATGTTTTTTGACGTGACAACGTCTTATAATTCGATAGAGCCGGCTGCACGCACGAAAAAACATGACGTCATGCGGCGTTACCTCGTCATGCGGCGTTACCTCGCTCTGAGGCGTTCCATGTAAGGCTTGAAGTGCAAGCGAGAGCGCTCAACATCCGTCTCTCTCCTACTTGAGTGAGCGATGCGTCTGCGTTGTCACGTTCAACTATCGTCAGTAAACCGAATTTACAGACAACCAATTTTTTTTTGCCAAGGCCATACAATTTATCCACGCTCAGTTCAGCTAGAAGGCATAAAATACCTACTACAATATTTATGCATAAAGTTTCTTTTGTTTTGAAACCTAAAACTAAAAGAGTTGGTGCATGACTATCATAAATCCAGGAAATATATGCGAGTCTGGGTGCATTTACATCCTAAAATTCTGGACTCGGGAACCTATTGTGCGGAAATGAATAACTTTCAGTAACAATTTAGAACTGTTTTGCAGCAAGGTAACTGATTAAAGTAAAATATTGTCGTATGTTGCCATATTGTTTAAATATCCAATGGGATTAAAAAACTTTTTCTATTGTGTAATAGGTTTATTTCATACGTTTCTGATCCGAGTTTGTTGGTTGGATTTTGAAATGAAATGAAATGAAATCATTTATTGAAAAAGAAATACACAATAACAGTGGTTAACAGTACAAAGCTAGGTTTTATCAGTTTCTTGTCAAGTAAAATTAGGTCTAAATTAAATTACATAAATTAGTTTGAAATTACGCATGTAGAGATCAGGAAAAGGTTCATCATTGAGGAATTATGAATTGTTTATAGTCATTGTCTAAAAATTAACTTACAGAGTATGTGGTTTTATCTAGCAGAAGAAGTTTCACATTATTTAAAAATGATTGTTCACAATTTATGAGTCGAATACACAATGGAAGTTTGTTAAAAAGTTTAGCGCCAATAACTTCCGGCTGCTTTTTGGAAGCAGTACCTATCATTAGTTTTAGATTAAAGTACCTACGAGTATTAGGCAGTAGAAGAGCAGGTTGTTAATCGCTAATGAAGCTTCATGGGAATATTCGTCAATTTATGTACCTGTAGAATAGAATCACACTAATATTATAAATGCGAAAGTTTGGATAGATGTATAGATGGATGGGTGTTTGTTACGTCTTCACGCCAAAACTACTGAACAGATTGAGCTGAAATTTTACACCGGTGTTCCTCTATGCCTGGAATAAAACATAGTTTTTATCCCATAAATCAGTTCCCATGGGGTAGAAATTACCTATGAACGTTTCCGTAGAAATAACGCGTGCGAAGCCGCGGGCAGAAGCTAGTAGAATATACTTTATTGCACAACAATTGTACATGGGCGAGCATAATGCTAGATAGCATTCTCTACCTGCTAACCTTTGGGTAGTGTGGACAACAATTTAGTAGGTAATGCTTGATTAAAGAAATTACAGAAAAACAAGAAAATAATAATAATATGTACAATTAATAATTCGTGTCTTCGTTAACATAAATAAATACACATACAAACATAATAAATTATAAATACTAGTCACATTAATACTTACTTAGTAGATACATACACAATAATAGATATATATTTTACGTACCGAATTATTCTTGCGAAAGAAAGTGGTTATAGACTCTAGATCTGAAGACATTTATTGAGGTTGCCTCGCGATGTTGGATTGTTGTAGTTGGACCTATGTGATTATAAATTCCATTAATATAATAGTAGAGCGTATAAACAAAAATGATGGAATTTTTGAAAACTCATTTTAAACTGATGTTACTAATTAGGAGTGTCATTTACACTGAGTTCTTAATTAAAACGCTTTGAAAAATCTGTGAATGAAAATTGAAAATGCTCCATAGTAAATTTGAGACTTAGAAATTAGAAATCAATTACTTTTATTTCTTTAAGCTTACAAATTGAACTCTTAGGCATGTCAAATTTTAAACTATAAATTGTTATCAAAAAGAAATAGAGTTTTAATTGATTTTCTCTTGACTTCATTATTTTGTCCACAAAGTACAGCATGCATGCTGTACTTTGTGGACAAAATAATGGTACCTAAAATCTTCTATAGAAAGCTAGCATAGTCCAATTTCTTTTTGCCTCTGCTTAGAATTTTCCGCGGAAATTTGGGAACGAGGTTATTCGCCTTTGTAGGCAAAACTTCACTTAGATCGAGTGTAACTAAAACTCAATTCTCCTTATTGCGCAGTCAATTATCGGTAGAAATCTACGGAAGTTTGTCGCAATATCTTGCACAGACCTTCAAAGTTTTATTGAAGCTGCACCTTGCACCATAGGTCTAAGTAAAATCTGTAGATATGGTACGTTCTCCAAGCGCTTACTCAACAACTGTTCTGTTAATACAGAACAGTTGTTGAGTAAGCGCTTGGAGAGCGAGTGTTTGAGTGTAGTACTAATGTACTACACTCAAACACTCGCTCACGGTAACATTTCCAATCTTGTGCAATAATTATAATGAACAAACAAGATACCCGCTGTTGTTTTTTAGTCCATAAACTATACTAAAGTACGTCATAGCAAGCACGCGTAACTTCGTGTTACGCGGTCCGACTGAGGTGAGTGGACCTAATTGCACCTAATTTGAGCCTTCCACTTTCAAGAAGCTAGTACTTCCTCTCTGATTTTTTACTTAGATCGATGATAAAAAAGTTCGCCAAAATTTCTAAGCACTCGCAAAACTCGCTTATTTAACTATGATAGCGTCATATTAACAAAGAACCATATAAATGTCTTCATATTCTTTTTATATAATTTTGTTTTCACTCTCTGTACCGATTTGGTCAGATTAGGTTAATTATAATTTTCCTTTATTATCTTTTCATCTTGTAAATATTTAAATTTTTGTATACCTTCTTTGTCTTAGTTTATTTTTTACGCGTGTGTCAGCTGCTGCCGCTGCGCCCTCTAGGTGTCACATAAAACCAGCACGCAGTAGCGCCATCGTTGCTGTGCATCATGCTGAGCGACTACCTTATTTGATGTCACCGTTGTTACTTTAATTTTTTTGTGTATTTCACTTTACATGTAATATTTGTGACACAGATTAAAAACTTTTTACTTACTTTTACTTTAAAAGTCGCAAAACGTTTCGAAGCACCTACGAACTATTTCCTCTAAAACGCATGCATCTACGTCGTCTATAAATTCACGTCAACATCCTTAGGCACCTAGTTCTGAATGTTCGCGCTAAGCGATGGCTAACTGCCTCCATTCCTGGACAAAGCCAGGACATTACTGCTAGACTAATGCTCCCCAAGTGATTTAAATACGTAGTGCGAGTCGAAAGTCGGGTCTTGACACTATTATAGCTGCGAAGAACTTTAGAGTGGATAAGCTTACGTGGTAAAATATTTTGTTAGGGCGGGTCACGTAGCTATAGCAAAATAGAGGCTCCTAACTAAACGTCACAGTATATCACTGTGGGTTTTTGATAGGTTTTTTACGTTAGCAACAGAAACCTTGGCTGAGCCGTGAAATCGAGAAGGCCGTGTTAATTAGGATTTGTGAAAAATAAATAGTATAATTCAGACTTAAATTATATTTTATTAGTGTTCAGATGATTTCCAAATAGCAAAGAAACAAAACCTGTGGCTCGGCTATCCCAGCGCCTTGTTACTTCCTAGTTGAACTTTTTCCATAAATATTAACAAACGGCCCAATAAAATGTATATTTGAGTGATAAATAGCTCTATTTCACATGAGATTGTCACGGCAAATTTTACGCCCACTCTATAAGGAAAAGGTTTTTCATGCATAATGCAAGATCACGTTTCTCGACTTTCCTCTGGATGACGGCTTTGCGGCTGTCAGTGGAGTAGACTTTGGGAATATTTTTGTAGTTATAGCATTGGATTACAATAGGGTACCAACTGACATAAAATAATACAGAACTTGCGGTCGTTGACTTGTATTTTGGGAAACAGTAAAGTTCGTCGTTTATCTCAGTTCGTTCGGTTATCTAAGATTTCCACTAGGTTTGATCCCATAGGCACTGTGTCTTTTATTTCTTCATAGAAATAGGTAAGCTATTGCTAAATCAAACACAATCCTACCCTAAGTTTGTGTTTACCATCTATTCTAAAACATAAACCATGACTTGTCACAAGAGTAGCGTCGCGTAATCTCTCTATCTGTGTTACATATTCAGTCGAGTGCGAGGCAAAGTACCTACACCAATATTCTTGCCAATCTTTGAATAATACGCTATACGCAAGAGAAAATACAGACTCCGCACATGAGTGTCAACTTAGATCAATGGTTCTTGCTGAAGATGAGAAGAACTTACTGGAAGTTGATCGTCTAGGTACCGTTAGTCCCCTCTACGTCCCCCTACTTAGGTGGAGAACTCCCGCAGTTTTATCTTGGGGAATCGTTTGTCGATAACAGTACTACTGCCTAGCCAGCCTTTTTTCGACCTACCTACCTAATTAAATATCCAACAGTGTTCCATGTTTTAGTGTTGGCTTATAGCCAGTCGCCTGGGCCGTGACCTAAGTACATAATGGCTCAAACAAGCTCACATTTAGGTATTATTTATCTAAACGTATGTTAAAAGGCAGGAACGTTTACTACTTAAAATAAACTTAGGTAGGTACCTACGCTATAATTAAGAGATCGCAATGAGCGCCAATAACTGAAAGGGATAAATAGATAGATAATACTTTATTCATCACCTTATAAAACAATTTTTACATAGAAAATGTAGAGAACAGCAATGGAACTGGCGGCCTTATCGCTAAAAGCGATTTCTTCCAGGACACCTAAAGAAAAGGATAGGCATAGGAGGTATTTCGCGTTCATAGGATCTGGACAGAGCATACGTTTTTGGAGCAGCGTAAACGCAAAAATCAAGTTTTTGCTTATTTACAAGAAAACTACACAACCTATGAAGAAACTGGTTTAAGGAAAAAAATAATTAGTAATGACCTACGAATCAAAACATAAGTCATTTCAATAGACCGAAGAGTTCCTGAGATCTGGACCAAATGATGTGCGAAACTGGAACCCTAAAAAAAAATTCCACGATATTTTTTTAGGGTTCCGTACCTCAAAAGGAAAAAGGAACCCTCATAGGATCACTTTGTTGTCTGTCTGTCTGTCCGTCTGTCAACCCCCTTTTCTCAGAAATGCGTGATGGTATCGAGTTGAAATTAACGTTAAATACTAAAAACTGTAACCTCTTGGAGCCGCAATATAAATAAAACTTCTAAGTCGACTCAAATGTTAGAGCCGTTTAAGTCCGAATATTTTGAAATTTCCAAGTTAATCATATGCACACAAAACCTATAGGGTACTTCCCGTAGACAGAGTCATGAAATTTGGTGAGCAGCAACGTCTTATATGTACAAGTAAAGGGAAAAATCCGAAAACAGTAACCATGATTTCTTTTATAGGTACCTATGATTTCTTGGGTTAGGGTACATCTGGGCCGAATCTCAAACTGATCCACGGACGAGATGTCCACTTCACTTTTGAGTAGGGGTACATCTCGTCCGAATCTAAAATCTCTTAGTTTTAGATTCGGATCAGTTGTACCCTCAACCAAAAGTGAAGGGGACCTTTAAGCACCTAGCAAGGTATAAAATTATAAAACAACACGCGGAGTCCTAAAGCTGAAATAAAATAAAACCTACCTTACACTACATACCCTACTTTTTGGCTAACTAGCAACAGTCGCACTCAACCCCAATGCGATATGAAGAAAATACTTGAGCAAACGGTAATGACGTCATCAGTCTACGCCAGATTCCGGCAGCCTCCAGATAAGATATGGGCTTATCAAATAGATACATAACAGCAATCTTCTTGGGCGGCACAAATGAAAGCCATTGAGCGGAATGACACGGCAAAAACGGGGTTATACGGATATATGGGTCTAGGTTCTTTCTCGCTAGTTTTTTTAAAACAAAAATAAAGTATTCCTCGATTATTTTTCACAAAAAAAATTACAATCAAATAATATAAATAAATTAGAACTAGTATTTACAATTATTAAAAAGTATTTTAAATTAGTAATTTTTTTTAAGTCAATATAACTTATTTATAAACTACAAATGAAATGAGAAATGGATAATCTAAGCGACATCAGAACGGCATTTATTATTATACCATTTATTTTATCAAGGGGAACCTTGATTAAAATAAACCTTTGTTAAAATAAATGTTTAACTATAAAGCTTAGACTTTGTGTTGTCTAAATGTGGTTAGTCTCAATATGGATCGTGCGGGCCGAAGTGAAAATTTAAAATTAATCAATATTCTTTTTTTTTTTCGGCCCGCGCATCCTTTCTTTTTAGTCCTTTCTTCCATTATTTTTAGCAGAAATTAACGTAAAGTATAGGCAGCCTGGTAAGTGTTTCGGATATTCACAATTAACATATTGTGAATATCCGAAACACTTGCCAATAGGTCTTCAAGCTGGACGGAACCTTGTCCTAAAAAAATTCTGAAAATAGTAAAACAAACAAACAAGCAAATTTCGGGGTTCATAATGGCAATGTCCGATAAAATGTAATGATTCTCATTATCGGATTCTACTGTTAACAGTAGAATCCGATAATGAGAATCATTACAATATTACAAATAAATATCTATAATGGCAATGTCCGATAAAATGTAATGATTCTCATTATCGGATTCTACTGTTAACAGTAGAATCCGATGATGAATTATGACTTGTGTAACCTTAATGTTACACAAGTCATCGGCGCGAACTCATCGGAGGGCGCGACCTAAATGTATGCTATCTTACCTGACATAGTAGATATACCCACGCGGTAGGATTAAATGCACCATGATTCGTTCGTAAAACCCTTCCACGTTTGTATGGAAAGATGAGCGACTCATTTAACTTTTAGCTCCTAGCTTGGGTGTGCTGTGCTATACTCTATTTGAACATCAAAAGAAAAAAATGTGTGCACAGTGTTCGACGAGTTTTTTGAAAAAAAAAAAAATAGAATGATGAATGAATGGAACGAACACAAGAATGAACGAATGGTGTTGCAAATAAAAAAAAATGTTTTATCATCTACTATGATGTGATGAGATACTCAACCGATCACCCAACGGACTTTTTTATTATCAACAAATCAAATAATTTTTATTATTTTTTCATAGGCACAAAAAACAGTCATCTGTAAATGTTACCTACGCTATAAAAATTGCTGGACAGCGACGGCTATTCAAAACTATAATTCACCTCAAATATAAGAAGTGGAAAGTTTTCCCTGTTCACCGATTTTGGCATGACCTGCCAATTTTTACAGCTTCATACCACGCAACTCGTCGCTCAATTTTTCATTTGAGCGAATTGAGTGAACCTAATTTTCGTTTGGGGAATATTGTATTCATGAAAATTGCCCCCTCTATAAATCATGTTGGATTAAATTAGGTATTCCGTCATGGAATGAAGCGAGCCATCACCGGTCGTTACGCTAATTTTGTTCATACTGATTAAGTTAGATTTCGTGTTTTGTATATTACTGTGTTTTGCTAAAATTTATTTCTGGCTATATACTGTTTGCCTTTTCATAATTATGTCATGTTCTGGTCTATCAAATTAATTCTTATACAAACCCGCTGGATTCGAGAAAAGCTCTGATTGTTAGCTTAAGGATATCTTAATAAAAAAAACTTGTAACATAGAGCAAAGATCAACATAGGTCCAATAGCAAACGTGATAACTTTTTTTATGAAAGAATCTTATTTAATACAAATTCTCTTTAAATACGCGCACATAAATTCATTCGGAAATGTAAAATATTCGCCTGAAAGTTGATGAACAGTTATTAGTTTTTAATGGGCCAATTGACCTAAAAACTACACCAGCAGGCTTCCCTGCAAACAATGTCGACGTTATAAAATTACACACTAACATAATCAAAAACAGCTGCGTCTAAATTGTAAGCAATCCACCTAGTTTGTCTGCCGTAATGAGATAATTGTTGGAATAAGGAGTCGAGAACCCTAAAATTTGTCCTCTGTTTGCTTCCATTTTTGTCGCTGACGACGGTTCGGCTAGGGTCCTGAGTTTATTTTTCATTATGCCGGGAATCTCATTTCGTGTTCTTAATTAAACAGGATGGTACGGCCTCCTCCGTACACGACTTTTCAGATTATATCCTATTCTATGACATTTATGTCGTGTGTAAAACGCGTGATATCCTGCAATGGTTTTGTGGGTGTACAGGGATTCAAGAGAAGTTGTAAAATGTCGGGAAAATTTATTGGTTAATTTATTTGACAATACGGTGATGTTGCTGAAATACTTTCAGATTCATTTTTCATGATTTTGTACCTTTAGAAAACTGTTATCAGGTTCTCAGATCACCGATTGTACACAGAAAGTTCGAGCCGCTCAGACAGAAAATAAGGTCTAATACATTTTCTAGGGTGAGTAGTTCCTGGCGAATCGTTAAATTTAAATGTGGACTAGGTAGGAATGGTCAGTTTTAAACATAAATGTCAAAAAACGGAGAAATGGTTAGTTTCTGTATTTAATACGATACTCGATATTGTGTTTTAATAATAGATACATGTTTATTCAATCGTTAAATTTAATTTCCTTTACGTAGAACCCGCTTTTTTATTGTGGGATTCTTTGGATAAGTACACTTCATTAAAAGAATCTTGGAAGCGCTGAAGCATCAAACTAGTGGCACTAGAACCAGGGTTTCAAGGATCTCAAGGTACCGCAGTGTAGGTAAGCATCTAGTCGTAAATTCAAAGGAATAAAGTTGATTTTCCCCTGTAATCTCGGTTTTCTATTTGTTGAAATCTGCTCACGGCGTTAGATTCAACATAGAACTTTTATGATATCGCATTCACAGAAAGCTAGATAGAAATTGTAAATCTACAGCAATAGTTTATAGTCATTTGTTTTTTTCTGTTGACATAGGTATTTTAATTGTATGTAAGTACTCCAGACTAAGAAAAAAACACTGCTTAGTTGCATTGTATAAAGTGAACAGATTTTTATAAATTGTGTTGTTTGCGGTAATACATGACGCTCTTTAGTACCATAATTTTGAAGATCATCGTGGCGCAGTGGGCGAAGGTCCGCCTGCGATACAGGAGGTTGCGGGTTCGATTCGCGCCTCGCGACAAATGTGTGTACGATCTGCAGATATTGGTTCCGGGTGTTCTTGATATTTTTTTATATAGTAAAACAGCTAACTATGAATTAATTAATTCACACATAATCTAGCCCCAAGCTAAGCAGAGATTGTGTTATGGGACTAGATTAGTAGGTATAATTAATACAACACACAACAATTGTCCAGCGTTATAAAATGAAACGTCAAGTGCTAGTAAGACTCGCGCACCGAGGGTTCCGTATAGTTATAAGACCATAGTTAATGATTATATCGGGTATTTATCGCGTACCTTTTGTTTTATTTCCCCTACGTTTCTACCGCGTTATAACGATCGTGGTCACGGGGCGATTGAGATCAAGAAACACTCGAATTTTAATCGTGAAGATGGTTTTCGTCTCTCTTCCTCGTGGAATCCTGTGATTAATATGTGTGTGCGTCGTGATCCGACTGTACTGCAATCGGACACGGTCAGTGTAGTGTGTCGTAATGTGAACTTGGACATTCCTGATTCTGAAAACGAATTGAGGGTAGTCGTGGATACTGCCGTCAATTCTCGGCGGTAACTCCGAGTACATCCAGTCGCCCCGTGACCACGATCGCTGTAACGCGGTATAAACGTAGGGGAAATAAAACAAAAGGTACGCGATAAATACCCGATATAATCATTAACTTTGTTAACAAATCGCGAAAGTTTAAAAAGTTTTATAAGACCATAGTTCCAAAATTTTATGATTCTATATTTACGGAAAGTATGTACCCTATAGGTTTTGGTCCAAGGCGAGAACCTAATTGTTTTTGTGAAGAAACTACATTTTTACGTTTTTCGGATTTTTCCCTTTACTTGTGCTATAAGACCTTGCTTCTTGCCAAATTTTATGGTTGTAGGTCAACGCAAAGTATCCTATAGGTTTTGGCCCATGGCGAGAATCAAAAGTATTTTTTCAGTGAATTTACTACAAATTTACGGTTTTCGGATTTATTCGTTTACTTGTGCTATGAGATCTTGCTTCTTGCCAAATTTCGTGATACTTGGTCAATGCGAAGTACCCTATAGGTTTTGTGTGCATGTGATTCCCTTAGAAATTTCGGACATAAACGGCTTAAACTTTTGATTGCGTTGATTTAGAAGTTTTATTTATATTGATTCTCCAAAAGGTTATCGACTTGAGTATTTGATGTTCATTTCAACTCGATACTTCGAAGCGTTTCTGAGAAAAGGGGGCTGACAGACAGACGGACAACAAAGTGATCCTATAAGGGTTCCTTTTTTCCTTTTGAGGTACGGAACCCTAAAAACGAGATAGAATTCAATTTATTTATTAAGAGGGTCTTATAGGGAACACTTAGTCAAGTCAAGTTATGTCTCTTGTATTTACACAACATACAGACGCTAAGCTTCTGTTTGACTATCTTTTAAGGAAAGCTTATCCTCCCCTTTGCAAAAGGAATAAATGGTGACCGCGTTAAGCTTTAGCTTAAATAATTTTAATTTATTAGGGGTAGCCATTTTGACTCAACAAAACACGTTAGATTAATTCTTTGGAAAGTTTAATAGAAGGGTTTACTGAGGTTTAACCCCTTACCTCTTATTAAATAATTTACCTACTTTTTGATATTTTTAGGTGCAATAAAATACATATTAAACATGAATATTTACAAACAAAAATAAAATAAATACAATCATTTTTATGATTTTATTTTGGCTCGATACTAACAACCGACAAAAAAGGGCACATTAACTTTTCCCTACCCTACTACACTTCACATCACATCACACTAATATTATAAATGCGAAAGTTTGGATGGATGGATGTATGGATGGATGTTTGTTACTTCTTCACACCAAAACTACTGAACGGATCGGGCTAAAATTTTGCATATAGAGAATTCGAGGCCTGGAATAAAACATAGGCTAATCACCTTTAAGCGATTCTATAGAAACAACTTCTATAGATGACGATCTGCAAAAGACTGCAGGCAGATGCTGGATGCGGCAAGCCGAAGATAGGGCGCTATGGCGCTCATTAGGGGAGGCCTATGTCCAGCACAGCAATGGACTAATATAGGCGGATGATGATGATGATGATAGAAACAACGCGTGCGAAGCCGTGGGCAGCAGCTTCCAGTTTTAAATAAAAAAGCAATCACTTTAAATAAAGATGATCGAATTGATTTCGCCTTTCAATCGACACGAAACCCAAAAACCTGGACTTAACTTTCCGGAAAAGCTTACGTTTCAATTTCGGAAATTGTACGCGTGATGGATTATCGGGATCAGATGGATAAGGGTATGGGTAAACAAAATACAAATCCCCTAACTCTATGTAACCTGAAAGCCTCTATCAAAAATTCTACGATGCTGTGATGAATCACTCTTTGATTTATTACGAGAAAAAAATCCGCAACCTTTTCTTTACCAAAGTGAAAGCTATCCATAATAATATTTTAACCGCATGCAGTTCGGATCCATGCAGCCAAGTTCAAGAAAATCTAGAAGTAAAACAAATAATAAGCAATTTAAGAATTAAATAAATTAATAATTTAATTAATTTAATCTGGCACAGCGCATCAGCAATGTCATACAGCGGGGCAATGCAGCAGCCAGCGTCTTGGGAACGCTTCCGACTGGTATTCATATGGATCAGTTGATCTACCTGTAGACTGTTTGCAACAGTCTGCAGTTAGCTCAATTGTTTCAATTGTAAATAATAGTTCTAGTTTAATTCTATTATTTGATTGTTATTTTCAATACGTAAATATATATATATATTTTTTTCAACATTTAAACCATTTATTTTATTCACAAAGAAAATTATACTAGTATTTACAATTAAAACAATTGAGCTAACTGCCGACTGTTGCAATCAGTCTACAGATAGCTCAACTGATCCATATCAACACCAGTCGGAAGCGTCCCCAAGACGCTGGCTGCATTGCCACGCTGTATGGCAATGCTGATACGCTGTGCCAGATATTCACCAGCTCTTGGGTCACGCGTCGCTAAATATATTAAATTAATGCAATTTAAGAATAATAAGTTCTTATTTCAATTAATAATAGTTAGTTTATTTATCATTTATAGTGTAGGGTATCAACCCAGGGTTGTAGACAGCGGCGTAGATAAATAATTGAACTCGTGAAGTAGGTTTATAAGGAATTTAATTTCCACGATCACAATACAATGTGGCACCACAGATTAGATAGTATTGAGTTGCGCGGCGCGTGCGACTAGCGCGGCAGCCGTAGGGAAAAGAGGCCGTGCGTGAGCGATGTGAAGTCTCCGCAGAACGACGCGACGTCATCGTACGGTGTGAAGGTGGTTGTGAATATTATGGTCTATGGTTCTACTGCTGGGCGTAGACAGACTGCCGGCCTTGGAACGTTCTGTTCCAAGTGTTCATGTTGGAAGTGGACAGAGCCGATTGAAGGCTCTTCTCATGGTCCCTGATGTAGTGAGGACGTCTGCCACGCGATGTCTTCCATCATCACCTGGGTATACTGCAATAACCCTTCCCAGTAGCCATCGAAGTGGAGGAAGGCGGTCATCCTTGACCAGCACCATGTCTCCGAGTTGCGGTTGTCCCTTGTCCTTACGCCACTTGCTTCTGGTCTGCAATTCTTAAACGTACTCATTGTAAAAACGTTTCCAGAAGTGTTGCTTGAGAGCTTGGATTCTCATGTATCTTGTGAGCGCCGAAATGGCCACGTTCTCCTGTACCTGGGGAGAAGGTAATGTTGTGATCGTTCGTCCAATCAAAAAATGCGCAGGAGTTAATGGGATAAGGTCTGATGGATCTGAGGAGAGAGGAGTGAGCGGTCTACTGTTTAGAATGGATTCTATCTGTACTAAAACTGTATTCATTTCCTCGTAGTCTAAATGTGCCATTCCTAAGACTCGCTTCAAGTGAAATTTAATTGATTTGACTGACGCTTCTGCTAAGCCGTTAAAATGTGGTGAATATGCTGGACTGAATTTGAAGTTAATTTCATTTTCTGACGAATAAGCTACAATGACATTAGAAGTTGATTTTATGAATTTACTGAGTTCGTTACAGGCTCCCACGAAATTAGTTCCATTATCGGAATGAATATTTGCAGGCTTGCCTCTGCGGGCTATGAATCTATTGAGAGCTGCTATGAAACCTTGCGACGTTAGCTCGGTGACAAGTTCTATGTGCACTGCTCGAACTGCCAAACAAACAAAAATACAAATATATGCCTTTTTTAATCTGCAACCCCTACCTTTTTTGTCCGCTATCAGAATTGGGCCGCAGTAGTCTACAGAAGTATTTAAAAATACGAATTCTCCCTGTAATCGAGATTTGTGTAAGTGTGACATAATGGGTTGGTAGGTTCTACCTGAAAACCTACAACATCTTGTGCAATTATGTGTGATTTTTCTAGCGAGATTACGACCGTTTACTATCCAAAACTTGTGTCGTAGGGAAGCTAGTAACAACTGAGGTCCCGCGTGTAGTGAGCACTTGTGATAGTGCTCCACTAATAATTGTGTAATGTTATGTGATGCGTGTAATAATATGGGATGTTTTGTATTGTAATCTAAGTTAGAGTTAGATAGCCTTCCTCCCACTCTTATCAAGTTTGTTTCTGTTTCTAAGAATGGATTTAAGTTTAATATTTTGTCCTTGGATGACAAGTGGTGATTGCTAATCAATTGTGTGTATTGCTTGTGAAATAGTTTCATCTGTACTATTCTGCAAAGTGATTGTGTACTATTTTCTAACTCTGATATGGTAAGTGTACCTACCGTTTTGTTGGTTGGGTTCTGACAGTTGTGTTTAAAGCGCTGTATGTATGCCACTATGCGTTGTAATTTTGCGTAGCTAGAATATTTACTTGTGAAATCGTGTGCCTCACTTGACATAAAATTACATTGAATTTTCGTTTCAGGTAAGTCATTGGTATGTGGGATTTGAACCTGTGTTGGCCAAGTGAACTCAGCTTCATGTAGGAAGCGTGGACCTTCCCACCACAAAGATGATGATTTTAACTGCATGGCATTCAGCCCCCTGGATCCGATGTCAGCTGGATTCAAGTGTGTGGGAATATAATGCCATCCATGTGGTTCTGAGTTTAATGTGATTTCATTGACCCTGTTGTAAACAAATTGTTTTAGATTATGTTTACATGTTTTAATCCAACCTAATACTATTGTTGAATCGCACCAATAAAACTGTTTATCTATTTTTATGCGTAATGATTTTTTAACCTTCTCTGCCAATTTGGATGCGAGAAGAGCCCCTAAGAGCTCCAAGCGAGGGACTCTAAGCCTTTGTTTGAGAGGGGCTACCTTACTCTTGGCTAACAAAAGGCGTACGCTGACATTCCCATTGCTGGAGATTGACCGTATGTAAACGCAGCCTGAATATGCCTTTATGGAGGCGTCACTGAAAGCATGTAATTCAATTTTAATATGATTATCACATAAGACTCGGCGTGGTATTTGAATGTGTGTTATGTTTGGTAAGTTCGCCATAAAGTTCTGCCAGTGTGAGATAATTTCTGAAGGTAGTTCATCATCCCATGATAAGTTAGTAGACCACAGAGTTTGCAAGATTAGTTTTGCTTGCAACATGCATGGATTGATTAGGCCTAATGGGTCAAAAACCTGAGCTATGGTGGACAGAATAGTGCGTTTGTTTTGTTTATGTGTTTGTGTGTCAGCGCTTGTTGATGAGAAGAGCAACATGTCATGAGTACATGTCCAAAGTAAGCCAAGTGTTTTTGCATAATTTTCTTTATTAATTGTTAATAATTGGTCATTGCTATTTTCATCAACAATTTGAGTGAGGATGGATGGCGCGTTTGACCGCCATTTTCTCAAATGAAAGTGTGCGCCTTCAAGTGTCTGTATGACGTCTTTGCATGTATTGATAAGTTCAGATTCTGAGTCACTGCCCGTTATGAGATCGTCTACATACATGTCCTGAAGAATTGTTTGTTGTGCGTTTTTGTTAGTACATTCTTGGCCTAACTGTACAAGACACCTTGTAGCTAGGTAAGGTGCTGATGCCGTACCGTATGTAACTGTGTTGAGTTTATATTGTTTTATTTCCTGATCCGGTTCTGGTCTCCAGAAAATCTGTTGTAAAGGACGAAATTGTTCGTCAATTAATATTTGCCTATACATTTTTTCAATGTCTGCCGTGACTACGTATCTATGCTGACGAAATCGGATCAAGATGCTAATGAGGTCTTCCTGAACGATTGGACCCACGTGTTGTATGTTGTTAAAGGATTTGCCTGAACTAGTGACAGCTGATGCATCGAATACGGTTCTCAATTTCGTGCTGAGGCTATTTTCTCGTAAAATGCCGTGATGAGGAAGAAAGTATGTTACTTCATCTGTATCTGTGTGTGGATTTTCCGTCATGTGCCCCAAAGTTATGTATTCGTGCATGAATTGTTTGTATAATGTTTTGAATGATGTGTTTCGCTTGAATTTACGTTCTAGTGTTTGGAACCTAACGAGCGCTTGTTGTTTAGAATCACCTAAGTTGGTAGGCGATTCCTTAAGTGGAATGTGAACCACGAATCTACCATCTGGCTGACGGATAGTTGTGTTTGTGAAAATCTCTTCGCATTCACTCTCACCCTTTGTCTGGGTTTGTTGAGTGGTGGAAACAGATTCAAATTCGAAGAATTTGTTTAATTGCTCTTCGAGCTCAATGGTTTTTATGAAATGAGTGTGGACTGTATAAGGTTGCCTTTGTGATTGTTTGACTGGAACTGAACCAGACACAAGCCACCCAAGTTTTGTTTCAACTAGGGTTGGCTTGCATTTGCCTAATGACAATGTGTTGTGAGCAAGTACCTCCCAGAACAGGTCAGCACCCAGCAGTAACTGGACCTCTGACGGCGTGTGAAATGTTGGATCCGCGAGGTAAATGTGTGGTGGAATTGTAAATGATTTACAATTCACTCGTGTTGATGGTATGATTTGTGTTATTTGAGGGACAACAAAGCAATTGAGTTCTGCGGTGAACCTTGTGTTTGAAAGCGACGATATAGTGACGTCGCATCTCTGTGTCACTTGTGATGACTGGTTGCTTAGTCCTTGGACTGTAATAGATGTTGAATAGGTAGGTGTACCTAACTCGTCACCTGGTCATCGTGCGCTGCAGAGGCTGCCTGGCTCCGATCCAGCAGCTCCTGCGCAGCTGCAACTGCGCTGAAGTAGCTATTCTCAAAAGCCTCCCTCTCCGGTAATTCGTCACCTGGAATTTCAGATAGATTCTCTATGTCAGTCTGAGTCGAGTCAAAATCATTGTAAACATCTTGAACTTTGGTTAGACGAGCTGTAAGCTCACATGTCTGCAATGGATTAAGCTCCTTGCATGGCAGTAGTGGTTGCAAGAAAGTTTTGAAAATCGTAAGCTTGGATTTATATGAGCCTCTGTTCTTTTTTAAAGTTTTAAGGTCCATGACTGCAAATGCATAGAGGTGAAAATGAAATTAAGTTAAAATGGTCCAGCTGAAAGAAATATTAATGAAGGAAATTGTAGTTATACTCAAATTTTAGATTGATAGGTGCAAGGACACGAAGCAGAAGCGTCAAATCACGTGCGCGAAGCTAGTCGTAACGCCACGCGCCAGCGCAGGCAGCGCGCACAACCGGTTTTGCCGGCCGCGACCAGCTTGCAAAAGCCGCGATTGCGTTCGATGCTGAAATGAGGATAAATTGAATATTACAAAGCAGTTAGTGAATGCACAATAGGCTTGTTGGGAATTGATAGTGAATTTTGACAGCTAGGCCACTCGGAAAACACTAGGCGCTGAAATAGGTTAGGCACGTAGGAACTTGCTACGTTGCACTTTGAGGTTCGATTGTTTGATTGAGAATTGATTTGTATGAAAGTTGCATGAAATGTGAAAAAAAGGAAAATGTGAATGCCGTGATAGGCGAGAGCAGAAATTATAAGAACAATTATTATCTGTTGAAAATAAGGAAGGATCGCGCAAATGATTATCAATTGGAACGAACTCACTGTTTTACCCTCCCTGTTGGTAGCGTGTAGATAGGTATATGCACTGTGCAAGGGCTCGTCCCGTAAGGTTATCGTCTTGAATCTTGCCAATCCTTGAATATTTCTTCGAAAACGGCGTTATGAAGATGTCTTCTTGCGGGATTGTTGAGAACAGTTGAGAAATTTTTTGCTTGCCGCCTTGGTGTCGTCGACCCCCGTGTGACCCGTTCGAAAATGTCCGTCGCTTCGCTTGTCGATCGATGTTCTTTCTTCGTGTAATAACTGGACATCCGGCTCGAATCTTGTAGGGTATCAACCCAGGGTTGTAGACAGCGGCGTAGATAAATAATTGAACTCGTGAAGTAGGTTTATAGGGAATTTAATTTCCACGATCACAATACAATGTGGCACCACAGATTAGATAGTATTGAGTTGCGCGGCGCGTGCGACTAGCGCGGCAGCCGTAGGGAAAAGAGGCCGTGCGTGAGCGATGTGAAGTCTCCGCAGAACGACGCGACGTCATCGTACGGTGTGAAGGTGGTTGTGAATATTATGGTCTATGGTTCTACTGCTGGGCGTAGACATATAGTACACTACATGGACACTACATGAAGGTTCTGCCTACAATTACGAACACGTTCGTAATGACGCCATTTCTTAATTCTTAAACTTGGTAGTGATAGTAGTATTCCATTCAACAATCATTCATTATAAATGTTAAAACGGCTCTGACCTGAATTAACAGTGGATGTGGGAGTAGGAAATCTGTCATAAGTAATTCATTCCAGACAGACGTGTTTTTACATATTTTATGGGTAGTTTTCATAAAATTTAAAGAAGGCGTCTTCACGAACGTGTTCGTGATAATAAGCTGTACCTTCAGTTCACGCAGTGACTGTGAATTAGGAATTACTCTGTAGGTATAGTTACTAATAATTATAATTAAATACTTAAAAATAATCCATATTAATACCAGTTGGAAGCGTCCCCAAGACGCTGGCTGCATTGCCCCGCTGTATGGCAATGCGTAATGCGCTGTGCCAGATACTCACCAGCTCTCGGTTCACGCGTCGCTTCGACCAGACGCTCAGATATTTTTTTAAAAACCCGCAGAGCCTCGGTATCCCACGGACCTAGGGTCTCGACTCCAAGGGGAGCAAATGTGTAGGCTCTGTCGAGACCTGCATATTTGCGCATTTTGAGATCATCGGCCAAATCTGCCGCCGCTGTTAAGCTACCTGTAGACTGTTTGCAACAGTGTGCAGTTAGCTCAATTGTTTCAATTGTAAATACTAGTATAATTTTCTTTGTGAATAAAGGCTATTTGGTCTTAAAAATTCAAATAAGATTTGTTACGGTTATTAATAGTAGTAAGTTAATTGAAAGTACACAGAGACAGCAACCGTATCGTCGAAAATATCCATCCCTAAAAGTAGTTCACAAATTCTCGCCCTGAAATTCCCGTTATCGCTCCGCGAGCCATACGTAAATCTACACTGAAAAACATAAAAGCTCGGCTTACATTCTGTCTGTTTTATAAAATTGACATTGTTTTTATTCATAGCGGCAAGAGGTACAATTTGAATAACAAACGTTTTCGTAAAGAGCAGTGGAATTTTACGTTTGAAATCGTTTACATTTAGAGCCGGGAAAACACCGGCAATGTCAAGTGGCTTGCTATGGTTTTCTGATTGGTTGGAAGCTGTGTTGGTGAGGGGTCCCGTCAAATAACAAATACAATTGCAATTGACTATTCAGGGCTCTGTCATGCTGACAAAGGTACTTCCTTTGAGAACAATTTGCAGAGTAACAATTTGCTGTTGTCAGTATGGTCGTGATTTGTTTTATTAAATTATCATTTCCATTGAGCAACAATTAACTGTATTATTTTTTGTTAGCCCAGGGACTAGCACGGGGATAATTGTCTAGGGTAGAATAGAAAAGAATGACATCGCATTGTCATACATTGCGTAAATTATTGAAGTTGAAGGAACGAGTTTCAAACATAATACGCATTCATGGCGATGTGACGTAATTTTTTCCTATTCTACCCTAGATAACAATCCCCGTGCCTGCACTACATCTATAGGAGACATCCAAGGGCAGAAGTTATAAGTATATTAGGTACCTGAGTAGGTTTTTCCTTGTGTAGGTACATAATTATTTTCTTCACTTTCAATGGATCTTGTTTTCTACAGCGATTGAGAAATACCAATTTTAAGAAGGTACATGGCTTTGATGTTGACCCAGTACGTAAACGCTGTCCTAGTTCGTAATCATGTGTACTCGGGGCAAAGCTAGTCAACTTCTTGAAATGTGGCTGAGCGCCACCGCAATCAAATCGGGTAAAACAATCAAGTCAAGTCCCTTGGCTTGATAGTTTTACCCTAACGTGTGAAGTTACGCGATATCGAGTTCTGATTTAGTTTAACTTGGCGTGCAAACCAAAACTCACTCTTGATAGAGGTTCCCTTGATTATTTAGAAATGTTTGGGATCTGTATTCAATGGAATTTAGTACACGCACATGCTCAGTAAACAACTTTACTAGCAACTTTACTACCGAGGTTTATTTGATGATTTAAAAAAAAACAAATATCGGAAAACCCCGTAAATTCTTCTCACGTTATTTCCTTATTTAAATTTTAATTACAGTTTCCCGAATCACGTAGAGCAAAATAAGGATTGTGATGGAATTTCCGTTCGCTACTATATTGTATACTAGACGATCGCCTCGCAGTTTCACCCGCGTAGTTCCCGTTCCCGTGGGAGTTCTGGGATAAAATATAACCTATGTCACCCCCAGAAAAGTAAGCTTCCTAAAGGTGAAAGAATTTTTCAAATAGGTCCAGTAGTTTCGGAGCCAATTCAATACAAACAAACAATCAAACCTTTCCTCTTTATAATATTAGTAAAGAATATCTACCAACTGCAAGCCAACAAAACTTATCCACAAAACAATTGACGAATGAGCCTGGTTTTGAAAAATTTAAAATATTTTATCCAAAAAATATTGCGTGTACCTAATCGAAAATTTTGGTACAAAGCTAAATTTAAATAGTGATAGTATCCCTTAGCGACACTCCCAGTGACTTATAAATCACCACATCTCAGACCAACATTTTAAACGTGAAAAATATATGCTCTTGGAAGATATGAGACGTTTTGCGTACAAAGCGAGCCTTTCCAGCGAGAATATTTCTAACAAACATCGGGCACAAGGGAAATACGTATCTACGGTTACGATATAAAGTTTAGAATATAGTGCAAGTGATGATGAGAATCGATAGAATAAGTGGTTCGGTTGCGACATGTGTACTTACCTACCTCATGCGGCTTGACACAAGTGTTTGACGTAAAATACGAATGCATTTTATGGCCAGAAGCACACAACCACTCTCATATTATAAACTAGTTTATGCCCGCGGCTTCGCACGCATTTTTTATATGGAAACGTTTAAAGGTGATTTCTATCCCATGGGCAGTGCCCATACTACTTTTTATTTGATATTAGGGGATAAAAAGTAGTTATGTTTGAAGATGTAGAATTACCTGTATGCAAAATTTTAGCTCGATCAGTTTAGTCAAAGTTTGGATGTTTATATGTACGGATGGGTCATGGGATGTTTGTTACTCTTCACGCCAAAATTACTGAACGAATCGGGCTGAAATTTTGCAAATAGGTACTTGGCCTCGAATAAAATATAGGCTACTCTTTATTCCAAAAACAGAACCCATTGGATAGAAACCTTTAAAAAAAACAAAATCAAACCAAAAATCGAAACCTTAAGAATGACTAGAATAGAGCCTTACTTTCTATAATTTTACGGTTCATCATCATCATTACCCGCAACCCGATTTCACCCACTGTTGAGTATGGTAATGTTACGATAATTGCGAAACTTATAATCAAAGGCACAAATCAAACCCGAGAAATAAAAATCTAGAGTTCTTCATTCCGAAGATAACCAAATCAGAAGACGACCTCTGTGGCGCAGCGGGCGAAAATCTGCCTGCGACGCAAGAGGTTGCGGGTTCGATTCCCGCCTCGGGACAAATGTTTGTACGATTTGCAGACATTTGTCCAGGGCGTTCTGGGTGTTTTCTTTGTATAATAAAAAATATCTATCTAGTGTATTGTATTAAGTATATCAGTTATCTAGTACCCATAACACAAGCTCTGCTTAGCTTGGGGCTAGATAATGCTGTGTGAATTGTCCAGCATTATTTATTTATTTATTATTTATTTAATTACACACAGAGCTATAGGATTCTACCTCTGTAGAAAACCTGCCAGTCGCTAAAAGAAAATTTAAAATATTTAAAATGGAGGATAATTATCATTGCTTTGTCGCCCTAAGCAAGAAGGGTGACAAAGCAATGAGTATAAATGAAACTTTTGACTGGTAACAGCAACTACTAACAGTGTTACTAGTCAAAAGTGTTTTACTATTTAGTAGGAGTGTTTCGTTATTTCACTAGATAGTTAAATAACCGGTTTATGGAATTCCGTTAAAATAACGTGAAGCCGCGATTCAATAACTATCTATTTTTCTTAACGATTGCAACGACGCAACGAAGTCAATGACTATATTTTAGTCTTAACGATCGCGACAGTAAGTGAATCGTGAATGCGATAGTTTCGTTTAGCTGTGTGTGAATAGTGAATACGCGAGTTGCGTTATTCATTCTTTGTTGAGTCGTTTAGCGATTTAGACTGTTATGTATTGTGGAGTATTAAGTCCATTCTTGATTCAACGAGATGATCACGTATACACTTCTATGGTGTAGCTGGCTTATCATTATATTTTTTTCGAGCTATGGTGTCCGAAACACGGAAAAGGTATGAAGGGAAGTTTTTAACAACGCCATGCCCGTTTTCAACGTTTGCTGAACGTCAATATTCACGCGTTTAGCTACATGTGTCGTGAAATTCTCAACTTCCTAGTTTTTAACGATTTTTAACGATAGATAGTTATTTAACGTTTATTGTTGCCCATTAGATAGTTTTGTGAAGTGATTGGATATTCTGTTAATGACACACTCCAACTATTTAGCAAAAGTTGGAAAGTTACTGTAGCTCGAGCATTGCGATTTGTAAACAAAGTTGAGATATCCACATTTTACTTGAATATATTTCTTTTTCGGGTTACAATTTGTCCATAGCAAACATTCAAAGTCCAGTTAGGCACTAGTGCAGTGCTTGGAAAAACAAGTAACTCGCTCCAAATATTTTGACAGTAAAACAGTGGGACCACGAGCGACTGCATTACGTTGACTGATGGTCCCACCAAACAGTGGGACCACGAGCCCATTAAATCGACACACTGTCCCACCAGTGGGTCAAATTAGTGAGACCACGAGTCGCGACCCATCCTAGAGTCTGGGACCGTACTCCTAATATCGAAATCGAAGTAACGGATTCTTTTTTGTGCAAACGCTAATCTTATCGTAACGTATGGTTAAGCATAGACTAAGTTACACGTAAATCCGCCAACAAACTACTTACTCCTTATACTTGGACTCCTCATACTTTGACTGTGGTGCAGCGGGCGAAAGTTCTCCTGCGACGCAGGAGGTTGCGGCTTCTGCCGCAGTATATTTTTTTACAATCTGCAGATATTTGGTCCATGTGTTCTGGGTGTTTTCTATGTTTAGTAAAAGTATCTATGTTATGTGTTGTTAGTATAGCAGTTATCTAGTACCTATAACTTGTGTTATGGCAGAACTTGTGATCTGCATAGCTTGGGGCTCTAGCCCCAAGCTAATAAATCATATGTTGAAAAATTCACACAGCATCTATGCTGTGTGAATTTTTCAACATATGATTTATTTTATTCATCGCCGTCAGCGTTCGAAACATTCAAGAGAAATAACAATATTGTTTAGAAGCATCGCTAATCCGGTAACAAAATGTATTGAATTATTTGAGCTATCACCTGTAGGACTATTATAACAATGCAAAATACGCAAATGCGAGTGTTTAGTTTTTTGTGTCCTTATTGTTACTGTAATTTAGTGTATTATAGTAACAATTGGCCGAAATGAAACACGCAATTGCGTATTTCGAGAATTGGCCCCAAGGTCCTCTACTTTGCGGTGATACTGAATGAGAAAAAAACCAGCATTTTTCTGGATTATTAAGAGGTTTCATTAATTTTATGATGAAGTTTGATAAAAAAACAAACTACATAATTTCTTTGTAATCTTGATAACAATTGATTCTTGAATCAACGTAAAGTCTGGCTGTAAATGATGATCAAAAATCGTCAATCGCTTCAGTATTTTACTTTTATAAAGTAACGGGCAAATTTTATTTGCTGCAATTTCAAACCACTCTGCATAAACAATTGTCTACGTTCCATTTATATTCCCGAAACGATCGCTTGGAAAGACAAATAAAAAATTAAAAGAGCTTGAAATCTCAGTCGACAGTTCGAAGATGTTACGTTGAACATTGGTTCTGTTACAGAGCACTCCTGATAGGAAATAGTTAAAGACATGAGCTAGGAAGTTCCGTGTTTCGCGGTAGCTCAGAGAAGTTATAGCTAGGTCTCTCTCACGGATTTTTCCGCCCAGACAACCAAACGAGGCAACTGGTTGTCTCCGCGGAAGATAATTTTGGCTGGGAAAAGGCCTCCCACCACTCTCTCCAAAAATCACGATATAGTAGGTACCCATCTTTTTTTCGGTGTTCATAATAAATAAATAAAATAAATGAATGTGCTGGACAATTTACACAGCATCATCTATCCCCAAGTAAAGCAGAGCCTTAAAACAATTTAAGGGTACTAAATAACTGATATTATATAGTATGTATGTAGATGTTTTTTATTAGACATAGGAAACACCCCGAACACCCTAAACAAAATTTGTTGGTATAATATCATAGCATTTGTTTGGTATAATATCATAGCAGATCGTACAAACATTTGTCCTGCGGCGGGAATCGAACCCGCAAACTCCTTCGTCCACTGTGCCATAGAGGTTGACAAATAATTGGGTAGGAACCGAGTGCATAGCGCCCCACTCACTGCTAATAATCTTCTTACTACAAAATATAAGATTATCTAGAGGATAAAAACACACACAGGTTTTGCTCAAACTCGAAAATTAACAACTAACAGGCTAAAGGTTTCTTTGTCGCTTCTTTACGTCTACATACCGAAGCGACAGAAATCAAAAATATCACTTTATTTCAATGTCAGTGTTTAGTTTTATAATTTGACGTTTTCTAAGTGTACATTTATTGTATTTATGGAAATTAAGAGTTTTTGATTTGATTTGATTGAATAGAAAAAAATACCCTTCATGAAGTAGCTACAATATAGAATTCTGCCTACTTTTATAACTCCTTTACCATTTCACCTAGTACCTACCATAACACACTGACACTTAGAAATTAAGCTTTTATTTTTGTCAAACTTATCTCAATGGTAGTTACACGGCTGACTCGCTAATAAGACTCCCTTACAAACCTCTGTGGTTTACTCAGTGTTATTATTATAAGTTTTTCATGTAATATTATTTTAAGTTGGTAAACAAATAAATAAAAAAAAAGATAAAAGCTGTATCAAGTACTCCAACTGATTTCAGTACCTGTGACACTCGTGAACTGAATATTTTACTGCAGAACCGTGCTTGCAAGCGGACGATATAGGTAATAAAATGTCTTTCTGCAATTTTCCAAGCTGACTTTCTCGTGTGTTGCTTTCTTTCTCGAAATAAGTGGAAGGTACAAGCAATTCAAAAACGAAAGATTTTCCTGTACTTTCCACAAGTTGGTAAGTAGTGGGTATTGTTTTGAAGAAAAATCTGTTTTACAAACTTCAAATAACTTATTCTGGCTTCCCGACGACAATGAGCTCTATACAATTCCCTTTTGTAACAATAAAGAGAACAGAAAATGAACAAAAAATATAGGTCACTGTTTGAAAACAAGAAAAGTTGTTTATTGTAGACCATTGTAAAAACTGTGATATCGCTATTCCGCGTCACAACAAAACCTGAGTTACTGTTTCAACTTGTAAGCCGTAAATTCATAACCACTTGCCATGCCATTGACCATGGCGAGAAGACAAGAGAATAATGATGTACTTTATACATTTTTACTTTGATATGAATCAGTTGAGTTACCTGTAGATTGTTTGCAACAATCTGCAGTTAGCTCAACTGTTTCAATTGTAAAGACTAGTTGTACTTTAGTTCTATTATTTGATGTAAGTACATTTGTTTATTAACATTGGTTTTTAAACAGCAACGATTGATCAGAACATTCGACAAATCTTGTAAAATGAAAAAGAAGAGTATTTGCCCTGCAGAGGGAGCCGAGGGCGAGGGAGAAAGGCTATTAATTATTTAATTTTAAAAAGACATTGGCTGTATAATTTTGTTCTATATTAAAGTATTTATTTTAAATCGTGGATCCCGGAAATAACACAGGAGCAAGTTTTCTTTTGTACTGGTAAAACATCAAAGACAAACTACCTAAACCAAAAATAGAAATCACGGAACATACTTACATTGGGTTTACAATTTCAGGCATCCTGTATTATTTGTTTTATTATTCTGTGCTACATAATTATTTTTATATAAATAAGATAAATTGGTTAGTGAGGGGACATCCTGTGTAATCAAATCACCTCTATCCAAGCACAGACGAAGTAAAATTCTTTAGATATGGTACGTTCTCCCACCTCCCTAATGTTGAATTCCCTTTTCAAAGGATTGAAATTAGCGTGTCATTGCGTTTAGTTGTAACACAATAGAGGCCATTTGTTGAGTTAGCGCTGGGAGAACAGCAAAGATGGAAAGACGTACCTACACCGAACTGCGACCGAGACAACGAAAGGCGGCGGCGGCGCCGGTTCGACTATGACTGGGGTGGCTGGACCTAATTGGACCTAATTTGAGCCTTCCACTTTCGAGAAGCTGAGAAGAAGCCAATCTCCCGAATTTTACTTACATAGATGCCCGTAGAGATAGTGGAAAAAATAGAATGTTTGTTTTATTAGGAACCATGCCAAACACAACAAATCCGGAGTACTTGGCCAAATGTTTATTTTGTCATTTGCGGGTAGATTTACTGCGATACCATCTTTATCTTCGAGGTTGTCACGTATTGGTTGAAGTACATTGCAAAGATTTGGAGATTATACTATTAAGATTTCTTAAGTAAACTTTTATCGAATACCGTGACCATTGTTAATCTAGTTTTAATATGATCAAATATCTATGATGTATTTTACCTGAAAACTCTATTTTTGTATTAGTTTAATTACTTCTTCAAATCTGTATTTTACCTGGAAGCTCTTCTTTTAAATTTAAGTTTTAAGTTAAGTTTAGTTAGATATGTAGACTTAAGCGGTTTGTCCTGTAAAGTTGTTTGAATAAATAAATTGAAATTGAAATCGACTACTTGACTCATATCAAATTTGGCTAATTATATAAATATTTTCTGTTGTTTTTGACTTAATAAACCAATTTTTATAGATTTGTGATATTAAAAGTGTAAGATGACTACATATTTTTAATATGAAAATTGTGTTTTTTTTAGTTTTTAATAACGAGCTTTAAAAACGCTGTCGGCCATGTTATGACGTCATAGGCCTCTAAGCAAATTTCATGTCGGATCTTATACGAGTGAAATTCGCTATGTAGTCTGTAAATATTTTTACAATGATGAACATTAGCTAATGTCGATTGTTTGTTTTCTAGGCTCAGCTAGTATTATGTCTGTGGTTTTCTACCCGTATGACGTCACAGCACAGAGAAATATGTCTGACAGCGTTTTCGCCTGTTTACGAATTTTAAAAACAAAGTTTTGCAGTTTTCTAGGTCCTATAAAAATATAATAATATATTTATATGTATATATTATGTACATCAGTCATCTAGTACCCATAACACAAGCTCTGCTTAGCTTGGGGCTAGATGATGTTGTGTGGATTGTCCAGCATTATTTATATTTTATTTATTTTCCTTCTAATCGGACATTAATTAATAATTTAAGACCTACTTTAAAAACGAGTCAACTATTAGCCTATTCTTTACAAGAAGTTTTCTTGTATAATAAAGAAATCAATTCCTAAAACAAACATAAACTTACCTAGTTTATAACTTTGGTTGAGTACTAAGTGAAACTAAGAAGTATTTTAAATCCCAGTCAAAGTAAATTTCTGAATACGGTTACATGCCATTCGAAATAGAATTTCCCTTAGAAATTCAAAGCCAACTAATGTAATATTTCATTGGCATGGCAATTTGTCCTGTCTCCTCTCACCTGTCGGCCACATTCCCCAGAGCTCCACATATCCGATGCAAAAGCGCATTAAGTTGTGATGTCAGCCGTTGCAGATGACTACAACGTCGTAAGCGATTCTCGGCTCTAACTATGCAGAACTTTATTTTGCTGTACGAACAAACACAGCTGTTTAATTTTACTATAAAACTATCGTAGTTCGTAAGGTACGTATGGTTCTAACCCTAAAGCTGTTGAATTATCAATCAAAGACAAAAGTTTCATCGTTTTGTTCGCAAAGTTTACTTTTGCTGACAAAGCTTTGTCGTCGATTTTTTAATCAAGCGATACATCAGAAATACTCATATGCAATGTATACTCATAAAGAAAATTAGAATCAAATAATAGAAATAAATTGGAACTAGTCATTACAATTGAAACAATTGTTAAAACAACAATTCGAAAAATGTTGATATCATATATGTATATCGATATCGTTTTTTTTCAACTCAACTGAGGAAAGCTTACTGGCTTTCCTCAGTTGAGTTGATGGCATTTGGTTTATTGGAGTTGCGCTACTTTACTGACAAGCATCTAATTGGCAGCAATATCGTGGATATTAAACATTTGTTTCGCATTTTCTTGACAGTTTAAATTTTATGAGGCTGGTTGTATAGCCTAGATCTACTTTAGATTTCAATTGTCCATTTCGTTTAATATGCCTTACCAAAAGACTTATAAACTTCATAAAAATTTAGTTTTCATCCGAATTCTAAATATTTTATCTGAAAATCGGAGATCTACCAACATACAGATACCTAAGTTCGAATCTTTTGATCAATTTAAGCACCAAGTTCTATAAGTTCGAAGCATTCTTATCCTGTCTCTAGCTGGATATGTAACGCCTTTACATCTGAACCGGCGACTCCGCAACTAAGTTAAATTGGCTTTAAATCAAGACGCCATTGAATCTACTTTATAACTTCGCTGGATTGGAATTCCTCACAAAAATTCCGGTCTCATGTGAAAACTAGATCTTGCACTAAAAATTCTTTAAAAGTAAATCTTGCGCAGAAATTGTGCTGGTGAGCAGGAAAAGAATTCTGAAATTAGATTTCAGCGGATGACATGGGTTTTAGGTTTAAGCTACTACATGTAGGTACCTACTCTTAGGTATTTCTGTGACCAGTAGTAGGTATTTAAGCTACGAAGAGGATTATTGAGTACCTACCTACTAACTGATCTGACGTCTTTAAATTTAAAGGGTATCTATCCTTGACCCGAAATAAAAAAATCTAGAAAGTTCTACACTTAAACAGAGACGTTACCACAAGACTGTATCTATATTAAAACCATTAGTTATTATTTCATTCAATTTGCCCCAATTCAAGTACAGTTGGGTAGTCGCCAAGCAATAAGGAGCTTCGACAAGCTGTATGCAACTTTGTCGAAGGCCTTCCACTCCAATTTATCTTCACAACAAAGCAGAACTTTGACACATCGGGTCACGTAATAAGGTCTTCTTTTGTTTACATAAACGAGCATCACAAAATTAATTTCAACATAAGTACCTACTAATTTTCCACTTTCATAAAACCAATTTTTCATAAAACCAAGTCTTCCATCCGGTAACAGGCAAAAATAATTTTATTGACTATTGATATACTTATAAATTAACCCATTTTTAGAACATAGTCCAATCCATCAATTAATTACATTATTTGAATATTAACATATTGAGTTATTCTTTAAAATAATTTACCTGCCCTTATCGTATAAATTCTAGTAAAACAAATATATATTAACTGAAGTTGAATCCACCGTAATATTCAACGTATCAAACGGGCAGAAACCTAATACTTACTAATAATACCCATCAACGTTGGCAGTCCCGCCTCTTCATCTGAGGCTAAGTCATTCCTCATTCGTCCCATGTCCTAAATCCCAAAGCGGGTCGTGGCCGGAAATTCTAAATAAATATTATTTACATTCCTACTACTACGCCTACGGGCCCAACACTTACCGAATACGAGTTGTGTTGTTTGCTTGCGGAACGCTAAAAACAGTTTGGTGAATCGCAGGCAAATTGTATGCCCCAGTGCAATTGACTCGGGAATAAGCTTTCACCAAGGTCTTGTGTTGATGCCAACTCCCGCTGTTCTAAGCAGAACGGAAATGTTTGCGGTTGGGCTACCTTTTGCACAAAGCTCAAAAATACTATTTTGTTCTGTTGGTAGCACTGTACTGTGCGTACCTAATTTGTACGCCTAGACAAATGAGGAATGCTCCTGGATGTGGTCTTTGTTCTGTATTTGAGCACGAACGAAGGTACAGGTATGGTACAGATAGATATTTTGTCGAATATTTGTCGAGAAACAGAAATTTAGTTCCTGTTCGTTCGATACAATATTGTTATGTGAATATCACATGAGAAAGTCACAATTGAGTTTGACCTTTAATAAATAAAGAATGCTGATTTCAGATCAGACAATTCATGGTAATAATGATGATGATTAAATAAATGATAAATTGACAATAAAAAACCAATTCAAAGCTTTAAGGCGCATACCCGACCCAAATCAGCGCCGCCACCTATTTTATCTTATTATTATGTTAAACGAAGGAATTCTCAAAAGTCGATCTTGCCGTTTGTGATACCTATCAGAAGTTTTTTTAATGCCTTTGTTAAAGTTTTATCTTGTTTAGTGTGCGAAGTTGCTGTTTTTGGACACGATAGTGAGCAAAAAGAGCAACTTCGCGTCTCTGCCTACACTATAGAAAATAAAACTATTACAGAGGCATTAAAAATAAGCTTGTGTATCACAAACTGCAAAGTTGTTTGGGTCAATTAATGATAATAACTATTTTAATTGACCCAAACCTTGAAGGCATCAGGGAATCACCAGGACCTATAAGTTTATTACTCTGTGACATTTTGACCTCACCTTCCTGAACAATGTTTGGTCATTAGTTTGTCTCTTTGACCGCGTTTCGCGTTGATACCACAGTAAATGTTTTCAACTGACCAGCTTGTTTTAAATAATGTTCGTTTCCTTTCCATAACTTTAAAACAAAATAAACTCTGTTTCCTTTAAATACGAGCGTCTGTTTTCTCAATCTCTTGAAGATGGTAACTATTATTCAGCGTCTCCATGTCTTTCTAAGCAATCTTCAGGATTTCAGTGTTTTGTTTTAAAAATTGCAAGAGAGACACTTTGCGCTAAGAGCAATTTTGTTCAATTAGGTTTATATACAAGCAAATGAAACGAGATTGTTTCGCGTAAATACATTTTACTGTATAAGGGATGAAATAAAATTTTAATACTTGTTAAGACTCAAACAGCTCATTATGTATTTTTTTTATGTCAGGGATTTCTAAAATAGTCTTTCGAAAGTTTTTCTGTGTAGAAAAATAATGATAACAAACATGCCTTGTATAATAATGTCTTCCTAACCGAATTTCGACCACGGCGGCCAATCTCACCGGAGACTAGCCAGGTGTGCAGGACATATGAGCACAAGTGTGTGTGCAAACACAGGTGCACTCTCTATTCCCTCAATCTCATAATCCGATGGGACTGTGTCGGTCTACCATATATAATTAATAACTTCTGCCCCCGGCTTCGCACGCGTTGTTTCATGGAAACGTTTTGAGGTTATTTCTATCCCATGGGAACTGATTTATCGGATAAAAAGTCGCCTATGTTTGATTCTAGGGTTAGACTTACCTGTATGCAAAATTTCAGCCTGATCCGTTGATTCGTTTTGGCGTTAAATAGGTAACAAACATCCATCCATCCATCCATTCGAACTTTCGCATTTATAATATTAGTATGATCATGGTTATATTAAAGTTACGTGTGTGCTCCAAGGGCTCCAACGAAAATCACATATTAGGTGATTTTGTTATACTTTTTCTCTCGTAACCTAAAGTGGCGAAATCTATTTACGCTGCTGACCCTGGATAAAAGGGAATTTCGACAAAGACATTTTTATAACCACTTAAGATCAACGAGACCGGCCTACGATCCATTTGGTAAACTTGGCTTTCATCCATCTTTATGACCTTGTTAGAAAGTTTTGTATTAATCCAAGGTTTTTGGTAAAAACTACTAATGATGATAAAATACATAGCTCAAAGAAATAGCAAGCTGAAGTGGCCGGCCATATCTCGCGAAGAACCGACAACCGCTGGGGTAAACGTGTTCTTGAGTGGAGACCACGACTCGGCAAACGTAGTGTAGGACGCCCTCCGGCCAGGTAGGATGACGATCTGCGAAAGACTGCAGGCATGCTGGATGCGGCAAACTGAAGAGAGGGCGCTATGGCGCTCATTAGGGGAGGCCTATGTCCAGCAGTGGACTAATATAGGCTGATAATGATGATGATAATATACAAAAAAATATTCGAACTAGAACTTTTGATGTAATTCAAAATCCATGAAATGAACGCTAACGACGCAATTAAAATATTATCTAATGGGGCAGAGTTTTACAGGGGTAAATATCATAATACTGCTTTTCGTGGTTTTAAACTCTACGGCTAGACTTTTGTTATAAAGCTAAAGAGTAGGTACCATTCAGTTTCAACGACTAACCTAATGATAAGTCTCAAAGCTCAAAGCTCTTAAATCGACCAGTAGATCTCCTACTCGGTTCTAGATTACAAGATATTTTATGTCAACAAAGACATTATTAAATGAAAATCTAAAAATAACGGATAACAATACCAAAAAAAACTGTTTCTAATAAAACAGAAACACAAACTTCAAAAATTCATTGTATGTATATGTGATTGTAATGTGTTGTGTTATATTGTATAGTCCAAATAAATGTATTTTCTTGTTTTCTTTCTTCTTTCTTTAGCACTATAAAGCACAAGCGCAGCGAAAAACGTTCAGATTCAAATTCTAAAACGGACGATACACGAATGAAATTATGAATACATGAGTTCAAAATCAAAAAATTGGTGGTCTGTAAAGTCGGTTTACTGACGATAGTTGAACGTGACAACGTCCTAAGAAAAGAGCGAGGTAACGCCGCATGAGGTAACGCCGCATGAGGTAACGCCGCATGAGGTGACGCCGCATGACGTCATGTTTTTTCGTGCGTGCAGCCGGCTCTATCGAATTATAAGACGTTGTCACGTCAAAAATTATTTCGACATTCTGCCGATGATACCAGTGACGTAAAATGTTGTCCAGCAATATTCCTCTGGTTTCGGAACCCCCTTTGCTTACAATAAAATACGTAAGATTCTAAAACCTTATCGTCTCCTGCTATCTAAGCCAAATATCGCTGACTCAACTTCATAGACTATCCTAAACGGCTGCGCTACGTTAGTCCTTTCATTCTCGTCGGGTCAAACGACTCCGGAGTTTCGGATACGGATCATAAATTAGCATCATTAGGGAGATAAGCAAAAAATGGAAAAGCTGCGCATGACGTAACATGCCGGCTAAATATTCTGCAATGCTGGAGTTTTTTTGGCGTCATACTAATGTTGAGATATCAGATAAAGAGAAATACTATTGTGCTATAGTGAAAGCCTACATACAGTCTGTTACGTTCGTAACGTCACCTATATGGGTTCCTACGGAAGACCAGCACTGCACTATAGGTCTTTTAAGGGACCTTAGCCAGCAATATGCGATATGATAGCTTTTTTTTTGGAACGAAGTTCCTTATCGCGCGTTTCGAAAGGGGGCTATACGGAAAAAATTAAGACCAAAAGTTATAACGACACTTTTTGCTATAGTTGTAAGCCGTGCGGCGTGCGCGTGTTTCTCTGTCTGTCTCTCTCTCTCTCTCTTATAGAAAGCAAGCCAGTTATTTTCGTTTCGAGTTGTATACAGGTTGTTTGTACATAATAAATAATTAATCGAAAGGAACTTCGTTCCATCCGGGTGTCCCTTGACACCCGGATATTTAGTTTTTATAACAACTTTATGTATATTTTATAAGTGTGACTCTTATTTATCTGTTTTTAAACTTGTTATATATAAATGTACTTTTTCTTATTCTTCTGTTAGACCTAGGGTACGTTACTTACCCGAGATCTGTTACCCAATGCTATACACTGCATCTCAGTGATTGTAAGGCAAAGGTAGAAGCGAAGCTGCATTGTAGGTTAAACCATATTTAGTTACATAATTTAGTATATCAGCTATCAAGAACCCATAACGCTCTGCTTAGTTTGAAGCATCATCTATGCTGTGTCAATAGTCCTTAAGTTTTTTGAATCCGTGGAACATTTCAGTTAGACCACAAGTCCGTAGTGCAAGGTAATATTATACGGATGCTTTTAAGCAGACAATTATACTGTGGATTAAATTGTTTATGGTTTTACCGGTAACTTCTCAGAAAGACCATGAGTCTATCTCGCTTGTATTAGTATGGGTTGAGAGAAGGTTACTATCTTGGTTATATGGTTACCTTGTACAATTTATTCACATGGAAAATTACAGAAATAATAGAAATAAATTACAACTAGTATATACAATTGAAACAATTGAGCTAACTACAGACTGTTGCAAGCAATCTACAGGTAGTTCAACTGATCCATATCAAAACCAACTTGTAAAAGGTTACCCACAGAAATTATACCTCGATTATATTTCTGTGAGGTTACCTAACGGACCGTGATTTAGTGGCACGGTCTTTATTGGGAGCAAATCTGGTCTAACAAGACGACCTCTGTGGCGCAGCGTGCGAATGTCCGCCTGCGAAGCAAGAGGTTGCGAGTTCGATTCCCGTCTCGGGACAAATGTTTGTACGATCTGCAGATATTTGTTGCTCTGCTTAGCTTTGGGGCTTGATAATGCTGTGAATTGTTCAGCTCATTTTTTTCTATTTTTTTTTAACATACAACTTACTATGAACCACACATCATAAGGTGGGTGGGTCTCAGCGTAAAACAGTAAAACTAAAAGCAAAATATACATATTATATAGCCAAGCCCATTAATTGTTACCTAATAGTTTCTCAGTAAAAGCTTTCAACAAACCCTTTTATTTATGAGGGAAAAGTTTTCATGGAAAACAGTTTTTGTTATTCTAACGACATCTTACTAAGCGGAAACCTTTTTCAGGATTTGTATTGAGAGTTTGTAAAGGGTAACTTAGATAACTGAGTAAGAAAACTTGTGATGCTTTTAGGGAAGCTTAACAAATTGACTCGAGGCCGATAAAGTTACTTAACTTTGTTTGGGATGTCGATCAAGACATGATAGCTCGCTTATTAGTGTACCGATCAGTTCGGTAAGTTATTTATTACTAGCTTCTGCCCGAGGCTGAAAAGTAGCGTGTGTGCTTCTCCGGAATATTATTTATTTACCTGCCAAATTCCATTGCGATCCGTTTAGCGGTTTCGTCGTGAAACGTTAAGGTAACTGAGGTAAAGTGACAGAGAGACAGAATTACTGTCTAATTTATTATATTACTAGTTTATGCCCGCGGCGTTGTTTCTATGGAAACGTTTAAAGGGTAATTTATATCCCATGGAAACTGACTTATGGGATAAAAAGTAAGCTATGTTTGATTCTAGAATTAGAATTACCTGTATGCAAATCAGCCTGATCCGTTCAGTAGTTTTGGAGTGAAGAGGTAACAAACATCCATCCGTCCATCCATCTATCCATCCAAACTTTCGCATTTATAAGTGTGATGTGATGTGGTTAAAGAGAAGGATGTGAATGGGTAGGTAACTACCTATTTCTAAGAGCATAATATTTACTTTTTGGTTAGATATTTTTTTACAGAGTGTTTAGTATGGGTTATACGCTTTATTTTTCGAATACTTCCGTCGATTTCGAGTCCTTCCTATCATTTAGCGCCATGCAGCACCCCTACCGGATCGAGAAGAACTTCTTTTCAGCACTAGTTTTCGAATGATTTTGAGTGATTTGTCGCACTATGACATGACAGCGCAGTCACGTTTGCGCCATTGATGTTATAAAAGTAAGTAGATAGAGCGAATGGTTTCACTACCAATATAGCTTGGTTATAGAAATACCTTCAATTGTTGCTTTAAGAAAAATAAGAACACACACACGGAATTACATTTTAATGGGCACTTGCACCGAATCTAAGTTTTTCCCTTACGATCTATGAGCGTAGAGTCTAACAAAAACACGTCAAACATAGAGGTAAAACATGCTCACTCAAGAATTCTCTTGATTTCGAAGGCAAAAACGAATCTACGAACGCGCGAATACGCATAGGAAAATGAGACGTATTTGTCGTATTTTTTTGGCTGCATCTCGTTTGTGTTTTGTCTACTACCATTCTAAGCTTTTTTAACCCACGACGCAAAAGGAGATAGTAGAGATGTTTGACGTGTCTGTCTGTGTCTGTGTATCTGTCTGTGGTATCGTAGCTCCGAACCGGATGAACCGATTTTCGTTTAGTTTTTTTTGTGTCTTAAATACATTTATCCCGAGTGTTCTTAGCCATGGTTCATGAAAATCTGTTCAGCTAATAAACGTCGGCGGGTTTTTAATTTTTTTTAATTTTGTCTTGTTTGTGTAAGACATTAATGGTTCTCGATTACTTTTAACGAATGATTTTTGTATAAACTCGGACTAAGTATACAGAGCAAATCCGAAAAGCCGACATTATTTCATCTTCAAATACAGCATCTGCTCTATGCTGCAATAAAAATATTTTAATTTGTGCCTGTCTAAAAATCGAGCAGACATCTACTAAAAAAACGCTATTTGGAATTTATTATGCTTATAAACGAATATAAAAATTAAGACACGTCGTTATTGCGTAAATTTCAAAGGAACTTCAGTATGAATTGAGTGTTTAATTTAGTATACCGCTCGAAGTTCGCACTTCGAATGCAATTTTAATTAAGTTTTGGGTAAGTTTCGCAGGTAGACACTTAATATAGGATGTTCGTGCTAAGTTTCTTTGCACGCATGCTTTGAAAGCTTTCAAGCACTCAAGGTTGTACTTTCTCAAAAGATACTAATCCCTTAAGTACTTATTTAGCCCGGATTGTATTTCTGCGCTACGGCCAGACTAGCAATATTATCATTAATTTTTTTCTAAGATAGCAAGCGTTTGCCCGGTTTTATAAAAGATAAAAGCTTAACATTTTCACCCGGATGTGGCGAAGTTTAGCTTTTAATTCACTACCACATGTGCTAGACGTGCAAAGAAAGCCTCGCACAAACATCCTAACTAAAGTGCCTATCAGCTTGTTTTCTGTAATAAGCCTAGAACAACCTCAAGTTACACAAGAAACATGACTTTATGTATTTACGGGAAACAACGCACGTAAAATTGAAACTGCCAATTAGACGGGTAAATTTTAATTGACGTTTTCGAGAGGGGTTTTTATACAGATTGATGGTCCAAATCCATACTTAATATTGAAAAAGCGAAAGAATTGTGTGTGTACATTGTATAAGTTTGCGGCTACTGTAATTTTTATGTAAGATGTTTAAGGATAAATAAAATAAAAACTTGGTAGACTCATAAACTTATTGTATTGTTGTTTTGTTCGACCCATAGAGGATAAGAGAGAGGCTGACCACAGACAACAGAAACATGTATTGCCTGCGACAATGTTGCCAGCTATTTATGTCATAGACATCATTGTTTGCAACAGTCTGCAGTTAGCTCGATTGTTTCAATTGTCAGTACTAGTTCTAATTTGTTTAAAATATTTGATTTTAATTTTCTTTGTATAAATAGTATGGTATGAACGTGAATGGGTAGTTACCTACTACATTTACTTTCTGGTTGGAACCGCTAAAATTACTTTAAACTTCAAAACTCACATTCACAATTATATTATGTAACGTAGGTAAAATAAATAATTATAATTGATCGTAGAAAATACATTGTGTCACAATATTCTGCTTTTTCGGCATATGAATGTCAAATTCTACTTCCTATCCTACTAATATTATAAAGCCGAAAGTTTATGAAATGTGAATTTTTGTTTCCTAAGATCTCCAAAACTCAACAGTCAAGATGAAATTTGGCATACACTTAGAACGTAGCCTAACTTAAACAAAAAGCTACTTACAGTACCTAAAATACGCGTTCGAAGCGGCGGGTAGAAGCTAGTAAGATATAAAAATATAACTCTAACTTTATGAAATTTTTCAGGGAGGCAATAATATCACGGGGACGACGGACATAGGCTACTTAAAAAGCGAGCGCGATGCTCCGGCCAGAAGCTAGTGTCTTTCATCTAACACCATTAGAATGTTCCACGACCTCCGTCATGAGGTGAGTGGGTAAAATAGAAGGTAAGGCCGGTTTGATTACAGCCGCCTGACAATGTCGCCAGAAAACGTATTCCGTGCCTGGGGCTGTTGCAAAGACAAGTATTATGTATATCAGTCATAATATAAAACTTTTAAATCATGGTTATTATCAACACTTGATTTGAGTTTTGCTGCCCAATATTTCGGCACAGTTGTTCCGTGATCATGGCGGATGAAACTGTGCCGAAATATTGGAAAGCTCAAAACTCAAATCATGGTAAATATCCCGTTGTAAATGACATCAGTCATCTAGTCCACACAAACTCTGCTTAGCTTGGGGCTAGATAATGCGATGTGGATTGTCTAGCATTATTTATTTATTAATTGTGTTGTATTTCTTTATTAATCAAAAACGTATTCCACTCTTACTTCTACGACACTTTAAACCATATAAGGTTTGTCTAGTGTCAACCGACAGTTACAGCGTGTTGCCACACATTTGGCATGAAGTTATACATTTATAAAAATTATCATAAATATACTAAGTCTACCTAACATTATCAGCGATTTACACAAATAACACCTACAATACAACTATTAGCCGAAGCACCAATAAATAGTTTAGGTACAGTACTTAGTACAGTAAGTACTACACTGTACTAAGTACTGTACATATAGTATTGGCGGGGTGGTCGGGGATCAACTCCTCCAACGTAGCCCGTGGCCGTAGTAAAAGTCGATTAAGAGAACATATCAGAAAAAGAGCAGCAGTATCCTCTTGAGCGTCTGGTCGAAGCGACGCGTGACCCGAGAGCTGGTGAATATCTGGCACAGCGTATCAGCATTGCCATACAGCGTGGCAATGCAGCCAGCGTCTTGGGGACGCTTCCGACTGGTGTTGATATGGATCAGTTGAGCTATCTGTAGACTGTTTGCAACAGTCAGCAGTTAGCTCAATTGTTTCAATTGTAAATACTAGTATAATTTTCTTTGAGAATAAAATAATTGATCCTCTTGCATATTTTTATACTGAGGTATTTTATCCTGACAAGTTTGGTGATATACCGAAACCCGCCCTTGGCAGGCATGTCAATGGGCACATGTGTGCTGATGTAGTAAAAAGATGCGTTGCCGTTGACTGCACTTGTGTATTAATGAGATGGATGAAGCGACGCCAGACAATTTATTGTCGCTTATGTGACAAAATTGCATAATTACTCGTCGCTCAAAATCTTTAATTAACGAGAAAACTACGAGAGGGGAATGGAAGATTAGTTCAGGTTGAAGCGGTACTTTGAATAACAACGAAGAATCTCCCCCAGCGGCTGTAACTTGGCAACTTTGTGATATTTGATGTCGGCAATATTGTTAGGTAGTCGGATTATTGTCACGTCCCTGGACTTAGGATAGGAACTGTCCCTCATAACCATTAACCTCTCTCAACTTTAATATTTGTATTTAGGTATGTGCCTGAAACTGCTGGTGGTCTTTGAAATAAATTTGATTAAATAACTTATTCGCGTAGGTACAGCACACGCGGATAAAAAACTGAGATCCTTTTAAAAGTAAAGTGGTGGAGGATAAAGCTGATAAGGCATCTAAGTATACGAAATACGAACCGGAAGCGTTGAAAGGGTAGATGTAATAGAATTGGCACCAATGAATTCCAACGATTCGAATAAAACCAAGCTATGTCCATAAATTGTTAATTAACGGTGGCTAAAGAACAGCAGTGGCTGATCATCAGTAAGCGCTCAAAGGATCGTGAAATGATGATGTAAATTTTAATTTTCAGCCTTTTTTCATAAATAATTAGATATGGTGTAGTCTCAGTAGTCCGGTTACATTTAATTGAACCGGACTACTGTTACATCGAGCGACTCAATAGTCCGGTTGACTTTAACGTAACCGGACTACTGAGACTACACCTTAGATATGTATCAGAATTTTGCGTAGGCAAATATATTGTTTTAATTTTTGATTCTTCTTGAAAAGCTTAGATATTGTCAAGGTCTACTTTCGGGTCGTGTAGACATGCCTCATGTATTTAGTTAAATAGTTTATAAAGTGGCACTTTGCATAGCAAACGAAGAATTTCCCTCGGGTGTTCCTAAGCTGGCAACTTTGTGATATTTGATGAAGACAGCATTGCTTATTAAGTTACCGGGGTTTTGTCACGTCTTAAATCATAAGTTTGAGGTACACTTACTTTGTTTAGATTAACTTTGTAGGCACATAATGTATTCTAAAAGGTAGGTAGGCCGGCAGGCCTACCAGTGGTTTGGTGATGAAAATAAGCAACAATAATAACAATTTTAATTTGACAACAATAATTGAGGAAGTTATGTAGGCGCAAGATTTAAGGTACATTATAAAAGAGGGATCAGCAGCCTAAAGTAATTACATCGAAATTGCGGTAATACGGATAAAATACGGTCTAAAAAGGCCAATAGTAATAAGTTTTCCCAGAATGGCACTTTTTCAGAGCAATTAGGCTCGAATTGATCCGTAATATGCTAAGGGGCATTATTATGTTTACAAATTGCTCCATAGGCATTTGCCCGATTTACGGCCCGCAGGTGAGCTTGCTCTGTTGTTTCGAAATGAAAACCATTTTATTACGGTCAACTAAAAGAGGATTTACTTAACAAGCTATTATTTTTAAGTCTCCTGAGCTTTTTTATTTGTTGCTGTGTGATTACAAAAAGGTCCGGCAAATTACGAACATTCTATTAAAGCTCCTGTTGCTTTCTCCTCAACACCGCATAAATATACTGCTGAACAATTCAAAGTCGCTCAGTGAGATATGGAAAGAGCTATGCTCGGAGTTTCTCTGTAGGATGAGATTCGTAACGAATACATCCGACAGAGAACCAAAGTTATTTACATAGCTCAACGAATTAGCAAGCATACAGTGGCAGTGGGTCGGCCATATCTTGCGAAGAACCGATAACCGCTGGGATAAACGTGTTCTTGAGTGGAGAATTCAACTCGGCAAACGTAGTGTAAGACGACCTCCAGCCAGGTGGGATGACGACCTGCGAAAGACTGCAGGCAGATGCTAGATGCGGCAAGCTGAAGACAGGGTGTTATGGCGCTCAGTAGGGGAGCCTATGTCCAGCAGTGGAGTAACGTAGGTTGATGAGATTGGTCACATGACTCCCTAAACAAAGGGGGGGTTCGTCTGTACTACAACATCTTCCCATAAATATAGAATTTTTTCAGATTTTTTACTATTATAGAGTACCCTTATTTTTGAAAAGTCTTTCTATTAGATTCTATAGTGCTAATGACCACTAGAAATTTCACACATTTTTTATTCAATTGTTAAGTGCCATAAAAATGCATTTGAATTTCGTATTTTCTAATTTTTCTCGTCAGTTGGCTGTGTAAACAAATGCAGTGATATTTTGTATGTCATAGAATAAAGGTAGCGTACCTCTATATAATAGATGACAGTTCTAAGTTTACATAGCCGTATGACGTAATGACACGGCGAATGCTATTTAATGGTGTTATGAAACAGATTAAAAAAGCTGAAACCTTTGAATTAAATTTTAAAATTTAGTTTGCTTTTATATGAACTAACGTTTTCCGACTGCTTTTTGCCTAAGCTATCTCAATAATATATTTTTAGATTTTTCTCATAACGAGTAAAATACCCTATAAATTTCACTCCAATCTACGTTACTTACATCACCACGCTTGACAGTCAGATTGGTGATAGCAGTGAAGGTGTTACATATCCATTGAAGGAAGCTCGTTTGTAATTCCCAATCCAATAATTTTGCGTGTTTTAAAAAACGATAAACCGACTTCAAATTCTTATAGTGGGTGACATCTAGTTAAAATTCAATTCTAATTTAGTTTGATGACACATCAAAGTATACCCTATCCAATAACAAAAGAATTATCAAAATCGGACTATTCTGTAAGAAATTATTCGTGGTCAAACATCATCCCTGTTTTCCTACCCTAAGAGTTGGATTTTTTTTTAATTTAAATGGAACCATCTTTGAGGTATACCTTTTCCAAAACAAAAAGAATTATCGAAATCGGACTACTCTGTAAAATGTTATGCGTGGTCGTACATAAAAAACATTATATATAAACGCGTCGACTTGAAAACCTCTTCCGTTTTTCGTCGGTTGATAAAATTTTGGAAACAACCATTCGGTTTATTTACCACGTTTAGTTTTATAATAACCTAGAGTCAACAAGCGGTTCAGCTTTAAATGAGCGCTCAAACAAACATTTTAAACTACTTCTCAGTTTTAAGTATCACTCAAACTTCCTCATTAAAATGTAGCCAAACCGTAACAGCTTCATAAAATACACCGATTTTTAACTGAAACTCGTTAAACATGTGGTTTTGATACAATTTTGGGAATGATCGAGTTGTCCACTTACTGTGGCGTTATTCAGAAATGAAATCGAATTCCGAACGGTTATATGGATGAGAAAAGTGCAAAAGATTTAAGTTATTCTGAGGTAATGGTATTCCAACCGGGTTTCTCACATCAGCTCTAATATTTTAAATTAGAGTACGTGGGCTATTGAAATTAAACGAGCAATAAAAAAACGCCTAACCTAACTAAGATCCTAATTAGCTTTCTGCGATGTTGCAAAGAAATTGGTCCATTTTGTAAGTTCATGCATGAGGGTGTGAGATTTTATCTCCTTCGTCCCGAGCTGCCAAGCTTTAGTTATATTAAAAATCTGAATTTGATATTGAGCCAAGGAAATTGTCAGTATTGTCGAGACGAACGTTTTAAGAGCGCTCGCTCACGGTGACTTTTTACAGCGATGCTGTCGCTTACTTGATCGCAAATATTATTTGACCTTGTTACATATCTTTACTAATTTGTATTTTAATATGGTAGGTTTAGTATAAACCTTACTTTATTTTTGTTTATTTTGACAAAGCCATTATACAGCTGCTTTTTTGATTGACATTTGTTGACATGTATCTTAATTTTATTTCTGATATCATCATAATTAACTACAGGCCCTTTTACAGCCAATCATTTGATAGTTTATATTTATGTGTGTAGGTATGAATCACTGTCTGTCCGTTTCTTTTTCTTCGCTATTGTTCTGCTTACAATCCCTTACGGTGTTTCCTTCCCTCTCAAAAATCTTGTGTGTGTCATAATTGAATATTATGTTTAATTAGCATTATTCATTAATCAAAATGTAATTTGGCATACATTTAGAATAGACATTTGTTCAGGGCGTTCTGGATGTTTTCTCCGTATAGTAAAAAATATCTATGTATGTAGTGTATTGTATTAAGTATATCAGGTATCTAGTACCCATAACACAAGCTCTGCTTAGCTTGGGGCTAGATAATGCTGTGTGAATTGTCCAGCATTATTTATCATTATTATTAGAATGTAGCCTAATTTAAAAAATAGACTTTTTTTAGGGCTTTCATGTTTGTTCCGTTCACTGATGTGTCCTTTAGTAAGGTAGGTAGTGTACCCTACCGAAATTGCTGTAGTTGCAGTTGCACGAAGTTGCGGGTGACAGCTAGTTCGCAATAAGTTTTGTATTATGTAGGCTGTATGACCGATTTTCAATATTCTTTCGTTATTGTTTATAGAATGATCTCGAAGTAGTTCCATATAAAAGATATTCCTGAGGGATTCGTTTTTGTTCCGCAAAACTAGAAAACCGTGTAAAATAATGGACTCGAAGTTGGTTTTCACTGAGTTTTCACACAACAATCAAATTATAATATTAGTATGTCATTTAACTATTATAATGACATATTAATACTATTGACGACCGATGTGGCATATTAAACACACCACAGTAGAATATTAAACAAAGCAATTGCTGCAATTCCAGAGGCGGCAAATGGCACGGACCGAATAGCGTCTACCTACTTAACAGGCAAGACTTACGAAATAACGCATGAAGAGAACCCAGTAGCCATCACCTCACATGACGTTACCACATACCACATCTACACAGATGGGGCCAAGAACAACACAGGAGCTGGCTGCGGCTATTCCTGTCCCGAAACTGGACTCTCAAGAGCCCAACCACTAAATCCAGCGACCACGGCCTTTCAGGCGGAAACACTGGGGATCCAACTGGCGGCAAATGATATGCTTCTGGAAACATCCATCAAAGAGCCAACCAGACGGATGCAACTGGTCTTCAAAACAGACAGCGCTGCACTTATAAACGCACTTAAAAGGTCAGACACAAGATCAAAAGCAATTGTAGAATGCCACAATGCTCTACAACAACTTTCTCAACACAGCAAAGTCTGCATAGAATGGACAGAGAGTCGATCCTGCCCAGGCAACATAAATGCAGACAGACTAGCAAAAGAAGCAGCGAAACAAACTCCAACACAAAAAGATATAGGCCTCTCTAACCCACCCACAGCAGAGGTAAAAATTAGACTAAAACTTAACTCAGAAAAAGAACACCAAAAACTATGGGAGCGTCGAACAGACTGCAGGCATACTAAATCAATATTCCCCTCCATAGACAGGAAAACCACAAACACGATGCTCAAGATGAGCCGCGAGGACCTGAGAACAATGGTGGGTATCATCACAGGTCATTGCGAGCTGAACCATCATCTGTTCAAGACTGGAGCCACAGACAGCAGCTTGTGTCGTGGCTGCTTCCAAGAAGAAGAGACTGTGGAACACGTCATATTACACTGCACGGCCACAGAGGAAGCCAGACGCAAGACGGGGCTGAAGGGTCTCATTGAGGAGTCAACCTCGTCTACACCCACAGAGAAGCTGAAACGAAGCTGTCAGTCACCAAAAGTCCTGCTCCGGTACTTCAAGGAGCTGGGCTGGTTAGGGCCTGTTTAGGCAGGGGGATAATGCACAATACACTCCCATGCGAGATGTCCGTGCAGATCTCAGTTCCCCCCAAACAGAATTAGAATTAGAATTAGACCGATGTGGCGCGGTGGGCGAAGGTCCGCCTGCGGCGCAGGAGGTTGCAGGTTCGATTTCAGTCACGGGACAAATGTTTGTACGATCTGCAAAGATTTGTTTCGGGTGTTCTAGATGTTTTTCTATGTATAACAAAAAATATCTATCTGTGTAGTGTATTGTATTATGTATATCAGTTATCTAGTAACCATAACACAAGCTCTGCTTAGCTTGGGGCTAGATAATGCTGTGTGAATTGTCGAGCATTATTTATTTTATTTTATTTATTTATTTTTATTTTTTTATATACTCCCTAACGACTATATTGGCTCCCGCCAATATAGTCGTTAGGGAGTATATATTTGTCCCGCTAATATACGCGTTAAAAAAATTGGTTGTCTGTAAAGTCGGTTTACTGACGATAGTTGAACGTGACAACGCAGACGCATCGCTCACTCAAGTAGGAGAGAGACGGATGTCGAGCGCTCTCGCTTGCACTTCAAGCCTTACATGGAACGCCTCAGAGCGAGGTAATGCCGCATGACGAGGTAACGCCGCATGACGTCATGTTTTTTCGTGCATGCAGCCGGCTCTATCGAATTATAAGACGTTGTCACGTCAAAAAATTCCCGTGGGATTAGTAGGTACTAATCCCTCGGAAATATATGTTTTTTTAACTGACATTGCGCTTTTAAAGCGCATAGCAAATAATATATAATACATTTGCTAAACTAGTCCTCTGCTAAGTAAATCACTCGTAGAACGCAGAAATCACAAAAAAACACGTTTTTCATCTTGGATCGTCACGTAGCAAAACCATAATGCCGTTACTTCAAAGGAACCTTAGTTCTAATTTGGTTCCACTCAAAAATTATTTTACTCGACGTGCCTGGTGTTTTCTTCAGACTTCCATTTACACATCAATGAACCTTAGTCGAAGATTAGCAGGCGCATTTATGATTCTTACCTATATGCTGAAAATTGTTAGTAGGTTTTGCTGAGTGATAATTTGTTTCAGATATTGATTAATTATAGGTTAATTTCAAATAAAGCTTAATTTAAATATTTTGAAATATGGTTAAAATGTTTGAGTGTAAATCCGATATTACGGTATACCAAACAAAATATAATTAAGTGGTTTTGGTTTAAAACATAGTGGAGTCAATTAACATTTTTATTTCAATTAACACAAAAATGTCAAATAGGTAACGTTAATTTTTCATTATTTTTAAAACAAAAGTAGGTAGAAGCCAACTAACCTACATAAAATATATTTTAAGACTAAAGAAGACACAGATTTTAAGATGACACAGAGTTTAAAACTTTAAAAAAATATTATATTTAACGCTCTCGATCCAGGTTCAAAGGGTGTGCAAGGTTCAAAAGAACCTGAAAATGTAAAAGACATTTGTGATTCAAAAAAAAATCTAAATAACTCGTCATGACCTACGGAGCTGAGACGTGGACACTCACGGTAGGGCTGGTCCACCAGTTCAAAGTCACTCAGCGAGCTATGGAAAGAGCTATGCTCGGAGATTCTCTGAAGGATAGGATTCGTAACGAATACATCCGACAGAGAACCAAAGTTATCGACATAGCTCAAAGAATTAGCAAGCTGAAGTGGCAGTGGGCCGGCCAGGAGGCCAGGCCATCTGAACCATAACACCAGTCAGATACGATCCAAAGAGTTACTTACACTACAGACGAATAATTTATTATTGTTGAAATGTCAGAGGCATCCCCAAACTATAATATTGAAAAAGCCCAAGAAATTTGGCAAGAAGGTTACCAATATACAACAAATACAACAAAGGTTACAAATTAACGTCTGTAACGTTGTCGTGTTCTATTGTAAATAATGTTTCTATTAGTGGCATCTTGATTGGTTTATACGTAGTACATACCTACTGTTAACTTTTGTGCCTTAATAAACGAAAAATAAAAATAAAATATCACGGGGACGAGCATAGGTTTTTTGAAAAGCGTGTGTGAAGCGGCAGGCAGAATCTAGTAGTAGACTACCTTAGATGACAGCACTTTGACAGTATGTCTGAGTCTTGTAGGTAATTGTAGAGCACCTTAAAAATATAATAGTGACGGCATTTCAAAAGTCTTCAAAGCTATATTTATTTTTGTGATAATGATAACTTACGTAGGTAGATTCTAAAGGATCATCCTGTGCTCGGCGGACCATGCAGCCCCAACCACTGGAGCAAGAAGGTTCTTATTCATATTCATCCACTCTTAAAAAAATCTTATTAAAAATACCCACGAACTGAGTTCAAGGGTTTGAGTCTACACATAATCTGCTTTTTCGAGAAAACATGAAATAATCTTGTTTATTCAAAGGAGAATTGAATTTAGTTGGTAGTTTATCCTCCAGAGCCCACGCGGTAATTTTTTGGAACAAAATAAAACATGTCGCCGAGTCCGGCCTCTAGAAAACACGGCCTTTTTTGGAGGATGGATGTTCCAAAAACTGAACATATTTGTTTGCTTGTCTCTTAAAATCTAGTCTTTTAGTACTGCTGCATTCTGTGTAAATTTAAACGTAATATATCTGTCCCTCTCTTGCAGATTCATTTTTTACTAAAATCTAAACGCACACACATTTTGAAAAACTTATTTTACATCAATTGCTTAGGCATTTTAATGGCAATGACCTGCTACATGGTAAGCAATTCGGGTTTACTCGGGGCAGGTCAACTACTGATGCCGGTGTAGAGTTAGTATCGCATATTTTTGATGCTTGGGAGAAGTCGCAAGACGCTTTAGGCGTTTTTTGCGACTTGTCAAAAGCGTTCGATTGCGTACACCATGAAACATTAATCAGGAAACTACATCACTATGGAATAAGAAACACCTCTTTGGATCTTCTTACATCTTATTTGAGTGATAGGATACAAAGAGTTGACATTAATGGGAAACGGTCTTCGGGGTCTGTAGTTACAATGGGTGTACCGCAGGGTTCTATCCTCGGTCCTTTCCTATTCTTAGTTTATATTAACGACCTGCCTCATCTTGTCAAGAATAATCACGAGATTGTATTGTTTGCTGATGATACTTCATTAATTTTTAAAATGATGCGACAAAACACAAATTTCGACGATGTGAATAATGCAATCTCAAAAGTAGTTCATTGGTTTAGTGTCAATAATCTTTTGCTAAACGAAACCAAAACAAAATGTATTAGATTTATTCTACCTAATGTTAAACAAGTGAAGGCTGATGTAAACGTTAAAGGAGAAACTTTAGAAATAGTAGAAAGTGCCGTATTCTTAGGAATCACCTTAGATAATAAACTTCAATGGGGCCCACACATAGATAAGCTATCGAAGAGACTCAGTTCTGCAGCGTATGCAGTCAAAAAAATCCGTCATCTTACAGACGTGGATACATCTAGACTTGTTTATTTCAGCTACTTCCATAGTATTATGTCTTATGGTATACTGCTGTGGGGGAACGCTGCAGATATTAACACCGTATTTGTGCTGCAGAAGAGGGCTGTTCGGGCTATCTATAACATGGGTCCTAGAGAATCTCTACGTGATAAATTCAAAGAAATAAACATAATGACAGTACCATGTCAATATATCTATGAAAACTTATTGTACACTCATAAAAATATAAATCGGTTCCCTAAAAATAGCGATAAACATATTTTTAATACCAGAAATAAACATAAACTCGCTGTGCCCACAACTAGGCTACACAAAATAAATGTATCTTTTAAAGGGCAATGTATACGCTTCTACAACAAAACTCCTAGTGAGTTGCAAAAATTATCAGTAAATAAATTCAAACAAATTGTCAAAACCTTGCTGTGCAAAAAGGCTTACTATAAAATATCAGATTATCTAGAGGACAAAAAAGCTTGGGACGGGTTTTGCTCCAACTCGAAAAATAACAACTAACAGGCTAAAGGTTTCTTCGTCGCTTCTTTACTTTAGTCTACATACCGAAGCGACAGAAATCAAAAAATATCACTTTATTTCCGTGTCAGTGTTTAGTTTTTTATTTTGACCTTTTCTAAGTGTACATTTATTGTATTTATGGAAATAAAGAGTTTTTGATTTTGATTTTGATTTTGAACAGCGCAGTGTTTCGCCGTTTATCCATCAAGATTGCACACCGCATCGGCAGGGGTGTGTAAAATTTTAATTCTCACAATTATCTGCTACTAATTCGTTAAAATTTTGTTAGTTTGACTTGATTTTGAATGTCAAATATGGTGATACAATTATTATTTTAATACAGTATTTGATTTTTGCACCAAAAAATTTAATCTAAAATTTTGTTCCGAAAATGTACCTACGCTTCGTCTCCTATTGAAATTAGAAGTAAGTTCTATTTTGTTCTGAAAAAGGTACGTTTGTATCCAATTATAAGTATAGGTATCGGTTTATTGCTCCATAATAGGTAACTCCGTACTCAGTCAAAGTAAAATTCGTCATGCTTGTTCATCAATTCGACATACTAAAATACATAAAACAAAAAGGGCTTGGGCTTTGATTTGAATCACCTCGCAGTTACATAATAAAAGAGCTTGCTTTGAAAACATAGATATTCAATAAAAACTTATTGTTTTAGTTTCGAACAATGCCGAACTGTAGATCCGAATTCTATAGACCAATTTGAAGCATCTGATGAACAGCAAGCTATAGCTATAGTAACCTTCATCATAAAGCACACCATTTACCGGAATACTGTAAACCAAGTTGCTGCAGGAACAAAGAATGAAGTAAAAGATACGTCAAACTTATAACACCCCTCTTTTTGCGTCGGGGGTTAAAAACAACAGATCTGTGCATGAGCTGCAACATTCCGCTATGTTTTACCAAAAAATAAATTGTTTCAAGCTTTTTCACACATCTTGATCACGTCAACGATAGTTCTGGTTTATGGTTTAACCCTTCAAACCATCGATCACAAAAGAAACACAAAAGAATCACTAATTTGTGTCACCCGTATCGCATTTTATTTCGACTGCACCAGTCCAGCTAGCTTTTTTTCACCGCTTACAGGCCGTTCTGATTCGTCGGTAAGCTGTTGGTACGATATGAGCACGCTCGGTATACGGGGTACCGAAAGCTTACCGAGCGCTTAGGTTAAGAAATGAGCTTATGAAGTAAGCACATTAAGTTCCTAAAGTCATTAGTTAGTAATAATAACCTGCCTGGTAACTAGGTAGTTTATTTTTTGATACGTTGTTTAACGATTAAATTGTATTCGCTTACCAAAGTAAGTAACTAAAGTTAAGTTTTTATTTTGTATTGTTCCTAAATTGTTAACTTTAACACTCCAAAGATACAGTTTGTAACTACAGAATATTAACCAGGGATTCTTACTTATAATAGCTTTCATCCCTCAAGGATTAGGGGTGGCGCGCGCACCCCTTTTTGACTGTCAACGCTTAATTTTTATTTCGTATTTACTCTAATTCCATGAATTGAACACATTTCTTTATTGCATAACTGGTGAGAAAACCATTAAAACCAATTAATTGTATATTCCGAATCAAATGAATTATAGACTCAGTCAATCCATTGTGACCCTTATCTAAATAAAACTTTTTTAAGTTTTATTATTTTTAGATGAGAAACGTTTTTAGATAAAGATTGTTAATATTGTTATGTTCATACCTAAGCAATCGTGATAATTATCTTACACCACATTCTGCTATGCATTTCATATTTTAATAATTCGTGTTTATTTTTGAAATAAAAACTTATCAATAAACTGGGACAAAGGCTTTTAGACGATACAATGTTAATTAATAATTTAATGATATTATTACCTACTATAATATAAATAGGTATATTAATCGATGTAGTTCAAGAATATTATAAGTATAAAAGATATTTTTAATACACTTCGCGCCTCCAAATGAACACGTAAAATAAACCATCCTTCGTGGATTTATAGAGCGACAAAGAAATACCAAGATTGTGCAAAAGAAACGTTAGTTTTAACAAGAAATCTATCGAAGCTCTCCAACTGTTTATTTTTTAGGCCCAACTTTTGCTGCAGCTCAAATAAGTTTTCTGAATCGAATATTCCACCCCGCTTACATATTTTCCCAGAGGAGCAAATATCTTTCTTAGAAATTCTTGTTTGAAGATATTGATATATTTTTCGAGTTGTTTTGAAAATGTTGGAAAGTTGTAGGGTCTTACTCCGAAACAGAGTTGAATCTGAGTTCACCACAACATAACAAATCATGGCTTGATCCATCTGCTATTTTTTACGACAGGACGGCTGGATCTTTGCTAATTTCGGCAAGGCGATTTTATTGTAACAAGTGCTGCTTCTCAGTGTGACCTGAACAAAACGTTTTGAAGAATTAGGTGCCTAACTATTTCATTTTGAAGTCTGTAAGCCCTGTATCTTAACTTATTACGACAGCCATTCCCTCTGAACCATGTAAGGAATGGGGCAATGACGATAAAATTTTACGATATCATATTCCCATAAGTCTATGGGACCATATAGACGTAATTACATTTGATTTTCACAAATTATCCGTGGGTATTATTTTTTCCTTCAAATCAAATATGATTGAAGGAAATAAAATATGGGTAATATTTAATTAAAATTCACAAGCACGAAACGAAATGTTTTTAAGGTTTCGAGATCGGTTTCGAAATTTATAAGGTCTCGCTTATCTGTCCATTTTTCATCTTAATATATAATAATATATTAATTTGTAAAAATGTTAATACCTACTGTGGTAGATCACAGCTATAACCTAACTTAAAATTAAAATAATTATATATTTGGTGCGCCTGTACAGATTTTTTTTAAATTAAAATTAAAAATTTTATGATGTGATGTCGAAATTTTATAAGAGACCTACAAGATCTTATGGGGTATTAGTGAAAGGTATCAGATGGTACATTTCAATATAGTTTTTGGATTTTATAAATATTTCGAAAAAAGTTGAATAATGACCATTACCCCCTGATCGCAGAGCGATGCATCTGTAATGTATATTAGTACCTACTATTATTAGATAGGTATTCAATAGCGGAGTCTCTAAGCGGTACCTTTTGTACATTTCTATAATTATTATTGACAGACGTTCGAAACCCTCGGCGCGCGAGTTACACTCGCACTTAACGGATTTTGTTTATGTATGTATTGAAACAGAATTCAAAAACATTCCAGAACATTTAAGATCCAATTTCAAACATACAGAACAGTTTTTAATTGAGAAATAAAACTAGCATCCAGATCCTGATTCAATGCAAGAATAAAATTGTTTTGATGAAATACATATTTCAGAAAATAATCAGAGTTAAAATAAAACGTCAAGTGCGAGTCACGCACTAAGGGTTCCGTATGTTGTAAGATCTTGTGTCTTACAACATACGGTTGTAAGACCTTGTGCCAAATTTTATGATTCTAGGTCAACAGAAAGTAAGTACCCTGTAGGTTTTGCTCTATGGCGAGAATCAAAATTTTTTTTTTATTAATAAACTACAAATTTACGGTTTTCGGATTATTCCCTTTATTTGTGGTATTACTATTTATTATTTAAGTGTCCTTGTTCCTTACCAAATTTTATGATTTTAAGTCAACGGGTTATATTAAACAGGTTTTGGTCCATAGCAAGAATGTAAAGTAATTTATTTTTGTGAATAAACTGCAAATTTACTGTTTTAGGATTCTTTCCTTTACTTGTGGTATAATAAAATAAATAAATAATGCTGGACAATTCACACGGCATTATCTAGCCCCAAGCTAAGCAGAGCTTGTGTTATGGGTACTAGATAACTGATATACATAATACAATACACTACATAGATAGATATTTTTTATTATACATAGAAAACATCCAGACATAAGACTACTTACTTGCTTACTCCTTGCCAAATTTTATGTGTATGGAATATTATATAGATAATATTTAACCGAGTATTTTTACAATGACTTGCAAAAATACTTGGTTGAATAACACATAATAATGTCGGTTTTTGTAACCCACGGTTACAAAAACTTTTATTAAATAAAATAAAAATATAATATTTGAACTGCGTACAAAATGCATGGGAAAAGTTTTTTGCGTTTCCTGAATTTTCTAGTACTCAAACCTAAGTTGGACCTAAAAAACTTTTTGATCAGTAGGTACGAGCAACAAAATGGAGAGGTTTAAAAACAAAACAGGGACATTTTGAAAAGGCTCAAAATATCCCAAGCCGAGAAGAAATTTTGGAAAGAGGCTCTAGTCGACTATTTAATCATGTACAATAGTACACCTCATGCAGTCACGGGAAAAACACCAGCTGAATTGTTCTTTCGACGACAATCGTGATAAGCTGCCGATGATCCAGGATTTTGCATATCACTCCGATGACCTAGAAATGAGAGATAGAGACAAAGAAAAAAAACCTGTGAATGTGAATGATAATTTTTTTATAAAGGATGGGTTCCCTAAGACCATTTTCATGTAGCTTCAACGGTTAAGGTACCTGCCGTTACTGCCCTGTCTTAAAATTCCACCTTATATTATGCTGTTAATTTCAACTCGATACCCACCACGCATTCCTGAGAAAAGGGCGTTGACAGACAGACGAACAACAAAGTGATCCTATAAGGGTTCTTTTTTTCCTTTTGAGGTACGGCACCCTAAAAAAATACAATAATAAAGGTAGAAGTCTAGTCGTTTACTCATGAAGCAATATTGCGTTTTGGATCCAATCAACCGGAAACATCAAAAGCGAAATCTTATTTTTGTAAAGAAACTTTTTTATTACGTTGGTTTCCCTAGTTTCAAACGAGACTTTTGAATAGTTTTCAAGTAGTCTCGAATAGAACGCACTCAAAGAAAAACTCTCAAGCGGATCTCTAGGGTGTACAGAAATGTGATTGTGTTTCGAAAAAATGTTTTCTTTTCTAGAGAAAATTGTTGTTGATCAGGCTTATAGTGGGTACACACGTACGTAAAGGCACGATAAACTTGCTCGATCTCGAGCAAGTACGAACGTGTGTACCATGCAAGTCTCAAGACAAATGCTCGAAGCCAACCAAAATGTTCAAAAATTCAAACGTCCATAATTCTTGCTCGATGTTCGATTTTCTCATCACTGTATCTTGTTTTTCCAATTTAGGCGTTACCAAACGTTATTTACGTACAAGTTACTCACAAACTTCTGGTATAGAGACATATTATTCATTTGTAAATAGTTACGAAACTCTTCAGGTTCTAACTCTTTTATCAAATTAACATGACTGTGACGTTCTCTTCTTTGCAACATTTTGGTCTAACCGAACAACGACGACGCCTTCTACGCGTAGATTTTCCCTAGCAGTAAATGTGGCAGGCGATGCCCACCAAACACAACAACGAATCGTCCATTGCTCGAAGAGTTTCAACGCACGTATGAGATTTCAGAATCAAATGTAAGTCAAGGTAAAGGTATAGCTTTACTAATGCTTACTTTGACATATTATGGAGCGCTTATCGATTGAAGGGAAACTTCAAGTCGACCTACTTGACAACTGCGTTCGTGCCTTTTCAGACGTCCCGGTTGCCGGCTAGCCGGTGCCGGGTACCCGGCGTTGAATTTATGCAAATTATGATAGTACCTGTGAAAGCTATTGTATATGTCCACACACTTCGCCGCCGGTTGACACCGGCCCGGCGACCGGGACGTGTGAAAAGGCACTTAATGTCCCGGTTTCCGGTTAGCCGGTGCCGGGTACCCGGTGGCAAAGTGTATGGGCATGTCCGATAGCTTTCAGTACACTTGCAGTACATTGAGGAGCATGGAACAACACCGGTGCCGAAACCTCTACAGTCCAATTGTCCAAAGTCATTTGGGAAGTTGAATTGAATTTCAAATGGCAACCCTGAAACCTTTGACAAGCTAAATATCGTACCGCGTTTTAGTATTTTACACAGCCTTTAATAAACAGCTAATCTTTAGTTCTAGCTGACGCCTTGTCCTTGCTGACCCCTTGTCCTAGCTGACCATTTGTCCTAGCTGACCTCATGCCTTGCTGAGCGACAATCAAGCTAATTGAGCTATCAACACCCTTTATAAATAAAGCTAATGGTTTACATCCTCTTTGACTAAGCTATCTACATCATCATTACATTTTACAGCTGGATTTAAACACTGCTGGAAATAGGCCCTTTCGAAGTTTTTGCCTTCAGAAGGATCCTAATGACGTTATATGAAAAAAAGGTAATGAAGGTAAGGATAATTTGATAATTGATGTGGTACGAAATAAACCCAGCCTTCTCCATATTCAGAAAAAAGGCGCACCTGTAGCTGAACTCCAGCGCATTGGAATCGCTGCTCGTGCGTGATTGGTGGATCGCCTGCGTGCGGCTGCCGAGCCATACAGCGGACAGCGATGTCACTGTGCTTGTCACGCAACTGCCTACCCCAATAATTTCCAATGCTAGCTTATATAAATTACTAGACCACACACGTAGTTTCACCCGCGTAGTTCCCGTTCCCGTGGGAATTCCGGGATAAAATAAAGCCCATGTCACTCCCTGAAAAGTAAGCTTCCTAACGGTGACAGAATTTTTCAAATCGGTCCAGTACTTTCGGTGCCTATTCAATACAAACAAACAAACAAACAATCAAATCTTTCCTTTCTATAATATTAGTATAGACAATTAAGTATTAAGAGAACTCTAGTGTCAAGCTAAACCTCTGTAAGGATATAATTACGCTATTAATTAACGTTATATTTTATTAACTCTACATCAGAATACTGCGTGTCACACGCTACTTACAAAACTTAGACTACTCCTAGGTAGAGCACCTGTTGGATATTGAATCTAAATTCTGCTTAATTCGACTATAATTAATTTTAAATTTAATTTCATATTAATATAACATTTATTCACTTCTGTATTTCTCGTAGGTATATCTTTGTAATTAATGAGGATTATGGTTTATTTAGAGTGGTTTATATAAAATCAATTAGAATATATATTTTTCTCTTTGCTGTGACTAAATTTCTGTGATCATCACATCACATCACACTATCACACTAATATTATAAATGCGAAAGTATGGATGGATGGATGTTTGTTATCTCTTCACGCCAAAACTACTCGCATATATATTAGTGTGATTATTTAATTGTAACTTTGAAACAATAAATAAATATCTATCTATATATCCAAACAAGGGGGTTTTGCTTTCAGCACCCAGCTAGGCACACGGATTGGTGGTCGTAGTGTGGTCGTAGTAGAAGTGTTAAAAACACACAAATGAAAGCTGCTTCCCTTCTTCTAATGGTATCAGGTTCAGCTGTAGGTTCCCTTTAGCAGGCGGCCTTAGTAAATGTCCACTGTGATTGAATAGAACGCCGTACATTTAATTGTGCCTATGTACAAATATCCACTCACTGTAAGATACTCCAGATTGTTATCTTCTTATATATAAAAATGAAACCCGTTTCGCGTTGTCACGGCATCACGCGTGAACGGCTGGACCGATTTCGCTAATTCTTTCTTTGTTGTGTTTGATATTGTCAGGAGAAGGTTCTTATGAAAGAAAAAATTAAGAAAGTTGGAAACAAAAATTTCAACGCGGGCGTAGCCGCGGGGCGCAGCTAGTTATATATATAATTCTTCTGTGAGTGTGTATGTCACTGAACTTCTCTCAAACGACTGGACCGATTTGGATGAAATTTTTTGTGTGTGTTCAAGGGGATCTGGGAATGGTTTAGATTCACAATTTTGTCCGCTGGACAATGATTTTTTTAATTAACGCGTGCGAAGCCTCTACGAAGAATCTAGTATTTTATAAGTATTGATCGTTATAATACCGCTATCACTTTAACCTCTTGGTGACCAGCTATCCGAGAGGAGTGAATTGTGAATTGAAAAACAGTGCTGCTTGCGTAATAAAATGCTAAATTTACTCATTTTGTCTTAATTTATTTAAATAGGTGTAAGTCTTATTTTATTTAATGTATTTTTTTGTAAATTAAGGCATTATATGATTTTCTATTCTATTCTATTCTATTCTCATAATCGCACCTTACGACGTGCACGGGCTGAGTTAAAGGAATCGTTTCTTACTTAGCGTAAGGCTTTTATATTGAAATTATTTACTGTTTGTTCTTGTTCAATTGATACTTCCTACCTACTCAGCTTGTGGATGTCGTAAGAGTCGACTAAGGGAACCTATCAGAGGATATCAGCTGCCTCTTCCAGTTTATTTTTAAACCCCGACGCAAAAAGAGAGGGGTGTTATAAGTTTACGTCAAACTTATAACACCCCTCTCTTCTTCGTCTGTTTGTGTATCTGTGTATCTGTTAGCTCCCAAACGGATGAACCAATTTTCGTTTAGATTTTTTTGTGTCATAGATAATTTTATCCCGAGTGTTCTTAGCCATGTTTCATGAAAATCTGATCAGCCAATAAACGTCGGCGGGTTTTTAAATTTTTTAATTTTTTCTTGTTAATACCCCTACGCGAACACCAATGCATCTGTCAAGCGTGGTGATTATGGTATAACCCCCTTTTTGGGGTGGTTCAGCAACGAAGAAGAACGTTGAACATGGACCTCTTCTGATAGCGCAGTACACTTGGCACTGATCAAAAGAAATTGCCATTATTAATTTATACGAAAAGCATGATTGATTTTAGTTGTTCTCGTTTTTCTGATTTCTGTTTTAATAATTTAATGAATTTAGATCTGTTTATTATCTAAGCTACTTGTACTGTTATATCAGAATACTAGTCTGTCAAGAAAGTACCAGGAAAAGATCAATAAAACACAAAAATTTATTTTATCACCTTCAAAGTATGCTCCTTCAGAAACGATACACTTACGCCAACGAATAATCCAATCAACAAAACATTTTTTAAACGCTGTTTCCGGAATTGATTTTAGTTCTCGTCGCGAATTTTCCTTTAAGTCTTCTACCGATTGAAAATGGGTGCTACGTAGTGGTACCTAATTTGAGTTTAGGAAAAAGAAAGAAGTCGGCTGGAGCCATATCTGGTGAATATGGTGGTTGCTTGATTAAACGTAGGTATTTCATTCATTCAGAAGACCTAAGTGTGCTGATGATTAGGACTGTTTGTACTTAGAATCCGTACTAATATTATAAATTCGAAAGTAACTCTGTCTGTCCGTCTGTCTGTTAACTTTTCACATCTAAGCGTCTCAACGGATCTTACTGAAATTTGACTGGGAGGTTGAAAAGCGCGCGAAAAGCCGCAGGCAGAAAATAGTAGGTACATAAATATATACATAAATCGTTTATTACAGGCCATGCTAGCTTCTATAAATATGTAAGATATCTGTTGCTTTCAAATGGTAGAGTGGTTTTATTTTAGCTGCTGTTCAATTATACTAAGCCAACTATATTGCAGCTATCATCACTTAATTCTGCAGTCCTGTCTCCTGAGACAGAAGGCACCTGTGCTTTTTGGTAAGACGCTCGTATATTTTGTTACTAAATATTGCATTTCTGTCTGTCTACTAGAATAAATAAGGGAAAATTATATGCGCCTAATCACACCGTTGATCAAATTCTACCATCTCTTTCAATATTAGTTCTTGCACCTCAGAGTGGTCTTAGAATAAGTTTAGTATTATTTACGAAATCTATAAAAGTTTACGTTTCCTTCCACACATTTAGCTAATGGCATCGCCTCTATTGGAAGCAGATGAACTAGTTTTCATAGTATAACGGCGATCCAATAATTTCATGCCATACTTGATACTTGCGAACTCGATTATAGTTTTCGAATAATTTTGAGTGATTGGATTTTGGAACGAGACGAGAGCCAACTTTTACAAGTCCGCGGTAGTAAACTATCACGTTTTCGAAAACTTTAACAGCTTTGGTATTTCCTAACTCATACTAGGGGACATAATACTAGCTCGAGCAGAACTAGACTCACGAGCAAGAATGCCAAGAGAGCGGCGCGTGAGGAAAGTTTGCCTTTTCCTCATTTTTATTTTTAATGATAAGCTGCCAGTATTTTAAAGTTCCTAAGTTATTAGCTATGCCATTCACAGGGATGTGTGGTAAGTACTTACCATCGAGCACATACCCAATAGAGAGGAAATGTCATTAATTTTGTTTATACAACAATTCCGCCAAATCACTGTGGCGACCTGTGTGCTCCGATTGGCCGACTCAAAGTCAAGCATCACACTCCAGTTGGGCAAGCATATATTTTTATCGATATCGATACGATCAACAGACTGGACTGATTAGTAATCAGTGATTACTCGATGAAAAAAAATTGGTTGTCTGTGAAGTCGGTTTACTGACGATAGTTGAACGTGACAACGCAGACGCATCGCTCACTCAAGTAGGAGAGAGACGGATGTCGAGCGCTCTCGCTTGCTCTTCAAGCCTTACATGGAACGCCTCAGAGCGAGGTAACGCCGCATGACGTCATGTTTTTTCGTGCGTGCAGCCGGCTCTATCGAATTATAAGACGTTGTCACGTCAAAAGTTGACTCGAAAGCCGACCGTAGCTTCAATGAAAAAGCTCTAAAGAATAGCGAACCATTACAGTCCAGACAGGGAAGTTCGCATACAGGTATGGTGTCCCTGTCACACATGTAGCATTTTTGCACGCAAAATTATTTTGAAGTTCATCTGACGTATTAATTGACTCTTGATGCGAGATGCGTTACCTGCATCCTTGCTTTTTCGCTAGGGCGGGCGAGTGTATGGATCGATGGGCTCGCCGGCCATGTATAGGAGGAAGAGGGGACGCCAGTCGGACCGCGGATGTTTAAATGTTCCCGTGGTTCGGCGAAAATGGCGAGAGAGGGACACCGGAGAGGTTTTAGTGGGTATTACGTCCTTTTCAGGGCGTCGAGTCCCACATAATTCTGGTCCCCCCCAGACCAGTTTATTCGTGAACGAATTTCCTCGACGAGACAAAAAAAAAAAAAGGACCGTTATTTGACGCAAGTGCGCATTCTAGTTGTAGGTACTACACGTACTACATACAAGTTCTTTGGTCATTCATTAGTAATACTAATAACTTCAACTTCTTATTCCATGGCTTGCTGTGTCTGTGGAGTAATACTACAATAGAGCTGCAATTTGAGACGGATTGGACACAATCCGTTCGTTAGTTTAACAGCTGCCATTGTCTGGCCCGCATAATTATTAATCAGTCCGAACAAATACCCAATCATGAAAATAATATCTAGTTAACGCATTATTCTGCAGTTTTGGTAGGTAATCGCATAGCTTTCACAATTGATTCAAATAATTGGTCCGAGTCTCTTTAACGAAACATAATTCGGACTAATTAATGTCATCGTCACCCGCAGACAGATTTATCCCCTACGAGCGTAAATTCAGACAGACGGCGACTAACCAGCAGTTACTTTAACTTAGACATAGGTACTTAGGTTTACATTAATTTTACTTAGGTACACAGGTTGTTGCTGCTTTCTTCATGTCACTGTCGTTTGAGATAATTTTTAGAACCTGGATGTCCAGAATCACCCCTTTCGGCTTAATACACCCCTTCCTTGGCATCATGTATTTATACTATGGGTTAAAATCTGTAATAAATTGCATCCCTGAAGGTACTATGGTATATTGGTCTGAACAGTCATGACTCAATATAGTTTTGCACTCACGACCGCACAATTTCACGTCCTGAAGGTGCGTCTGGATTGAGTAACATGTTAACTACGTCAAACTACGAAAGATTTATGGTAAAATAAGTAACATTTTATATATCAAATCATCAATACTCAAAATCAAAATAAAAAACTCTTTATTTCCACAAATACAATAAATGTACACTTAGAAACGGTCAAAATATTAAACTAAACACTGACACGGAAATAAAGTGATATATTTTATTTCTGTCGCTTCGATATGTAGACTAAAGTAAAGAAGCGACGAAGAAACCTTTAGCCTGTTATTTGTTATTTTTCGAGTTGGAGCAAAACCCGTCCCAAGCTTTTTTATCCTCTAGAATCTAGGTAATCTGATATTTTATAGTAAGCCTTCTTGCACAGCAAGGTTTTGACAATTTACTACTACTAGTATTTAGTATTAGTATTATAGTATTAGTACTTATTATATACTAGTATTTTAAGTATAGTACAATGTTCTTAAAGCTTTATATACATTATGTAAGTCTAAGGTTTTTGTTATTATAGTGCGTAAGCCTCGCACTTTGGCTAATTTCTAATTTCTAAGAAATCAAATTATATCGCCAAAATTTTCGACTTCGACGGGACTTGAACCCGCATCCTTCCCTCAGTACGGGAATGTACTGACCAACTACAACACGAGGTCAAGTGACGTAGGAGCCAAAAATCTTTGCGACTTTCTACGGACTCAAGCGCCGTTGCTCCACCTACAGAAGAAACATTGAAGTTTATCCAATCCTGTTCAATGACTAAAGTTTTATTTATTATTAAGTAAATTATTAGTAAGTAAGTGCTATTATAATATTAATGACATTTTAGTTGACAATCAGAAACTTTGACCATATTATATATGAACAATTTACGTAATATAAATATAAGCTTAAAAATTTGCATGCCTAATTTTAAGGTAGAACATAATTGAAACATTTAATATATTTAAGACCTAGAACTATAATATATCTGTGACTATAACCTACATTATGTTGAAGCAAATAATTTTTTCTATATCTTTATCTTTATGAAATCAAATAATATCGCAAAAATTTTGCAAAAATTATGGAAGTCCTTTAATAGTGCAAACCTACTAACATACCGAGGTAGAGAACCTTCACGTCTACATCACAAGTTTTGAACTAAGTTAGAGCGAGGTGTCGAAACTAAAAAGTGAAATGTGAAAAATAGTACACATTACTTTGTTTTGTTTTTTGTTTGAGGAATAAATAAAAAATTACTGATTATCTTAATAAGTCGTCTACACTACACTGATAAAACATGTTAAATAACTGTGTTTTATAACATGTTTTATTGCATAATTTAGACGCAATTTTCTTTCAAAATCAAAAAAGTTCCTGATTCGTTTTCGTGCAAAACCTACCTACTCTGATTACACCAACATAAGATAGCATTCACATTGAATTGAATCAAATAATTCCGTATTCGTTTTTATAAATACGGGCCCTGGTTGTGTGCGTTGATTGTCAGCCGGGGGACACGACGATTTTATATTGGTAATTTATTGATATGAATATGTATTCAGATCACGCTCGATCAATGTTTAGGCATGCTACGTCAACGGATTGAAGTACATAGATACACATACAAATTGTACAGCATTGTAAACATTGGGTTTTCCATATTTTTCTTGATTTCGGTGCTTATTAATTTAGCTGTTGAAAGGTTATATTTACTCGTACATTTTTATACCCATCTATCAGGATAGGTTTTTAGAATTTGTATTTTATAAATCCATAGGTCATTACATCAGTGAATATTATTTGTTCTTTTTTTTGCCTTTTCTATCAGTTCCTGTCTTGTGTGTAAGTATAATTTATAAGTTTTGTTAATTGTTAGTTACTTTTAGTTTACTTCATTGTACCTAGTTGTTAACAGGAAAGCACTGTTCTTCCCTTCGTCCTCCGGAAGCAAAAGTCTTTTAGCTTCTACATGCGAGGACACATAAATGGTTTTAATTTATTATGTATTTATTTATAAAGTGTGTAAAGCTGTTTGTTCTTCGAATAAAACAAAATAAATAAAATAAAGCTGGAGGTCTCGCGATTTTTCCCTTTGGAAATATGTGTCGGTGGACCTGGCAAATGACGTCACGTGAATAGAGTAGGTAGAGTTCTAAAAATATTGTTTGCTTATTTATGAATTGCAAAATTAGCGACTTCAAACCGACCGATAATATGCAGATATATAGGCACTAATATATACTATATAGGCACTAACCCGACCCAAATCAGCGCCACCAGGTATTTTATTTTATTATTATGTTAAACGTATAGTATTATAATATCTGTGTTTAAACGAAGGAATTTTCAAAAATCGATTTTGCCTTTTGTGATAATCATCATAAGCTTATTTTTAATGCCTCTGTAAACGTTTTATTTTGTATAGTGTAGGCAAAGTTGCGAAGTTGCTCTTTTTGGCCAAGATGGCAAGCAATATGATAAAAATATGTATTGTAAAGGCTGGCGACCGCAATTTCGAAATCGAAAGGGAATAATGGAAGACCATCAGCTGCTCGACAACATTGTAGCGGTCGCAGGGAGTCGATGTATGGAGGCGACTCGGGAAGGCTATTTCATCATCATCATCATATTAGTCCACTGCTGGACATAGGCCTCCCCTAATGAGAAGGCTATTAACGCTAACGGAAACGGGACGGCTAACGGCTAACGTGGCTAACGGCTAACGCGGCTGACGGGAAGGCTATTTGTGGCTACAGAACAGCGTTGCCAGACATCCCGATTTTGGCGGGACGTCCCGATTTTGTAATCAAAATGAAATGTCCCGCGCGGGACAGGCTCAGTCCCGTTTTTCGGGGATAACTCGATAACTGTTTTTTTCATTTGTAGGGTTCCGTACCTAAAGAGGAAAAAAGGAACCCTTATAGGATCACTTTGTTGTGCATCTGTCTGTGTCTGTCCGTCTTTTATCAGGAACGCGTGGACGTATCGAGTTGAAATTAATGTCAAATACTTGAGTATTTGACATACAGGTTACGGACTTGAGTCCGTAACCTCTTGAAGCCGTGATGTGATATAAATTAAACTTCTAAGTCAACGCACTCAAAAGTTACAGCCGTTTAAGTCCGAATATTTTGAAAATTCCAAGGGAATCACATGCACACAAAACCTATAGAGTACTTCCCGTAGACCTAGAATCATGATATTTGGCAAGAAACAAGGTCTTATAATTAAACGGAACCCTTTGTGGGCGAGTCCGCCTCGCACTTAACGTTTTATTTTTATTCAGAAGACGAATAAGACTCGTCTATTTAACGATATGGTAAATCTGATTTAATATGTTATATTTTTTATTAAAATTTATTTTCTATGGCTATTTTTGCTTTAAATTATTAGTAATAATTATTTATTTCAGACACATTATTAATCCAATAATCGAAAAAATAATCCAGTTTTTTTTACTCAATAAGTGCCAAAATCCCGACTTGGCAAAAAAAATATCTGGCAACGCTGCTACGGAACCACAAACAGCGGTCCTGAGGCATCTCTATACGAATATGGAAGGCCTATGCCCAGCAGATGATGATGAAATTGCATACTAAGAAGAAAAAAAAAACCAAAGTCGATGAAAAAAAGGTACTTTTGCGGTACAGCGCTAATGAGCAAACGGCCGCCGAAGACGCTCATTCCGTTTTAATATCCACAAGAATCTTGAACACCTACCAAGCCTTGCACTCAAGTTAAATTGAACCTTACTAAACCTAAAGACTTGATGCTCTATCGTTTTCTTTACCGAGAGTTGCCTATTCGTGTTGATAATTTTGTTTATTTAAGCATTAAAGTAACAAAAGCATTTCAATAAATTTTAGTTCATATTGATGTGACGTTGTAGATAGTGTAGTCATGTCACTAAATTCTACATAAATAATGAGCAGCTTAGCTATACATATACTACCTAATTTAGGATAACTTTTTTAAGCTCGCAGCAATACAATTGCCTGTAGAGATGGTCCCTTAGGCCACGGTCGCATTGCAGAATGGTAGGCGGCTAGGTTGGGTGAAAATGGTGTTGCTTCGATGGTAATTGATAGCTAGACGCGTGGCTTAGAGATCAATATCTGCAAACAGACGTCGGAAATCTACATCTAGGCTACTAGCTAATCAAGGTGCTTACGGTGTGACCTGTCCCTTAAATTTTATACATTTATTTTCTTATTTACATTCAGTCAAGAAAGTATCGGGAATGGATGATTTGTTTATGGTTCCAAATTCAAGTTCTTGTTTTTTTTTGTTGTTGTTAGATTGGCACAACTGTTTTCCGTTTTGGCGCGGGTGGCGCGGAGTTAGAGTTGCCTCTGTTATTTATATTAAATACCCAACATTCATGAAACGCATTGTTACTGGTGACGAGAGGTGGGTGTATGAGTTTGGCATGTAAACTAGTCAACAAGCTTCTAGTCAACACTTCGTGGCACCCGTTTTCAATTGCTAGAAGACTTAAAGAAGAATTCGCGGCGAGAACTGAACTCAATTCCGGAAACAGCGTTTAAAAAATGTTTTGATGATTGGATTATTCGTTGGCGTAAGTGTATCGTTTCTGAAGGAGCATACTTTGAAGGTGATAAAATAAATTTGGATGAATAACAAGCATTTTGTGTATTATTGATCTTTTCTCGGTACTTTCTTGACAAAGTAGTATACTAATATTATAAAATCGAAAGTATCTCTGTCTTTACACGCCTAAACGAATGTACATCTCACTACAACTGGGTGTGTGTGGGTGTGTTGACACACATAATTACATATATGAATTATTGTGATGATAATTCGGCTTATGTCCACTACCACTACTCGACCGGATCTAAAATATTGGAAGAAAAGGGTTAGTATTTCTAAGTCGGTGCAGTTGCCTAGTAGCCTGGCTATCTTAATGAAATTTGACGGTATTTCGGGGGCCAGCATATCATACTTGAAAAGCGCGTGCGAAGCCGTGGGCAAATGCTAATCTATCATACAAGCTACCATCCTTCATTGCGGCCGTGGCTTTACCGTTTCATATCTAATCAAATCAAAAAGTCTTTATTTCCATAAATACAATAAATGTACACCTAGGAATATACACTTAGCATAAACATCAAAAGTAACCTGAAATTTAAACATGTGAGGCAGAGACTTCCACGTCTAAGTGGGCCACATCTGTGTTCCCAAAAGTCTATATTATAAAAGGGTTATAAAGGGTGGTCCTGTTCGATTTCGCTCTCTAAAAAAGTTCCTACGTTGTTGTAGAAAGTTAACAGGTGAAAGTTTTACATTGGGTTAGCAAAACAAAAAGGGCGAAGAATAAGAGTTTCATGTGGTATGGCGGTATGGCGGAAGTTTCTATGGAATGGAAGACTTCGGAATTTATTTTATTTGATCATGTAGGTAGTATACCTACATGATCAAATATACCACACACTTATTTATATTAAAACTCTATTATTTTGTTCATTATTTTACGTTATCACATTCATGTGAAACGTGTGAATTTTAGAGCTGTAAACGTGCTAATTCAACGAGCTTTGTGTGTATTTAGAATTTAATTAACGCCATATTTGAATGAGACAGTAATTCATCAATAATGATAATTTGAATGACAAAGCTCAGTTTTGGTTTTTCCGAGTTATGCCTGTATACCTCCAAATTAAATGCATTTACGTAGGTCCCTGCTTAAGTGCGTAAACCAAGTCAGAATAATTTATTTCCAGACCGCTCACTTGCCTTTCAACTTCAAAACAAGGAAATACCCAACTCACCGGTACCGACTTGTTTTATTTTTATAAAAATGTGTAATAAAATATTCCATTGGACTCGTTTGCACCGATCTGTAACAATCCACCAAAAATTATCCGACCAACTACAGATATTTTCAGATCATACAAGCATTTTGCATACATATCCGAGGATGTAGCACTAATAGAATAAACTTGGAAAGACGAAAATATGAATACTTAGCAAGTTTCTCATGTGAGTAACATGTTTGTTGTGAATGAGAAATAATCTTTAAAAATGAGAGACAAAATCTTTGTACTGATTTGAACCGGGAACCTTCTGCTTTTCTGGCAAATGCCGGTATATAACCGGGCAAGTATTATAGCACAACCTGTCAATTATCAGGGAAACAAAAACGGTTTTATTTCACACTAGACGATCGACTTGTGGTTTCACCCGCGTAGTTCCCGTTCCTGTGGGAATTCCGGGATAAAATATAGCCAATGTCATCCCTAAAAAGTAAGCTTCCTAACGGAGAAAGAATTTTCCAAATAGGTCCAGTAGTTTCGAAGCCTATTCAATACAAACAAACAAACAATCAAATCTTTCATCTTCATGCCCACATTATTCCTGATGAACATAGGCTACTTTTTACCGCGGGAAAATGCTTCATTCCTACGGGAAAACGGGTAATAGGACAAAGGGTAGTAAAAATGCAGCTAGTATTTTATAAATTGATTTATGACAGGGCCACATTAACCACACGCACAATGGCTAAATTAAATTACCACCTCGTGTACCTCAATTCAATTCATACTCTCTAGGGAGTTGAATCTATGTTAATTATTGGGTGAACTGTATCGAAATCGGTTGTCAGTTTATTAGGTTTGAAATTAAATCAGGTAGTTAATGATTTACAATATATTGGGGCTGTTAACAATTTAACAAAATCTATTCGGTAATTAAATAAAGGTAATTTTGTAATCACATCACCGTAGTATAAGTGTATCTAAGTAAGTATATTTATGAGTCATTCTGTGGGAAAGCGAGCTTTCGTTAATAATTTTGAGAAGATGTATTGAAGTCCCTTTGTTGACTTTCTTATTTTATCTTTATTAAAATCTGCGCGAAATAAGGATGGGGTAGAACCATTGCGAACTAAAAAAAGCGGACGGAAATATACTTTGATGAGGTTCCATCCCACGTTGGTAATGCGCGGATTGTATGACAAAATAATGTGTATGTACTTACCTACATCTGAAACATAAACCGTTACGGCTTTACTACCCAGCCTCAACGGCGCGACCTAGAGGGGTGCGTTGCCGCTGCGACAGGCAACACAAAGTGTGAATAAAGTGTATAAGGTATTCGTTAGAGCACTAGGGTGAAACCCGAATTGACGCCCAGGAAGCACGTGCTCCACATAAGAAAAAACAATTAAATAAAAAAAATTGTATGTAGAACTTAATTGCCGACTTTTTTACAAGTAGCTAAAACACACTAGGGTCGCAAAACCATAGAAGTAAGTAAACAGATTCAAAGTCCCTTGTAGGTATGTTTGTAGTCGTTATTATTCGATTAAGTAAAGGCCCAAAACATATGTATTGCAGCTAAATGATGTTGCAAATGCTCCCAAGCATGTAAAATGGTGCAAATGTGCCAATCAAACCGGTGTGACGATGCCGGCCGGTGAGTCGAGAGAATGGCAAGGCCTGGCCTATGAGCGTGAGGTTGGTAGTTTAGTACAGAGCCTTCATCTGCGCGCGCGGCTAACAGGAGCGTCAATAAAAACAGCGTCAGTTGCAAGTGGTTGGTGAAGAGTTTGTTTGAAGAAGGTAAGCTAACTTTTATTTAAAGACACTGCATGTGATTGCAAAGAGAATAGTTACATAACATTAAATAAATACTGATCGTAATTATCAAACAAAACAAAGATACACACATTTTAATCAGTGTTTTGTTTTTGTTTGACGGAATTTAGAAAAGATCAATAAAGCTGGGTTTATGAATTAAATTAATTCAAAAATTTCCTGTAGTAAATCTATACTAATATTATAAAGAGGAAAGGTTTGATTTTTTGTTTGTTTGTTTTGTATGAATTGAATAGGCTCCGAAACTACTGGACCGATTTGAAAAATTCTTTCACCGTTAGGAAGCTTACTTTTCAGGGAGTGACATAGGCTATATTTTATCCCGGAATTCCCACGGGAACGGGAACTACGCGGGTGAAACCGCGAGGCGATCGTCTAGTAGGAAATATTCAAGAAAGTATTTGATTGCTGCCACAAACCATGTTCCTTTGAGCTAAATTGTAATAATTTCAGTTTACGTTGCTGTTAAATAAATGCGGATAAATCCCAATAGTGGAAAAATGGGCAGGTAGCCAAAATGTGGGCTACTTTAGCTAATGTGGAAGTAATTTAAAAAGTAGTTTTTGAAATAAAGAATTATCCATCCGTCTATCATTGCCCCAATGTTAGCTAGGAGTACCAGGTATCTAAAATAGCTGTAAATACTTTTAAGAAAACAAAATTATAGATACTTTCAGACAAAACTAAATATGATAATTAAGTAACCTTAAGGTTTTGTAGGTAACAGCCTCTTAACTAATTATCTATCGGAGGAGGCTGGAAATCTGTAGGTTTAGGTAAGCTGTATCAGCAGGCAATTAAAAAACTGCTTTATTGTTTTGTGCAATGTTGTACCTACTGAGTTTAATTGGTTTCTCTTATTGTTTTTTTGATGTGTCTTTTTTATTATTATTTGTGTACTTTTCAAGAGTGGCATGTTCACATAATTGAAATAAACCCAAATAAATTATTTAAAAAAAAGGTTCTGGAGTCGCGACTGCAATGCGCGTTGCGTTTAGGAGAGTTGGAGACTATCCACCCCATGGACCGACGACATAGTAGCGGCCACAAGCATTCGATGGACAGAGGCGGCGTCGTATGGAGAGGCCTTTGTCCAGCAGTGGACGTTTATGGGGTATTATGATGATGATAAATTATATTATTAAACAGGTACCCATTGCAAGTTTTCCTGTGTTTATTCTTTACGTCTTTTTGCACAGTTTCGTGTTCAATTAACCTCTTACACTTTGCATAATTGTATTCAACAATAGACGTTTCGATCATGTTGTAGGTACCTAAAACCGGTTTTTTTTCCTGATTGACGTTATTCAGGAACAATATAATATTATTTGCTTAAATCCTTTTTTTCCGTCGTATTCTAATTATTTTTCTAAATCATATCCAAAACCGTTATACTCTACAAAATAGAACAGTAAAAATCACAATACAAAATAATATAGCAAAATATATCTATAATAAAAGTAACCGAACGCCATCTGCCAGTGAAAAATCCCTTAAAATCGATAAAACCGCTTGGGAGAGTAGATCAAAGACACAAACACATAGACAAAAGTGTTCAAAGCGAAGTTTTTAATTGAAAGTTATAATAAAACCCAACTCGACTTAGCCGTTTTGATACTTCATTCGAGGTAATAATGAGTCCACCAAATCACTCGAGATACTTATGCTGTGTGAATTGTCCAGCATTATTTTTTTTTTTTATTTATTTATATAACACACGCCTCGCAGATAAAGTAGCTATAATTTTGACATTAAAAACAGACACTTCAATTTAATTTATTCGCAAAGATGTAGAGATAGGCAAATTGGTAAAAAAAATCTATCTCTACACTCTGCTCGCGGTTTCGATTCCGCGGGACAATTGTTTTTTTTTTTTTCATTTTACCGTGGACAAAATTCGGCTAGGAGGACATCACCCATACCACAAGTTATGCTTGCTTTGAGGCTAGATGACGATGAGCGAAAAGGAAATGTCAAGCAAAAAAGTTATTTGCTTGATATTTCCCTCTTTTTCGTAAGCATTGGTCTAATAAAGCTGAGTACTTAAAACTTGCTTTCCAACATCGGTTAAGAGTAAAAAAAAACGAAAACCATCACTGACAGGTTCTTTGCTGGATCTGCTTTTTTGCAATTAGTTATTGTTATTTATATCAACAATAAAATTTTATATAACTTATTCATAATAACAGTGTTTTTGTTAATCTTGCGTTATTGTTGTTTATTACTGAGATTAATACGTGTGGGTAATTACTTCCCGTAATTACTTACACGTACAATGAAATGACATTTTGTTAATTACACACTACATTAAAGCATATTCTAATATTTATTTATTTATTGACAGAATAACATTATTACAGGTTTTTTTATTAAGCCCTAAGGCGATGTTATATCTAGGTATATACAACTAATACGCATACTAATAAAAGTATTAATATCTACTAAATATTAATCTAAACATTTTGTTTCAATAACAATCTGTGCCATATATTTCTAGAAAAACATAAATAATCTATGACGACGATTGTGACGTAGTTTTAGCCTATCTTTAAGCTGTTTAATCCGCCTTAATTATACGAACGGAAATAACTCGATCGGTCTGTATCTTTTTACGACTGATCGAATCTTCAAGAGATTTGGCAAAAATATTGTATCGAGGGGAGCACACAAACTCCTTCATAACCGTCTTCAAAACAGGAGGATGTTCTATGTTCGACTGTATGTTTATCTATTATTTATGTTTGCCGATTACTCCGTCAATAAAAACCGATTTTGATGTTTATTTTACTAATGTGTAGAGAATAATCCCCAAATGGTTTCATAAAAAATTCACCCCTGAGAGTCCGGCAAACTTAAAAAAACAGTGTTTATAGTAAGGAATTTGAAGTCGGTATTTAGTTTTTTAAACAATCAAAGTATATAATCAAAGATAAAATAAACAAAAGCAAAGATAAAAATAAGAATAAGAATATTTATTTCCAAAAATTTACAAGATAGCCTTAGGTAACTATGTGCTGTTAATATTAGCTAGCTAAACGTACACCATATTAGAAAATCTTATGTTATCTTAGTTCCTATGTACTTAAGTAAAGATATAATAAAAAAAGCTTGGTGTGGTACCAATGGTTAAGCAGAGCCGCGGGAAAAAGATAGTTCTATATAAATTATTGTCATTTACGTTATAATTACACACAAACAGAGTAACGTAACCCGTGAACAAAACAATAGAACCCAAATTTGTATTCAAGCATAGCGATTACAAACAAAGGATATAAACTCTATAATACACACGTTCTGTCTTATCTATACCTGTCAGGCTTGACAAAGGCTGTGCCGCCAGTGCTACAATGAAGAGGTATTTTGACATCATCTGTATAAGAACTTTACCCTGAATAGCACTAAACAACTCCTGGTTGTATTATTGCGTAAAGCCCGGTTTCCACCGCGAGCGGAGCGGACTCATTACAGACTCCATTTAACTTGCAAGAGTTAACTGCTTACTAGTATTTCCACCACAAAAAGTCGAACGGAAAGGACTGAGCGAGCTGAAAAAGTTGAAATGAACTCGCTCAGCTCGGTTGCAGTGGAAATTAACAGACTCTTTGTTGGTGGAAATGTAAACCTATTTAATTTAAAAGGAGTCCGTCCTGCCTAACCATTTTCCGCTCATTACCCTTTCGCAGTGAAAAATACTTTTTGTGAAAGTTTCATATAACTTACGGTAGCAATTCCCACGAAAAAGAACAAAGAAAATATTCCATGTTGGTCAAAAACTTCCTTTGCGAACCCAGAAAGGCTCTACGTGTTTTCAATCTTTCAAATTTCTTGATAAATAGCCGCGTGCAGGAGAAAGAAACTCCTATTATTATTAATATTTTTATTATTATTAATTTGTTAGCAAGTAGAAAATAACTGTAACTTACTAAATGCATATCACTACAAAATACTGTATCTTAGTTACAAATAAAGATATTCTTATTCTTATTATTTGTGACGTCTTATCGGCGTACCGTACGTCCAGCAGTGGTTGTTCGTTTGTGGGTTGATGATAATGTTGAGCTTTAAACTGATGAAGTCCACTCTGCCATAGCTTTGATATGAATCATTGGCAACCTGCGTCAATGCATACCTAATTGATTCATGGAAATGGGTACTGGCGTATGTACAGTCTCCTGCTCTGATAAATAAGCTATACAATGCCCCTTTACAGCAGCTCTAGTAATTAATTTTTAAAATTATTCTGTTTAGTTTGATTATTGACAATGCCCATTTACAGCAGATACCTATAGATATTAATTTCTTTGTTTTGTGATACCTACTTACTATAATTATTTGATTTGTATTTTTAGTTATCTATTGACTTAACCAAGAGTGCCTTGTGCTCCTACGGCGAATAAATTTATGAGTATGAGTATGAGTATTCCACGAATGCTCTGTCGATCGCGAGGTTATAGTATGTCAAATTAATTGCCTTTATAAGCATAAACTAAGTATAAGAGAAGAAACGAGTACATGAGAGGAAAGTGAAAATTAGGAGTAACAGGTTAGCGTGGAATGGGCATGTTATGCGGAGGGAAGAATGTCATGTGAGAAGAAGAGTGTTTGGTTTGATTATGGGGGGATATAAGGGGAGAGGAAGACCGGAGAAAAGATGGATGGATTGTGTGCAAGAGGACATGGCTAAGAAAGTTAGGTACAAAGATGACGGCTGATAGAGAGTAGAAGAAAAGCACATATTGTGCCGACCCCACCCAGCGAGGGACCGGAAGATGATGATGATGACTTAAGTTAGTGTATGCTTATTAGCAGCTGACTGTACTAAGTTTGCAGCAATGCCTCTCTTAATTGAAACTGGTCCGACTGGCCAGAGCAAAAAGTTATTATCGAACTGGTTTACACATTTGATAAATGTGTTATTTTGGATCAATGATCTCTAAGGATGAACTTGTTTAGATGTTTTCTTATAAGCATTATAAGCGGTCGTTCACTTTCAAAGCACCTAATGATGCTGGTATCATTTGATATAGAAGACAGCCTCTTATAGCTAAGATGCCAGTAGGTAAACACTTCTCATCTCATCGGTACACTTATCTCCACGGCTGAACATGAGCCACCTTATCAACGGGGGGCATATCATAATCACCACAGTGTCGAACCAAAAAATTCTGCTCTACTTTTATAATAAGCACGGCCAAAGAGTGAATGAGCTTCCTGCGTCTGTTTTCCCGTTAGAGAACAATCTTGGAGTCTTCAAGTCCAGGGTAAATAAGTTCCTTCTGGGAAAGCATGCTCCATCTTAGGCCACATCTTCACTTACATTAAGTGAGTTGGTGGCCAAAAGCTTGACCTATTATCAATAAAAAAAAAACACGCTTCCCAGGGGGATTGGTGACCGTGGAGAGGTTGTAATAATACAGAAAGACGCTGCTGCCCTTCCTCTGGTAGGTTTCCGTATTCGGAAAGGACGGACTAACATAGATTCGTACATTCATTTTGAAACTACGATCAATGGTAAAATCAAAAGCCTAATAATGTTATAAAGCCGAAAGTTTGTGAAATCTGAATTTTTGTTGCCGAGGATTTCCCAAACTACAGAACAAATCAATAATGAAGGTGTAAGTTTAAACTAAAGCTTAGATAATTTAGGCTAAGCTTAGATAATTTAGGCTACATTTTATACTAAAAATACGTGCGCGAAGCCGCGGGCAGCAATAAAGCATTATACTCCCCCGTGGCAGGCGTCCAAAATTTGGACGATTTTCGGCGTGTCTTTTGTTTCGTCGAAATGAGGGTACGGAGGGTCAACCACGGAGCCAAGTCAGTGGTTGCAAGGTGCCATTACACATTCAAGTCGACGTCTAGCCCATAAAATATCCTAGTTTAAAAGAAATTTAAAAAAAATCGCAAATTCAAAATTAATTACTGACGCGTGCGTCATAGTTTTTCTTTGTAAAACTAATTGCGAAAAAAGTTTGTTTGGCGACGTGTTCTTTTTTTTTCGAATATAACGATAGGCTATCTTTAAAATAAACCTCAAACTGGACATCAAAACTGTAAAAATTTATTTTATAATAAATAATAGTTTAAAAAAACTAAAAAACACGCTTTTTATAGAAAACCGAACTAAAAAATAGAAAATAAATTTTAATGAATTTAAATTATGAAAATAGTGTTAAAAATTTCAATGAATATAAGTTAATAATAGTGTGAATAAAAAACAATTATTTTATTTTAAAAAAAGCGTGGGGTGCTTTTTAAAATATTATCGAAATGATAATCACTCTACTCATATCTGTCAATAAAATATTTATAACTATTGACACCATGCACCCCACGCTTTTTTTAAAATAAAATAATTTTTTTTATTCACACTATTATTAACTTATATTCATTGAAATTTTTAACACTATTTTCTTAATTTAAATTCATTAAAATTTATTTTCTATTTTTTAGTTCGGTTTTCTATAAAAAGCGTGTTTTTAAGTTTTTTAAACTATTATTTATTTTCTACTTTTTAGTTTGGATTATTTATAATAGCTTGTTTTTTTTGAATAATTTTATCAAATTAGTGTATTGGTCCTCAATAAATCTACAAAGTTTGAACGAAATCTGGCCGTTTAAAGTGGGTCAAAATCGCGCCCAAAGAAGTCGGTTACAAACAAACATACAAACATACAAACATACAGGTGAAGCTAATAAAAAGCGAATAAAAATAACAAATCGTAGTTTGAGCTGTCCGACTCTAGAATTGGGCTTTATAAAAACCTAGTCCTATTTGTTCAAAAAGGAATAAAATATGGATACTTTCCTTGTTCTGTGAATTTAAATAATAAGTATACAATGCTTAATAACTAATATGTATAAGTACCAAAAATTGACGACCGATGTGGCACAGCGGGCGATGGTCTACCTGCGACGCAGAAGGTTCGATTCCCGCCTTGAGACAGATGTTTGTACGATCTGCAAATATTTTTTTTCCCGGTGTTCTGGGTATTTTATATGTATCATTCAAAATATTTATCTAAGTTATGTATTCTATTAAGTGTATCAATCATCTAGTACCCATAATACAAGATTTGTGGGGATTGTTAAGTTGAGATTATTTAAAAAAAAATTACGACCTATACTTGAACCCGCGACCTTCCACGTTTTTTTCCTTATTTTGTCTACAAACCATTTGCTATTCTTCTTTACTATTTAAGAGGTAGGTATTCAGACTAACATTTATTGCCTGTATTGACACGTAACATATACGTAGATAAACAGACTTTGAATACAAATTGGTCATTGGATTCATCCCGGGATTACCTACGACGCATGCCGTATGAGAAATGCAAATGCTTGAATGATCGGCTCTTTGTTACGACTCGGAGAGGCACGTAGCAATGCAGTCCAATCGGGTACATCGGAGCCATTGGCTAATAAGATAGATAGTAGTACCTACTGTTATATAATTACCTTAAAAAACAAGCTGTAGCTACCTACTTATTTAAACTTAATTCTAGTCTTCTAGAGAGCAGCAATGGAATTATTATTGGAATTGGTACCTTATCGCTTAAAGGGATTTCTTCCGTCAACCTAAAATATTATGAAAATTGTATAACTAATTACACAATATGTTAAAGGATCGGTTTGGTCGAAAGCGCGCGCAATTTTATGCATCCAAAAGAAATGACTACTAAATTTAAATTTGCATGCAACACTGTCAGAATATTCACGTGTTTGGATAACAATCTAGGCCGAAATTGTTGTTTTAGTTATATTTAATGCTTTATATTACATATTTAGCCTTGCCATCCAACCCATAATTCAACGTCTCCAATCCAAGCTTAATGTTTGGTATTTGGATGATGGAACATTAGGTGGAGAAGTGAACGCAGTTTTTGATGATCTAAAAATCATCACAGACGAATTTCGACAAATAGGTTTGGAATTAAATTTTTCAAAGTGTGAGCTTTTTATTTCGGACTCTTGTGTAGACAAAAACAATATCATTGAGAAATTCAATACATTAGCCCCCAACATTACAGTTGTTGATAAATGTTCACTTCGACTCCTTGGTTCACCAATTCTTGATGAGTCTTTTCAGTCATTTGTAGATGAGAAAATTCAAAATTTCCACAAAAATTCGGACAGACTGCTCAAAATTAATAGTCATATGGCTTTTACAATTATTCGGTTCTGTCTATTTGTACCTAAATTTACGTATTCTTTGAGATGTAGTCAACTGTGGAAACACAGCGAGCTCTTGGAAGGCTTAGACAACATAATAAAGAATACCTTATCATCGGTTTTGAATATCGATTTAGATGGCAAGGCATGGTCGCAGGCCTCCCTGCCTGTCAAATTGGGAGGCTTAGGTATACGCAAAATTTCAAGTGTAGCCCTACCAGCGTTCTTGTCTTCTGTCTACAGCACTAGTTCTTTAGTTGAAAAAATTTTAAATCCTTCTCTTTTGGTCCCACCTGGAATGTCATTGAAAATTTCATTTTTAGACGAAGCTCGAACGGCTTGGCATAGTGCTTGCCCCGATGCTGCTCCCCCAAAATCACTTTTGTCCCAACGGCAATGGGACGGGCCTCTGTGTGAGTTGACACGGAACTGTTTGTTACAAACGTGCTCCAGCTCTGCAGATCGTGCCCGCCTCCTGGCCGTTTCTAAATGGGAGTCAGGACATTGGTTGCAAGCATTTCCTTCATATAACACTGGTACTTTATTGGATCCCGTAACTTTCCGTATCGCAACATGTCTCCGGTTGGGTGCAAGGTGTTGCGCGCCTCATCAATGCCAGTGCGGTACTGCTGTCGAACAGCTTGGTCATCACGGATTATCGTGCACTAGGGCCGCTGGTCGGATATCTCGCCACGCTAGCCTTAACGACATCATCCGGCGGGCCTTTGTCACCGTTAACGTACCAGCTATTCTCGAACCGAATGGTCTGTTGCGTGACGATGGTAAGAGGCCCGACGGTATGACACTAGTCCCATGGGAGTTGGGGAGGCCCATTGTGTGGGACGCTACATGCGTCGACACACTTGCGCCTTCCCATCTTCCGAGGACATCCGTGAGGGCGGGTGCGGCGGCAGATTTGGCCGAAGATCTCAAGAGGCGCAAATATGCAGGTCTCGACAGAGCCTACACATTTGCTCCCCTTGGAGTCGAGACCCTAGGTCCGTGGGGTACCGAGGCTCTTCGGGTTTTCAAAAAACTATCTGAGCGACTGGTCGAAGCGACGCGTGACCCGAGAGTGAATATCTGGCACAGCGTATCAGCATTGCCATACAGCGTGGCAATGCAGCCAGCGTCTTGGGGACGCTTCCGACTGGTGTTGATATGGATCAGTTGAGCTATCTGTAGACTGTTTGCAACAGTCGGCAGTTAGCTCAATTGTTTCAATTGTAAATACTAGTATAATTTTCTTTGTGAATAAATGTCATGCTTTATTAGATTGTAATCTTTTTTTCGAAGTAAAATATATCGAATTATGGCAAATTTTGGTTTGTATATTTAAAGTTTTGCAATAGCTGGAAACATTATCTCGACTGCAAGAGCACTCGTAGGTTTTTTTAGAGTAATTCATTTTGTTTTGTCAAAGTTATAATTATTCGGTTTAGCACCTGCGCCCCCTTTCCGTGATCTTCTCTTTTAATCTTTGGTTGCCTGGAATGGAAGCAATCAAAATAAAAAATCACTTTTTGTAGTATTTATTTTGCATTTTGATTCCTCTATCCAATGTATAGTTAGGTTCATTACTGTTACACTGTTCAGAAATAGCTCAAAAGTATAAAGTTACTCCTTTCCAATAACATTAAAACATGAAACGAAAGTAGATTCTAACATTCAACGTTCTAGAAATTCAATCGAGTGAGCGACTTTACCTACAGATTTACAGTTATACAAGGAATAAAAAATCGAAACCACGTTTATTGCTTTACGCTTACAAAATAAGCTCCGAGACAGGTCAAATTTGAAATCAGTTTAGTAAGATAGAATAATAATTGTAATCGGGAGTGATTTTATTTTTAAGGTCGCGGACCAGAATGGTAAATCGAAACAGAACCGTGTTGATATTTCCGTCCGATTGTCATAGTTGATTATTTCAGTATTTAAAGAAGCTTTCAAATTGATTGTAATATATAATTATGACAATCCATAAAAAAACAGTTTGGGGTGAAATATCAAAGTGAAAAAAATTGGATTACATGTTGGGTGAAATTGCTTATTTTTGTTGTTTTGTTAATTTTAAAGATAAAAAAAATTTATTATTGTACAGTTTTTGAGCAAGACAACCCGTGCTATTTATTCAATTCAAAATCAAATAATCTGCGAATTTACTAATTTATTGAAAATGTACAAAGTCTACGTAAATTTATTACAGATAAAGCGATGTTTATCATACTAAAAATCTCGGTACGGGAATCTTACTTGGCCGTACATCAAATTAACATTGCATGCGAATGTTTGTTCCTTAGGTCAAAACTAGGGATAATTATAACCCGTAAAAATGTCTGCAAGGCGCTAGCAGTATTTCCCTTTCGCTAGTATTTCCTTATTTAGGTTCGATCACTATGCAGGGTTCCAAATCTTACTCATTCGCATAAAAATAGACTTTATTCCCCAAAGCTATCTTATTTTACTGAACTGCGCGTATCCAGGTAATTGCACCATTTATGTGTGAAAAGTAATGTGCATGAAAATGGGCACATTTGAGTTTCCTCTCGATAAAGAGGTCACATTATCCAAGTGAGGGCAGATTACCTTGAACTTAACCAGCCGTGATGCGTTAACCGCTTTTGCCGGCAATGGGGAAAGCTTCGAAATAAACGATACCTACTAAAGTTACGCGTCCACTGGATTGGAAGTGAGAGCGGACGGAGCGTACGCGGTGTCGGTATATACAATATCAAATCAAATCAAAAATCAAAAAAATTATTATTTCCATAAATATAATAAATGAACACTTTGAAAAGATCCTGTTTTCGGATTTGGCATCGGCATTATAAATATTTTTTGCAGATGACGTCATCAGCAGAAATACTGGTCTCTGCCATCAGTATCGTCAGAAATATCCATCACTGTAATCGGTATCGGCAGATATGCCGATACAGTGTACGCTGTATCATAGAAATCAATACAAAGCAACAAATCCTTACGCTCCGTACGCTCCGATACCGATCCAGTGGATGCGTAACTTTACTACGTGTTGTGGGAACATTGGTTTTAGGCTTGGATGTGAAATGAGGGAGGCATCTCTCAAAAGTTGAATTAGATTTTGAAGCATTAGGTAATTGCTCGTGCTCACGTGATTACATTTTGGTAAATGAATTAATTAATTAATTAATGAACACTTAATTTTACATAGAAAACACAAAAATTTACAAATCTTATTTGTAAATCTTGCTTTGTGCTTGTGGTTTCTTCATTTGAAATTGATGCCATAGGTATGGCAATCTTGTCAATTTATAAGATGAAAAATAAAAAATAAATACCCAGAATTACAATTCAACAATCTCGAAAAAAATACCCTGGATGATTTCGAGTCGAGAAAAAAATGTTTCTCATTATTCGATTGCTTTGTTTTGTTACGTGACCTCAACCTGTCTTGAAGGCGATGTAATAAAAGTAATACGTTGGTATCTAATCTATAGTACCTACCTACATCTGTATATCTATCACATCAAAGAGAAGACATTATCATTATTAACCTCGCAACCGCCACTGCTGTCGCAATGTTACCACAGACCTTAGGCTGGATTAAGTGACAGATTATAGGGTAAGTACGCTGTGGTGTGGGTTGGTGAATGAATCATGTGGTGGCTGAGAGAACTTCCAATACCTATCTGTTATAATACTCTATGTGAGTACCTAGGCCTGAGCGAGAGCAAAAGTAGACCGAGTCTGCCGTCCCATCGGTTTATGACAAAGATATATTTGGAAATGTCTTTGGTTTATGAGAACGAGGGAATAGAGTGATGTGCACACATTTCTGCACTAAAGTATGTCCTGGACACATGGCTGGTCTCCGTTTTGGAATTTGGCGAAATTTGGCTAGACATGACGTTGATGATCAATAATGATATAAAAATTACTCCTACTAATCTTAGTAGGAGTAGTTTTTTGACAGTTTTAGGAAATGAAAAACTAGCGGTTTACGAAAAACTATACATACAAAAGTCCAGTCCAATAGTTTTCACATTTTTAAATCAAGGTGTTGTTCTATTCAGTCCTGAATACATTCTCATATCCTTGTATCTGCAGAAATATGTATGCCGCTAATTGCGTGGCAGTAAACATAGCACTATGCCATTAGATGGATTATGAGGGTAATTTAAGGCCTTGGCGACAGAGATCGCAATCTTCACAGCATATCTGCTAGCGAATATTCTGATATCGTACATCTTTGAATTTATATTTAGCGGATAATGAAGTGTTCTATCCAATAAATTGATAAATAACCTGTTTCTAGGCACTGTTATTAATGAAAGCAGCTTTTGAAGGTATCAATTTAAGGTACCATTGGAAACATCCAATTATTACTCTTTGAGAAACCAAGTATAGTTATCTCTATCTACAAGAATACTTAGAAAGGGTAGAAATTCGTCTGAACATTATAATTTACCTACGCTGCTTGAGTTACAACTTTGGAAAATTCCCACAAGACTGAAAATAAGTTGTCAGTCTTGTGTAATTACTTACCCTTGAAAACACATAATTTAAAACATCAATTTTGATTTTGTAGAGTTTGTCACTCTTTTGTACAAGTGCGTTGTGCTAAAACACACTTTTGGATTAAAATTTATGTGGAATGCTCAGTGCGTAACTAATTAAAATTGTCTTTCGAGATTTGGTATAGGTACATACCTACATTTATGGAACCACCTACCTCCAAGCGTCCAGTTGACATTAGAGTTGGGATCTAAATTACAACCGTTTCCAAGGGAAAGCACCCTGGTTTCCACCGTGTCCACTCCACTAAGTCATTGTCAATTCATCTGCAAGCTGGCCGAGACAGCTGTGTGAGCACTTGAAGTGGAATGTCCAATATAGGATATAACTGTTTCCAACTATTATCCAATGAAAGCTGTAGTTCAGAACACATGGCTGACTGTACACACTTGTGTTTGCAGAAGTGATTTTCTAACCTAGGTGATATAAGTTAAAACTATGTTGTCTTTTTCCGACTTTAATTATGTTTATTGAACGCGTAGGCTTGTTATTTTTGGCTATTCCAGTTTTCCCCCTTGACAATTCCCCCTTAAGGGGAAAACTGGAATTGATTTTTTTGGAAGACTCCATAAAAATTGATTCCAGTTTTCCCCTTCGAGAATTTTTTTCCAAGGGGGAAAACTGTACCTTGAAAGAGATTTATTGACCTATCTAGTCAATCAGCTAGCTTATTCCTGTGGCTTCATGGACATCTAGATAACCGGTTAAATAATCCAGGTTTTTGTTATAATAGTGCGTAAACCTTAAAACTCATTTTAACTGGGGGAACTTAAACGGCGGCGGGTTGAAATCTCGTCAAAACCGATGAATTTAATTCTTAAAAAATCTAGTTTAGTAGCTTTGGTGTACAAAAACTCAATCAAATACTATGTTCTGATCACGTTTGTTTTGCGGGAAGCCAAAATGAATGTGTGTATTTTATACCAAAGTTTAATTATAAGTACAAGCTCCAGTATTGGCTAAAATTATATTTAGTTCTCAAATAAGACTGAAATTGGTAGGTACCGCACAAAGCAATTATGAACCTAGCCAGTAGCAAACTAAGCTCGCTTATTTCTCGGTTGCTGTCGAAACAAGGCCTTATTCATCGTACTTCCCGTTGATAATGAGCTCAGGCTTCTGGTTAATCATAAAATATTACGAGACATTACTTTTGATTGCCTGTAAAGCAATGTTGTTTACTTAGGTACAGAACCGAGTTTTACCAACCAAGCTATTCATTTCTGTTATTGAATGTCTTTGAAAATAGAGGTTGTTAATATTTATAAGTAGGTACCTGAGAATAGTGACAATTCAGTAGTCGGACAATATAAAATGGCGTTTACAATAAACAAAAATGTTTGAAAACAGTTTGAAAAAACTGAAAAGATTACTGCGACATATACTTGACCGAAAAAATGGACAGCGACAATTTTGGAGTTGTTAAACTGAAATGGGGCAATGCAGCCAGCGACTCGGGGACGCTTCCGACTTGCATAGATCATTTGAGCTACCTCTAGATTGTCTGAAATGCCTGCTTAAAAGCAAGCGTTCAAAATCCAAATTGACAATAGAGACCTAATAGTGGATAAGGGTAGGCAAGGCCCAAAAATGTAAGGTGGAAGTTCTAAAACCAGTAAAACGGCCGTCAGCCTTTTGTCGTCGACACAGAAATGACTAATGGGTTCACTCTCGTAGAAAATTGGGTTATTCGTTAAACTAGGCGAAATCGAGGCCCCTTATCTTCTCGTTTGAAATTTGGGTGCTTCAGCTCATAGTAGTGGGAAATTGTAATGAAATTTTCACAAGATTAGTCGAAATTTGTCTTGCAAATCATGTCACTTTATTATCGTAGACCTAGGGGGAATTTGATTCAGATTTATGGATAAGAATTTGGTAATTGATGTCCTCTTAGCTGAAATTCGGCCGGGTACATGTGCAGGTAGAGACTGCACCCGTGTGTGTGTCACTCTCATCTGATGGAACGGTAGACCGACACGAACGGAGAGAGGTCAGGCGCAGGACCAACGCCTTAGCGTGTTTTCCGAGGCACTTTGGGGGGGGGGGGGGGTTGACACCGCCAGCTTCTTGACTTCGGGCTGCTATGTAAATTGTAGTAAAAAAAACACTGTCTTAGTTTTTCTTGCCACGTACGGTACTACTTACTAGAAGAGTTGTAGTAATGTGAAGAGAGAAAAAACGCAATTTTTTGCAAAGAAAAATCGAAATTAAAAAAGCTTTATTCACAAGTTGACGACATTGATTGACGCCGAAAGGGAGGGGATTCTGGACATTGAGGTGGGTGGGCACCTCAATGTCCAGAATCCCTCCCTTCGGCTTAGTGCACCCTTTCCGTGGCACCATGACTGTATACATGTGGCGCCATAAAAAATATTCACAATAAACCAATTGTACTGAAACTGTACATACATTGGTTTTACAATTAATCTACGAGTATGCTATAAATAATATCATAAAGAGGAAAGATTTAATTGTTTGTTTGTTTGTATTGAATGGGCTACGAAACTACTGGACCGATTTGAAAAATTCTTTTACCATTGGAAGCCCACATTATTCCTGATGAACAAAGGCTACTTTTTACCACGGGAAAATGCTTCATTCCTACGGGAAAATGCTTAATTCCTACGGGAAAACGGGTAATAGGACAACGGGTAGTAAGAATGCAGCTAGTGTTCAATACAAAACCCATTGGATTTGAACATTAAAATGAACTCACAAACAACTGAACGGACAAAAAAATAACCTTGGACAGCCAAACTATAATTATTATTACACCATTCCATATTTTGATGTTGGTTTCACAATTATACTTAGTAAAGTACTCAAAACTCGTTATGTTATTTCCCTGTAGGTATTCTTGAGTCACGATAGTTAACGTAGGTTCGTGGTACAAGTGAAAGTTAAAGTGACGACATGTCTATTGCAACAATATTTTATAACGTTTCTGCTTCACAATTACCTACTAGGTTATGTCAACCTGAGATCTACAATATGTTTCTCGCTTATTCTTGAACTTTATAGTGGTCTAATTGGGTTGTTCCGGAAGTTCTCCATTCCTTTGTTATAAAACGATAAGAATCCCATACTACTGCAAAGAAATTAATAGTATAAATTTTTAATCTAAAAATATTGCATCTATGTTGCATTCTTCTCCGCAGGTAGCCTAGGTAGCTGAAACTATTCTCAAAGTACTCCAGTGATAGTTCATCAAAACTCCCAAAACAACTCCATTGAAAACATCGAAATATTCATCATCATCATCATCAATCTTTATCAGTCCACGGTTGGACATATGCCTCCCCTAATGAGTGCCGACGTCTTCAGCTTGCCGCATCCAGCATCTGCCTGCAACTAGTGGCCATTTTCGGGCTTGTAATAATCGAAATATTATTAAATCTTAATATAAGATATCCCCCAAATATTTACATTCCCTGGGCCAATGGCTAAATCTAGATCAAAAATGATGGAAAAAATATACATATTTGTCGATCATTTTTGACAAAGTTTCACCTGCTTTGGGGACTACAGTTATTCGGAGGACACTCCGTATTTTAGTATCATTATACTTAGTCTTTATTCACAAAGAAAATTACAATAAAATAATAGAAATAAATTAGAACTAGTATTTACAATTGAAACAATTGAGCTAACTGCAGACTCTTGCAAACAATGTACAGGTGGCTCAACTGATCCATAATCAATACTAGTCGGAAGCGTCCCCAACCAAGACGCTGGTTGCATTACCCCGCTGTATGGCAATGCTGATGCGCTGCGCTAGATACTCACCAGATCTTGGGTCACGCGTCGCGTCGTTATTATACTTAGTGTGTACCGTTTCGTCATCAGGTCGCATACGTCTATTGTTGAACAAGCCTTCCCGAAATAAGGGAGGGTTTGCCATAGTCTTCACGCTGCTGGACAGGCGGAATAGTGATCTTTTGTGTGATTTAATATTGTTTTCTGAATTTTGGGTAACCAAACTTCTTTCCGCTTGTACTTATTTACTTATAGGCTCGTGAGCTTCTTACCTTAAAATCGGTGGGCTGCTGCCTGTTTAAACTCAGACAGCTGACAGAGCCCCGCGGTCAAATCGCTCTACCTTTGAATTAAATTCCTAGAATGTGACAATTCCTTATTGAAATTCTGGGAGACTAATTTCCATAGGATCTACCTGGCCGCGGTGTGTGCGACGCTCATGAATAAAGGTCCTGAATACATTTAGAAACTATCTATGTTGTAAAAGGGTCAATAAATCTTGACTCCACAGAAGCCTGCGATGTCAACTATTTGAAGGAAACTAATAAAAGGCGCTCAAGGTCTGCCTTTCAGCCCAATAAGATATCCTTCAAACCGGAAAAACACTGTTTTAATTGGATTTCTCTCCCATCTGGTTTCCAGATTTTAAATTCGCCAAATCAAAAACATTTTGATAAATCATTCCAGTTTCTGTTTTAAATTTGCTCGTTCTTAAGTCTCTTAAAAACCGTTTTAGAGCAATTCTTTATTTTCTTTATCGTCTTCATTTTGCTTAATGTTTTAGATTACTTTTTCTGCCCTGCTTATTTTAATTTTCTTATTTTCAGAGAAAATGGGGCATACCAGAACGTTGGTCTTATTGGCATTAGTGGTTCACAATTATGCGGTAAGTTTATACTGGTATTTATATAAAATCTAAACTATTTCTAATCCAAAACTTCAAAATATCTGTATGATTAAGTACTGTTATAGTGATCATAAAGTGTTTATTTCCATAGACAATAGACGTAGTACGTAGGTACACCCAAAAAAAGTAAAAGTGGTTCTTAGCGTGATATGATACAAAGCGAGAAATAAAGAAAAAAAAAGAAGTTTAAAAATCAATACACATTTATTGTTTAGGTTATAAAAGATCTTCATAATTAAGGTTTAAACAGCCTTTTAGGATCAACCTTCCTAACAAGTAAGACTAGTTAAGTAGTTGAAGAATAGAGAGAAAAGAAAAGATTTTTTTCAAAAGGTTGAAACTAATGCCTAGTTTCAACCTTTTGAAAAAAATCTTAACGTAACCTTTGAAATAAATCAATGGTTGTTCTTAGACTAATTACATAAAACCTCGGTTTAATTTATGTTGTTTATCCACTAGAATACACCTAAAATTGGGCATTGAGCCATTTGTCTCTGTCAAAGCAGTCTGGAAGCGGTTTGCTACGCGTAAAATATTATGCGGTTCACCAGCCGACAGAATATTTTAAAGAAAGCAATTAACATTTCTGTTAGCCATGCTATAAATCTAAATAAAAATATTAAATAAAAAATTTCAAAAAACAAAAGGCGGATTATGAGAAAATTTCAATCAAAGAAAAGAAATAAATTAGAATTAGAAAGTTGAAAGAATTGAGCTAACTGTAGACTGTTGCTCAACTGATCCATAGAAATGCCAACCCACGGACCTAGGGGTCTCGACTCCAAGGGGAGCAAATGCATAGGCTCCTGGAGATTATTAACGCATTCACTGCCCAGCCTCGGTCGTGCGACCCGCAGGAGCGCGCCGCCCGCCGCAACACGGTGTCGATACTAGTCGATTCGATACTGTGTGCGTCATGGCCAATGGAGGTGTTAAATTTAAATAATGAAGCTAGGATTTTTGTGGAAGTAAAATGAACGGGCTAATTAATTATACATAATTGAAAAAAAGGCTTTTGTAGGAATCACTAATTAAATTATGTTATGATAGTGTTTTAATAATGGTTAAATTTTGAGTGACTTTTTGCTTTTGTTTATTCTGTTGATCGAGATAAGTATAATAAATCCACTTGCTTCTGCCCGCGGCTTTGCACGCGTATTTTCGGTATAATAAGTAGCTTAATACCTAACTTTGGCTATGTTCTAAATGTACGCCAAAAACGGTAACAATAATTTCATATTTCACAACCTTTCGGATTTAATAAATAAGTAGGATGGTCGAATCATCAATGTGACATGACTGGCACTTGTGATTCAACGAAAATTTTATATTATATTTTATTCTTGTCAAACTTGTTTAGTTTTTTATAACCCAAAAAATCTCCATTGTTCAACGGCAGCTATTGTATTCTAATTTTATGTATTGGCACACAAAGATAAATCTTAAGTATTTTTCCTCTGACCTAGGTAGGAATTAAAATTATAAATTTACCTTACTATGTGGGTGCAGTTAACTCTTTATTTAGATTAATAAATCAACAATTTATCATGGTATCGCAGAAGTGTTACATGATAATTTGACAGACAAAAGCAATAAAAAGTTTTTAACAGACATACTCGTAGATCTGTCATTTCCACACAAAACTCCTTGTTTGTTTGTTTTTAACTTAGAAATGCTTACGTTAAACCATGTAATTAATTAATTTGCTCAGTCTGACACAAAATTACTGGGTCTACAGCCGTATCCATGCCTCCCAATTAAAGTTCATTAATTGTTAGGTTTTTTGTTATTATAGTGCGTAACCCCACACTAAGGGTAATTTCTAAGAAATCAAATAACATCGCAAAAATTTTCGACTTCGACGGGACTTGAACCCGCGTCCTCCCCTAAGTACGGGGATGTGATAACCAACTACACCACGAAGTCAAGTGACGCGGGAGTCGAAAATCTCTGCGACATCCTACGGTCTTCTCGCGCCGTTAGCTCCACCTACAGGGGAAACATTGAAGTTTATCCAATCCTGTTCAAAGACTAAAGTTACATTTAGTTCGTTTGACGAGAGGTGTCACGTAGCTTAATTCTAAGGTTTTTTGTTATTATAGTGCGTAACCCCACACTAAGGGTAATTTCTAAGAAATCAAATAACATCGCAAAAATTTTCGACTTCGACGGGACTTGAACCCAATGTAACTTTAGTCTTTGAACAGGATTAAAACGAACTAAATGTAACTTTAGTCTTTGAACAGGATTGGATAAACTTCAATGTTTCCCCTGTAGGTGGAGCTAACGGCGCGAGAAGACCGTAGGATGTCGCAGAGATTTTCGACTCCCGCGTCACTTGACTTCGTGGTGTAGTTGGTTATCACATCCCCGTACTTAGGGGAGGACGCGGGTTCAAGTCCCGTCGAAGTCGAAAAAATTTTTGCGATGTTATTTGATTTCTTAGAAATTACCCTTAGTGTGGGGTTACGCACTATAATAACAAAAAACCTTAGAATTAAGCTACGTGACACCTCTCGTCAAACGAACTAAATGTAACTTTAGTCTTTGAACAGGATTGGATAAACTTCAATGTTTCCCCTGTAGGTGGAGCTAACGGCGCGAGAAGACCGTAGGATGTCGCAGAGATTTTCGACTCCCGCGTCACTTGACTTCGTGGTGTAGTTGGTTATCACATCCCCGTACTTAGGGGAGGACGCGGGTTCAAGTCCCGTCGAAGTCGAAAATTTTTGCGATGTTATTTGATTTCTTAGAAATTACCCTTAGTGTGGGGTTACGCACTATAATAACAAAAAACCTTAGAATTAAGCTACGTGACACCTCTCGTCAAACGAACTAAATGTAACTTTAGTCTTTGAACAGGATTGGATAAACTTCAATGTTTCCCCTGTAGGTGGAGCTAACGGCGCGAGAAGACCGTAGGATGTCGCAGAGATTTTCGACTCCCGCGTCACTTGACTTCGTGGTGTAGTTGGTTATCACATCCCCGTACTTAGGGGAGGACGCGGGTTCAAGTCCCGTCGAAGTCGAAAATTTTTGCGATGTTATTTGATTTCTTAGAAATTACCCTTAGTGTGGGGTTACGCACTATAATAACAAAAAACCTTAGAATTAAGCTACGTGACACCTCTCGTCAAACGAACTAAATGTAACTTTAGTCTTTGAACAGGATTGGATAAACTTCAATGTTTCCCCTGTAGGTGGAGCTAACGGCGCGAGAAGACCGTAGGATGTCGCAGAGATTTTCGACTCCCGCGTCACTTGACTTCGTGGTGTAGTTGGTTATCACATCCCCGTACTTAGGGGAGGACGCGGGTTCAAGTCCCGTCGAAGTCGAAAATTTTTGCGATGTTATTTGATTTCTTAGAAATTACCCTTAGTGTGGGGTTACGCACTATAATAACAAAAAACCTTAGAATTAAGCTACGTGACACCTCTCGTCAAACGAACTAAATGTAACTTTAGTCTTTGAACAGGATTGGATAAACTTCAATGTTTCCCCTGTAGGTGGAGCTAACGGCGCGAGAAGACCGTAGGATGTCGCAGAGATTTTCGACTCCCGCGTCACTTGACTTCGTGGTGTAGTTGGTTATCACATCCCCGTACTTAGGGGAGGACGCGGGTTCAAGTCCCGTCGAAGTCGAAAAAAAAAAAAAAAAAAAAAAAAAAAAAAAAAAAAAAAAAAAAAAAAATTTTTGCGATGTTATTTGATTTCTTAGAAATTACCCTTAGTGTGGGGTTACGCACTATAATAACAAAAAACCTTAGAATTAAGCTACGTGACACCTCTCGTCAAACGAACTAAATGTAACTTTAGTCTTTGAACAGGATTGGATAAACTTCAATGTTTCCCCTGTAGGTGGAGCTAACGGCGCGAGAAGACCGTAGGATGTCGCAGAGATTTTCGACTCCCGCGTCACTTGACTTCGTGGTGTAGTTGGTTATCACATCCCCGTACTTAGGGGAGGACGCGGGTTCAAGTCCCGTCGAAGTCGAAAATTTTTGCGATGTTATTTGATTTCATTAATTGTTGTTCTTGCGTCTATTTTAAATCAACGAAATGGATCAGTTGAGCTATCTGTAGACTGTTTGCAACAGTCGGCAGTTAGCTCAATTGTTTCAATTGTAAATACTAGTATAATTTTCTTTGTGAATAAATGTAATCGTAAAAAAAAACGAAATCGATAAGAAGTATTCAAGCGTCTGTGAGTGGATATGACACTTAAAAATATATGGTAGGAACCATAAGCCGTATAGGCATTTATTTTCTTTGACTTATTGAAAGAATTCAATTTTTCATATATCCGTAATTATTCTTTATCGAGCTGGCATAATATGCCAGCCAAATCGAAGCTCTCGTTAGTTTCGATATTTTTCGAGACGATATATTAGTAGGTATCACTATTCTTAATAACATTTTTATGGGAACAATTCGGTATCATTCTATATACAACAGCGAAAGAATTTTCATAATCAGTCTATTGACGTGGAAATCGACAGACATGCATAAAAAAACATACATACAGCCGAATATATAACCTCCTCCTTTTGTGAATGTTTGAAGTCGGTTAAACAGATGCAGTCTATGAAATATTGCATTATTTCTTTCAATCAATGGAAATAATTGCGTGGATAAGGTGATATTTATCATGATGTGTGTTTTTAGTTTACGAGTATGTACAGTCGGCTGCAAAAATATGTATACACTCCCAAGTTTTCAATTTGACTACCACATTCTGACGAAGTGCGATGACTACTTTGTTCGAAAAACGTGTGCATGTCCTTTTATTTGAAAAGTTCCGAGTAAAATGAAAGTTTAACCTTGGAAGTGTATACATGTCTGCGCAGCTGACTGTACCAAAACTAGCTTCTGGTAGGTTTTACCATGGGCTGATTCATACATAATCGGTACATATCTCAGAATTAGCAGACTCAAGTAGCAGAGGACGGTCATAAAGCTACGAGAACCGAAACCATTAACCGTTGGGGAGTAAAGATTCTCGAGTGGCAACCACAATGCAATGCGAAACAAAGTGTGGGAAGACCTCTCATACGATGGATTGACGACATTGTAGCGATCGCAGGGGTCGATGGATGGAGGATCAATAATTAATCAATAATCATTTATTATGTTCATTTCAAGAATAACACGTCAAAATCAAAAATATTACAAATAGTTTATCTACTAACTAGATAGATAATTACAATAAGTCGCTTTTACAGGCTTCTTCGTAGCTGTAAAAGCTGTGGTTAGCGAGCCAGTGCTTCAGTTTGATCTTGAAGGATGTGAGACTAGTCGCCTTCGTGACAATTTCAGGAAGATCAGGACCGCTATTCAAAAAAAAAATCAAAAACTCTTTATTTCCATAAATACAATAAATGTACACTTAGAAAAGGTCAAAATATAAAACTAAACACTGACACGGAAATAAAGTGATATTTTTTGATTTCTGTCTCTTCGGTATTCGTTTGGGCGTCCGTCGTTTGGGCGAGGCCTACGCTCAGCAGTAGATAAAACAGTTTTATGATGCGTAGGTACTTATCCACTCCAAAGTAAAAAATAAAATAAATAGAGAACCATTAACATTTTGTCGAGATTCCATGCGTCGAGATGCCGCAGTTCATCCTAAATTTAGTATTGAGACCTATTAATGTTGAGACCAATCGACACACAAAATTGATTCTACGTTGATTTTGCCTTTTATGTAAACTATACGCACGAGATACACTGTGATCTTAATAAGTCAAGATAACAAATAAAATGGATAGAGTTCATTAAAACTTCTGAAACATCGCTAACTATCAAATAATAGACAATTACTCTGTTTAATTGCTCTTGCGAATTCTACAATTAATTATACCTTACTATTGAATAGCACGATACCTAGTTATGTTTTCCAATTATGCTACCTAGCTCTTACAAAACAAATAGTAAAAAGAAATATAATTACAAAATACAATAATTTAATAATGCTGGACAATCTGCACAGTCATAATCCCAAAGTTAGCATAGCTTCTGAAATCTTCTTAAATGAGCATAATTTTACCAATTCACGTGCTTAACTGTTGATATTATAAATGCAAAATTTTGGAAAGTTGGATGTATTTTACGTCTGTTACTTCTACATTTTTTTTTCATTTTATATTTATTACGCCAAAACTACTGTACGAATAAGGCAGAAATTTTGCATAAATGTAGGCATAGGCCTGGAATACTTAGGCTACTTTTTTCCTTACAAATCAGTTCGTATGCGATAGAAATAATCATAACACATTTCCATCAGTAGAACATCAATCCTAATAGTAATAGATCTTTGATGACTTGGAACAACGCAGGTATCTTTTGGCCAGAAACAGCCGAGGGTAGAAACAACTCAAACACATTCTTTGAATGACAGCAGCCAGCTTAACAACTTCGCTGCCAACATAGGATATGGTGATGTCATGAAAAAATCCGACATCGTTTTTTTTTAAATATGCTTTATGGACATTGACAAAAGCAAATTGTCAAAAGCGAATGTTTAAAAACCACAACTTGCAACGACATCTATACCACATAATATTATAATTCTATACTATTCAAGCGCAGTGCTAACCTACAAAAGTGTCGCCCAGCGCGATGCCGCCGGGCGCGTACAGAAAGCATAACCGCATAAACATAAACAAAGCATAAACCGAACGGTGCTACTTTGCTAATGTGCGGGGTTTGACCTACCGCTTTCTCATGCCAATAATTAAATGTGTATAGTAAGTGATTTCTCACAAGAAACTGTTATTTCTATTGTTATACGACTTTCCATTACCGTTACTATTCAAATTGCGGGTCAACGAATTAACACGTTTTTGAAGAAGCACATTTTCCATAGAGCACATATTAAACATAATAATAAACATGGTTTTGGTACCTACTTGTAAATGCACCTATATCTTTTTTTTACATGGCAGAAGCCTTTATTCACAAAGAAAATTACACTAGTATTTACAATTGAAACAATTGCGCTAACTGTAGACTGTTGCAAACAATCTACAGGTAGCTCAACTGATCCATATCAATACCAGTCGGAAGCGTCCCCAAGACGCTGGCTGCATTGCCACGCTGTTTGGCAATGCTCATGCGCTGTGCCAGATACTCACCAGCTCTCGGGTCACGCGTCGCTTCGACCAGACGCTCAGATAATTTTTTAAAAACCCGAAGACCCTTGGTACTTACCCCATGGACCTAGGGTCGCGACTTCAAGATGAGCAAACGTGTCTGTCTAGACCTGCATATTTGCGCCTCTTGAAATATTCGGCCAAATCTGCCGCCGCACCCGTCCTCACGGATGTCCTCGGAAGATGGGAAGGCGCAAGTGTGTCGACGTATGTAGCGTGGCAAAACAAGCACAAATTATCTCAGATAACTTTATATAGTAAACTGCAGCAATAAGGTATATAAATTCTAAGTAGTATCTAGGTATCTAAGTATTTACACCACATTACGCTTTAACCTCATTTCCTGCTTCCGCAGTGGCCAGTTGCGAAGATGATGATCAGTCGACGTACTATTGTTAGGTATCTAGGCGGCAATTAAATTTAATAATTCCATTATTGTTGGGAAATCCAAAGCTATCTGGTTGGTTTCCACTATGGAATTTTAATGCAACCTACTACTACTGTATGAGTGTACAGAAGAAATAAATTAAAGTATTATGACAAGAAACGACATAAAGTTATCCAGGCCGCTGAATGTTACTCTCTAGCTATTGGTCCCTACATAGTTTAACTTAGTTTTTTTTTTCAAACAAAAAAACAAAATTATGTAACAATATCTATTCACGGTTATTGCGTTTATTTAGCTCACTTGTTTATACACCTCTCTTCTGCCTCGTGTAATCCAGTAATAGCTAAGAGTACCACCAGTGTTAAAGAACTTTTATGAATAAAATATAAAGTTATCTACTCTACACAACTACTTGGACCTACTTAGAAGTAGCATTGCGATGAACTTCGTACCACAGATAAATAGACAGTAAGGTCTAGGAACTATCTGGTACGTTCCTATGAATCATAGTGCAGAATGCTCGCGTGGTCAGCAGTGTTTCATGCGAGCTGCATACTGAATGTCTCCGGATAGGTATATAGGTAGGTACTTACGCAGTAAATCGAGAAGTTATGATGTTTGAACCCTGTGAACTGTCCGACAGTGTATGCTCGAACGGTCTGAGCCACTAAAGAAGCCAAGGTTTTACAAGCGAGCCCACGTTTTGTTCAAATTCAGTTCGTTTTTGTGCGAGGATTCCGTAAAGCATGACATAGTCTAATGTACATTGCCTCCATCCGAAAATGTGGAAAATTATATGCGTCATTATAATTTGCCATCCGGGAAATCAGTGAAATTATACGACCTACTAATACCTAGTAAACTTCAACAGTTATATTTGAATAACTGAACTATTTCACCGATTGGCAATGATTGGTAATATCGCATAATGATGCGCACCGGACATCCAGTGAGTGATTACGGCAACATCGGTTCGGCTGGTGCTTGTTTCGTAACAATGACAAAGGGCCTTGTCCTGTTTACGAATACGAATGTTCGTGTGGGAAAATTACGAGATGGGCTATTATTTAGGGAGAAACAAAGACATTAGATATTGTCCAGGCGCTAGCCGACACATTAGAAATGTAAGTCTGTAAGATGACCGATATGGCAGCGCGGCGAGCGAAGGTCCGCCTGCGACGCAGAAGGTTGCGGGTTCAGTTTCCGCCGTGGGGCAAATCTTTATACGATCTGCAAATTTTTGTTTCGGGTGTTGTTTAATGTATCAGTCATCTAGTACCTATAACACAAGCTCTGTCTTGCTTGGGGCTATAGATGATACTGTGTGAATTTTTCTGTTCGTCATTATTTATTTATTTATTTATTAACAGATTTGGCAGTCCTCGTGATGGTCATGGCTCGGTCAAAATGTGGTGGACTGACCATGACCAAATCAATCAAATCAATATTATAAATCACACAAATCATACAAACCAAACCATACAACCGAATCAATAAAATCATACAAATCGTTACCATCAGATTTTTCTTATAAAGCATAATAATATCGAGATATATTATATGCAGGCCGCACTTTATACAGGGTGTGTTTCAGGCAAATTAATACAGGGTGCTGGATGTTGGATGGGCCGTAACGATGAACGACATGATAGGGGAGAAAATTAAAAAAAAATAGACAAGTGCGAGTGAGTTTAGTGATAAGGACGAGGGGTTCATCTATGCAGTTTCAAGACTTCTATTGATCTGTCGAACTCCATGGATCTTGCAAAATTAAAACACCATTATAAAAGTAATTACCATTATAGTTATGACCTACGAGTAGAGAACTATAACCACCACTTAGTTGATTAACATGTAGTGTCATGCAAGACTATCTGGTTTATCAGCATTGCTTGGAAAAAAACCAGAAGTACTACGCAAAAACAGCATTAGCCATTGTAACTCTGTTTATTCATTACAATAACAACGGTAAATAATCGCAAAAAGTTAAATACGATGGGAGTATAAGATCTTTTGTTTTTGTAAGTTTTGGTAGATAGATTTAAGGCCCTCGGCTTTGCACGGGTATTTTCGGTGCAATAATTAGCCTGTTATCTAAGATAAGCTACACATGTTCCACATGTACCCCAAATTTCATTTGATCTGTTCGGTAGTTTTGGAGATAAGTAACAAAGTCAAATTCACATTTCACAATATTTCGACTATAGCATATTATTAGGATAATAATAGGAAGTTAAGGAAAACTCGGATTAAGGTTGGTCTCGTTGACCTCTTAAGATAAGGTGACATTCACTGAAATATTCTCTGTTATGACGTTAGTGGCATCTTATTTTAAGTAATGTGGTGTTTTTACACCACATTACTTAAAATAAGTTGTTTATTACCATTATTTTATTTATAAAGTTGGTACACAAATGGTAGGCATAACGCCGATGGCATTATCTACATGTATAATAAAAACAAAAAAAAATGCAAGAAAGAAACTTTTCACCACAGCATGTCTTTTTACCCGATTACAAATGGAGGAGGGTTATGTTATGTATGAGGTTGGCATCCTACGTACATACATAATGTTTGTTTCACACCGGTTTTTACTCCCAACACTCGATACAATAATTGCATGTACCAAATTATCTACCTACCTTTTTCAATGTGCCCTTAGAATTATTCTAAGGGCACATTGAAAAATGTAGATAATAATGTCGACCTCTGTAGCGCAGCAGGCGATGTATTTGTATTTCAGTGGTAACCTTGCAGTAACCGTCTTGTTTTCTTTTATTATAAATTGTTTTTATTGAGATTTCATAACCTATCCTCTGCTTATAAAAAATATCATGGATTCTAGAACCGAGTATAAATCAGATATGCGAGCTAAGCTAAACTAAGATAGCTTAGCTTATGGTTCACTTTGGGTTAGGTACCTACCAACTTAAAAAAATTAGAACGATTACCTACTGGTGCGGATGATATCCAGAACGGACGGTGGTCATTGATACTTATTAATTGTAATATTTCAGGCACCTCAATTCATCACATTCAAAGAGGGGAAATTAGGAGTAAACTTCGGAGGATACCATGCTGGAGTTGGCCTCGGTGGTGGAGCAGGTAAGAAAGATCTCGTTTTATCTCACTCTTTTATACACATGTCACCACGTCCTCTGGCCAATCTGAAGATACAATGCTTGAAAACATTGCCAACATACCTAACCCAAATATCGCTTTCTTGTTGTTTTTTTGACAGAATTTACACGACTTGTCGATTTGAGCTCTTCCCTACAATGTATAGTGCTGAGCATTAAATTTCAAACTGAAAGCTAAAACTGAGTTGTTTATAAACTTTATTTCTTGAGAATGGCTTGAGATTACCTTATTAGGTAAACTACAAATTAGTCAATACTAAAATCAAATTAATTCATTTTTAGTATTGACTACGTTTAAAAATAACTACAAGCCAACATGACAGCAATAATTAGTCCGACAGCCATAAGATGATATTCTATAGTTCTAATCACAATAAACCAAGTTCAATCTCCGAGTCAAAAAATCATGCTGTTCCCACAGGCATTTGATCTAAATCACGTACCTAGAAAGGTCGTTGTGACAGATTCCAATATCGTATTTACGATGGAATCAAAAATGAACTTTCCCAAGTGCCTCCTGAGTAGGTAAGGGCACATATTTTATGAACCTACTCAGAAGGTATACATGTACAATACATTAATAAGTAAGTTGTTTACATAGTATTATCTTTTCCAAAACGCAATGCTTGTGTTATGGGTACGTACCGGATAACTGAAAATATTACCTAAGCTAGGTAATTATTAAGTACATATTATACAGAATACCAAGCCAAGCCAAGAGCCAACTGCTAACATAGAGTAAAGTAAAATATCTCATTTTTTAATTTTATTACCTAGGTACCATTTTATTAAGCAAAAACAGAACTTTGCACTCAAACGATTCGGATAGAAACATTTTATTAATGGTTGCAGAAATTTTCCATTAGCAACGCGTGTTTTACCAACACTGGTCTTAATCATTAATTCTTTGTCATCTTTTTATATTTCTGGAATGTGTTCTATAAAAAAAATTGATATAACTTTTCATACAATAAATGCCTACTTGGTTTATTAGGTATGCTGCTAATTGTACGATTTCAAAGCATTGATATTATAAATGATATTATATTATATTTGAAGCAAGGCATTTATTCACAAAGAAAATTATACTAGTATTTACAATTGAAACAATTGAGCTAACTGCCGACTGTTGCAAACAGTCTACAGATAGCTCAACTGATCCATATGAAGCAAGGTAAGTAAAAGGTGCCGTTACTGCAAAAATATCAGTATTGAACCTTTCTATCCAAAAGATTGAAAACACGCACATACAGTTCCCGTAAACATATTATGATATACATCTATTAGATTAAGATCATTTTGAACCGAAAAAGTTACAATAAATTATGGGTTAAGGTGTGTAAGTAATTACTAAATAAGACCCTAATTCATAAATGTGGTATAAATTGGAGGAGGCCTACCTACTATTATCATGGATAAATATCCCGGTAGTCCACTGTATGATAAGCGCTTTATAAATAATCTTACTCCAACAATCCCCGGCTACTATTGAAGCAAAGTAGGTTCCTGAACTTTATGTCCAGAATTCACTTGCTAGCGCTCAAAAGAGAAGCATAGACAAGCAAGGATTTGTAGACGAGATAGCTATAAAAGTCTAATGTTCTAGGCAGCGGTGCAGCTGGAGGCTTGTTTGCTGAAGCAGGAACTCCTCATGGTCAAGCAGCCAGAGCAGGCTTGGGGGGCGCTGTCGATGGTTCCGGGATATCTGCGGGTATGTGAGAAGAAGTTAATTTGTTTAACACGTCTCCCAGTAACTTTAAGCGTATCTTTGTTAATCACTTCTATGTTTCCTATTCTCATTTTATAGTTACCTACTTTGTTTGTCCACCACCTTATTCTCTTCTTTGAGTATATTCTTTTACACTATTTGTGAAAACTTTTAATAGGCCATCCTTATACCTATTTATACATAAATTTTGTTCTTGTTTAGCCGTAAGGTTTCCTAAAATAAATAAATAAATGTTACAAAGTATGGGTACCTACTCGCGCAAATGCTTGTCTATGCAAGCATGTTGCATGTACGCGAGCAGTGAGGGGGTAAGGAAATAAACCGGCCAAGTGCGAGAATACTCACAAGTTCAAAAGTATTCAAAACTATTTCTCAAACGATACTCTAAAAACACCAGCTGCTTGGAGACCCCCTTAAATTTTCAGACTGCGGAAGCTTAGTAATAGGGTTTCGTTTGCACCCTTCGGGTAGAAACACATTATAATAAATAAATAAATAATGCTAGACAATTCACACAGCGTTATCTAGCCCCAAGCTAAGCAGAGCTTGTGTTATGGGTACTAGATATCTGATATACTTAATACAATACACTACATAGATAGATATTTTTACTATACATGAGTAGAAAACATCCAGAACACCCTGAACAAATATCTGCAGATCGTACAAACATTTGTCCCGAGGATTGAATCGAACCCGCAACCTCCTGACCGCGGACCTTCGCTCGCTGCGCCACTTCGGCTCATATGACATGGGTTTTATATTTTGCTAGTGGCCAGTATTTTTTATTTATTTTAATCTTATACACTCGAGAGCAATGAATCCGGGTCACTCAAAGAATCCAAAAAATCTCGGAAAGTAAGAATGCTAGGTTAATGCAATAAATTGTATTTAATAGACAATTTAATACTCCTTAAATGAAAGTTAAAAAAATATGAGTCACCATACATTTTATTTACACAAAATTACATAAAGAAAAAAAACTGCTGATCTCTCCTTAAAACAAAAATAGGAAACATGAAATTTTTGAACTTTATGACGATTTTCTTGAATTTCAATACTTCGTATTACCTCCTCGTGCTTCCATTACTGCGTTTACGCGGTTTGGCATGCTGTACACCAAGTTCCTTATACGATTTTGGGCAATATTCTCCCATTCCTCTGTGAGAGCAATTTTGAGCTCAGGAAGCGTGATTGGGGGAGGGTTTCGTTGTTTTACGCATCTCCCTAGCTCGTCCCAAGCATGCTCGATCGGGTTGATATCCGGGCTGCGCGCTGGCCACTCCATACAAGTAATGTTCATCTCTTGAAGGTAGTAATTCACAATCCTACCTGTATGAGGTCGGGCATTGTCATGCATAAATATAGCATCCTCACCCAAATTGACCATAAATGGACCAACGTGTTCGTTGAGGATTTCTTCCACATATCTTACGCTAGTTAAAGAGCCGTTTTCTATGATCACCAGCTCTGTGCGACTTTCAGAGGAAATTCCGGCCCACACAAGTACAGACCCACCACCGTAGGCTACTTTTTCTTCGATGCATGCTTGCTTGAATCTTTCCCCTGGTCTTCTATACACTCTGTGTCTTCCATCGTGCTTGTAGAGCATAAATTTTGATTCGTCGGAGAACATAACTTTCGACCAATCTTCAATACTCCAATTTACGTGGTTCTGGGCATATCTTAGTCTTGAAATACGATGGCCACGCTCCAGTTTAGGGCCGTTTGCAGGTCTAAGGGGTTTTAAGTTAGATTCAGCAAGCCGACGTCTTACTGTCCATGCACTTGGGTTACTTCCTCCGAGGCGTCGAAACTGATTTGTGAGTTCAGTTCCTGTGAGAAAGCGATTTCGAAGCATGGTGTTCACCAAGTATCGGTCTTCTCGTGCTGTGGTACACCTAGTTCTGCCCGTTCCTGGTCTGCGTAGGTTAGAACCAGTTTCTTCGTAACGTCGGAGAACTCTTTGTACTGTTGACAGCGACACACCGACAGTCCTGGCTGTATCGCGCTGACTCCGGCCGGTTTCCACCAATGTAAGTATTCTGGTGCATTCTTCAAGTGTAAGCGACATGATTTCAGCTTGAATAATGAATATTGAGCACTATCAACCTGGTTTATGTACCAACATAAATGACAGATTACAAACAAAAGCAAAAACAAATCCTGTAATTTCGTAGTTCCATCTTCGACAGTGTTCCCTTTTCAAATTTGATTTTTTTATGATATAACTTTACAATAACTAAGAAGTTTTAATACTTTCATTTAAGGAGTATTAAATTGTCTATTAAATACAATTTATTCAGTGTTGCCGTTTTAGCGACTTTGTCGCTAGATCTAGGGGATTTTGGACTCGTTTAGCGACATTTTTTTCAGATTTAGCGACAAAAAAATATCTAGCGACATCTAGCGACTTTTTAAAATAACGAAATAGTTACTTGGTCTTTAATTACTAACACTATAAACACTGTTCCGTCTCTGTTTAGCATTCAAACTAATAGTTATTGTCGTCTTGTTTTACACATGGTACTTGATCTATCTACCTACCAATTATACTTCAGTTCGCGTTGCGTCATTGTTTCACAAGTTACGTACACTGTTTGTTAGTTTTGTCCTTTCCCAGTTAACAAAATTTAGTTGGAAAGTTAAAATGGACGTACCATTAAAGAAGAAGACTTACACCCAAAAGTACAAAACTGAGTGGGAAAACCAAGCAGAGTTCAAAGGCTGGCTTAAGCCTAATAAGAATGATGCATTTAAAGCCTTTTGTTCTGTGTCTTTTCTTCCTTTTCTCTTAAATTTTTTCCAATCGTCACTAAAATATCTTTAAAAATTTCGAGGCTCGCTGCGCTCGCCTATTTTATATGTTTATTCGTTTCTTTTACTAATATAAGTCCCTAAAAAGTTTTTAAGATTTTCGAAGTTCGCTCCGCTCTCCATTGTTTTCATTTAGGCAACGAACTTAATTTTAGGTCTCTGTCAAATATTTCGATATCCAAAGGGTTTAAGAAACGCTATCTCATAGAATGATATTTTCTTGGCACGACGCCGCACTGCCTCTCCTCCTCCCGCGCCGCCCGCGCGTGACTCGATGATTTATTTTGTAAAAAAAATATTATACTTATTATATTTTATAAAATATTTTGATATTATAATTTTTTTTGTTTACCTGTAATTTTAACCCTTTCTCCAATCTTTGTCAAAATGCCCCCCCCCCCCCCCCCCCCCCAATGAGATCTTGTATCCACCCTTGAGTCTCGAAAAGCTGAAGGTAAACTTGCTTTGTTTATTTCGGAACACAGTGCCATTTCCCAAATAGATCATTTTGACCGATTTGTGCAAAGATGTTTTTGAAGATTCAAAATGTGCAAACGATTTGAAAATGCACAGAACTAAATGCACTCAGGTGATCAACCAGGTACTGGCACCACATTTCAAGGAAAATCTTATGAAAGATATTGGCAGCCAAAAATACAGCGTTATAGTGGACGAATCTACCGACGTTAGTGTGACTTAATTCATGGGAATTATTCTAAGATATTTTAGTGTGGCACAGAATAACATTATTAACGCCTTCCTCTCACTGGAACCAGTAGAGCGAGCTGATGCAAACGGGCTAGTCATAACTTTGGTTAAATGTCTTCAAGCTCATAATTTATCTGTCCAAAATATGGTTGGGATTGGCACTGATAACGCTGCAGTAATGACGGGTCGGCAGAATAGCGTGTATGAAATCCTCCGAACGCAGTACAATCTTCCTAACTTAATTTTCATAAGGTGCATTTGTCACTCCCTCCAATTGGCTGTTAGTCATGCGTCACAAAAAACTATTCCAAGTCATATAGAGTTTCTGATAAGAGAAACATACAAGTGGTTTTCAATGTCATCGAAGCGGCAACAAGAATAATAAAGAAATCTATAGCCTTGTCAACTGTGGAGAAGGACCTCTCAAAATTCTTAAAGTGTCTGATACTCGCTGGCTATCTATAGAACCAGTGATAGTCCTCATTTTATCTCAGTGGGAAGAACTTAAACTGCATTTCTCACTAACTAAAGACAAATGTCACACGGCTGATTTACTGAATGCAATGTACATGGACGAAGCCAACCGCCTACATTTATTATATATCTCAAAAGTGTGCTAAATGATGTTCAAACAGGAATCAAAATTTTCGAAGGGGAGAACGCAGATCCTGTGAAATTGATTACCCCATTGATGACTTTGTTGCGATCTGTTTGCAACCGAATACTGATACCAAATGCTGCAACAACAGATAAGGACTTTTTAACGATAACAATAGAAGACCACCAACAACCCAGTACCCTACTTAGGCTACTTGTTTGAATCACACATCAGTACGTCCAATTTGACACGTCAAGCCGTAGCCCCTATCAGAAAGAGTTGTGTCGATTTCACAATTAAATTTGCAAAAGAAATACAAAACCGCGTTCCCAGCAATTACACCGCTCTTGAAAAAATGGCTCAGTTGTCTAAAGAAAACACATTATAGCAGATAAAGGATGATTCTTGATGGGTTTTGATGAAGACAAAGTCGACAAATTATTACAGCAGTGGCACAGTATTCACTTTGTCAAGTGGGATACAACTGAAAATACTGTGAAATTCTGGGCTCAAGTTTATAAGTATAAAAATGCTGCAGGAATCAATACATACATAGAACTAGCAGATTTGGCTATAACAGTTCTGTCACTGCCATTTTCAAACGCTGAAGTCGAGCGAATGTTCAGTGTGATGAATATCGTAAAAAATAAACTAAGAAACAGATTGGCGCCTGTTACTCTGAATTCAATCATTCTTTTAAAAAACCAATTAACTAAACCAGACTTGCCACAGCTACGTATTGCCTGAAGATGTTCTTTCCAAAATCTCAAAAACCATTAAAAAACAAAGAGTACCGAAATGGGACCATCAACTTCCAGAACTGCTCCTGCCAATGTTTGTGATGAGGATGACGTCTTAGATGACGAAATGTTGCAATTTATTCAATTTTGATTACTTATTGTTTGTGTAAACCTACATCTTTTTTTATGTAATATGTAAGGAGAAAGGCAAACGGCCCGCCTGATGGGAATTAAGTGGTGATTATCTTCAAGTAATAAACACTTAAATATTACCCGTCTTTTATTAATGCAATATCCTTATAAAAAATCTAGCGACATTTAACTAGATTTTTCATATATCTGGCGACTTTTAGGTTGTAGCCTAGCGACTTTTTTTTTGCCTGAGCGGCAACCCTGAATTTATTGCATTAACCTAGCATTCTTACTTTCCGAGATTTTTTGGATTCTTTGAGTGACCCGGATTCATTGCTCTCGAGTGTATTTTAATGGGTTTTAGCCAAACATTGACTATGTCAGCCCTACATCAGTCAATGTAGGTACTAACACCTACATTGAAGAATGAAGCATAGAAAGCCCTTCTCGCTGCTCGCATACCAACAGCATAAAATGACGAGCCCTCGCACAAGCATGATTTGAAGGGTTAAGTAAAAAAACAAAAGCCAACTAAAAAAGCATTCACAGTCAGTTTGTCGTACTTTAATCTATACTAATGTTATAAAGAGGAAAGATTTGATTGTTAGCTCGTTTGTTTGTATTGAATAGGCTCCGAAACTACTGGACCGATTTGAAAAATTCTTTCACCGTTAGGAAGCTTACTTTTCAGGGAGTTACATAAGTTTTATTTTATCCTGGAATTCCCACGGGAACGGGAACTACGCGGGTGAAACCGCGAGGCGATCGTCTAGTCTATGATAAACTTTGCTATGATCAAATCTCTTGTCTAAAGAGAAAGACCTAATTGACAAGAAGTATTGAACATTGATTATTTCATAAGGGTACCTATACTAACAACCAACTAGCACTTCTTTGAGAAACTTTTATAAATAAATTTCGTCATAATTTTATTTTTGCTCGTATAAAATGAGGTCATCCAAATAATTAATGAATCGATTGACGTCTCATCCATCAACATCGGATGAATAGTTTAGGCAGTGCTCCGTCACTCGCGCTCAGTTTTGAGTTATTTACCTACAGTTTTCCTGTCCCCTCGAGAGGACACTGTCAAAGGTTACCGCCGCCGCGCGCGAGCGTGCGGCTCGCGCGAACCGAACGATAAGTTTTGTCTCGCTCGGACATAGCTGAGATTATCTCCGCGCGCGCAGGCACAGATAATATAATACTATGAGTACCTAGGTTTGTTTTTTGTAGACTACGAAAATGACTGAAAGGACTTTAGATATGTCAGCTACATCTACCTATCATTTGTGATTTGAGTGTACAATTTTTTCTGTACATACGTATGACACATCTGTACATACCTACTACGTATACACAAAATAATGTCTTGACACAAAAATATTTAAATTATATCCTAGGATATAAGCAGCTACCTACCTAGCAATAATAATACCTTTTACCTAGCTTACAATGTTCTCTAATAATTAAAATGTATTTTTTATTCTACTATTGTTTTTGTTCACGGACTTATTTATTAAGTAGGTACCTACTCGTGTATTTAATCCTAAATTTAGGTATACTTACTTATCCTAGGTATTGCAGAAGCAGAACCGTATGACGAACCTACCTACACTCCATCCAAATTCGGTTAGTTTACAAAAATGTCACACCGAATTTGGCTGGAGTATACGTAGGTTAAGCACCTACTACATAGGTACGTATTTCCTGATCAGTTTAGTTAGGCTCTAGGTACCAATGATATTACCTATATTTGGGTTCTACATAGGTACCTAGGTAAGTATTTCTTGAGATATACGTAGGTAGGCCTTGTAGAGAAATTTGAAGAAAAAAACGCGTTATCAAACTAAACATTCACTTAGATTTTTTTATATACACTTGCACTTCCCAAAATGTAAGTACCAAGGTACCTACCTACCTAGTTATATTACATGAGAGAGTTAAGGCACTTAAAGTATAATATCCGCACTTGGACAAAAACTATCGATGGTCAACCCTACCGTCAAGCCAAGGGCCGGCGAGGGAACTGTAGAGGTAGGGGGGCGCGGGTGGCTTTGATCGAGCCGCCTCGCTAACAGCGAGTAGAGCGTTACGAACTTTATTTCCTCTCCCTTAAGACTCAAAGTAGATTGGTTAAATCGAGTAAGTGATGTATCTGTTACGTTATCTAATCTGTGGTTTAGGCACTACGGTGAAACACAGGTACTTAATACCTATTTACGTAACAAAATATTTTTCTTACACGTTGGTATTACGCAAAAGATAAACCAATAAACTCCTACTTACAACCACAGCCTACCCTACAACTATCCATACTTTAAAAACTGAGCTCTCTTTTGTTTGCAAGCTTCCGTAAGGAGGTTACGAGGCTCCTAGTAAAGAACACTCCTATTCTAAATTAGAATTCGGACTCGGAAGAGCCTGGGACAGGTGTAACATTTTGTCCAATATAAACCTACCCGTGTTGCTTCCTACGTTGTTTCCCTTTGTTTGTAGCGCAGAAAAAAGTTTCAGAGTCCCATATGTCTGTGTCAGCAGGGGTTAATTTTGATTGATGATAATGCCTCAGGTAAGTAATGTGCCCAATCCTTCATACGGGGGACATTATTCTCATGAGATTTTATTAAAGAATCGCCAACGCAGATTGTTATTTGGACGAGGTACGTAGGTACCTACAACGTGTGGGTGGTGCATGTCTCCTTTATGAATGACTAGTTTATTCCCGCGGCTTCGCGCGCGTTGTTTCTATGGAAACTTTTAACGGTGATTTCTATCTCATGGGAACTGATTTATGGTAAAAAGTAGCTTATTTTTGATTCCAGGATGAGAATTACCTGAATGCAAAATTTCAGTCCGATCCGTTCAGTAGTTTTGGCGTGAAGAGGTAACAAACATCCATCCATCTATTTGTCCATCTAACTTTCGCATTTATAATATTAGTGTGAATAATGTGATGTGATTAAAGAGCCTAGCTCTTGTCGGTTTAATGTTTCCTCCACTTTTCTATCTGCAATGCAATGTCTTTTACTTCTTTAAACGACATCAGCGACTTTCTGCATGATCTGACACACAAAGCGAATGCTTGGAGTTCCTCTTCCTCGTCTTCCTTCTAGGTACTTTTCCTTCTATGATGTTACTAATGACGTTGTCATGTCGTATAAGATGACCAATCTGCCTCCTCTGTTTGAATGGTGTTCATAAAAATGCTTTTCTCCTCAACTCTTTTCAACACCTCTCTAGAAGCCTTCTCTATCCAGCATAAAGTTAAACCAATAAGTAAACTAACTATTCAAATTATAGCTTATTTTGTACGATGTTGTGAGGTTGTAGGGTTGTATTTAAATCAAATGAAATATGAGCATAAGAGCATAATAAAACGAAAGCGGTATTTATATACAGATTTATGATTTGGATTAAAATGTTCAATAAAATATTGAATAAATTATTAAACCTAAATGCAAACTCAAAATAACGTAAGTATTCTCAATTTGCCAGACTAATTTTATCTCTATCGCAGACCTCATTATGTTTCGTTCAAAATATCGAAAAATAATGTAACTACTTTCAGTTTCGAAGTAATTTATTTTTATGTTTTCATTAGTTTAACTTTATAAGACTGAGCTTTTAGCTGCTCTTAGTATCATAATTACCATCGTTATTGAGAATTTGCCTGGAATTCTCCCTGAGGAGCGATATTTCGATAAGTTAATATAATGAAAGATTGAGATAAAGATTTCTACAAGTTTACTAGTCGATCACTTTCCACTTTGTTCAGTGGATTTTCGTTATAAAATCTAATATCTGAGGAAAGATTTGTCAGTAAAACTGCAATAACAAAGGTAGGGTAAAATAAAGTACCTACTTTGGTGAAGTTCCATGAAAATCGGGGTGGTAGAAGGTAGTAGAAGTAGGATTTACCAATATTGCAACTTGTGTTATTCTGCTTAAAACCTCTTCGAGCATTTTGCTCTACATAGGTAGGTATTGTACTTTTGAATTCTGCTTTGTTTTAGTTGTGGAATAGTGCAAACGGACGTTCGCAAAATTACAAACAGTCAGTTATTTGCAACAAAGTTATTGTATTGAAAAACTTCTACGAATCTATATAATGGTCACGCATCAAGTTTGGGAGTCTAGAAAAATCTATCTTTATCCAAAGTGTCATAATAAAATGATAGAGTCCAAGGCGTTACAGTTAATTGAGCGTTTACCTTTGTCTCGCCCTAAAGTCAGCGAGTTAGAAGGGCAAGAACGTCGTAAAATTATCCGCGATTGACGCAACTTGAGGAAAATATTCACTGTAATCTTTTTGATGTTCCTTTGTAAATTAAAAATGTTTTCTGCTTTTTTTGTTCGTTTTAAGAAAAGAGCCAGACTACAAAGAACCAAATTTCAATCGTGATGTCCACGTGTGAGTGTGAACTCCTCATTGAGAACACCGGTTGTGCGTAAAATACGGTTTGAACGTGTAGAGAATCCTTATTTTAGTAATTTTAGAATGTCTGGAAAAACGGAGAGAGAATTTTGATTTCTGCGTACCTACAAAGCAAGTAGGTAGGAACGAGTATCTCGTGCTTCACTTTGTTTTGTTCCAATATTTTTTCCATAATGTGAGTGGATACACAAATACTTCCGAGCCCCTAATCTAGAAACTACGTTTTCCTATATGACACAATACAATTGTAAAGTAGCTTGAGTAATATAGACCGGTACCACCATTTATTCTTATCTACTAACAGGCTCTACGTCGCATTACAATGCTTTAACGAGTATTTCTGTCTCTCTAACAATTTATTTCTTCCAAAGGTGGTCTCTTCGCTGGCGCCACCGCTGGCGGCAACGTAAGAGCCTCTACGGGTCTAGGCGGCGCTGCTGGAGCAGAGCGATCAGGTGGTGCTGGCTTTGCAGCTGCATCAGCCGGCGCCCACGAAGCAGCCTCTGGCCTGGTAGGTGACCGATGGCAAATAGAGCAATGGAAGCTGCAAAGAATGGAAGAAAAACGCAGGAGGAAAGAAGAGAAGAGAGCGCAGAAAGCCGCTGCTGCTGCCGCCTTGGCAAGGGCTGAATATGATTATCGCGTGTATTACGGGTGATGGAGTGGAAGATGGACCCATCTTTTCTATAATTTAGCGTTTAAGTTTTTGTGTTTAACAAAACTAACATTTTTTCAGAAAACAAAGCTGGGTCCAGTAGAATGGTTTTATAATTTTAAAAACTAATTATCCTAGTGTAGTTTGTAGGTAGGTAATCAACTCATTCCAAGACTGGCCAATTTTTTTCTGTATTTGAGGTAACTAACATATCACAACGTATTAAAATTCTAATAAAAATGAAATGACCTGTTCTTTTAACACTCCTTGTTTGCAACCAGAAACTACGACACTGTATAGGACTAATGGGCTAGTCTGATTTCTCACGGAATAAGGTAAAAGTACAATGTTTTTGCATGCTCCTCTGGCACGAAAATTCACCTACATTTCCCAACTCTTTGCGGACTCAATTATCAATGTTTCCATTAGTTAGAGTAACACCCTCATTAAGCATGGTCTCTGTTTTTTGAAAGCATGACATGTTGCTATTTCACTTTTTCATTCGGTATCTTCACCACATACTTGAAAACTTTGCTTCGTGTTTCTTACATTGTTGGTTAATGCTTCGTTGGGTTCATAAAAACTTTAAGGATTCTGAATTTACTTATTTTGGAACAGACGAAGCTAAAGTTTCTTGGTACAATGTAAAATCTAAAGCAAAAGCACTTTACAGGGAGGGGAATCTTCTGGCAGCGGTTCGTCTGGTTTTAAATTCTCTGGCACAAAATCATACGGTATACCGACCGCAGTGGTTAAGCAGACAGAAGTATCAGTTGTTCCTGTTGAAAATACATACGGACACAAAGTTCATACAGAGCTAAAACTAAACACTGACAATGAGATTCAGCACACCGATACCGACTCAAATGTTGACGCACACGTAGAAGTAAAAGCAAGCGCACCTGCAGTTGTAGTCAAAGAGGTAAATGAACATGTCAGATTACAAATATAATTGTATGTCATCTTTCTTTACAGACTTTTCTGAATTCTCTTCTCTCGATTTTTGCAACAAAACGTCGAGTCGGGTATTCGAAGCCTGTTTGGTACGTCCCACCACAACAGAAAAGTTTCACTCGCAAGGTTTGATTTAAATCAGGTGCTTGGCATTTTGTATGCACCAAAGTCACAAAACATGGCCAAAATAAGCACTAAGCCCGTACTTGCTAACCCTAAAAGAACTGTTTGAAATAAAATTACAAGTACGACAAATTCAATAACGGTCCCCTAAGACGTGGATCTGAATCACACTGTGCTAAAATATGTCTTTTTGTTGTATATGTGTTCTGCCAGTTTAGAAAAGTTTTTTGAGGATGAAATAATCATAAGTTTTCAAGCAATTCAAGCATTGTATACTGCGAACAACTTTTCTAAAAAGGTTATTCCTCATCTGTCCTTATCCCTTAAAATATAATTTATGATAAATTTGCAGGTTTACGTTGAGCCTCAACCCAAAATAATTGAGAAAACCATTGTACACACGCATTATAAGCCAAGCCACCATCACCACAAGACGGCTTACATCGGAGGGTAAGAAAATTTTACACAATTTGATACAGAAAACATGACGAAATCCTGATTAAACCACATTTCATCAGAGAAATTGGAGCGAACTGTCATAATATTGTCGGTTTTGCGTCTTCTCAAATGAACGAGTTTTGGTCAGTATAATCAGTATGAGTCAAAATATATACTTAGATTCTCGCTTTGACTTGAGAACGTGTCATGAGCCATTTGAGTCAAAGTCCATCAAGAATTTTCTAACGGTCTACGAGTTATTTACCTTTGTTTCCTGTTTCAGCTATATCGGTGGAGAAGCCAATATTCCTCCTCCACCGCCACCACCACCAGCGCAAAAGAGAATTGACATTGGAGTCGACAGCTCAGCTCATGTTGAAGGTGGATTTGGAGGATCAGATTCAGTAGAGCACGGCAACGGTGGTCAGGTCACGTATAAGAAGGAAGTTGTCTTCGATAACAACCAGAACTTCTTTAGGGATATCTTTAATGTAAGTTTTATTGAGTTTGAATTTATTTATTTGTTCGAAATGTTTTTGGTGATATTAAATCTTTTATAGACGATGAGAACTACTGTAAAAGTTCGATTCCAAATCGCTTTTGTGCAACATGGAAATAAGAATATCTTATTAATCAAGCTGACGATAAGAAATAATGTTGCCATAACATAGTAGTTACTTATGAGAGTACTTACTAGAGTGAGTTAATAATTAGAGTAGATTAAGTATTGATAAAAGGGGCATCTTTATTTACATAGAAAATTATACTAGTACTCAATTGAAACAATTGAGCTAACTACTCACTGTTGCAAACAGTCTACAGATAGCTCAACTGATCCATATCAACACCAGTCGGAAGCGTCCCCAAGACGCTGGCTGCATTGCCACGCTGTATGGCAATATGTATATGTCGCTTTATGTAGATTAAGTTAACTATCAGATGATCAAATAAAGTTGATAACTTTTATTTCAATCAACAGATCCCCATCTCAACACTACAAGCAGTTGGCAATCTTCTGAGCAACACAGCTGCGAGCACAAGCGTCAAGGTTGAGAAGTCAGGGACCGTTCAAGCAGGTGGTTATGGTCAGGCTGGTGGTTACCATCAGGCTGGTGGTTTTGGTCAAGAGGGTGGTAGGGTTCAGCTCGAAAAGGACGTTCAAGCTAGTGGCCAAGTTGGTGGATACGGCCAAGGAGGTGGATACGGCCAAGGGAGTGGCTTTGGAAATTTCGCAAAGTCATTCCAATTCGGGGGATATAGCCAATTCAATCATGGCTATTAGTCATTATTTTTTAAGTCGTGGTTAGGATCTTGTAAGGTTTTGTATTATATCTAAGGTGTACCTTGAATAAAATGTAATAAGTTACAAAGTTTAGTGTATTTTCTAGCAAGCATCTATTAAAACTAGTTATTTGGCCTAATAACTATCCCATTGACCATTTAGAACCTCATAAACGAGCGTGACAATATTTTATTTTAGTACAAGTTAAAATTATATCTCAATTTTAGAGCACCGATAAGAAGGGCATTAACCGACCCACAGGGAATGGGGTAGGTATAATCTTGCCGCCTCACGCCATCGTAATCTTGATGATATTTTTATCTGACTCTTTTATTACGTTTTTATTTTTTACGATCACCCCCTTACGCGAAGTTTTACGCGTTTTTTGGAGACTTTTGGCGGACTTGTAAAATGTTTTGTCCTGAATTATTCAGCTGCATTCAGTCGTAAACAATAAGAAAAACAATATTTGTATTTAGTCCATCCTCTTGAATCTAGAGCATTTTGTTTCAATTTATGCTTTGATTGTTTCATACAAATTTATTGAAATCGTTTGTGAATTATTTATTTCAAGGCTTAAGCATCTTGTTTTATTCGGATAGAGTTTGTTGTTTTCTGTCTATGTTAATGATGCGCATGATTTTCATTTTAATATTTTAATCTTCATTCAATTTTTCCCCAGAATCTGACATATCACCGAAGCATGCATCACAGTCACAATCATCATCATCATCGGATGCAAAAATCACGGTTCAGACACCGAATGCATCTAAATTCTTAGGCGATATATTTGCTGTAAGTTCATCTTCAGTCATGCCATTTACTATATTTAATTCCATATCTCTAACATTCACCAAACTGCAGAGTGGTAAGTTGATTGTAGGAAATAAATTCCTACTGCATAATTTATGTTTTATAAATCTACAGGTAAAGGTATAGTTTTTGTAGTTTCTTTAGCACCTTTTGTGAAGCTTCTATCAGTTTTGTATAAACAAAAAAAACAGGTGTTGGTTTTTATGCCGCCGTTCCGCTTTTGGTTGTTTCAGGTTTCAACTAACAATTGATAGATTCTATCGTCATCTAACCTGCAATTTTGTTTTACGTCACTTTGGTTTTCGATTTATGTTTACGTCAAATTAATAAGAAGAAAGTAAGGTATTGTAAACTAGGCTCCTACCTAAGTTACACAAATAAAGTAAAAGTACATTTTTCTTAACAACGCAAGAAGCTTTAACAAATTAATTGGAGACTTTTTATCAAGACTAGCATTTGCTCTATTTTTCGGAAGAACTGTAGGTACCCCGCTCTATAGTAAAACCTCGGAGTTAAAAAGAACAGAACAAAGGGCAAATCTTATAACTAAAATAAATAAAAGAATACTAATTCATAAACTTAAAACTATTAGAACTTGTTTGGATCTGCTGATTTTCCAGTTCGATAAGTTTATCATAGCGCCAATGTTTTCATTATTATGGTTGCTGTGACGAATGCACCACTCAAGAACTCAATATCTTAAAAAATATTTTATATTTATAAACACACTTCCCAATTCATTTCATTCACTCATCACTTCATCACCCCAGTCACAATTTTTTGTTTTTAATAGAATAAATAAATAGGTAATGAATGAAATGTCACAAGGCTTGTTGAGAAGGGTTTGGTGAAAGGAAAAACTGATGGTGAAAATAACGAATTGAAGACAAAACAATTTACGGTTCAGTACAATTTAACCTACAAAGGAAAAACATTGTACCTATCATTGTCAAAAATGTTGGTACCTTACCTTCATTGCACTTATGACATATCGCACCTCAGATAAATCGGGTAAAATAAATAAAATAATTATTTATCTCTGAAAGTCGTAATAGTAACAGTAGTACAGTTTTTTTGGACTGGTTAGCTAGTCTTACTGTAACTCTTCACTGTAAATAAATTCTAGACTTGTAATGTAGACGTGTGGAATCTCTTCCTGGATAATAGCATGCTAAAATTTTTGTCTATCTTAGAGTTATCTTATTTTTATAGTTACAGCAAAGTCGCATCTTTTTATATTACAAGTCGTTTTGTTTTTAACTATACTTTCAGAAATAGCAAGGAAATTCAAAATAAATTTGAATATCAATTTTATCGGGGTAGAGTTATGTAAAGCTGATTTAAAGAATTGCAAAATTAGCTAATCACTGGATAGATTCTAGATACCTACTAACATTAAAGTGTGAAGTGGTTTGGGAAAATATGCGTTTTGTGTGAAGACTAATTGAAGTTAATTGGTAAGTGCGCTCTGGAACTGAAATCACATTTCCTCAGTAATTACAAACGTTAAACAATTTGGATATATCCCCAGATACCAATTAATACTCTCGGAGCAGTTAACAAATTTCTGGAAAACAACGTCTCAGGAAGGAAACGGATTCAGGTGAGCAATTTCAGATAAATAACAATAAATTAAGGACTGAATATTCAAAGAAAAATTCTTTTGTTTTTCGGAACAAACGGTTTTAATTCTCAGCCCTTTTTGTCAGATACTAGACATCCGTTAATTCTGTCTTTAGCTTTTATGTTTTCCTTATTGTGGGAAAGCCTGCATAAAAAATAAATGTCTTTGAAAGCAAAAAATCCGAAAAGGCACCCTTCGCTTTCTTGTGCCCTTCTGGAAAGACAAGGCCCTACTAAAAGACAGATTATTTTTTAATGAATCATCATTACGCTCTCAGTTGGTCTGTCCATCTTTATATCAAAATATATAAACAAGATCGCTCGCGATTTTGAGCGAGTTTTGGCTACCACATGGAAGTTTATGGACACTTAATGAAATGATTTGGCTGAACCTTTTTATTTGTAGAGCCTGTCAACACCGCACTCACTTTTTAAACGACTTCAAAAAAGGAGGAGGTTCTATGTTCGACTGTGTGTATGTTTTTTAATGTATGTCAATTTTGATGATTCTTTCACCACTATAGAATGATCTCGAGATGGTCTCATAATTTTATTCCCGAGGGTATTTGTCCCTCAAAACTTAAAAAACAGTATTTATATTAAGGCATTAAAAGTCAGTTTTTAGTTTTTCAAAATAATCAAATTGTTACGAGTAAAGTACAAATTATAAATTTCGATTTGTCTACAGGTCACCCAAGACGGATCCGAAGGCGTCGCAGAATCAAGGGTCAGACTTGGACCACATGCTCGAAGACGCGCCAACAGACGCGTTGTTATTCTTCACGAATCACCGGAAGAAAGCAAAGAAACAAATTAATTGATAGACCCATTGTTCTTTAGTGAGAAACAGTATAAAAAATTCAAATTCATGGATTTTAATGTATTATTATGAGGCTTGCATTTTCCGAGTACCTGAAAAGAAACAATATTTAATATACTTAATGGTTTTAGAATTTAGGTAAATCTATGTATTGACATAATGGAGATATATTTCTTTTAAGTTAAACCGTATACAATATTTGTAAATAAATCTCGGCTCCAGATGCATAAGGCCGGATGTATGATTACTTTATTTTTCAGGACAGCCAAAACAAAAATGTCACACTAATCTGGTCATAATTACTATAGTATCAAGGCTGGAATTTTAGTTCTTTTTTTGTTGTTTGACAATTTACTATACCTTTATTTTGATGTAATTAAAATTACTGTAGCTCTGTTAAAAAAATTATAATAATAGATTTTTCATAAAATTGGCTTCCTGCGACCTTATTCCTGTAAATTCGTTTCATTAAACTTAATATCGGTGGGTGTATGTGGGATCCGACTTTATGCCTGCAATTTCTGTCTTTACACTTGAATTGTATCTTGTGATACGAGTTTATGCCTCAACATCGAAGCAGGGAAGGTAAACTTTCATCTGTGATTATTTCTAATTGCTTCTAAATACATTAGTATTATGTTATATTGGATTAAGGCAAAAGGTTGTAGATACGCCCAAAATAAATGAAACAATAAGCATATCGGATTCATTATTATTCAGATGCGTCTCAAATACCTATTTTTAATCAGCATCAGGAAAATTTGATGCAAATTTGGAATGTTTCAGGTTTCTGTAGTAGAAATTCTTCTGGTACTCCACTGCAGAATATAGGTAATGATTTGATCACACTGCAAAAGTGTGATCAAATCATTATATTTTGCAGTGGTTATTGGTTTCTCACTTTGTCTCAACACGGGTAGGTCATCGGGGAAGGCAATACCCCTTGAAGAATTGCGTACCTAAGATATTTCGATAAAATCTTGTGAAAAGTCATTTTTATAAAATTATATCCCAGGCCACACACATTCCGATATTTTGAACACATTGCCATCTCTATTTTGCATTCAAGTTACGAATGGTCCACCCTTTTAATAAACGAATAAATTCCGCTACTTTTAAACAAACTTTCATTAAAAAAAAAATTGTACCAAAATGAATGAATATGAACTGAGAATATCTACCTAAAAGGGTACCCCTTTATTAATTGGAACTAGGGCAAGTAAATTTAAAGGTAGCCTCAACAAAACAAATAGTTAATTATCCTAAATAGCTTAACTTGAATAGCGAGTCCTTCACTCAATATTATGATTTACGTTGTCAATATAATTATCATGTTTACATAAGGGTACGGTTACCGTATCATTAATTCAAATTTGACATATATCAACAACGTTAGACACATGAGATATCATAATAGTATTCATTTTTTTGAAGCTATGATGGATCACGTAGCTACATGGAATTCCTTTTTTGCAGCAGTGAAACGCATGTCATAAAAACTCGGTTTTATATTTTCCGGCAGGTTTTCGTTTTAAACAAAAACATATAAAACAATACCTCTATATCAGACAAAAGCGTATGAAAAAAACAAAAGAAGCGGTAAAAATGTCTCACTTATGTTACCAACACCAAACAAGCAATTTGTAGCGTAATAAAAACATAAACCGACAGTAAAAACTTCCTAGGACACTTATCGTAAAAATCCTAAGTTGTTTTGTTTAGCTTTACAGGATATAAAACGTCACTGTTCACATTCTCGCAGGATAAATATTTACTATTCTCTGGTTTACTGTCTACAAAGATGTGTGTGGTATCAGTTTGTGAATAAATTAGGGAAGACGGCCGTAAAACAATGTTTCGAGGAAAAAATCGAAGCTGAGCGCTACAGTACGTTTATCAAGATCTGTTCTCTTGTTCTATGTTTATTTGATGAGAATCAGATCACCACACAACAAAATTTTACATAACATTTTGCCTGAGGAACCTACCTAAATATGTACAGAAATCGTCAGAATTAAGTCACCCCCTGCCTAACACATGCAGGTTTAAATTCAAACCTGTTAATCGTAAGAGTTTTAAAAGCCGAAAATAAATTATATTTGTATTTAGGTAACATAAAAATAGAACGATTATAGATAAAAATATATTTTATTAAAAATAAAAAATATAATAAATAGGTTTTACCTTTAATAAATATGGAACCTTTGAAGGGTCAAATGAACAATTAAATTCCTTTAGGCTGAACAAGAACAATCCTTGACGTAAAATACATTTTATTTGATAAAATAATAAGAGGAGCTTCTGTTGATTTATGAAAACCTAAGCTCTAAATTCCTTCGTATATCTGATTAAATTGAAACAACTCAACACGGTTAAGTTAATTTCACAAATTAATCAACTCCAAGTGTAGGTAAACCTTATTATCATAATTTAAATTGTTTAACGACAGAGGTAAATTCTTATTATAGCAGCACTGATATTGTTTTGTAGACAAAAAAATTAGAACCTTCTCTTTAGATTCGCTACATACCCCTACAGTTCCCTACGGAACCCCAATCAAGAGATTATGTACCTATCTATACCTAAATATTACTAGACACACAGCGAGCCTCGAAGCCGCGACTTTCGCGTCTCGGGCGGAACCATGCCGCCGAGGCTGTCAACATCATGAATATTGGTAAGCTTTTAGTAGGCAGATGGAGTAGCAGCTGATTTCATGCGAGTGGCGCCACAGGACGGACGAACCAACATGCGAAATGACCGGGGAGAGGTGCTTTCCGAGGCACGGGGTGTTTCACCGCTAACTTCCTGACTCCGGGCTGCTATTGTGACTCCTCATATCTAGAAAACAGTTCAAAAATATTTTTTGGCCCGACCCGGCTCCTCCCATTTGAACAGATATTGCTTATCTACACGCCATGCGATCTGTATACAGTGTGAAATTTTGTAATGCACCTGAAGGGAAATTGCTCTGAATACTGTAGAAAATTTTACTTTATGAAAACATTTTTTAGTTTTTTATAAGAAAGAAAACTGCACTTAAAGATTTTCGAAAATTCGCTTGCAACCCCGGGAATCGAACCGACTAAAATCTGTAAAAATAACAACCTGTACTTTTATTGCATCAATCGTTAGGGTCAAGGATATAAGGACGAAATTTCTACAACAAACTTGATAAATTAATTGAAAGGAAAACCATGAAATCTGGATTTATAAATTTAATGGGTCAAGTTAAAGCACTTGATTGATAAAAATTTCTATTCATCGCGCTGTTATGTCTTTCAGTAAAATGAATAATTTTGTATAATATGTTCATGCATACCAATAAGCGTTGTTCCTACCGCTGGAAACTTTGTACAAATTAGTTTATTTTCTTTAATTGTCTCTTGAAGGCGGAAAACTGGAGCGACAGAAGGAAAATGGTATTGGGAATTTATTGCAGGCTTTACTTGGAAACGGAGGTAAACAACGAGGAAAAGAGAAACATGATGCCCTCCTAGCCGAATTTTCGGCTTCGGCGGCCAGTCTAAACGAAAATTGCAGGTAAATTTGAGAGGGCGCATTGCGCGCCATTTTGTGAAAAGGATAGGCATAGGATTTGGCCTTCATAGGAGCAGGACAGAGCATACGTTTAAGGAACGGAGTAAGCGCAAAAATTATGTTTTTGCTTATTTACAAGAAAACTACACAACTAATGATGAAACTGAATTATGGAACCAAAGAATTGGTAATAGTCTACGAATCAAAACAAAAATCATTTCTATAGACCGCAGGGTTCCTGAGATCATAACCAAATTAGTTGCAAAACAGTACACTTTCATGATTTATTGAATATTTTTTCACAATCTTGTTTTTAATTTTTAGGAAAGAACCAAAGAAAAAATGTTGAATTTTATGTAATTTGAGTTTTTTATCAGGGGGATCCTCGTGTACTGAGATCTAGGCCTTGTTTGACAACCAAACCCGCTAGGTTGCCCCCTTTATCATTGTCGCCGCCGACAAAATAAGACGAAATTGGCCCATTTAGATACGTGTTCTTTGAAAAGGCCCAAACTGCATAAAGCAGGTATCTCTATCTTAAATTCAATGAATTATTAATTTTCACACAAAGCCACCAAATTGTACCTACCTACGTTTCTTGGGAACACAGTTTTAGAATAAAAAAGTTGTAGAACAGATTCCTACTCAGAAACGGTGAAAGTTTAAAAAATAATCTAGAGTTCCAACATAAAGCTGGTTTTTTAGATCTTTATATTTACATTTTATGTTATTATTGTTGTTGTCCTCTCCCTGGTAGTGTTTGTCTGCCGTCCCATTGGATTGTGACAGTGAGAGAATGGAGAGTGCACCTGTGTCTGCGACACACTAGGGCACAATAACATGTCCTACGCACCTGGCTAATCTGTGTTGAGACTGGATTGGATGCCGTGCCGTGGCCGAAGATTCGGCTAGGAGGACATCATAAGTTATCGTCGTCGTATAAGATCCGTTAAGGTACCTGTGGATTGTTTGCAACAGTCTTCAGAGAGCTCAATTGTTTCAATTGTAAATACTAGTTATAAATTATTTCTGTTACTTGATTGTAATTTTCATAATAAAGAATTATTGACGTGACAACGTCTTATAATTCGATAGAGCCGGCTGCACGCACGAAAAAACATGACTCATGCGGCGTTACCTCGCTCTGAGGCGTGACCTCGCTCTGAGGCGTTCCATGTAAGGCTTGAAGTGCAAGCGAGAGCGCTCGACATCCGTCTCTCTCCTACTTGAGTGAGCGATGCGTCTGCGTGGACAGCTGCTATACTATAGTACATTTACATGTTTTCATAGAGTATCAAATGCTACCATTCCGTATATAGTATTTTCTTAAGACGTTGTCACGTTCAACTATCGTCAGTAAACCGACTTTACAGACAACCAATTTTTTTCATAAGGTTATTGTACTAAAGTGGTCTAAACTTTTAAATCCATCGTGGTTATTAACATTAAAGTAATTTACAACGGGATATTTAGGGGGTTAATTATCGAGTGCACCACTCGCCTTCAGTTATTCCGTGATCATGGCGCATGAAACTCAAATCATGGTAAATAACCCGTTGTAAATGACCTTAAAATGGATTAGTTAATTTATGTCGTAATTCGTTAGCGAAATCATGATTATTATTGTGTTAGACCGTGATCGGTGGCGCAAAACATTAGCGGAAGGAGTTATTGCTCATGACATAGCATGGTTCAAAAAGCTAAATGAAAAGCGAGCACTGAGGCACCAACGGGCTGCGGCGGCTGTCGCAGACCCACCACTATCCACCGGAGTTCACGGATATTAATACTGCGACCGCATCTGCCGGTCCCGTATAGGCCTTACAAGTCATCTACGTAAGTGCCGAAAAACGAACACTACATAAACCATCCCTCGTGGATGTAAAGGCCATTGATGATGATTGTTGTTAAAATCGAAACGAAACGTACCTACGTAAGTATAGAGACTATAATAATTGCATATTGTATGGTTCACCTTAGAATCTTTCATCCGGCTTTTTACCAGTAAGTAACGTGAGAAAAAGATTAGAGTTAAAATTTTAAATATTCCATAACGAGCGCTCATAATCAGTTTTACCCACCAGGACTTAACTACCGACATTATTCAACTGTTAAACTTGATAGAAACTGACGGGGAAGTGTGAAACTTCCAACAAACCCAATTTATTAATAGGTCGTTTAATTGTGTTGAGGTCTGTCTCGTAACTCAAACGCCACAGCGGGTCATTATCGGAAGCCCTCACCAGTCTCCCTATTGGGGAGATCCAATACATTACCCTGACGATTATAGACAGGGATAGAAGGGATCTCCTAAAACGTTTCCAGGCCACTTGATGGTATTCCCTAAATTGGATCAGTTCGTCTCTGTGGAAATTAATTTTGAACCCTAATCAAAGTTCCACTTTGTTCAGAAGCCAACGATGTGCCCTCATGATAGTGAGCATTACTCGCTTCTAATAAGGGAAAATAAATTGGCTGACATTATGGATAAAGTCGGGGTCGGATACCTATTCCGTTGCCTTTATTCAGGAATGATTGCTGTCTGTCTGTCGTGATTACAGTCACTCATACCAACTTTCACCTACTAGAAAATGTTTTCTCGTAATGTTTTTTTATTGATAGAGAAAACTCAATAAACAATTACAAACGTTTTTAACCTAACCACGTGCTCCACTACACACCCAATAATTTTATGACACAGAATGCGAGTAGAACACTGTGTTTTTCAAAGTTGTGATACTAAAATTGAACAAGCTGTTCAGAGCAAAATACAATTTGAAGTTTGCCTTGTCTGCAATAAAATAAAAATATTTTGTAGGATACCAAGTAGATCCAAAAGTTTACTCAAAATACCGACGTACCAAAAACCATTGCAGCAATATTTAAGTTATCTATTGTAGGAATGCATTCTCATTCATGTTCACCTTCTCAACCGTTCTATTGATGTTAGTCTGCCCTAAAATCGTCAAATAGTTAATTAAAGGCATAACTTATTAAATAGCGGTCGGGTACGTGAAAATTGTGGCGTTCACTTAACTCGGCCCGTATTTAATTATGGCTGGTATAAATCACGGACGGCTGCTGCACAGCGAAGCTATGTTGCTACTCGGCTGTGCTTTCCATGTAAACTTTGAATACAGCGTGTATGAGCGTAATTTCTCGTCTGTGTTTTTCTTGTAAACTTTGAAAGCAGCTTGTATGAGCGCAATTTGTCGTCTACCACTTGATGAGTTTATGTGGGGAACTTAAAATAGGTAGAGCCAAGGACAAATTTTGCTAATCGGTAACAACTTTCAGAAAGCTGTAGATTTGTAAATATTCGCACTTTTTTTCTAATGATGCTCATCATAATTAAGTTACTTATCATACTTTATTATATTCTAAATAATTGAAGTCTAAAATCGCTCGTAAGAAGGACTATTCTAGAACTCGGCAGATAAACGAATTTATTCTACGTCTTTATTATGAAACTTAAAACAACATTCAGTTTTCACAGTGTGCTTGTACTGACTGATGTATATGATCGTAAAATTACCCCATGAGGATTTCCATTGCCCCGTGCCCCATGGTAGAGCGCATTCATGGCGTATATGTCCTGCGAGGTACACACATTTGTTCTATATGCGATAGAAAACATCAAAAATTCATCCATCATCACATCATAGACAATCATAGAGCACAGGAAACATTTTTTTCCCACCGTCCAAAAGGCGAACTACGCAGGTGGACCACGGACAATGGACCCGTCCATTGTCTATGGCATCACTCAATGCTGGGTATATTACATGCCTCCAAATTCTTGTGTTGCGCTAGTATTATCCAGTTTCACCCTACGACGCTTGCAGTGTCATCTGCCATCTCGTCGCTTGACGACCGACATTCCCGTACATTCCAGTCTTTGAACGCAATTCACTTAGCGCCTTACACCACATGTCATCTTGTCTGCATTCCAGGTGTCCTGCCAGATCCTGTTTAGTTTAATTTTATTATATGCAAGACCTAAACCGTTGTATTAATCTCTTGAGTAACTTTGTTTATTACGCATACAGTTCCAACGTCTTTTACCTTTGGACCTGACAAACTTCGGACCTGGACATTGGGAAAACAGTCTTAATGTTACGGTGTTAGTCGTACGGTTGCTATAAACTATAAAATATAATCACTTTAAAAATACTTACATACTATGAAACACAGAAGGAAGGAAGAAAATGGGAGACAATCTCATACATAATTAATTTCAAACGACGACGCCAGACTCTGAGGAAATAATGCAAGTCTGGCTATTAGAAGAAACTTCCATGGCCAGGGAATTTCTAACTTTTAATAAAGTGACAGGACGTGTTGTTTCAGACAGAGTAGAAGGTTCCACAAATATTTCTTTCTGGAGCCCTCATAACTTTTTAAATCAGGAAATCTTAATAGTGTTGTAAAGTTATACGTACGCAGATACATAAACGCAACTTTGATTAAAATAGTATGACATAGTATTCTATGCAAAATCGCTATTTTTGATGAAAATCGGTGCAGTTCAAAACATTTAATGATCGGATGATTCAAAGTAAGATAGTCGCCAGGGACTTTTGATTTTTGAAATTAGCTAGTAAAATCATAAAAATACGAAATCAAAGAAGTTTTTCACCGCGTAATGACTTTTGGAGGATTAGGCGTTGTCCTAATTGGCGAAGATCGCACGATGACACGATGCGTTCTCGTCGTGCGATGAGTTCAAACATACAGATTTCATCAGAGTGTCCTATTTGAACCTTGCAAGTAATCGTGCGAGCACATGAAATGTATTATGAAACTTTGACCGTGAGATGAAAAACGCATCGCGCCATCGTACGATCGCTCCCAATTAGGACGCCTCCTTAGACCTAAGGAACCCAAAAAATATTGTCACTGAATGAAAAATATGCTTTCTTTTCTTAGAATAAAAGCGTGGTCTGGTACCGTTGTACTGAGTTCACTGGACCTAATTAAGTCTAAAAAGAACTATGAAAATGTACAAAGTTTAACTTTCTTTTAAATTTTAAAGCAATCGTAGTTAGTTCTGATGTTCGCTAATTACGCGTTCATGGTCGTTTTAAATAATTACAGTAATTTGCCCTCGTTTTATATAACGAATTTAATTGCAACGATTTACAATATTTTATTACATTTTTTTATTTTATACGTTGATAAAGTATTTATTCAGCACCGCTTGTAATCCCCTTCGACTCCAAAACAGATAAATTGGATGGTCGCTGAGCTCGCGAACTAAATAAAAGTATTTGACACTCGGCACTAGTTGACCGTACTTGTACCTACACGGTTTGGCAACGTGAAATAGCTAATATCTTTCTAGGGTAGGTAAACCAAAATTGTTTTGTCTTAAAAAACTCAAGTATTTGTTAGCTGAGCCACACACATGACGTTTGTGATAGCGAGTCATGACTCTCTCACGCTAAGAATCGGCCAGCCTCGGCCAACATGTAGATAAATTTAATCCATAACATGAACTTGATAAGTACGTACCTACTAATTGAAGATTGCGATAACATGGTAAATAAGTAATAAGTGCAAAAGTCAGTTATTCTACTAAGCCATTTCCAAGCGGTCCGTAAGTCCAAAGTCGGGATAAAACCATGTGGTCAGGCTCCCACGCCGTGTTTAGTTTACATCGAGCTACGAAGTCGGGATCCACTTTGTTGAATTTTTAAATGGAATTTAATCGTCGAGAGCGAGTTCTATGTACATTTTTGATTACATTTATCTACTTGATGCTTTTATTTTTGTTCGTCCGGCGGAGGATGAATTTCCCATACAAACGTAGTACCAAAATGATTTGTAATTTAAGAACATTTTCACCATGGACTGCTACTATTTGTATTAAAATAGTATTTATCTAGGTTCCTGACACATTTTTTTTTTCAAAATACCTTTCTGAAATGAAATTAAACCGAATCGCATTTTACATCAAAGAATGAATGTTATCATAGTATTTTTCTAGATGAGTATTTAAAAAAAATTGTGTCAGGAACCTAGTTAAATACTATTTTAATACAAATAATAGCAGACCATGGTGAAAATGTTCTTAAATTACAAATCATTTTGGTACTACGTTTGTATGGGAAATTCGTCCTCCGCCGGACCCTTAACTTTTGTTCTTAGAATTTTAACAACGAGCGATGAACACGCACTAAAAAGACGAGTAAGCATAAGGCTGGTTGGTGTGGTCCACATACAATGCTTTTTTAAGTTATTCTGCCTACTAATCAAACACGAAATATTAACCTTATTCTCATAAAAACCATGTAAGACCTCTGGAGATTTAATTTAAGACTATAGGACTACAGATTCTTTACTTATTTAGAAGCCAAACATATTGGAGAAAATAGAATCACCGGAATAGTTGGTATACAGATACCAACTACAACTTATTCTGGTTTCTAAATAAGTAAATGCAACGTGCCTTTTAATACAAAAATACAAAATAATTTATTTGCTATTAGGATTACAAACGCATATCTTAATGTTACCTATAGATGTTACATTTGTATGATATAATGAGAGCATTGATTTACCTATGATTCTCGCACTAGGCTAGGCCTATTGCGCGGGAGACCGAGTGCAAAATGATTGATTGTAATGGCACTGAGAGAGCGGTACAAAATAATTTATTTGCCATTAGGATTACAAACACATATCTTAATGTTACCTATAGATGTTACATTTGTATGATATAATGAGAGCATTGATTTACCTATGATTCTCGCACTAGGCTAGGCCTATTTCGCGGGAGACCGAGTGCAAAATGATTGATTGTAATGGCACTGAGAGAGCGGTACACTAGCAAATAAATAATAAATAAATAAATAATAATGCTGGACAATTCACACAGCATTATCTAGCCCCAAGCTAAGCAGAGCTTGTGTTATGGGTACTAGATAACTGATATACTTAATACAATACACTACATAGATAGATTTTTTTTTATTATACATAGAAAACATCCAGAACGCCCTGGACAAATGTCTGCAGATCGTACAAACATTTGTCCCGAGGCGGGAATCGAACCCGCAACCTCCTGCGTCGCAGGCAGACCTTCGCCCGCTGCGCCACAGAGGTCGTCAGATAAAAGAATAGATCCGATAAAAGAATTATGACAAATACAAAAATAAAATAGGTGTGTGAAAGGTATGCAGTAAAACGTAATAATTATATAATAATATTGATATAAATGCTTATCGATGGGTGATAAAGATTCTAAAAAATAATAATTTTTATTCTTGTTCTACTTCTAGAAGGTGCTAGCTATGACAGTGGGTATGAATGAGTGGGCAAGGTCACGGAAATTTATTATGAGAGAGTGTGAGTGTGTGTGTGTGGACTCAGCGTGGGCTACTGGTGGTAAGGGAACTGCTGTGGACAAATATGAGTATGAAAAAGACTAAGCAATCTAAAACAGAAAGATATTTATCAAGTTTAGTTGCTTCTATATGCAGAGTATGCCACAACAAACCATCCTATTTGTTTTTTTATTCGTTGCTCTTGTTAGGAAAACAAGAACAAGTGAGGAGCATCTGGAGTCACTACCACATCCTCATTCTGTTTGCCAAATATTGCACACTTATATGCCGAGATGCAAAGTTTAAGTTTACAGTTGTAGGAATAATGTACCTACTTGTTCTTGTAACTAAGCGAGAGCGTCAGATAACTCTATTTTATGCTACGCATAATTTCAAATTGTTTTATTGAAAATACAACTAAAATGGCATTATAGGATGTTAACTCCAAATTAGTTATATACGACTGGACATTAGACGTTATAGTAAATTTGCGTCCCCGCGAAAAAAGTAAAAACCAAGGTTATTTTAATAAATGTATCACATGTTCAGAAAACGCCTTATTCCACTGTTCCATCAATGACCTAAGAAACAATTGAATAACGAAAAATGCACGAAACAAAGAGAAAACACGCTCAGCATACGAACGAAGCAAGATTCGGAAGTTAAATAGCTTCATTTGTGCTAGATCGGTATGTCCAAAACAACTGCAAAATTGTACAAGAGCAATAAAACCACTTTACTCGTTCACTTTATGTAGCTACTCTTTTGTTGAGTTGTTTGCGGATGTTTTTATGTCGCTGATTTTTTAAGACTTCTTCTCATAGAAACCTGAACTATGCTAGCTAAACTTTAAATACTAGCAATTATTATTATAATGGTTTGGAAATAAATCCCTGAAAAAGTAATTCCAGATTTCCTTGAATCTGATTGCTACCGGATGTTTCAGTGTTACTAGAAATTCAAAAACTTCATTTAAATATAAAAAAAATTAGAAAAAATTCCATTTTTTTTTTTTCAACCTGTTTTATTCCTCTGCTCCTCTGCTAAGGCACAATGCTTATCGATTTAAAATAAAAAGATTGTAAAGAAAATAAAGACATTTATTTATACCTAAATCTAAAAGAAATTTTCATTAATATTTTGATGAATTGAATTATACCTCTCGGAGTGTAATCCATCATTTTAGTTTAACGAAGGTAGCATGACCAGGCTAATGGCAAAATGAAGTTCATGCGACACGCTCTAATTACCTATTCGATGAGAAACTCTCTAGCTTAGGAGTACCTAACCGTTACTGTACTGTATTGTACTGTACTGTATGTTTGTTACTGTACCGTACTGTACCTTCTGGGAAAGCATGCTCCATCTCAGGTCACATCGTCACTTTCACAAGTGAGATGGTGGTCTAACGCTTTACCATTAACAGTGAAATAAATGAATTATTTGTTAAGTATATTTTATTTAGGCAAACCGGGAACGGGCAAGCATGTTGTTTCACATATATTATTTGTTACCTTCCAGTATTACCTTCCAGTCCTTGAGCATTAAGCTGAGCTATGGGCCATTTCTCTGTCACAATAATATGTTACTCATGCACGTATAACGTAATTTCATTTTTCATTCATAATTTCTTTATTGATATAAAGAAATTATGAATGAAAAATGAGAAATTCTATAGTTTTAAGTGGTTTTAATTCTCAATATTTGGCTTTATTGTGGTTTATGAGAAATAACATTTCAAATTTCATTTAATTTCCATGCACATTATTCTTATTCCATACATAAATATCAATAATATAGGGAATAGAAAAAATAAAACCAATAATTTACTATAATTGAAACAATTGAGCTAACTGCCGACTGTTAGAAACAGTCTAGAGGTGGTCAACTGATCCATATCAATACCAGTCGGAATCGTCCCCAAGACGCTGGCTGCATTGTACCGCTGTATGGCTTTATCTTTAGGTAATGAACTCATTGACAAGACGACGTTGGGCAAGAGTTGCACAGAGTCACGCTTTGCGGAAAGTTCGACTAAAAAAATTCAAAACAATTCGACTAAAAACATTTCAACTAGTAACAATTCGACTAACGACTAAAACCATTCGTTTTAACAACGAAAAATTTTGTGTTATCATAATGGCTCTGGGTGCAATTATACATATACACACCCTTTCAGTCACAGAGTCGCCACGAACCCCCAGCTTCGCGGGGGTTGGACGGGCTTCGTTAGGAGTAAGTTAATGTTGACCCCCCCCGCTTCGCGGGGGTGGGCGTGGGAGGCCTAGAAGTCGGGTCAAATTAAGGTCGAATTGCTTTAGTCGAATTGTCATTAGTCGAAATGTTTTTAGTCGAATTGTGTTTTAGTCTAACTGTTTTAGTCAAATTGTATTAGACGAATTGTTTTAGTCGAATTTTGCGTAGACGCAGAGTCACATCTTGTAAAATGTGAGAGGGGTGCGTGAAAAAAAAGTGGCCGCTAAATATAACAAAACTTTTAGTTTTCCAGTGTACATTTACTTTTCGTAAAACAGGAACGGCCAGTATTTTGTTTTACTTCTTCCCCCATTTGCCACTTCCGTAAGATAAAGGAGGTGATGTGATGAGCACATCACCTGCTTCGTTTATAAACTAATACCTCGTACGGGAGCTAGCCATTTATTACGACTATCCACAGATTTTACGAGTATCTCAGTTTGACCAGACTAGGTAATGGTTGGATTTTTTTTACTGGGTGTTGTGGTAGACAAGTTCAAGCCGTTGAAATTTGGGTCGTCCGATTGTAAGCTAGGTTGACGATTTCATCTAAGGGATATATTAGATGCGAGAAGCACATAGCAGAAGGGCAAAAGAAGCTGGCAAAAGCAAAAGAAATTCTATAGCTCCTCTGTAATGTAAGCCGAACCTTTTTTATTGATAACGCGGTAAGACCTTAAGATTCCCAAGATCGAATCGCTACAAAGGCTGATTGATTACCACCTAAAACGAAATGTCAGAGGATCTGATTTACCTGGACTTTAGGGCGAATGAAGGCTAGAGGAGAAATATTTAATACGGCCTGTCGAATCGAATCTTTTTCGCACAATGTTGCTGAGGCTGTTTACCTAACCAATTTCATGGTACTTTGTAGCATACTCTAAGTAGCATCTGCAGGGTGCTGAAAACTGGGACTATAGTCATTAGGGGAGGCTTATATCCAGCAGTAGACTAGTATGGGCTGATAATGACGATACATTTTCGTATTCAAGATTTCTTCGATACAGGCCTAGCCTAGTGAAGAAATCAACAGACAAATACAATTCTAGGTATTAATAGCTGTCTGCAAATGACATAGTAACTCTTCTCTTTATTTATTTTTCTTATGTGTTGATTGTGATCTTCCTAAGATACCTATTTTGTTTTATACACAGTTAAGAATGTGCAACTAATGTATTTTACCTAATGTCTTTTGCTGTACTAAGTACTTTTTACTTTTACTGGGCGCTAAGCGCCAAATACGTTACGATACGGTGGTATTATGGTACGTGGTATGTTATATATACGGTATATTTTAATCTACGGGATCATTTTACGTTTACGAAAACGAAACTTCGATTTTCCTTTTCTGAGTAGATCCCCTGTCTGTAAAGCGTTCGTATTTCAAGAAATCAAATCAAATCAAATCAAATCAAAATCATTTATTTGCCGAATACATTATTACAGGTACGTGTCAGATCTTATGACTAGAGTGATGTCAAATGTATTCAACCCGCAAGCAGGTGTGCAAATATTAAATAACAATGATGCAAATCGTTAAAATAATCAATTTTAAAAATAATCTAGAACAATGAAATCGAAGATAAATAGTTAAAAAACAATAATTAACAATCATAGTCATAACATAATAAATTATTCTACTCAAAATTAATATATTCATTTACATTATAGAAACATTTGTCAAGCAACCACTTATTTAATTTTTGTTTAAATAAATTACCATTGAGTTCTTTAATAGATTCTGGTAACTTATTAAAGATAATGATGCACATATTATATACATTTTTCTCATAGATACGCTTATGGCATTGTGGCTTGTATAACAGATTATTAAATTTTGCTCTTTTTTGTCGAGTGATAATATCCTTACGTTTGGTGAAGTGTTGGGGGTAAGATTTTACAAACATGCATATGTCTCTAATGTACATGCACGGTAGAGGCATAATATTACATATCTTAAACAGAGGCTTGCAAGAGTCACGAACCCAAGCCTTGTTAATAACTCTGAGGCATCTCTTCTGTACCCTGAAGACTCTTTCAGCATCGACAGAGTTTCCCCATAGCAACAAACCATAGCTCAGGGTCGAAGACACGTGACCGTGGTAAGCTGCTAGAGCTGCGTCAAATGAAATCGTCTGACGGATTTTCTTTAAAGCAAAGATAAAGCGACTTATTTTTTGGCAAACATCACCAATATGAGCCTTCCAGTTTAAGTGTCTATCTAATGTGATACCTAAGAATTTATAAGTCATTACTTCGTCAACTTTTTCATTATTATAAGAAATGTCAAGTGCTAGTGGGTTAGTATTGTAAGAGTCAAATTGCATAATTTTAGTTTTTGTAATGTTTATAGCTAAGTTATTATTATTGGTCCAATTAACAATATCAAATAGTGCAGTATTTAATGTCGTTTGGGCATGTTGCCTATCGGTTTTAATCAAAATTGTTGTATCATCTGCAAAAAGTATACATTTATGTGTAACAAATTCCGGTAGGTCGTTGATGTATATTAGAAATCTGCAGAGCCAAAATAAAATAAACGAGATTTCCACAAAAGAGTCGCTTGCTGTTCAATACAACTCAGCTAGTCTAGCAAAGTTGCAAATATATGATCGCTAACGCTAAAAATTAAGATGATTTGTGTGGGAATCACATTTCTATAACGCCAGGTCACGTGGTCAGTAATTTTATCCCCAACATAAAAGTTATAATTTGGACGTATGTGTCTGGTTGAGGCATCGTAGTTCCCTAAAAGCACCCAGCACCAATCACATACAATAAATAAATAAAGCCGGACAACGTGTAGCATCATCAAGCTCCAAGCTAAGCAGAGCTTATGTTATAGGCACTAGATACAGTTATCTAGTATCTTATTACAATTACTATAAAAGCAATGTACCAGCTACAGATGAACTGGTGTGGGCTAAGTATTGTTGTTGTTGAAAAGGTGACAACATAATAATTGATCGAAGCGGTATTTTTAGCTGCTGTGCTTAGATGTTTTAGAAAAATCGGAGAAGCTGTACGAATGTTGACAGTTTAAACTGTTCTATGTAAAATTTTGGGCAAGGGTTCTCGATTTATTTGTCATATTAGCTTTTAAAAAGTTTTGGTTGAACGAATTAAGTTCATACAAGTACGGTACTATGGTTAGTTTTATCTGAACCATTTTCTTTTCTTTGTGGTCGAAGGTTAGCCGTTTCAAGACAGATGAATTCTTCCAACCAAGGGTCACAATCCCGCTCTCTGATTGGTCGATTCTTACCCCGTCTGTTAGAGTTATCGATGGAAATAGCATTAGAAAGGTTTTATTTGAAGGTTTTTATCAAAAACCCCTTGGAGTGGTTTCGATTAGGGTAACTGGCTACCTGGTTATGGTAGAAATCTTAAAGGAGCGCAATTTATATAATTTTTAAGGAAATGATCCTGATTCGTTGGGATGAAAAATTTACTATTGACGCAACCTACTCAGTACAAATTATGTTTGAGAACCTGTATAATTTTCAACAATCAGCATCACCAAATATCAAAGATACAAGACCTAGTCTATTAGACCTTCATCAGAATGCTTTTATTACTCCCAATAATTGGATGTGCGAAACGAAGCAAACAGGTGATTAATTCACCTGCTCAGCAAATTATTGTACAAATTTACCCATAGTATATATATCATGTGTTTTAGATTAAGCCCATCGGTTCTTATTTGTGTTATTTGCTCCAATATAATGTATTGGAGCAAATAACACAAATAAGAACCGAAAAAAGTAAAAGTAAAAAGTAAATCATATGTCATATGATTTACTTTTTACTTTTACTTTTTTAAAAATTAAAGGACTCATCATTATCCTGGTAAACCAAAGCAAACGCTATGGTAGAATAAACTGGTATCCTACCATACCATTTGGCTAGCTGGGTAGCATACCCACTGCAGAACAGCATTGCATAGATGTGGTTGAAATAATACATAGGCTATGTTTTATCTACGTTTTATCAGTTCCCATAGGATATAAATAACCTTTATACGTTTCCAAACATTGGTGCGAAGCCGAGGGCGATCACTTGTTTTACAAAACAAGTGCTCTGTCCTCGGCTATTATATTGATATTTGTGTCAAATTACTTACCTTCCGACTTTGCCAGCTTTATCAGCTGGTATCATGACACTAAGGCTGTGTCCCCAGTAGGCAAACTGAGAGCGGCTGATTGAGTTTGCGGCGTATCGGCTTAGTACGCCCTTCCATATATTTGAAATGGAGTGTCTACAGTTTGCTAGTTTTGCGCCAGTTTGCAGCGTTACGTTCGCCGACTGTCTCAGTTTAGTGGCCGCTAACAGTTTGCCTACTGGGGATACAGCCTTAGGCTTAATTTTAGTTGGTAGTTACAGTACTGGCAGCCGATTCAAATTCTTCAACACGAAATTGCGATAAATTGGGCTTACTCATATCCACCGAGTACCAATTAGCACAATAATAAACGAAACAAACGATTGCGTATTTTGGAGAATAAAAATAGGTCTTCTGATACTGTGTTCCCGCGGGGTGGTGTTTGAACATGCTCCAAGTTTACTTATTGGCCAAGAAGATAATAGTGCTCTAACTTAGCTAAGATAAGATTGGTATAACTTGTGCACAAACGAACTAAACATAGTTCAATCTAGAAGTCAAGTCAAGAATATTAAGTTATTGTCCTACTAGTTTCTAGCCGCGGTTTCGCACGCGTTGTTTCTATGGAAACGTTTACAGGTTTTTTCTATCCCATGGGAACTGATTTATGGGATAAAAAGTATTCCGATCTATAGACCTCCCTAATTTACCACGTGAAGGTGACCTACCTCTTTTGTGTTTATTTATAACCATCATTATGATATCTTACTACAAGTCAGGAGGAACAGCAAACACGTGTAAACTATATCTTCTTTTATTTTACTCAAATACAATAATTCATCATTACTGACTAATTTAAGTTTTAATTTTGACAACACATCAGATAATTATAACTAGTCGTTAAAGTCTCGAAATAGAATGAATGCCGGTTCAGTTTGCACTGGCATTTTATAGGCACCCGACTGCTGCTTGATTTCTCGCATCGGGACTCGTCGTCGGTTCGGCTCGGGTCGCTTCGGATTGGATTTTTCCTACATAAACAATCGTCAGTTTGGCTCGGGACGCTTCGGGTGGAACTTTCCTACACTAATCACCCGGGCTGGGTTGTGTTGTTGTTGTGACTCAGGCTGATAACAATTCATGGATAATTCCCGCTAAATAAACTAATATTCAAACAAAGCTTACAATTATGTTTTGCAAATATAAAAGAGGGTAGGTCACCTTCTCATAGTAAATAAGGGAGGTCTTGTGGTCACGTCTTGACAAGCCACTTCAGTGCGGACACGCGCATTGAGGGTTAGTCGACAAATTGCTGCCCCGCTCCGGATTATGCCGGATATTCCAGAACATATTGCCGGATATTCCCCGTCTTGATTGATGTGAAGCGGTTCTTTAGTTCTACGATTTTTTTGCAGAACAAAAGATCAGTCGGTCGATGAACTGAATGATATTTGAGATTTATCAAGACAAGGATTTTATTAAGCTCTACTTTGTTTGGGACTAGATGATGTTGTGTAAATTGTCCAGCGTTATACTTACTTATATATATTTCCTACATTTTTGCCCACGGCTTCGAACGCGTTGTTTCCATGGAAACGTTGAAATGTTATTTATATTCCATGGGAACTGATTAATGGGAATGTATGCCAAATTTCAGCCCAATCTGTTTAGTTGTTTTGGCGTGAAGAATAATAAACATCTTTACATACAAATTTTCTCTATATATTAAAGAACTAGCTTTTGCCCCTTGTGCTCTAACTGAGCTACGATAAGATTGGTGTAACTCGTGCACAAGCGAAATAAATTATAGTTCAATCCAGAAGTCAAGTCAAGAAAATTAATTTAATGTCCTACTAGTTTGAGCAAGAGGCCATAATATGGCTTCTCAAATAAAACCGTTGTGTGGCAAGCGACCATATTATGGCCGATTTTCCGAATTTTTTTGTTGTTTTTTGTTTCGTCGAATTTATGTACTTAGAGTCAACTTTTCAGCCATGTCAATGTCTTAAAAGTTGACTGACAGTGTCAAGCTGACGTTAAAATCATAAACTAACCAAGTTTAGTAGAAATTTAAAAAAAAATCGTAAATTTAAAATTGAAATCTGACACCCGCGCCATTTTTTTTATCGTTTTTTTCTGAATAAAAATTAATTTAAAATAAATGGCTTGGAAATGTGTTCTTTTTTGTGTTTAGTGTAATAATATGATGGTAAATCTCTAAAATAAAATTCAAACTGGACATAAAAACGGTAAAGTTATTTTTTTATGATTTTTTTAAAAATTATTAAAATTTTACCATTTTTCCGCAATTATAATTTAATTTTAATCAACCTCATTAATTACGTTATACAACATCAGAATGTTTCCACGCTGTTTTGTAGGAAATTTCATGGAGAATCCAAATATATATAGATGTTACGAGGTGTTAGTAGATAATAATCAAGAAATAAGCGAAATAATGCATTATGATGCATTTCCGCGGATTTTCCGCGGATTTTGCGGAAGTACCTGCCACACAACGGAGATAGCGGGGCGCGGGGCGTGCCACATGAGGGGTTATGATATCATAACTGCCACGGTTCCTTCCATCCTGGCTACCCATAACCTAGCTTTAACTATAGATATCTATTGCTTCATGAAATATATACTTTATTTAAACAGTTAAGTATTAACGTTACAAAATATTAATAATGGAAAAACTCCCACGGTTCCTTCCATCCTGGCTACCCATAACCTAGCTTTAACTATAGATATCTATTGCTTCATGAAATATATATTTTATTCAAACAGTAAAGTATTAACGTTACAAAATATTAATAATGGAAAATCGTTAAAATTTTACTCTACAAATTTCCATTTTAAAGATGTCGCACAGTGCTTATCTACGCTTGTAGAATCGTATACTAAATCCGGGTGTAATTCAACGAAACCCACTCCAGCCCGTGTGTGAGCCTGTGCTTTGGAGTAAGCTCTGCAGATCGCGTCTCTTATTTGAAGGTACCTCATTCACGTCTCGAAACATGTTAATACTCGTACGTATATTATTCCAACAGCGGTGGCTTACAAATGACGGAGGTATTTTAAGCAGTAGCAGACGTAGGTAGTGTATCTCCTACTAAATATAAAAGTAAAAATATAGGTAAAACTTTGTAATTGTGAATTTGTCAACATATTTGGACTCAAACTTCTCAAAATCTTTCGAACAGATCAAGATAAAAATATGTAAAGCATAATAAAGCTTAATTATCACAGCATTTTATCCGGGAAAAGCGCGAATCAAGAATTGTAATTAGTAAACGCTCTTCCGACGATAAGAATGTACTAAACTCCTGTAGGTCCAGTTAGTTTCCCAATTGGAACTCTAAACGGAGTTCCAGTTAGTTACTAACTAAAGTGTTTAAAGACCTTCGGCACTCTACAAACATCGGCAACACCATCTTATGCTAAGTAGATAACATACTACTGTTTTAAACTACTGCGGCAGTAGTTTAAGCAGCAGTAGCATTTGGCAGTAGTACTGCCAAATGCTACTGCTGCCGGGACTACATACTCCCATGATAGTAAAAATGCATGGTTTCTCCTGTAGTCCAGACTTTGCGAGATTGGTGTCCCCAGGACTCAACACATCTTACCCTACGCACGTTATTCATTAGTCCTAAATATTTTTAATCAACCTTTTTCTTATCAATATTTTCTTATCAATCACGGCTGTTATAAACTGGTTATAAACGGTGACTGTTATAAACGGTGACTGGTTTTCGTAAGATTTTTACAGTAGGTATCTCCGTCTCATGTCTTGAACCTTATTTTGTTGATGCAGAAACAAGGTTTGATTTCATCCCAAGCGAAATAGGAGAGGAAGCGTGAGGCGTGAAATTATATGGAATTAAATTTTCCCTTCACCCTTTGATATTTTAGATATGAGTTTTCGGCACAGATATTGACTCCTCAGCTGAGAAGTGGCTTATTGTTAATTAGTGAAACAAACTTTTTCTCAAGCCGTATAAAAATAAATTACGACATAATTCGCTGGAAAGCCTCAATCTATCAGAGGGGCCAGACAAGACGCTTTGAAGTAGCCTATACCTTGCGGATTTTGGAATCGCAATATTATGTTTTTGTCGCTGGCTGTACCAGCAGAAAAGCATTAAAAAAGTTTATTGTCTTGAGTTTAAGTAAAGCTAACCCAAAACTTATATTAAAAAAGTTTAGAATTATGTAAGCAACATTTAGCTTCACTTCTTTTCATTTTAAGTATTTAGGATTTCAAACTTTTTGCGACTTTGAAAAAGTAAGCTATAATAATTTCTTGTAGGGAATCAGATTGTGGAATATTTACTGACATTGGAAGCTATTGATAGCTTTGACACTGAAGCAAATGACAGGAATGAATGAATAATAATAATAATAGTAATAAATAATTCTGGACAATTCACACAGCATTATCTAGCCCCAAGCTAAGCAGAGCTTGTGTTATGGGTACTAGATAACTGATATACATAATACAATACACTGAATAGAATGAATGAATGGAAAATGATAAAGTACTTACTTGATTGCGAATTTCAGAAATATAGTCAAAAACACAATACAAACCTTCACTGCGTCCACTATTTGTTAATAAGATCAAACCATTTCTAGTCATAAAATATGTTATTATAGGTACGATCAGCATAAGATCCACCTAAGCACCACAAGGATGATTTTTCTACGAAGTGACCGGTTGCCACCCCGGCTTGTTGGATTTCTTTTGTTTTTAAAAACCAATGGGAACTTCGTATTTCGTGGGTTACCTGACCAGACCCACTTTTGCATGCTAATGTTAGTAGAAGTTATTTGGTACCTCATTTCCTAAGCCCCTACTACACGTTTAAAACCATATTATCAGCCATTACCAAGAGTTCACTGAAATCTCTATCCCACAAAATTATTATTCCGCGCACTAGTAGAACTTGCACTGGCATCCTCATAAAGCGATGACGTGGAACGTGGTAATTAAATCGCATATACGTGCCTCAATAGCGTCGTATATAACCACGGGTTTTACACATTAAAAGCCATAGCTTTCTTTTATTAAACGGGTGTTTTAATTGCTATTTCCAAACCAGTTTAGACACTAAAGTAAAGTAAAGTATCGTTTATTGCATGAAATACATGTGGGTACAGGTGTTTTTATGTCGATTATGCGAGTCAATGTATTCCTACCGGTTTTACGGTGTGCAATGTCTGTGTACAAATAATATCAACTTATTAAGCTTAACAGTAAAATAAATTAAAACTGAACTAGAAACTAATGTTGGATGAAAGCAAATTAAAAAAAAAAAAAAAACGAATGTCATGAAGCAGAAAAATCTTTGTCAGTTAAAAATTCATTTATAGCATAATAACATTTATTTGAAAGAATCGTTTTTAACTTTCTCTGAAACTCCATATTCGGCAGTAGTCTTATGGATTGTGGTAATTTATTATATATGGAGGGTGCCATAGCAAAGACACTCTTACCCATCATTGTAGTTTTTCTATTTATATAACAGACTTTATTGTTGTCACGTCTATTACGGACCACGACATCCGAAGGTCGACCGAAGAGATTTTGATTATTCCTGACAAACATAGCTGTCTCTAAAATATACAGTGATGGGAGAGTCAAAATTTTATACTTAAGGAAAAAGGGTTTACAGGAGTCGGTTACTTTAAGGTGGAACATAATTCTAATGCAACGCTTCTGATATTTAAAAACTTTTAAAACATCTGTCGAATTACCCCAGAACATTACTGCATATCTAATATTAGATGCAATTATACCATGATACGCAATAAGTAAGGTGTCTATGTCCACTATTGGTGCTAATTTGTATAGGACATATGCTGAGCTGTTGATTTTCTTACAAAGAGCTTCTATGTGTGATTTCCAATTTAGTTTCTTATCAATATTTACCCCCAGAAATTTTGTACTCTCCACCTCTTCGATTACGTTATTGTTGTAATAAATGTCAATTGGTTTTGAAACTGCATTATCGCGTTGTCTAAAATGTATGATTTTTGTCTTATTTATGTTAATTTTAAGATTATTATTATTTAACCAGTCTATAATTGATGTCAAAGCTAAATTAATGTCATTTTTAAAAGTGTCAGTGTTCTTAGAAGCTACGGTAACCGTGCTATCGTCGGCGAATAGTGATATTGGGTGATTGGTCGCTCTTGGTAGATCATTGATATAAATAATAAACAGTAGAGGACCTAGCACACTCCCCTGGGGGACGCTGGCATTGTCATTGATAACCAGGTATTTTAATACACAGCTTTTACATAAAGTAGCGATGTTTAATGCCGTCAATATAACGTAGTGTCGTTCCAAATTGATATAAAGTGGATTTAGAGTAGGTCAAAAACTAACAGCTTTTGTAAGGAATCATAAAAAAATTAGTTTTTTCGTACAGTGGCGTGTATCAACTGACATGTATAGAGCTTCTGTACCTAGAACAGTCTACTCTAGAACAGTCCGTATTTAAATTTTAATAGTCAAAACGATTAAATATGGAGTACTAGCTTCTGCCCGCGGCTTCGCACGCGTATTTTTGGTACAATAAGTAGCCTATTATCTAAGTTAAGCTATGTTCTAAACGTACGCCAAATTTCATCATGACCTGTGCAGTAGTTTTGGAGATCTTAGGTAACAAAAATTCACATTTCACAAACTTTCAGCTTTATAATAGGATTAAGTTTTTTTCTGATGACCTCAAAACGACGAAAGTCCAAAGTATATATGTATATAAAAAGTATGTGCAACTAAAAAGTATGTAAAACAAGATATTCATAGAGATCCGCAGTTCTTATTAAAAACTTGCTAGCGCTGTGAATCGTCTATATTACATTTTGAAGGCGTAACTTGCATCCTCGTCCCCGAAGGCAAACTTCTTTGTCAGAATATAACTCCCAAGAGACTGCAGAACCTAATTCTACATAGACAAGCTCTTGCGTAGTCGCTTCTCTTGTTTAATCAGAGGAACATCTTCAGTGGTTTCTCTATGTTTACGATGCTAATCCGCTTTTCGTCTAACTAGACTTAAAGGTGCAGTCTCGTATTAGTCCCATTAGCTTACAGAGGCGATATTAATTCTATATTCTAACAAGCGGGTGTACAACACACATACGTGAGAACAACCTACTCATCTACATATTTAGTTATCACAGCGTATCTTATCTATCGGTTTCTTGTTTGTTTCCTAGCTCTGACGCCCGTAGCACACCTCCGCTGGAGAAACCATAACAGTGGATGGAACCGCAGTAATTTCGTCATGTCGTGTCTATATGTAGGAGAAGCGGAACACTAGCGAAACTGCCTGTTCTAACGCATAGATTTGACCATCATCTCATTCTCCGCGTGATTTCGTCGATCTGCTCAGACGTCAGCCACACTTCCCCTATTTTGTTGCGGTGCCGCGTTGTTTTCACATGTGTTTGTGGAAGTCAACATAAATAAAAAGCGAAACTATTTGACTATTTGATTCGGGATTTGGACAATGGGAAAATGGACGTCGATTTTACAGAATAATTAATTCAAGAAGTCAGAAATAGACCTTTTTTCTATTTATCCTATTTTCAAAGTTAAAGTCCACAATAATATTGCTTCCTCCTCTGACTGGACTCAACTGACTTAAGTGACGATCCGACGCAGTTCCGCAACTCAAACTACACTTGATCGCAACGGAATTCATCCAACGGTTCCGCTACTCGTATTCCGCAGCGGAGGTGTGCTACGGGCGTGAAAACAGAAGATTACGTCTTTTGTTTTTTGCGGCAAAAGTGAACGTAGTTACTGCATGTGTAGCAAGTAGGTACTTTTCTACGCAGTCTTGTTATTTACTATAATAATTTTTTTAGTTAAGCAGGGGTAAATCGCTTCAATTGCCTAATTACGAAGGGCTTTGGCGGCCAAAGTTTCTGTTTTATGGTAAATAATAATCACCTAAGTGCTTATTATCTCCATCATTTGTCACTCAGTTTCTCGTGGTATTAGCGTAACATCAGAACTTTGGGTATTTCAACATAAGTTAAACTTTTAACTGGGGGTGACTGGAAAATTGTAACTTATTGAAAAATGAGTTCATATTATACCTAATAAGAGAGTAATTCGCTCGTGGATTTGGATACTGTAGGGGTTCCAACCCCGATAGTATATACGATAAGGGATACATCAGCTCGGCACAGCAAAGGCACTCAATCAGCTCACCCCACTCCCCCCAGTAGGCGTAGTTCCACTGTCAATCCGGATTCCCGCTCTCTCGGCTATGTCCATCTGACAAGTGACAGTGACAGCTGATTAGCAACACCTCGACCTACGAGATGACGTTATGCAGACCATGGTATAAATTATATTATCTGGACATACACTGCAAAGTATTCTGTGTGTATTCTGCCGCTACTTAAGCGGCAGAATACACACAGAATACTTTGTAGTTCATTTTAGTTCGCTGTTATTCGAAACTTATACAAAGGACGTTTTAGTCACTTAGTAAAAAAAAGACGATGACAGTTCTCTCCATTAAAATGTTTCGATTAGTTATAGTGGCACGGTACGTCACGCGTTAAATCGGTATGTTACTTTTTTCTATGTACCAATACAGATCTAGTACCTACAGGTTTAAGCACCGAGTATTCGGCGGTTAATACATTATACTGCATAGATAGATATTTTTAATATACACTAGCTGCGCCCCGCGGCTTCGCCCCCGTGGAAATTTATGTTTCCAACTTTCTTAATTTTTTCTTTCATAAGAACCTTCTCCTGACAATAACAAACACAACAAAGAAAGAATTAGCGAAATCGGTCCAGGCGTTGTTGAGTTATGCGCTTACCAACACATTTTGCGATTCATTTTTATATTATAGATAGAAAACACCCAGAACACCGTGAACAAAATTTGTTTAGGATGTTCTGCAGATTGTACAAACATTTATCCCGAGGCGGGAATCGGACCCGCAACCTCCTGCGTCGCAGGCAGACCATCGCCCGCTGTGCCACAGAGGTCGTCTATTGACATTAATGTGGATTTAGTAATAAATCTCTAACCTGTTTTAGGTACAGAAGCTACATGTCAGTTGAACCACTGTACGTTGTGGCTGCAAGTATTAGCACCTTGAATTTGGTTTTCTCAGGTGGGAACTTCACAGAGACTTGCTTAATTAAGTCTAAGTGCAAACTTACATATTGCACTTAACGAACATATTGCTCTATAGAGCAAACAAATAGCTTTATGTTTCTGTCACAACTGCCATGGTTCTTTTCCTATGGATATTTGTTTGCTAGAAGTGACCGCTGTACCCTTTCATATATTATGAATTATAAGCAATTTATATAGAAGTCGTATCATGTTTTCTTCTGTTGACATAGTTATGTCTCAAATTACCTACAATTAATTATAAAAATCTCGGTTTTTAGGATCATCAGAACATTAAGCCATGTGAGACGAGAGACTTATCTTCATTAAATTAATTTGATACAACAGCATTAATTTGAACAGGTTCTTCCTAAAACAAAACGCTTTGCTCTGTTTTAAATAAAAGAAATGTCTTACCAGAAACTGTCTCATAATTAGAATTTGAACTCTTAAGGGAATAGAGCTCGCTTTCTAAAATGAGCATTTCATTATAACGGTACCAAATGATACCGTTTAATTTAATGAATGTAATTAACTTTGACGATAGTAATTAGAATGTAAGGCTTGTACGGTGTAACTTCGCGGTAAAGAGTTCGGTTTTTGTTAGACTTCTTGTTAAGTATCGAAGTATTTGAAAAGAAACACGGTATAGCTAGCAAAATTGCTCTTTGAAAGTCGCAATAAACATCAGGTCTCGGAAGTAATCACTTATTATAAAAGCATATTCATGTCGTTCAAGTATTTAATTAGTGATCTTATGTACCTAGGAGCCGAGTTACTTTTTGTATCATGAATTTGAAAAAGAACGTGGCAGCAGTTGGTGCACCATTGGTGCTAATAAAATAAAATTATTTTTTGCATCGACGGATTTAGTCCTTTTTTTGTTAATTCGTCTTCAACTCTGTTTTTAAATGCCTATGATGAGTGCATGTATGGGAAATATTCTGGATGTTTTTATGTGCCGCAAAAATATTTATCTACGTAATGTAATGTAAGTACATTAAGTAAATCATTTTTCTAGTATCTACCCATAAAACAAGATCTGCTTAGTTTGGGGCTAGATGATGCTGTGTGATTTGTCTAGCATTATTATTATTATGTCACCATAAAAAGAATCACACTAATATTATAAAAGCGAAAACTTGGATGTTAGGATGTATGGAAGAATGGATGTTTGTTACTTCTTCACGCCAAAACTACTGAACGGATCGGGCTGAAATTTTTGTGACATTTGGAAAGGCCTCTGGGCCTTAAATAAAACAAAGACTACTAGCTTTTTATCTCTTACTAGACGATCGCCTCGCGGTTTCACCCGCGTAGTTCCCGTTCCCGTGGGAATTCCGGGATAAAATATAGCCTATGTCACTCCCTGAAAAGTAAGCTTCCTAACGGTGAAAGAATTTTTCAAATCGGTCCAGTAGTTTCGGAGCCTATTCAATTCATACAAACAAACAAACAAACAAAAAATCAAACCTTTCCTCTTTATAATATTAGTATAGATATCAGTTCCCATGGGATATAAATAACCTTTACGTGTTTCCGACTAAACTAGTTTTAGTTATAGCTCAAAAACGTTCCTACACGTAACGAATGCAATATCACATTACTGTCTGCGAAGTTTGTTAGAAATAACTGCAAAACACCTCTACGTCATGTTTCTGTGGTAGATTTCTAAAGCCTAGCCTCTTTGTCGTCAACAATGGACCTCTCCTCGGCTCGGTGCGAGGACATGTGGGGTGAGTATACATGTCCTTATAAACATGCGCTCTTCTGATGAGACGAGCGAATGTACTACGACTCTTTTTGGTTGAAGTTTGTGAGTTTTCCTCCAACTTGTTTCGGCCCGAGGCTATGCTTGCGTTCGGTCTTGATACTCAATGTTCTCTAAGTCTATAATAATTTTAGCCGCTCCACTGAGTGATGCGGCAAGTAAATTATTTAGGTTAATTTTATATATTATTTAGTTTTATGTAGGTAGTTAGTTTGTTAAATTACGGGACTGACATAGTCAGCAATGACACAAAGTCCCTTAAATAAAAATGATTAAAAAAAAAAGTAGAGAACATCGAGCAAGACCATATACTTTTTAAATATATTAATTTAGGTATGATTATTACATTACCCATGACGAAGATTAAAGTATTATTTAAAATTAAATTACCCGTGGCCAAGGTTAAGTTATTATCACTTTCGTTGCCTGATGCGTATAGACGCACCTGCTGGAGTTTTTGCAGTGAATGCTTTAAACTTCTTTCTGGTATATCACCGTAGCAACGTAGTTACAGCATTTCAGAAGCCGCGAATAAAATTATTTTATCGCCATATTTTCAGTAGTAAATTTTTCCAACAGCCGTCATAAAATTTCCGATAAAATATTATTCGAAACCTAGACCTCGTCAAATATGATTTATTGCGGCCTTGGAGAAAATCTGGAATCGATAAACGTTAAAGTACACTCGAGATCTCACATTAATTTGTCAATTTTTATTGGCGCTCAACTGTCGATTCGATGACAGGACTTTATAAAACCAAATCTCTACGATTCTATCGACTCGATAGTCGATAATATTGTCGAGTTGGTAGTGGCATCGAGTCGATAGAACTGTCGAGGCGATAGTATCGTGTCACGCGCAGTGTCAGTGAATTACGAATAACCTTGCATACCTTTTTTTTTCACGAATAACGGTTTATTCCAGTTTATTCGTTCACGAATAAACTGGTCTGGGAGGGACCAGAATGATGTGGGACTCGACGCCCTGAAAAGGACGTAATACCCACTAAAACCTCTCCGGTGTCCCTCTCTCGCCATTTTCGCCGAACCACGGGAACATTTAAACATCCGCGGCCCGACTGGCATCCCCTCTTCCTCCTATACATGGCCGGCGAGCCCACCGATCCACACACTCGCCGACCCCATTCTTCCGTCACCTTTCCTCCCCCCGATTAGGACACAGAACCTTGTATACCTGCCAAAGTTTTTGATAAGCGCTTACGAGACCATGTTATGATGTTATGCTATACCTAGCTGAATTGCCCCAGTTCAGTTTTCCACATGAAAATTGGACAATGTTTCAAGTAAGAGTAAGTACACTTATTTAATATGCACGAGTTTACTCGTATGTGCTGCCTGCGTTTATTAATAATGCAATGAGGTATTCACAACGCTTAACCCTTTGGGACCGGGTGCTTAATTATGGGGCACTAGTAAAGCGTAAGGATGCAAACTGGGTGGAACGATTAACGTAATAACGATTCAAAACAACATTAAAATCCACGAGGTGTACATAATACTCGCACAATACAGCCTTGTTCAGAAAGCTGACTAACTGACGACCTCTGTGGCTTGTATATAAGTAAATGTTCTATGCTCCTAATAACTCCTGGTCAACAGTTGGACGTAGGTCCCCATAAGCGCCATATTGGCTTTTATCTTTTTATATTTCACCCGTAATGACCATAATTCTGACGCTGGGCGTGCGGGTTGGGAATCTCTGTTTGCTGGTAGAATTATTCTACCTTGGGTGGGGCTAAATAAGGCTGTGGAATATCCAGTTTTGTTATACAAAATTGATATGAGGATGCTGATATGTCAAACTAAATATTTTTAACTTTAGCAAAGGGTTAAAAATATATATATATATCGTTCTTCGTTTTTGATTCCTTAAAAATATAATATTTTTAAGGAATCAAAAACGAAGAACGACCACCGTACTCGTATTCACTATGGAGATGCTGCATGGAGCTTGCTACGGTTCGTAGCAAACAACAACGTACATATTGGCCGTACAAATAGTGTCAATTTACTCAACAGAAAATCGTTTGAATTCAGTTTACTTGCCTGAAAGCAAATAGTACGTGAGAGTAGTCTGTGGATAAAACAGACCGTAATTTTATTGTTTCTGAAGTGGTTTCAAGGAAAGTTAGGTACATGCTTTTCAATACATTATTCCAACACGATTATAAAAACTAATTAAAGAGATACCTACAGTAGGGATGTAACAGCCCATAAATACTAGCAGGATTATTATGAACAATCTGTTTGATTTTTACCTGTGGCAGTACCAAAGCCTTCTCGCTGTTTAGCCTGGTAATTTTCTGGAACACTCTGAATATCTGGCGGAAATTTTCATGACCATGGAAAAGCTAGCGTTGCGTAATTTTAGTTATTGAACATTAATAAATAAGATACGTTTCAAAGGAGAGAATGCCTTATAGCTTTTTTATCAGCTGCTATGGACAGAAAATCTATATTTTAGTTGTGCCTACAACACTCAACAGTGAGCTTATTTTAAATGAAATAAAACTTCAAGTGCCAGTCCGACTCGCGCACTAAGGGTTCCGTAAGACCTTGTGTCTTGCCAAGTTATCATGATTCTAGGTCAACAGGAAGTACTCTATAGGTTTTGGTCCATGGCGAGAAACAAAAGTATTTTTTTTGTGAAAAATCTACAAATTCACTGTTTTCAGATTTTTTCCTTTACTTGTGCTATAAAGCCTTGCTTCTTGCCAAATTTTATAATTCTAGGTCTACGGGAAGTACCCTTTAGGTTTTGTATGCATGTGATTCCCTTGGAAATTTCAAAATATTCGGACATAAAAGGCTGTAACTTTTGAGTGTGTTGACTTAGAACTTTTATTTATATCGCGGCTCCAATAAGTTAGGGATTTCACTATTTCACGTTAATTTCAATTCGATACCTTCATGCGTTACTGAGAAAAGGGGGTTGACAGACGGACAGACAGACAGACAGAAAATATAGACAACAAAGTGATCCTATACGGGATCTTTTTTTTCTTTTGAGCTATGGAACCCTTAAAAAAATTGGTTGTCTGTAAAGTCGGTTTACTGACGATAGTTGAACGTGACAACGTCTTAGGAAAAGAGCGAGGTAACGCCGCATGAGGTAACGCCGCATGACGTCATGTTTTTTCGTGCGTGCAGCCGGCTCTATCGAATTATAAGACGTTGTCACGTCAAAAACCATAAAGTGCACTGGCCCTGTAAGGGCTGCGTATGGCGTCATTTTTCATATCCGTGTGCAAGTCCACTAGCCCGTATAATACGGCGGATCGATTTTTTTGACATTGACAGATGGTCTACAAATCTATCTCGCCTTCACGTATTTCAAATGTTATACGTCAGAGCAAGACAGGTACCTACCTAGCATTCGTTTCAAAGCACGTACATAGAAAAAAAAAATATAGAAAAACCCTTAGGTACAGCTTATCTTGTCAAAAGCTAAGTTCCATCGTAAAACTGAATTCCACGTATAACGCAGTCTTGTTATTTTTCTGTGCAGCAGAATAAACGTTAATAAATTTATCATAAGATCTAATACACGACCATAATTTATCATTTTTTCTGCGACTAGCGGGTTGATTTTATCAGCACCCTTCCCGAGGGCGAATAATATTTCTTCTCGACACAGGCTTACAATTTGATAAGCGGCTCCCTTCCGGAAGGTTTTTATAAACTACCTCTCAGAATTTGGAGATTCCACTGTTAATGTGGTTTTATCGACGTATGTTGAAAAAAGATCTCCTATCTCAAATTTTATTTTTATTTGAACAATATTCAGGAAATTAACAGCTAACTTAATGAGTGCAATAAATTCGAGTGTCTAAATAGTGAAGGCTAATTAAAAATTTCCACAAAAAGCGACTGAAAATAATACTAAACAACGTACATGTATATTGTTAGTTACAGGACGACTACTGAAGGTTAAAATATTATCTGAAAGTTGATTTACAAATAGGTGAGAAATTCCTACCAATTTTGGTTTATTACATGACTTAAGAAAATAATTAAGAAGATGTACCAAAAAATCTACCACTCACAATTATTTTTAGTTTAGTGGGAGGATTAGTGAAAATATCCATATCAACCTCTCTTTAAAGAACGTTAAAACATCTGCATGATCTTATCAAAAATGTGTTCTGCCTGTAGTTGGTTTTTCACGTCGGAAGATGAAAAGTTTTAGGGTATCTGTGGGTTTTAAAGTTTGTGTTAAGTCCGAGCTGTTGCAGCAGCTCCACGCAGTCTACTTTGTTATTAACGATGCCAGATAGATAACTTAGATCCACTATGGCTCTTCGTTCCTGGAGAGGCAAGAAATGAAATGAATTCTTGCAACGAAAAATGCTGCTCATTGACAATAATAATAATTATTATGTCAATGCGTACGGGTACAGTTGCGGTCATAATTGGAGACATAATTTAGAGATCAAACTCGCTTGAAGGTTACAACGATTTAAATTAGTATATTAAATCTAATTCCAAATTTCAGCCCAACACTATTACACGGTATGCAGAAGCGAAATAGTAGGGAACACTTATGACATATGATTTTAATATTTATTAATTTATAATGGTGTTAAAATAAATTATAAAACATATTTTTGCTGTTTTATTTCCTAATGAAATAGATAATACATTATGCCTCAAAATTAGTACAGTTATTATGTGTTGATGACCTTATAGATTTGAACCTAGGACCCAAAAAATAATTAAATTTTAAAAAGTCGTAAGCACCACGAATGCCTGCAAGACTATCTTAGAGTCTAGGTCACCACTGCTGACCGCCACAGTACGTTTCGTATGAAAAATGTGTTTGATCTGTTCAGTGTTCATCTATTTTGGTTTTTATTTACACAAATTGCAATAAACTTTTTCATTCAAAATTAAAATCAATCAAAATTAAGTTTCAGATGTTCTGAAACTTAATTTTGTTTCGTAACAAAAAGAGGTTCTTTTAAAAGACACCTCAAGTTTTATTACCCAAAAATGTTATTCCTCTTTCAACAAAGTTCTCAACATATTTACGTTGCGAGCGCTTGAAAATCGGCAATTGAATGTCTTGAATTATTTATGACAATAACTTCGAAGTTTCTAAATTGTACAATAGCTGAAAATGGCTTCACAGTTGGGGTGGTCGTATACTTATTTAAATTTTAATATACAAATACAGGCTGTACGAGTGCATCATGTATACGTACAAGTGCATCATGATATTAATAATTGGTGAAGATAATGAGTATACAAACCGAATAGAGGTCTCCTTTAAGTGTGTAAGTGTTATATTGACTTCTGTCTTGTATTTGCATTGAATTTATTGCATTTATTTCGGCTGCACTTTAGTACATTATATACTCATTCCACGCATTTATTACTTTTGTGACACATGCACGCCTATGACGTTCCGTTATTGTTGATAGGTGAGTGAATGAAGACTGAATGAAAGAATTAAATGTTTAATAAATTGACACAGTTAACTTAATCTTTTCAACATTAAAAATACGAATCTGTCGACTCGAAACAAAGATAGTGGTTGGAACGTGGTCATAGGATCTTTGACTCGAAATATATGAACTTACGAAAGTTTCGAAAAAATAACGAAGATTATTATTCAAGTTGCTTTTTCCGTGAAAAAGTATTGGAAATAGTATAATACTTATAGTCTACCACAAAAAGTCAGCCCAGAAAAAACGTGTGTTATGCCGCGGGCAGATACACTTAGCAAATAAAACAACAAAAATTATACATGTTAAGTACGGATTCTAAAAATAAAGTCATCTAGACGCCTGTGTATGTTTTTAAATCTTATATATAAAAATGAAACCCGTTTCGCGTTGTCACGGCATCACGCGTGAACGGCTGGACCGATTTCGCTAATTCTTTCTTTGTTGTGTTTGTTATTGTCAGGAGAAGGTTCTTATGAAAGAAAAAATTAAGAAAGTTGGAAACATAAATTTCCACGGGGGCGAAGCCGCGGGGCGCAGCTAGTAACTTTATAATAATACAAGATGTTGAGCAAAAATAACAAAATTGATTACAACTTCTATAAAAAAAATCGACTATATTAAAAATCGTTATGGTAAAACATAACATTGGAGGATGTGAGTAAAATTCTTGAGATTGGGCACTAGCTTCTCGAAAGTGGAACGCTCAAATTGAGTCCAATTAGGTCCACCCACCTCAGTCACAGTCGGACCGGCGCTGCCGGCGTACGTGTTTCGCGTGTACTGTTGTCTCGATCGCACTTCGGTGTAAATACGTCTTTCCTTCATTAATGTTCAATAGGTAGGTATATTGCAATAGATTGAATATAGCGTGTCTTTGCGTTTAGTTGTAGGTAACACAACACAGGCCATTTGTTGAGTTAGCGCTGGGAGAACGTTTTGGTTGTCATTCAAACTGACAGAAAGGTAATAAATGCGCGGGATGAGTATAGGAGCCTAATTAATATCATGTCGCTACAGTGTTTTATACTCCACGACCGAATTTAGTTAGTCAGCCAATAAGCGTCCATTAGTTTGACAAGATACTCAATTAAATTAAATATTCAATTGAATTCTTTTATTTTTATAAAAACTGCCAACATTTTTGTAGAAACCTCCCGCAATGAACTTCAAATTATTTTTTTATACACACGAGCTGCTAAGCTACTTTAGTTTCGATCGCGATTGTACAAAAATTATTCGAACTCCCCGAACTAGACCGCACCTATATTAAATGACTATTAAAAAATGTAAATAAGGCTTCCCTTAAATACTTGGTACATTCATTGCGGATTTGCAATGCAAAAACTTGCAAATTTTGCGTTTTCAGTCGGTTGTTACTATTGGTGGCAATAATTATGACTAGGTAGGTAATGATGGGGAAAATTCTACTGCCTACTCGGCTTTGAAAGTGGAAAGATAATGAAATTTGTTCTTACATCCTACAAAGGTATAACTTCTCCGGTGGCAAGAGGCCATAACATGGCCTGTCAAAAAATACCGTTGCGTGGCAAGCGACCATATTGTGGCCGATTTTCAGCTTTTCTTTTGTTGTTTTTTATTTCGTCGATTTTATGTACGTAGAGTCAACTTTTGAGCCATGTCAATGTCTTAAAAGTTGACTGACAGTGTCAAGCTGATGTCAAGATCATAAACTAACCAAAATTGAAATCTGATACCCGCGCCATTTTTTTAATCGTTTTTTCTGAATTAAAATTAATTGAAATGAAATGGTTTGGAAAGTGATCTTTTTTGTGTTTAGCGTAACAATATGATGGTAAATCTCTAAGATAAAACTCAAACTGGACATAAAAACGGTAAAGTTTTTTTTAATGATTTAAAAAAAATGTGATTTCATCTAGCTATTAAACTTCCCTTGTTACCTAATTTTGGCTTCTGTCAAATGTTACGTACATACTTTAATCGAACTACATTTTACCTACTGTTGTTATCTAACTAAAATTTATTTTATTTTGCGTAGAAAAGGTATCTGTTTTAAAGGTATCAGTCGGCCATTAGGTGACAAAGAAATATTCAGTCGACTGGGGGTCGAGATAACACAAAGGGGCATAACAAAGAGTTTGCAGAGGTTTGTCTTTGTTCTTCTATTACTCAATAATGGATCGTATTTTTATATTCAACAAAGCATACCTACCTATCTAAATCATTGACTAAGCCCCACGGAGAATTAATTAATTAACAAACATGAGTTCGCTTACAAAAAACGGTATCCATTATATTTATTTTATTTTATTTGGTATTTGTCCTGAATTGCTTCCGATCGGAAATGGTTCAATGTAAAACGAACATGTTTTCTAAAAATAAAACTCCTTCCCCTGCTGGTAAAAACATTTCGAATGCATTGAATTATACGAGTGCGGAACAAGATGAAAAAGAAATGTCGCTCACAGACATTAAAAAAAGTTTACTAACTTTCTACGTCAGCTCGGCGCCTTCGAAATCGCATTTCCTACTAATCCAACCTATCGACGAAGCATCTTTTCCAATAGAAAAAGTCCCTTTCTAAGGTATAATTCACACGTCACGACCCATTGCACGGTATATTTTATTTGAGTGTCGAGCCCTTAAGTTTAGCTAGTACCCTATTAGGAGAGAGTTGCGACCACTGAGCAAAAGTAACGACAAATGGATATTGAGAACGAAAGCTGTTTGCAAGTACGTAGAAACGCGAAAAAGACGTGCTAGCGTTGTATGTTTACGATTATATTACTCATGTTTTTAATTAAACCATAACAGTATCTTCATAATATTGAATATAAGTCCTAAATTGCTTCCTTACCGCTTGAGTAAACGTGTTCTTGAGTGGAAACCGGGAACCAGCAAAGGTAGTGTAGGACGCCCTCCTGTCAGTTGCGACACGACGACCTGTGAAAGACTGCAGGCAAATGAATGCGGCAACCTGAAGAAAGGGCGCTAGGGCAGGCCTATGTTCAGAAGTGGACTAATATAGGCTGATGATGATCAATAAAGTTAACACACTAAAATGTAAACAAAGGAAGTATTCAGAGTAGTTGGGTTAGTCTCATAGCTTGCCCTGCTACTAAAATCGTAGCCTTAATAATTGCAGCTTATGCCATTCCTCTTTTAGGCCAGTTATAGCGTTATCAGGACGCCCACCAATTTAACCCTTCTAAGTCAAAATCCATTTGTCTAAGCGTAGCGTTTGGGCTAAGAAGCTTTGCTTTCTCTTATATTGTTAGTATATATTATGACCTCATACATATTTAGCGGCGGGAAATCTGGGGTTTGATGTCACCATCGTCTGTGTGTGTTTACTCATGACGGAAACTTTAATGTCATATACAAATGCTCTCGGGTGAATATGCCGCGACTTTGCATAATTAAATGCCGCACGGTGCTGGCAGCGGATTTGGCTGAAATTGGCAATCTGAAGGCATTTCTTTATGAAAAATCTCGTATGAGCTAGGAATTCCACAGAGAGCGGAAAGGGCAAAGGGTTGTTTGCAATTTGGGTGGACTACAATCACAATGACTTTGTCATGTCACCATCTTTCTTTTTTATCCATCATGATATCTGTGAAACGGACGAAAAAGTCTATAGTACTTAATCTGTATACTATTATGCATATAGGTAGGCTGTGCTATAGGTAAAAGTACCTATATTCTCTGGGAAAGAGTTGCGATTGATTTCAGTTTTGTTCACCGCTGTAAATTGAATTAAAATTCTTTTATAGGATTCAAGTTATAGGATGCTACGATTTTTGTAATATTTTTATTTCTCTAATTTAGGTTTGTTTTAGATTTAATTTAGTTTTAAGTGGTAGTTAGTTTGTTAAAATAGGGGACTGACATACCAATGACTCAACATCCCATAAATAATTAGGAATAAAAAAAGCACCACCCTTGATAATGTCACACAAATGTTACAATTGCGAAGAAGTAACAAACATACATCCATCCAAACTTGGATGGATGTATGTTTGTTACTTCTTCACGCTAAAACGGAATAATGAACGGATCGGGTTTAAATTTGTAAAGATGCAGTAGGACCAGAACTGACACATAGTGCAAGTTTTTATCCCATAAATCAGTTCCCATGGACATAACCAGACCTTTCAACGTTTACATAGAAACAGCGCGGGCAAAACCGCGGCCGGAAACGACTTAAAAATATAATTTGACTGCTTTGAAAAAAGTAATAACCGTTTTTTCATCCGTTAATATTACACTGTTTCTAAATTTATCGGGATAAATACTTATACGTCGGGAATAAAATCTTATGGTACTAGTACCTCTGTCACCTCTTGATCATTTTTTTACAACAGCGAAAGAATTTTCATTATTAAATATAAATTAAATATAGGTACCGATTTGAGACATCGCGTTTTTATGAATAGGTACCTAAAAATAGTAAGTACCAAATTACATTTTAGATGGATCGCTCTGCATAGGTACTACGGAGCTAAGGACAATTTAATGACCTTTTTCAAAATATTTCGAAAAGTATGTAATTTTTGAAATTTACAAATCAATACCTTTCATTTGATATCCCACTCGGTGAGGGAGAGCCCCCTTTTGAAAATTATTCCCCCCCTTTCGACCATTTTTCAAAAAGTGTTTGTTTTACAAACTTCACTTTATTATTCCTGTAAAATATAGATCTATATCCACAAACGCTCAGTACATATTTTATGGATCGCTCTGAAATCTACGGAGATACGAGGGCAAATGGGTAAATTTTTGTTTTTTTTTCAAAATATTTTAAAAAGCATGAAACCTACAGACATTTCAAGAACTGTTTTGAAATGTACAAATCGATACCTTTCATTTGATGCCTCATTTAGTAAGTTTGTTTCAATTGTAAATACTAGTATAATTTTCTTTGTGAATAAAGGGCGTTATTCCAGTTTTCCCCCTTGAAATCCCCCTTGAGGGGGAAAACTGGAATTAAAAAAATGAATTTCAGTTTTCCCCCTTGAAGATTAGCCTTAAGGGGGAAAACTGGATTTATATTCGAGAAGTTTGTAAAACGAACACTTAGAAATATGGTAAAAAGGGGATAACAATTTTCAAAAAGGGTGCTGAAAATTGTTCCCCCCTTTTTGACCATATTTCAAAAACTGTTCGTTTTACAAACTTCTCGAATAAAGCCTTTATTCACAAAGAAATTTATACCAGTATTTACAATTGAAACAATTGAGCTAACTGCAGACTGTTGCAAAAAGTCTACAGGTAGCTCAACTGATCCATATCAATACCAGTCAGAAGCGTCCCCAAGACGCTGGCTGCATTGCCACGCTGTATAGCAATGCTGATGCGCTGTGCCATTTATTAAATCTTTCATATTAGATACAGAAAAGCTTATCAAGATAACTGAATAAATAAAAACACAGAATAAAGTTCAAATGATCCTATAATGTAATTACTTCTGTAGACGTTCTCATAAGATTTCTTAAAACATTTGCCAAGACAAAGTTAAATACAATTGCTGGATATTTAAAAAGATATCATCCGATCGTAATGACCTCGGTCCTGCTATCTGGGACGCGGTCGAATAAATTCAACGCAGTTTCCGAACCATTATCATCCAATTTTTACTTCGCTGATAATTCGTTTGATCATTTATTTTTATCTTCTATATAATACTTTAAATATTTGTATAAGAATTGTTTATTATTTTCATCAATATGTTCAACGCTACTCGCGTCGAAACACTTGCACCTTCCGCTTCCCATCTGACGACCTCTGTGGCGCAGTGGGCGAAGGTCGGCCTGCGACGCACGAGGTTGCGGGTTCGATTCCCGCCTCGGGACAAATGTTTGTACGATCTGCAGACATTTGTGCAGGGCGTTGTGTATGTTTTCAATGTATAATAAAAAAAATCTATCTATGTAGTGTATTGTATTAAGTATATCAGTTATCTAGTAGGGGAGATGTATGTAATGGGAGTCAGTTGGCAATAGTGGTCACCCCAATACCTCGAAAACTTTAAGCTAGATGGCGGTTTTAAGAATGTCATACGCTAGTGGTGTGCCGGTTACACGCGCGTTCGACAGCTCAAGTAATCCGCGCCCCGCGCTTGTGAGTGACAAACGTTAGAAGTTTCTGCGCCTAGCTGATCTACTTTTACGAGTGTTTATATCTGAAGGTAAGAATCAAAATACTGAGAGTTTCTTTTTGTGCTTGTGATATGTAATGACTAAAGTATTTAGGATAGTGTTTTGCAACTAATTTTAGCAATTTTTCTGGTACTTTTTTGTTAGGGAAGGTTTTTTCTCGTTTTCACCGATGTAGGTAATCGGAGTCATGTGACCCCCAAAACATTCAATCAGAACCTGTTATAATTCGAGATGCTGCTGACTCCATTTCAGAACTTACTGCTGCTGAAGTTGTTGACACCACCTCAGGACATACTGCGTTAAGCTGGAACGGCACAGTCCTGTGCCAAGCACATCAAGGCACATCCCACCACTCCTGAACGAGCGACTGCATCAACGACTCAAATTGAAATGCCTTCTGCCTCCGATAACCGGCTAACAATCCAGGATTTGATCCAAATGCCTTAAAAAACACTTGCCCTAAAGACAAGACAAGGAAGACACAAGAAGTATGCAACAATATTAACATCGACACCAGCTCTCAAAGACGCCCTGATCGAAAAAGAAAATAAAAAGAAGACTAAAGTTGTGAAAGGAAAAGGAAAAGGCGTAGGGAAAAAGAGTAAGCCCCAGAAGGAAGTTGATAAAGTAAAGAAACAAATTCTGCAAGATTGGAACGATACTTCAGCTTCAGATATCAATACAGATGATTTGTGCCAAGATGAAGAAGATGTGGTAGAAGATCCTGGCAACCAATGTCTAGTTTGCAATGAATTTGGCCGCGATTACGAAATGTGGTTCAGGTGCACTTCGTGTGGGCTGTGGGCTCACTCAGATTGCACTGGGTGGGATACAGCCTCAAATTACGTCTGTGATTTGTATTGACCATCATTGTCAACAATGTGACTACTATTACCAACCGATGATGACAATGGTGGTCATACATGTTTTTTTTTTTAAATTGATTCAGTACTTAAAGAAATAAGCCAAAGTGATTTTAGTTGATCTCAATTAATAGCTAAATAATCAAAGTATCTATAGCGAGTTAAATAATAAATACAATACTAATAATTTTTGTTTTATTTCAATTCCCGCTCAGGTGACCCCCATTTGCAACATCCCCCCTACCCATAACACAAGCTCTGCTTAGCTTGGGGCTAGATAATGCTGTGTGAATTGTCCAGCATTATTTATTTATTTTATTTATTTATTTACTTATCTTCCGGGGACATCTGTAAAGGCTGGTGCTGCGGCAGATTTGGCTGAGGATCTCAAGAGGAGCAAATATGCAGTCTCGATAGAGCCTACACATTTCCTCCCCTTGGAGTCGAGACCCTTGGTCCGTGGGTACCGAGGCTCTTCGGGTTTTAAAAAAATTAACTGAGCATCTGGTCAATGCGACGTGTGGCTCGACAGCAGATGAGCATCTGGCGCAGCGCATCAGCATTGCCATACAGCGGGGCAATGCAGCCAGCATCTTGGAGACAATTCCGACCGGTACTAATATGGATCAGTTTAGCTACCTCTAGATTGTTTGTAACAGTCTGCAGTAACTTCCACTGTTTCAATTGTAAATACTAGTTCTAATTTGTTTCTATGCTTAAATTGTAATTTTCTTTGTTATTAAAGATTTTATGCAGCAAATTCACATTTTGTGTATAATTTATTCACATTTCCATGAATTTCAATATCATGGATAATAAATAATGTATAAAAACAATAATTTATTAAAAATTACCTATCGTACGGCTTTTTCTGAAAAATTCAATTTTAACAACGCATGCTAATTGACTACCGCCCCAGTAATTGTTTTCGTTAAAAATCCGTTTGAAAGATATTACGGCTCTCGAACCCAAAATAAAGGGTTCCGGCAAAGTCACGAGAGGTGCGATAAGAGTTCAGGTTCAGTTAGATTCATATTAGTATTAATGGCATTATTATCAACTTCCAAAGCAGCCAGAACTGCTGCGCTTCAGTTTGAATATACAGTGGCGTTCCTCGTTACTTGACCCCTCTGGCAGGTTCCAAATCTCATAATTCCATCAGTTTTGGTTTTAATTTATAAAAAATGTTGTTTTTTATATAAAACGGCTTGTCATCTTCATTTTACCGAAAGCTTCTACTTTTAAAATAGTTCTGTATTCATAAAAATTGACTCCAAACGTAACAAGGGGACAAGCTAACAATTAACGTACCTACCAACAGGTTGATTTATAGTGCGCGGGAAACTAAATATATTGTGGTTTTTATTATTTATTTATTCAGCAAGAAATAAAACTATCAGAGAAGTTATTTAACATATATCTCCCATGATCCGCGACGATCCACCATCCACCATAAGGGGCGAACCTAGCGGGTCTGGCTGTCAAACTAGGCCTAGATCTCAGTACTCGCGGGATCCCCGTGGTAAAAAATTGGTTGTCTGTAGAGTCGGTTTACTGACGATAGTTGAACGTGACAACGTCTTAAGAAAATACTGATGGAATGGTAGCATTTGATACTCGATCAAAACATGTCCACGCAGACGCATCGCTCACTCAAGTAGGAGAGAGACGGATGTCGAGCGCTCTCGCTTGCACTTCAAGCCTTACATGGAACGCCTCAGAGCGAGGTAACGCCGCATGAGGTAACGCCGCATGAGGTAACGCCGCATGACGTTATGTTTTTTCGTGCGTGCAGCCGGCTCTATCGAATTATAAGACGTTGTCACGTCAAAAACTAGAATTACATAAAATTCAACATTTTTTCTTCGGTTCCTTAATTGGAAAACACGATTGCGAAAAAAATACGATACAAAGAAAGTGCACTGTTTTGCACCTAATTTGATCGAGATTTCATTTCAGGACCCTGCGATCTGTAGAAAAGATTTTTGTTTTGATTCGTAGGTTATTACTAATTCTTTGGTTCCTTAATACAGTTTCTTCATAAGTTGTATAGTTTTCTTGTAAATAAACATAAATATCATTTTGGCGCTTACGCCGTTCCAAAAACGTATGCTCTGTCCCGCTCCTATGAAGGCGAAATCCTATGCCTTTCCTTTTCACAAAATGGTGCGCAGTACGCCCGCTTTAAACAGTAGTTTAAAAATGCGTCAAGACGACGATAATTTGATTTGATTTAATTGATTATAAGTTATTTGTTTGAATTTAATTTTGATGATTTTAATTTTAATTTAATTTAATTAAATTTGATCGTTGTAGGTTTAAGGAATACTAACATTAAATATAAGAGTTATTGCTGCTACTAACAAACTATGGATCAATGAAATCTGAAAATAAAGAATTTGAATTTGATAAAATGCTCATAGTATCATGCTATGTTGAAGTTGAATTCATCTTTTGCACATGGTTCAAGTAGGTAATCTATATAGTAAGTAATATAGGTGTAAGCAATACTAGCTGCGCCCGCGTGGAAATCATACAAATTTCAGATATTTACTGCACCTCTCAGGCGTACTTTTGTAAAAATAAACAATACGTGATTCATTATTTACTTTATTGTTTATTTATACCGAGCTATGAGTGAATCGAACCAAGGAATAATAATATTCCTTAGAAACCACCCTTTGTAAATCCCTCAGAGGTTATTTTTAAAGTTAGATTAGCCTTTGGGTTATTTTAGAACCTGAACTATCTATATACCAAATTTAATCTTAATCGGTTAAGAATTTACGGAGAAACGTGGTAAATACTCAAACTTTCAGATTGCGAAAGGGAGTGTGGGAAGACCTAACTCGATGAACCGACGACGACACTGTAGCGGTCCTAACCAAGGGGGTACCTACCCTCAAATTGCTTATTTTCAACTCCGTTGGACCTCCATATCTTCCAAACTACTGAATATTTAACTTTGAAATTTATATATGGTAAAGTTCAGGACTTCTATCGATCATATGTTTCGAAAACACGATTCCATAAAATTTTCTCGATAGAAAAAAATCGCAAAGTTACCTCTAATTTTTTACTAAAACCCTAATTTCTCAATAAATACAGATGAAACGATCTTGAGATTAAGCATAGTAATTGAGCTAAGTATAAAGAACATTTTATATGTTGCCTTTTTTTCAATTGACTATTCTAATGTTTGTGGGGAGCAAATAACTACTAAAAACTTGATTTTTGGGCTTACGCCGCTTTGCTCTGTCCCGCTCCTGTGAACGCGAAATCCTATGCCTATCCTCTTCACACAATAACGAGGTAGGGTACCGCCTTCAGCATTAGCCCGTATGCGTCTAATACGAATAGCGGTCCTGAGCAGCCTCCATCCGTTGGCTTTCTGCGACCGCTACAGTGTCGTCGGTTGTATACTATATAAATATATACTATATAAACGCGAAGGCTTAGCATTATCTTGATCCTTGAGGGATAATAAATAATTGCGGTATAATCTATTATTCCCATAGGTTTCTGTTGAATAGTTTGTCACTTTCATCTCCCGCTATCCGCTTATCTCCCTCATCATACTACATCCAGGGAACATATGGTGCAGTCAACACCACCGCGCGAATGTCGATAACGATCCACTTTTTATGACTCTCACTAGTTTGCACTTTATGAAAGCCCGGCTTTCGAACCAGTTCACTTTTTTAGCGGCTCGCGGATTGCTTCATATTACAAGATTTTGTAGCAAAATAGAGGCTGTGCTTGAAAGGTACTCTTTATGGTTTAATGGACTCTCGCAAAGTGTTTTTGAGGTCTTGTTGGTCCATACTGTGGCAAAATTCAAATTTTGATTTCGACCAAGTAACTTTTATTAAAATAGATGGCAACAAAAAATAACGATATCTAAATACGCTTTAAGGATGTTTACGCTGCTCAACGTTTTTTGTTTTATTTAGCTTAGCATGGGACTACAATGATGTTTTATGATTGTCCAGCATTATTTAATTTTTATTTATGTTTTAGATAACTTGATCGATTTGTACTGCTCAAAATAAAGTATGTACCTACTTTCTCTAAACTTATACGGTGAATGTGTCTTCTTTTTATTGTGATTGATGATTTTGTTTTATAGGCACAAAAAAAAAATTACTTACATGTTTTCCGTAGATATAATTGATCTCATTTTAAATAGAGCACATTAGGAAGACACACTGAAGATGCACTTACAATCAATTTCATGAAATTATTAATCGTGCGGTATTCATTTTAATTGTACGTTCACGAGCCACTTGCCTAAAACAATGGCATTAGCTGCTTTTGTCGTACACAATGCACACTACGAGCAGCTGGCTGTGTAAATAAAGCACTGTGATTAAACGATGCCTTTTGCTCCCGGTGAAACGATTTGTGGTGGATAACATCAGAGATAAATTATTATTTTCACCACGCTTCCTCGAAAACGGTGACAGCTCAAAAACAGTAAGTAAAATATTTGCTTTCTCACCACCTCAGCAGTGAGCTGCACTACGCTCGTCACTTCTTGACTGCTTCGCTAGCGTAGCTTGGGATTTAATATCGGCACGTTCATAAAAACAAGTTTTCATGTTGATCCAATAACTATTATTTAAATAATTTGAATGTGTACGCCTGGCAATGAAAGTGCTTCTACAACAAAAACCCCAGAGAATAGCAAAAAGTATCAGAAAACCAATTTTTCAAATAATTCAAATGAATTCTAAAATGGATATTCCGTGTTCTCTGCGCATTCGGTTCGGATAGTGAGTTCCAGCCTGTTTATTTTGTAGGTAAAGAAACTACTTCTAGCCAAATTAAAAAACAAACGAAGGTAAATAGGTAAATCTAGTAGGTATTTTGTAGCACTTTGCAAACCTGCGCCGGCTGGAATAACAATGATTCATTCTGAGTGAGGTCGCAAAGAGGATGCCAGGATTAAGCCATTTATTCGCGCTAAAATAATGAAAACCATGAAAAGAAAAGCTCACGTTTTGGCGTTTATTCTAGACTAGACTATTCTCGAGGCGACACTTATTACTTTAAGAGAAGTCACGTTAATTTATTCAGCTGAAAATGGCGTACGAGACGGTAAAATGTAGGTACGTAACTGCTTATAAAAATAGTAGATATATTTTCTTTGTACATAGGGACTATATGTAAAGTTAAACTGCCCACTCGTACAAGTTAAAATACAGGATTTATTGCTAGTATTTATTCGACGATTATCATAATGAAACTCAATCAGAATAACCATAATGACTGAAAACCAAACCAACGCATAAATTAATTGTATACAATTTCCATGAATGCTGAATTCTCACATCACCATCATCAAGCACCAAACAAACAAAGCTACAGTTAAGGGCAAACTAATAAACTAAAAAAATAATTTAAAAAAAAACTAATAAACGCTTCCGACTGGTGTTGATATGGATCAGTTGAGCTACCTTTAGACTGTTTGCAACAGTCAGCAGTTAGCTCAATTGTTTCAATTGTAAATACTAGTATTTACAATTAACTACTAATACTAATATTTACAATTAACTAGTTAAATACATTTGAGTTGTTTAAAATAGGTAGGTAAACGCACTGTCGTTGACAAAAATTGTGATCCTATTTTTAAAATCGCGTTATCGCCTGGTATATTTACATCTAAAACCCAGTTGGAAGGCAACGCCACCGTTCAGTTATTTATGCCGTTGAGTAGATATTCTACGTAGGAAACTGACAAGTGCTTTATATGTTTGTATTGTTTCACCTACACTCCACAATAAACGTTTGCAGAATAAACAAACATTGTACCGCGCGGTGGGAATTTAATCCAGCCTCTTCCTTTTAAAATAAAAATATGGTAAATCGAGTATGGTGAATCGTACCCACCATCGGATTCATTATCGAGGGGTTAATAGTCCGCGCACAGTCAGAATGGGATAGGACTCTGTCAAATTAATATTTTACTTCATATTTCTGATACATTTCAGGCGGTATCAAGGTGAGATAGAAAACTATCAATGTAAATGTCAAACTGATTTAATTTCAATTCGAAATATTTATTCCATATTTATTATAATTGTTCATGTCTAAAAGCAAAAGAAAACATTGAGAGAAAAAAATAAATGTCAAACTGATTTAATTTCAATTCGAAATATTTATTCCATATTTATTATAATTGTTCATTTCTCAAAGGAAAAAAAACATTGAGAGAAAAAAATAAATGTCAAACTGATTTAATTTCAATTCGAAATGGTTCTATCCTTTTCTGATTAGATTACGCAAGGATTATACCTTCACCATAACACGCTAAAGTAGTTCTGCAGATAGGCAAGCCCGCATACTCAGAGATCGATCTTCAGATAATTTAAGTGATCTCATTCTGCTTGCGAATGTTTCTTAAGATTCCGTGACGAGGGTGCAAAATCTACCTCTTAGTAGAATTCAAAGGTCACATTTCAATAAACTAGTTATGTTAGCAAAGGAGCTTTACAAAGTTCAAATAAGTAAATTGAAATCTTCTTGCGAAGTCAGGAGGTAATATTTTTACTCGACTGTAATGAGCATTGGAGTAAGCTTAAGTCAAGGTACTTTTCTTAAAAAAGGGGTTTTTAGTGGCTTTGGTAATATTTTTATTCGATAACACTTTTATGAAACAAAAGTTCCGTGTTTGATTAGCTTCCTAACCGATTATTCTGCAGCAGACATTTTGTGAAATAAGGTTCTCTCTAGATCCATGCTATGAAATAATGTATACAACCAGATTTAATGGCCATTAAAAAACCCAAAAGATCCATCATGGATCAACCGAGGTTCATCCTATTTTTTGGTATTTACAGTAAAGCCCTATCACCGCACCCTGTAGGTATGACGTGAAGCTTGAAACAAGAATTGCGATTTTTTGTCGGTAACCATATGTAGATAGAGATTTTTTATTCTTCTTTGTCTACTGGTTGCGAAATTTTAGTGTAACCTACGCTAGTTTCAAAACAGGAACAGAATTTCTTTGAAGGTAACTAGTTGCGAAGCAAGACGAATACTTCTTTTTTAACAACTAGTTGTGAAATTTAGTTGCCAAAGCGGCCGGAGCGAAATTTTTCACATTTTTATACAAATAAATCTAGATTTCTGTCCGCGGCTCGCATGGACTTTTTGGGGAAAAGTAGGTTGTTGTGTCTAACCTTTCGTTCATACCCATAACATAGGCTCTGCTTAGCTCGGAGTTAGATGATGCTGTGTGGATTGTTCTGCATTATTTGTTTATACGTAGGTACATTAACACTTTCATGGCCCACGACGCACATGTGGATCCTACCTCCGCCCCTGCGGGTCACGCCACAGTCGCTAGGCAGTGAAAATTTTAAGTTCGAACGTTCAATAGGATGTGATAAACTTTAAACCGCAGATCGGAATTCACAAGCATCTCTTTCGGAAGCGTGCAACCATTCCGGCCATCCGTTGGCAATGTGTTTCTGAATGAATAATGGTAGTTCGTGATCGCTGCAGCTTTGATATTAGCATACACGTTGGGCACGGATTTGTTTTTTTTTTCGTTATTTTTGGCACACGAGAAAAATCCAGTAGGTAAGTGGTATTATATTGTGTATGTTTATTTTGCCGATCGCAAAGCCTTCCCTACTTTTTGGGATAATTTTATTGTTATAAAGTTTACACATATTTCGTTAATTTAATTTCAATATTTATTTAGGTACCTTCTAATATATTAATGGTTCGTTTGCTTGGAGTTTCAATTATATTGTTTCAGAATTGAAAGTAATTTACAAACTCTGCAGTTATCTGAACATTGTTATATGCCATATTTATTAAAATTATTCATATCTAAAAGCAAAAGAAAACATTGAGAGAAACAAATAATATTCTAATCTTCGTTAGTATCCAACATCATGTCATTCGTGAAACACAAAAGTCTATCTAAATAAGTCTAGAAAAAATCCAATAAGTCGTCCAATTTCATGGTACAAGATGTTGGTGACGTTCCTAGAATTCATAATCCTGGCATATCCAATTTGCTCGTGTGCCTCCAACAAGCTCGCTAACAATGCGTACGACCAACAATAGGAGCTTGAACTTCAAGTACAATCTGAATTATATTAAGGCCAGTGAAAGTAAATACTAAGGATAATCACCATTCTATTTCCCTCTCGGGCGATATTTGAACAGATTGCGAATGAACACAGCCGGGCTGAATGTTGGCTCGGAAAATTATTTAATTTGAACTCCCTGATGATGCGAAAATCAAGAGGTTTACTTAAAGAGCCCTCGAAATAATTCGGGCTCATTGATGTTGGCTTTTTTCTTTAATTATGTGAGTTCCTTAAATATTGTCTACCAGGAAATTTTCCGGGAAAATTATTTTTGGTTTATCGGCTTTGTTGTTCCCACAAATTAACATGCGAACAATAAAAATCCAAAACAATTGTATTTGAGGTGGCAAGAAATAATCCTGAGACAAAAGTTGTAACAACGTTTTAAAGAGTTTAATGGCTATTTACTTTGTTATTATCCATCCAAAACGGGGATTCTTAATAATAACAGGATCAATTTTAACAGGTCGCTATCATCTTTTAACCGAATTCGGTTAAAAGAGAAGATTCTCCATTCGAAAATTTATATATTGACTGGAGGACTATAAGTACCTAATTTTTAACATTCTCGTCTCAAACATAAAGATTTCACTAATTCCATTGCTTGGTCAAGATAGCTCTATACTCGTGCTGAAAATTTTATACAGTCGAAGTGGAAGCTACTTGACGCAATGCAGTTAACTTTTACGATAAAATAAACAATAATAATAAGCCCTCTTCCTTTAATAATTTTGTTGTAATAAAAACAAAAGAATGATATTATCTCCGCAATTTGGGATGGTCAAACGGGTAAGATTATTTCATAAAACATGTGAAGGGCTCGCACATGGCTTCCTCTGGGCGACCGGAAAGGAAAGATAACCGGAAACCCTTGGATCTTTTTATCATATTTCAAGCAATGAAAAAATACTTTATTACCTTCGTGCTACAAAAAGCAGAGAAAGGCAATTATTATGCGAAGCTATTGTTAGAATAATTATTGGTGATATTTAAGTTTTGGTTGAAGTGAATTTGCTTTTCGATTAGTAAGTATAGGTCGGTAAGCAATTTCTACAATCAATATGTTTCATAATTCATTGAATGTCGTTTATAACGTGTCAACTATATACTAGGAAGGTACACTCTCTATATTCTGCAGGTCTCACAAGGTAATATTTAAATAACAAACACACCTCTGTGTTCGATGGAGTGATTACCAAATTCATAAACATAGAATTAAAAATGTACCAGTGCTGGACTTCTACGATAGTCTAAATCGTGTGTATAAAGTCAGTGTGACTCTGGCAAGTGCATTGATTTGGCATCTAAAACAACGTAATACGTTCCAGGGAAAAACATAACCAAAATTATGTTCTCTATCTACCAAAACTTCCATTATCACTCCAATACAAAAACTTTTCGACAAAGCAGCCACCTGTCCAAACTAATTTAAACTTGGCGTTACCTAACCCTTTTTGGGCCTGTTAATGTGTTTGTTAGTGAGTGCTAATATTTCAATATGACGTGGCGCTACTCAGGGTCGTAAGATAGGGCGCAGATGTGCAGAAGCGAGTAACGAGTGGCGAGTGGCTTCCGTAACTTTACTAGAGATGGTCCGTATATTCAATTTGAACCAAGCAATTTCTTTCGGATTCTATTTCACAAGCCTTGGCAATTTTTGCATCTCTATCTCGTAGATTTAACTGCCTGGAATGCAAGAAATCGCTTTGAATGATAAGGCGATTTTACCTCACTGTAAATTTATTCCTTGTTGAGTTGGTTCATCAGTGTTCTGGTGTACTGTTGTACACACAAGTAATAATCTTTCTGTCTTTCAAACCTCATGTAGGTTTGAAGGGTTTAGCTCTTTTAGGTATAATACCTCTTTTTAGGGTTCCGTCTCTCAAAAGGAAAAAGGAACCCTTATAAGATCTGTTAACCCCCTTTTCTCAGGAACGCGTGCAGGTATCGAGTATAAATAACATAAAAAAATACTCAAGTCTGTAACCTCTTCGATCCTCAATACAAATAAAACTTCTACGTCAACGCAATCGAAAGTTATAATATCCGAATTTTTAGAAATTTTCAAGGGAATCACATGCACACAAAACCTGTAATGTACCTACTTACCGTTGACAAGCTCTTAAGGCGAATAGTAGGGTGGATAGTGGCGCCACTACATATTTAATTTTATAATTACGTTATACAAAGGAATTCTCAAAAAATCGGACCGCGCGTAGACGATATCTATCATAAGCTTTTTTAAATGTATCTTTAATAGTTTTGTACTGTATTATTTAGGCAGATACTTGTTTCAAGAGTTTAGTTCCTATTGGTGGCCACCAAGCTCTCCAAACAAGGTTTTTGATTGAATAACACAAAACAAAACTATTACAGATACATTAAATAAAAGCTTGTGATAGGTATCGTCTACCAGCGGTCCGATTTTTTGATAATTCCTTTGTATAACTTAATGATTTAATTAAATATGTAGTGGCGCCACTATCACCCCTACTATTCGCTTTAAAGCACAAGGAAAGGGAAAAATCCGAGAACCGTAAATTTGTGGTTTATTCACAAATAAAACGTCAAGTGTTCCGAATATATAAGACCTAGGGTTCCGAATATATAAGACCTTGCCGGTTTTGCTCCAAGGCGAGAATCAAACATTTTTTCACTTGTGCTATAAAACATCGTGATTTTTTTATATTTCTAGGTAAACGGGAAGTATCCGGGTTTTAGTCCATGGCGAGAATCAAAAAATATTTTTTGTATTTGAACCAAAACTTAAATGAAATAAATTTAAATAAAATAAAAACAACTTTATTATCTCAATACACAATATAGTAGAGAAAAATGATACTACCTAAAACTGCTGACATAGAACTAAATAAACTTAACTTTGAATAGCTTGTTTTAATCAGTACTATCTAATTATGTGTACGGACCGCCTAAGGCGATAAAAGCCTCCTCCAAGTTTTTCCACGTCGTTCTGTCTTTTGCAGTTCTTTGCCAAAGATTTACATAATAAATACTGGACTTTTATGTAATGCCCATAACAAAGCGTCAGATAATCCTCAGCGTCAACTCTAGGACATCCCTACTCAACTTTATCTAACACCCAAACTGAAAGCGGTTTACGTACTAGCTAGCCCGATGTCTCGGTTTTTGTTTGTGTAAAGCAAATTAACTTAGAAGTAAAGCAAATAGTTTACACTTAATTCGTTACGATGATGTTTACAAAATTAAATTATTTTATCATTTCCTTCAAATGTACATTATACAGCGAGGTTCATCAAATAAATTAAATAATTAATGCTGGACAATCCACACGATTATCATAAACTTGGAAGTAGTGGTAGGTTGTTGTATTATGAGTATCTTGTTGACTTTTCTAAGGGACAAGGTTATTTCATTAACTATCTTGTCTTGTAGGAGATTCTACATTAGTTAGAAGTACATAGTCATTGTTAGTGGCGTCGTTTTGGGGAGATTTTGTTATTTTATTTCTAGAGAACCATTAACATTTGTCGCGATTCCGTGCGTCGCGATTACGTTCATGTTATGTGTTTTTGTCGAGATTCCGTGCGTTGGGATTGCATTGAGGTACTTTTAGGTTATTGTAGAGATAGCGTGCATCGAGATTTACCCTATTCTCAGCTATTGACGTATACGGGCTGATGATGACATAGCATTACTAATGACATACTTACTAAAACAAATACCACATACCTACAGACGTCTTTTAGTTCCAAATTCTCTTTTAACCCCTCAGGCTTCTAGAATTTCTTTACATACGTAAAACGTAGCTATGGGTACAAAACAAACAAACCGTATTAAAAAGGGGAGCGACATCCCAAATCTTTGTAAATGTGCGTTTATCTCAATCGAAAAGTAATTTTGTAAAGGATTTTCTCTAACTGTACTGTTGGATTCAGAAATCTGTAATTTAAGAAAACCAAACCTATGTTACAAACGTTTGTATCACGTTTCATAATTTTAATCACACCAATATAAATGAAGTTGAAGATGAGTTTTTAAAATTGCGTAAACGCAAACAAATTTTATATTACAAAAAATTAAAAATTTTACCAAATTTTTACATTATGAAATTTTTAATTTATTTAGTCATAAAAAAACTTTACAGTTTTTATGTCCAGTTTGAGTTTATTTTAAAACCATCATATTGTTACAATAGAAACAAAAAACAACACATTTCCAAACCATTTTTTTACACAATAAGCTCAAGAAAAAACAATTAAAATTAAACGTCAAGTGCGAATCGGACTCGCGCACTAAGGGTTCCGTTTAATTGCTAATAATTATTACCTTGTTTCTTGCCAAATATCATGATTCCAGGTCATCATGAAGTAGGTACCTGTATATTACACCCTGTATATTTTGGTCGAGTTAGAGAATCAAAAAAATTTTTTTTTATAATAAACTACAAATTTACGGGTTTCAGTTTCTTCCCGATATTTGTTTCTTGCTACTGGCCAAATTTTATGATTATGCGTCAGCGGGAAGTACCCTATAGGTTTTTGATCCATGGCGAGAATCAAAACTATTTCATTGTGAATAAACTTCAAAATTACTGTTTTCTGATTTTTTCCTTTATTTGTTTTCTAAGGCCTTGCTTCTTGCCTAATTTCATAATTCTAGGTCTACGGGAAGTACCCTATAGGTTTTGTGTGCATGTGATTCCCTTGGAAATTTTAAAACATTCGGACATAAATGGCTGTAACTTTTGAGTGCGTTGACTTGAGCCTATGTTTGATTCCAGGATTAGAATTACCTGTATGCAAAATTTCAGCCCGATCTGTTTAGTAGTTTTGGCCTGAAGAGGTAACAAACATCCATCCATACATCCATCCAAACTTTCGCATTTATAATATTAGTGTGATTTTCAAATTATGTCAACCTACTAGACAAACATTTTAATAAATGATCAATTATTGACCCATATTAAAAACTGGTATACATGCATACATAGAACCAGGCGCTCCAACACCGCTACCGCATATAACCCGCACGCACGCCTCCACCTCAAATCGTGTTGACCGCACGCTTGTACACAAGTTCTAATATTAGCTTACGATTAATAATATATAATAATAATATATACGATAATATAATATATACGATTAATAATAATATATACATTTGATAGTGACAGCATAAAATAGCAACCAGCGCAAAATAAGCGACCTTGCTGCGACTTAGATTACTCGATTGAAGTAAGGCGTCAACCAACGTCTTTGGTTGACGCCTTGCTTCAATTGAGTGTCCGGCGAGCTGTAGTCGCGGGCTGGAGTCGCTTGTAGGAAGTTTTGCGGTCATATAGCTTTTTGACGAGCGTGCGTGGACAGCGAGCTTGCTGCTAGCTGTCACCGGGTTGACAGCGTGCGGTCAACAAAGTTTGAGGCGGAGGCGTGCAGATGCTGAGTTCGAGCACTATTGGAACGGTGCGGACTATGTATGCGACAACCTTAAAACACTTCGAGTGCTTTATTTATGAAGCTGACTGTACCCAAACCGAATGTAATCCGTCGTGTCTGTAGGCGTAAACGGAATCAATTTGTTTAAGAACCTTTTTCGAGGTTCAATTCCGATCGATTTCAGGTCAAACGGAAATTTTGATATTCTAATTTATAAAATGTATTATCCTCATATCGCGAAAGTTTAAATGTGATCCTCGAGTATCATCTATTTGCTATCTATTTTGTAACTCATTTTAAACAAGATGATTTATATTCAGGCGTTACTATAAGGATACATTGTAAATGTATATGATATTAAGATAAAAATGATAAAAACGTCCCCATGAGACGGAGGACGATAAACCACTTATCAGGGGGAGTCCTGCGTCCAGCAGTGGACGAATATAGGCTGCCGAGGAGGATAAAAATATTTAGTAACAATTCCGCTTAAACCTTCTCTGAGATTCGAAAAAAAAATCGTGTTAACCGCCCACAAATTGACATGACATGCAATCAGGAAAAGGTAAAAAACAGACTTCAATCCCCCTGATAAGCGCCTTATTGGCTTTTATTACATGGGGGGTAATGCCCATAATCCCCACGCTGCGCATGCGGGTTGGGGATCGCAGTTCGGTGGTAGAATTGTTCTGCAGGAGCGCTGCTGCCTGCCCCTGGTAGATATCTCTTAGTCGCCTCTTACGACACCCGCGGGAAGAGTTAGAGTGGTGCAAATTCTGAGCCGGCACCACACAGCAAAAACGGACTTGCGCAATATTAAATTGCCAAATCACTTACCCTCCAACTTCAAGCACACACACAATTTTACTGTAGAAGAAAAAACCACACCAACTACACAATGGAATAATCCATCAAAGTAAGTCGTAAACTACATAGTTTTCTTTCTCCACGAAACATCGTCAGGACACCGATACTCGACTTTGACATTCGACCATTTAAAAGTCTTGTCATTATTGAGTCCATGGCGCTGCTGCCCGCCCCCGGTGGATATTCCTTACTCGCCTCTTACGACACCCGCGGGAAGAGTTAGGGTGGTGCAAATTCTGAGCCGGCACCACGCAGCAAAAACGGACTTGCGCAATATTAAATTGCCAAATCACTTACCCTCCAACTTCAAGCACACACACAATTTTACTGTAGAAGAAAAAACCACACCAACTACACAATGGAAACATCAACTCGTAAGTCGTCAACTCGTAGCTTCGTCTCTCCACAAGACATCGTCAGGACACCGATACTCGACTTTGACATTCGACCATTTAAAAAGTCTTCTTATTATTGAGTCCATGGCACTTTTTAAACATATTTACCGCCACGCGCCAAAATAGCTTGTCCCATAAAATATTTTAGTATCGTTGCCATTACGGATATCAAAGGAATAGGTACGCTTTCCTAATTTCCTATTGACAGGTAGTTTAATTTAGTTTATCTTAATGCCTATCGAGAGTATAGCACCCTATCTTTTCTAGTTATCTTTTGTAGAAATAAAGCTATAAGTTATAATGATCATCACACTGTAGTATTATAAATGCGACAGTTTGGATGGATGGATGGATGGATGTTTGTTACCTCTTCACGCCAAAACTACTGAACGGATCGGGCTGAAATCTTGCATACAGGTAAGTCTAACCCTGGAATCAAATATAGGCGACTTTTTATCCCATAAACTAGTTCCCATGGGATAGAAATAACCTCAAAACATTTCCATAGAAACAACGCGTGCGAAGCCGCGGGCAGAAGCTAGTTTTTCATAAATTGGACTGAACCATCCACTTCCTATAATAATAGGTAAAAATTCGCGAAAACTTTGGGCAAAGGTGACTATGACGGCTGTTATGACCAGATGTATTCGATTGACACTTTGCATGGGTTATATCTGGAATAAATACTTAGTTTTTATTCCAGAAAAACACGTCCATCTAACTGCATAAGCTAGTCAAAATAGAATATCATAAATGCGAAGGTTTGGATGTTAAGATGTTTTTTTTCTCTTCAAGCCGAAACTACTGAGCGGATTGAGCTGCAATGTGTTTAGTTGTAATTCTAGACCTGCGCCCAGAGTCCGGTTGACGATTCTATCGAAACGTCATCGTGACGTCTATATTTTGAGCGGGAACTACGCAAATCATCACTCTATCACACTCACACTAATATTATAAATGAGAAAGTTTGGATGGATAGATGGATGCATGTTTGTTACGTCTTCACGCCAAAGCTACTGAACAGATTGAGCTGAAATTTTGCATCGGTGTAGCTCTAAGCCTGGAATCAAACATAATCTAATTTTCATTTTTATCCCATAAATCAGTTCCCATGAGATATAAATTACCTTTGAACGTTTCCATAGAAACAACGCGTGCGAAGTCGCGGGCACGACTAGTCGCATATAAAAATAAAGACGTCTTAATCACGTCTCGATACAATCGTCAAACGGACTCGTAGCTTAGATGAAGCATAGGTATACTTGTTTACAAGCCGCGGGCAAAAGCTTCTTTACTATAAAAAGCTTTGGTGGCACTGACGTACAAATTTTTTATACACCCGCCTGTATAATATGAAGCTAATTCGTAGAGATATTTTGAAGCATCAAGCTATTCTATAGACAAAAAGATTAAAATAAAACGTCAAGTGCGAGTCAGACTCGCGCACTAAGGGTTCCGTTCAATTATAAGAACTTGTTTCTTGCCAAATATCATGATTCTAGGTCAACATGAAGTTGGTACCCTGTATATTGTGATCGAGGGAGAGAATCAAAAATTATTATTTATTTGTTAATAAACTACAAATAAACGGTTTTAAATTTTTTCTCGTTATTTGTACTATATGACCTTGCTTCTTACCAAATTTTATGATTCTAGGTAAACGAGAAGTACCACATAGGTTTTCGTCTATAGCAAGAATCAAAAGTATTTCTTTTTAGAAACTAAACATTTACGAATTTAGGATTTTTTCCTTTATTTGTGCTATAAGACTTTGCTTCTTGCCAAATTTCATAATTCTAGGTCTACGGGAAGTACCCTATAGGTTTTGTGTGCATGTGTTTCCATTGGAAATTTCAAAATATTCTCACATAAATGGCTGTAGCTTTTGAGTGCATTTACTTAGAAGTTTTATTTTTATTGCGGCTTCAAGAGGTTACGGACTTGAGTACGTTTACGTTAATTTCAACTCGATACGTCCACGCGTTTCTGAGAAAAGAGGGTTGACAGTCGGACAGACAGACAGACAGACAGAGGGACAACAAAGTGATCCTTTACGGGTTCCTTTTTCCTTTTGAGGTACAGAATCTTAAAAATACCTGTCATAAACGAAATGTTTAGAGAAAGTCATCAAAAGAATTGATGCAGCTTACTCACTGTACTTTATTGAAGATTTTTCTTTGATGGATTCCATTGTGTGGTATACTATCAATTTAAATAAACCAACAGCTGTTCAAGTTATTTAGTATCTCAGAACCTCTTTAATCTTAGCAAGGTCGACCACAAAACGGTTAAACTTGTAAGGATTTGCTGCTTAATCAAAGTTTCCTTTGAAAAGTGGGTTTCATTCAACCGAGAATTCACGAGACTATTAGGCCCTTTATATTCCCTTTATTCATTTGACCGCGAATTGTTTAATGGGAGCATTAACCTGTTAATGTAAAGCACCAACAGCAAAAAAAAAATACAAACAGCCTTGGATCCTCTTCGCATGATCTTTCCTGGATAATTTGTATTCCAAATAAAAGTTTGTCAAGGTGACTCCTTCAGCCAGAGCAAAAAATAAAAATATATAACCAAGAATAAAAACTTTTACACTGGGCTCGACCTTTTTCCTAGTAATCATTTAATTTGAGGGAATGATGGGATAAAAATCTTGAAGTAGAACAAAAATGTCATGTAAGAGTGGAAACCGCATCGTTGTGGAAAGACATTCTCAGTTTTGTTCATTTGGTTTATTTTAGATAAATTACGTAACTTTTTACATTTGGTGTAATTTTTGACATTTGGTGTCATTTGACATTAGTTGTCATTTTTTACATTGGGCGTTTTTTTGATAAATTACATCATTTATGACATTTAGTGTCATTTTTGACATTTGGTGTCATTTTTGACATTAGTGTCATTTTTTATAAAGTCTGCCATTTTTGACATTGCTGTCAAAATACAAAATAAAAATTGATTTTACTGCTGAGTACTGTAGTTTTTATTGCTTCTCTTTGGTTTCCTTCTCTCAAGGGGGAAAACTGGAACGCGAAAAATCGTTGAGGGGGAAAACTGGAATTTGAAAAAAAAAAACCAGTTTTCCCCCTTGATAAAATAATTCTCAAGGGGGAAAACTGGACTCCAAAAAAATAAACTGGAATAACCTATTGTATCGTATGTTAATCCCTTTTATCACTGCTTAGCCTGGGGCTATGCTTTGTGATTTGCCCAGCAATATTTATTAAAATATTACAAGTATTTATACTGCAGATATATACGATCTAAAACTATTGTCAGAAATATAGGTACTATTCGCATTGACCGCCAGAAATGGGTCTGGACTGGTCAATCCCTGGCCCGTGCTACGAACAAAATAGACAAATGGAGTGCGAAAGTCACAATATGGTACCCAAGACAAAGATCAGGCCCGGGGGCGTTCAAAGCCGAGATGAGAAGACGACATTCTCGAAGTTTTCTATAATACTAGCTATTCGTAGGATCCTTAATTTTAAGATGTTTTCTTAGATAAGTGTGATGCATTATTTTGCTGATTTCTTGATTATTATCTAGTAATATAATACCCGTAACATCTTCTTATATATTTGGATTATCCATAGAATTTCCTACAAAATAGCAGGTAAATATTTTGATGTTGTGTAATGTAACTAATGAGGTTTAATTTAAATTTAATCATAATTGCGTAAACATGTTCAAATTTTAGAATCTTTTTTAAAAATCTTTAAAAAAAAATATTAAAAATATTAAACATATTGTTACAATAAAAACAAAAAAGAACACATTTAAAGTTTTGTACAGTTTTTCAAATGTTGTAGACTCGATTTAAGAAACAAAAGGCTAGATAATATTATTATTACTAGCGCGTGACTTTGCGTGAAGTGGTTTTAGACATACAATTGTTTTATTATTATTTACCTATACCACAGAGGTTTGTGATTAGAGGTGGTCGTTTTTACTAACACCGTTGTTGACCAACGATGTCAGTGTACGTTGTTCGCATCGGATGGCGAATAGGTGAACAACGAATGCCTACGACAACGAGATGCCGAACCGAGTTATGCCGATCGCCACATTCGCCACCGACAACAAACGAACGTCACACCGACATCGGAAGAGCGGGGAGGTTAGTGGCGCGGCATCGGATGGCGAACAACGAAGTCAGCCGAGTAATGCCGATTGCCAAACCTAAGCAACGAACATCCATCCATACCTCACCGCCCGCATGCCTGCGTGTGTGTGAGCGAGAGGAGAGGATGCTAGAACATACAACTGAACGTTTTAAGCACTTGACCCGTAAGGTTTGAGTAAATTGGTAACATTCTCATTCTCCCTAAGAATAAACAAACTACCTACTTGTGGTCTTGTTTTGTTTTCAAAAAACGTTGTAGGGGAACATTGATTGAATTGGCAACTGGTAGTTGTCTAGTTATCTACTGCGACAACCTATAGTGTCAGTGTTTTGTTAGCAACCCGGCCGACATCGTTGGCGGCAACGTCGTTGTTCACAACGGATGCCATTCTGACAAAAACGATGCGCATCGTTGTGGAAATTCAACGACAACGCCCATCTCTATTTGTGATATACGCCGCCGTAGCCATCGTAGAACCGTGGCATTCGTAGCAAAACGTAGCGTCGTAGCACCGTAGCACCATAGCACCGTAGCACCATAGCACCGACAGTAATTCGGCATAAGTAGTAGTTATTCGGCACAAGTAGTAGTAAGCTGGCTATGACGTATTTTCATCCACATTTAATTATTCTTTTCATTCCTGTTAATCACATAAAATTTTTTACAACTTAACCAAGGTATATGTAAATTTATATTATAGGGGATAGCCGAAATAAAAATACCTAATTTTAAATCAATGACAAGAGGTAAAAATATCAGATATTGTTTGATCATATAATGAAATCTAGATAGATACTTTAATACACAGCACCGCTGGCATAAGGCTGCGATTAAGAACAGCGGGAGCGCAGAGCGTCGTCGGTGGATTATTAACAGTTTTCAAAAGAATTCTCAATACGAGTCGTCGCGTCCCCAAGACGCTGGCTGCATTGCCCCGCTGTATGGCAATGCTCATGCTCTGCGCCAGATACTCACCAGCTCTCAGGACACGCGTCACTTCGAACAGACTCTCAGATATTTTTTAATAAACCCTGATTAGTTAAGTGTTCGAACACCCAGCTGTTAGGATTTTTGTGCAATCCTCACTTAATCTGCGTACTGCCAGGGTCATTCATTTTAAACCAACGGCAAGAGAACCGCGATAGTAGAAGCCGGCGATAAACATCCGTTAAAATTTATCTACTGCCGACATCCGACCCAGTTTACACAATGTCTCCACTGGACTAGAAATATCGGCTTTGTAATATTATCTGAGGAAGGCTCTACTGCAAGTTAATCACTTATAGAATACCCTTCGGTCGTGCCATCGGACCCACCATATATCTTCGTCAAGAAAACTGTCATTCGATAAAGTTTCATCCGCTATGTACAATCAGCGGACAATTATCCGATGACAGTTAAATAATAAATGAATATATAATGCTGGCCAATTCACACAGTATTATCTAGCCCCAAGCTAAGCAGAGCTTGTGATATGGGTACTAGATAATTATCCGCTGATTATACAAAAATGATTGTTTAAAAAATTACACGATATGCGATGTCTATTGTGTAATCTTTTTTAAACACACATTTAGTCTGAAACTCACACTTTGTTTCATTTTAATTAAAAATTGCCCTAAATTGGCAGGTAGATTTTGTACTAATTTATAGCTAAAGTTATCAGACATAATTACGTCCCTGTTAGGCACTGCAACTAGTGTCATAGGTTTGGTGTTTGGGACTTTTTTGGCGTTAGCGTACACTATGTGCGATGAAATTGTCAGATTATTGTGCATTATTTCATTTTACAATCCGGACTTCAATAATCCTAGTTTTTCTGCTATATTTTGTGTCTTGAATGCGAGTCCTCTTAGTAGGTATTGACTTGAAGAATGATACTCAGAAGAAAAGCACCTTCTTTCATGTTATAAATTTCTTTACCAGTGTTATAACACTGGTAATTTTTGTCCTGAAAATAATCGTAACAACAATAAGGACAAAAAAATAGTTTTACAAATTTGCAGCTTCTTCTTTCCGTCTTTTAATGATAATTGTCTTGAATTTAGATTGTATAGAAAATAACAAAAAATGATAAATTATTGTCGACCGCTTAGTGTTCATTCCCTTGAAGAATGTCATAGAATAGAGGCTCGCAAGAAACACGCCAAAAATCATAATGCTATCCAGTGACCGGATTTTTATGGTGGACCCGGGCAATAAGCTTGCCAGTTTGGGAGATAACTCAATTATGTAGAAGACTTGCCATCGTGGCCTTGAGGGATTTGACCGCTGGCAACAAACTAGGGTAGTCTAATTGACTCGTTGAATCAAAGTTAGCTTGTACGAGTATAATGTACCTACCTCCTACGTCTGAAAACTGTTTTTAAACATTTATAATTTATTTACCAATAACTATGGCCATTATAAGTTAAGAAATAATATATACAGAAGTTATTTCTTAACTTCAATAGGAACGTCATGCTAAAACAGAATGAAAATTGAGAAAAGAGTTTACGTACTATATTAGTTTTTATGGTTTTTCATTTTTTTCTCCATTTATTTCGCATGGTTTTGTAATCTATTTGATATGCAATTCACATGCAATATGTTTTGAAATTGTAGTCACTCTTTCGCTTCTATTTCCAGTATATTCGAAAAACCCAGACATTTTGAAATAGAATAATTATTATGTTATTATTATGTAGTTATTTTTGACGACGTATTCAAAATTTTACTGTGTAAATTTATATTGAATAGGTGTATTCATGTAAATTATGTAAGCGCCAAACTAGGGCCTAACATGGACCATACAATTTTTCAGGTGATTTCATACAGTTTTAATATTAACATGCCCATACTTACTACTAAAAAGTACCTAATAGATTTACTAAAGTCTCTAGGTACCTTTAACTCTGGAGAGACGTAAAAATAACAGACCTTCGTCTACCTACGTTATTTCAAACCACATTAAAACGAGAACGCGCTATGGCTTAAGCTTTATGCACTCTAAATACCTGACTAGAAAATATGCAAACAGCTTTTTTAATCTTTAGAAAACCACAGTAATGCAGTATACATGTGCAGCATGCAAGTTTGTGCGCAATATGCTGCAATCCAAAGGTTCTCAACTCAAAGCGCTTGGAAAGCAATAAAATGAGTAGACGTGGGCGATGCAGGTGTCGGCGTAAACTTTGTTTTTTACGGTTTAATGGACCTCGCTCTGTATTTAACCTCACGGGTATTAACATTATAATCCTGTAACTAGGTGCTCCGTTTTTCTTAATGAAAATCTGTGTTTAAAATACTGGTGATATGTACCGTTAGAATGAATTTATCACATCAATCAATTAATAGCGCTAAATGATGCTAGGTGAAATGTAGCATCATTATTTTTACTTTAACTCGCTCACTGCCCAGCCTCTGCAAGTCGCATCACCGCAGGTGAGATGCACATCACACTAATATTTTAAATGCGAAACTTTCGCACCTAAAATGAGGATGTTTAGATGTATGGATCAATAGAACGGATCGGGCTGAAATGTTGCATAAAGGTAATTGTATACATGGTGGACCAAACAGTGACGTTGAATAAAAAAAATGAATGCCTCACCACCGGAGGTACCCGAAAATACCCCATGTCTGTTTCCCAATTTTTCGTAGTATTTTTTTAAATTTTCAAATCGAGACTCATCGGTCCACAGAATCTTGTTGAAAAAACCTGTTTCTTCCTGAGATCTCAGAAGCATTATTTTACAGAAAGCATCTCTTCTTGGACAGTCCGATTTTTGAAAATACTGGACGCGCTGAGCGTGATAAGCGTCGTACCGTTCTGGTAAAAAAACTTCGTAAAAGTCTCGACCTGGACTAGAAAAAGCTTAAAAGTTAAAAGTGGTTTTATATAGTTATACTAACTTGTAAGCTTTTTCTCTTTCTAGCCCAGGTCGTGATTTATACGAAGTTTTATTTTCAGAGTAGTTGTATCCCTCCTCAGTTGATAGTCGTAGGTCCAAGTCCATAACGTCCAAGGTCAAATATAGACATAGAAATCATCAACTTTGCGTCCTTCAGTTCAAACTAAATAATCCTTGTAATTTTATTAGCAATTCAGGGCATTTTGTGATCATACTATACAAAGCCATAGAGATAGATTGTCTCGTATTTGGTAATTATTATTTTTTCAGTAAATTGTAGCCTTATTGGTAGGTAATAAGAAACTGATATTATTGACTCCGTGTCATAATAAAACATTGTTTATTTGACCTGCCTTTACGATAGGCATAAATAAAACGTCAACTGCGAGTCGTACTCGCGCACTCCATTTATTATTTATAGGGTTCCATTTAATTGTAAGACCTTGATTTTTGCCAAATATAGGTCTAGGTCAGTAGGTCCCTGTATACTTTGGTCGAGGGAGATAATCAAAAATTACTATATATATTATTATTTAGATTTTTTGGTTAATAAACTACAAATTTACGGTTTTCAGATTTTTCTCGTTATTTGTTAACCTTGCTTCTTACCAAATTTTATGATTCTAGGTAAACGGGAAGTACCCTATAGGTTTTGATCTATAGCAAGAATTAAAAGTATTTTTTTTCGTGAATAAACTACAAATTTACTGTTTTCGGATTTTGTCCTGTATTTGTGCTATAAGGCCTTGCTTCTTGCCTAACTTCATAATTCTAGGTATACGGGAAGTACCCTATAGGTTTTGGTCCATGGCGAGCATTAAAATATTTTTTTAATGTCGGTTTGCGTAAATACGATCACGTCTCAATGTTCAGAGATCAGTTGAAATGGCTTCCAATCCGTCGCCGGCGTGAACTGCACGTTCTCTCTCTTCTTTATAACATTCTGAACTATCCTCTTTCCTACCTGCGTAGAGCGTTTTAAGTTTCTTTACCCTCGTGATAGACCATGTAGATCAACTGTGTCCCTCGTCCTTAAATTTCCGGTTCACTCATCAAGCCGCTACGATGGCTCTTTTAGTGTCGACTCTGTTAGGTTATGGAATTCTCTCCCACACGATATTCGTGCTAGCCCCTCACTCTTCATTTTCAAGCGTAAAGTCAAAGAGCATTACCTATCATTATGATTCAGTTGTATTTTATTCTACGTATTTATTATATTTATTTGTGTATGTTATATATACTTAGTATTTGTTTACTTATAGTATTTTATGTATTGTATTATATTATGTAGTAATCTATTTAATAAGTAGGTTAGAATTAAATCTTTTATCCTTTGTTTAAGCACATGTGCCCACTTTTATAAATTTGTCTCTCTCCCAATAAGGTTTGCTGGAAGAGAACTCTTTATAGGGTTAAGCTCGCCTTTGCCATTATTTTTCCTGGTAAATGTTCTACTTGTACCAATTTTGTGCAATAAAGAATTATGAATTATGAATTTTTTTGTGAATAAATTACAAATTTATGGTTTTCGGATTTTTCCCTTTACTTGTGCTATAAGACCTTGCTGCTCACCAAGTTTCATGATTTTAAGTCTTCGGGAAGTACCCTAAAGGTTTTGTGTGCATGTGATTCCCTTGGAAATTTCAAAATATTCGGACATCACAACACGAACGGTTGTAACTTTTGAGTTCGTTGACTTAGAAGTTTTATTTATATCACTGCTTTAAGAGGTTACGGACTTGAGTATTTGACGTTATTTTCAACTCGATACGTCCAAGCGTTCCTGAGAAAAGAGGGTTGACAGACAAACAGACAGACAGACAGTTGGACGGACAACAAAGTGATCCTATAAGGGAGGAACCCTATTCCATTTGAGGTACGGAACCCTAAAAACACGATCCTTAATATTCCACGCTTTGACATAGACAACACAACGAAATTGATACTTTCTTGATCAACAGAGAAGAATTATTGGTTATTTGTTTTTTCCGCTATACGCTACAGTTTGTTTCGTAACCGAAACATTGGTGGGCTATATTTACGTCTTTTAGGCATGACATGTATTAACTGTTTACTATTGGCACATACATTTGTGGATCTCTAACTTTTCCGCTTGGGTATTTGGAGCATGGTAACTTACTTTTAATAGTGATTTTTACGTCCAAACTTTTTTTAGCTTTTGCTTACGACAATTTTACCTACAGATCTGTTTTGTGAGCTTAAGCAAAACAGATAAATTGTCTCTTTTAATTTATATATTAAGGGTTGTGAGCCATTTTCTATGATTTTTTGAAAAAATTGAAAAAGATGAATCAACTGTAGTTTTGGGGTCTACATAATTTGATTTTAGTAAAAAATCTGTCAAACGACTCCAAAACGACAATTGATTCGTTGATTGTTTTAGCGTGCGTTTATAGCAAATGTGAAATCTAAATCACTCGTAGGACCTAGAAAATAGTAAAAACCGGATTTTTTTAATAGTAACCAACATAAAAGTAATCACCATTAATGGTAACAATAAATTATGCACAAACGATAGATTAAATCGAAAGGTAAATAGCGCTTTGCGTCTATTAATAACTCGAAAGCTTTAGATGAACACGTGCTAAAAACTTAAATGGATGAATTGAATCGTCCTAAACAAATATCCATCACACCCACATAAAAGTGTTCGTTTCAGATATTATCGAAAGTAGGTCTCATTTTCTCAGGGCCCGACTCCGGTACAGGGGCTATGTGTAAAAAGTTGTATGCGCCTCGGGGCTAGAAACTTTGGCGATCAAAGAATATTTTTCGTAAATAAAATAATGTTTCACTCCATCTTCATCTTTAAAAACTGCTTCATCGGCATTATCTATCCTTGCAAAGTTAGACAACTTTATTTTTATGTTTATGTAAGTGTATAGGCCTTTGCCCAGCAGTGGGACAAACCAGGCTAGATAAAAAAAATTGATTGTCTGTAAAGTCGGTTTACTGACGATAGTTGACAACGCAGACGCATCGCTCACTCAAGTAGGAGAGAGACGGATGTCGAGCGCTCTCGCTTGCACTTCAAGCCTTACATGGAACGCCTCAGAGCGAGGTAACGCCGCATGACGAGGTAACGCCGCATGACGTCATGTTTTTTCGTGCGTGCAGCCGGCTCTATCGAATTATAAGACGTTGTCACGTCAAAAAAGTGTATTATATTGTTTGTAGGTTATATGTAGGTAATATAGTATGTAGTTTAAGTATTATTTTCTTTTTTTTCCCGTGCCACCGTCTATTTATTCTTACATGTGCAGTCCATCCCAAGGTTGCCTGGAAGAGATCGCTCATAGCGATAAGGCCGCCTTTGTACTTCGCCTAATCTTAGCATTTATATTCTGTATTGTTATCTGTCTTTGTGTGGTACTATAAAGTATTATCTATCTATCTATCTATCTAGGTTATCGTAAATAAACTATCTGGAGGAGAGATCTTGGTATTCAGAAGAAAAGACGTTGCCACGTCTGTCATAACCGAACCTCACATGACCCGAGGGGTAAAACAGCATAATAAAATAAGTTACATAAAATAGCAGAGTACGTACCGAGAGGGTAAAGAAATGTTTCCTCTAAAAGCGGTAGGTATGTCTCGGCCCATAACACGAAATGGTGTAATAACAACGTTTTCTTGTCTTACAAATGAGTTGAGCTTTGTTTTTGTTATAAAGATTGATGTTACCGAAACTTTGTCGGATGATCTTATAAAAGATTTAGCGTATCTGGCTTTATAATAAAGTATATGTAGCTGACACGAATGGTTGTTATCATCATCATCAAAAATGTATAGTAAAATTTTGTTTAAGTAAAATATTATTTTATATTAATATACCAATGTAAGTAGTTGTAGTTTGTTAAGTTTTGCCTCCCACCAAATTTTCGGGATAGTTTATATTCGATAATTGTTAATTACTACATTTTCTGTTTTAATTTACACACATTTCGAACCGCTGCTAGGTCAAGAATTATTGCAGGTTTGTTTTAACGGTAGACCATTTACTCACTCACTCCACGCGGACGAAGTCGCGGGCAACAGTTAGTGATAAAATATATTTGAAACATACACAGCTGGTTTTTCGTAGGATGAACAAATCAATGATCTAATCTGTTGTCACAGAGTTATTTCTATTACCAATTCGACGATGACAAGAAATTTGATCATTGAATCGTTATCAATGCTGGGCCCACACTACCTGATATTGATCTGGCAATAATTATGGCCATAATTGAGACAACAACGCCACGATTTATGGCCACAATTTTACAATGTCAATCAGTATGGCTTGACGGTAGGCAATAACTCTTTTTCGTATATGAAAGACGCCGACTTGTTCGACTAATTCTGTGTCATATCTAGGTAAACTCTAGTACCTATAGCCACACTACTTCGTGTGGTAATTTAGGCAGTAGTTTGATGCCATAACTGTTCTAGTTAATGAGCTTTAGACAGTAAGGTAGTGAGGCCGTGGCGCTATGGAGATGGTCAGCGTCCGAACAACCTAACTGAGAGGGTTGTTCATCATAATTATACCTATTTGCAACAATAAATAACATTTTAATACCTATTTATAACCTGCTTATGGTTAAAAATAAAGCGTATTGTTCGTAGGAACCTCATGATGATGATATTGATTTCCACCCAAGCCGATTCGACTACGTGATGGCCAAAACTATCCGGTATACTTCGAGTGTTCATTTCAATAACTCGACCACGAGTAGCTCGGACTTCTGAAATTCTTTTGTGGGAATTGAAATGTTGTATGTTCAAAAAGTCGTTGTGATTTTTCAATAAAACCATGACGACACAGAAATTTTGTACCGGTGCAGAGATATTGTAGGTAATGCAGAGCTTTTCTATTACGTTTAGGTGTGTTTTCCCTTTGCAGTGCTCTGATTTATCAGGCAGCCAAGGTGTAATGTGAGCCGGCAACTTTAATTTTGTTTTAATATCGACTTGATTTTTTCATTACTAGGTACTTTTGATTTTTTATGAGACACGTCATGTCTCATAAAAAATCAAAAGTACCTACATAAAATCCTATGGACGACCTCTGTGGCGTAGCGGGCAAAGGTCCGCCTGCGACACAGGAGGTTGCGGGTTCCATTCTCGCCTCGGGACAAATTTTTGTACGATTTGCAGTTCAGGGTGTTCTGGATGTTTTCTACGCATAATAAAAATATATCTATCATGTAGTAGTATACTTACCAGTTATCCAGTACCCATAACACAAGCTCTGCTTAGCTTGGTGCTAGATAATGCTGTGTGAATTGTTGGCATTATTTATTTATTATTTTATTATATGATCAAAATATGAAACACCCTTTTTAGGTACCTATTAAAGGTAACTCGGATCAGGGAAATATACCTATGTACTAGGGTATACCCACAGAGTACTGTTTACATAGGAAACACAAGCTCTGCTTAGCTTGGTGCTAGATAATGCTGTGCGAATTGTTAGCATTATTTATTTATTATTTTAATATATGGTCAAAATATAAAACACCCTTTTTAGGTACCTATTATAGGTAACTCGGATCAGGGAAATATACCTATGTACTAGGGTATACCCACAGAGTACTGTTTACATAGGAAACACAAGCTCTGCTTAGCTTGGTGCTAGATAAGGCTGTGTGAATTGTTAGCATTATTTATTTATTATTTTATTATATGGTCAAAATATGAAACACCCTTTTTAGGTACCTATTAAAGGTAACTCGGATCATAGGGAAATACACCTATGTACTAGGGTATACCCACAGAGAATTAGCAAGCTAAAGTGGCAGTGGGCCGGCCATATCTCGCGAAGAACCGACAACCGCTGGGGTAAACGAGTTCTTGAGTGGAGACCACGACTCGGCAAACGTAGTGTAGGACGCCCTCCGGCCAGGTGGGATGACGATCTGCGAAAGACTGCAGGCAGATGCTGGATGCGGCAAGCTGAAGACAGGGCGCTATGGCGCTCATTAGGGGAGGCCTATGTCCAGCAGTGGACTAATATAGGCTGATGATACCCACAGAGTACTGTTTACATAGGAAATTCATTCATTGTAGACCCTGACCCTAGGATTTCATTCATTCAGTATCCAGTATCATGACTTTTCGGCTTAATACACAATATTTTTCGTGACACCGTGTATAAAGAAAAGCTTTTATTTGTTGCTGTGTTGTAAAAGGTTTTGAAATAAAATAAGCAAAGAAAATTCATTCATTTAATTAACATTTACCATAAAATATTTACACTAACGCTATTAGCTGTGTATTTACATTCATTAATTCAAAAAGATTCTTAAATAAAACGTTTATACTTACGCTAGTTTCATTTTAACCGTAAAATATATATAATTACAAAATGTATTTGTGTAAGCCCAGCGCGATACAACTCAGAATGTTTATCATTAGGTCGGTTAAATTCATGAGCGGAGCGGAAGAACGTGGGACTCGCTCGTCGGAAATAACGCTCGATGCTACGACAACCCGTCTTACGCTTGAGCCTTCGTTTCGTGTTTCGTCAGCTGCTGATACGCTGCTCACTTCAGGAGACACGCATGTCGATACCTTTTCCTGTTAAAGAACGAAGAAGGTATTAGATTACTGAGCTATTTATAAAGTAACGAAGGAAACGTGCGTTTACATTTAAACCTCCTTGGAAATGTTGGCTGAAAAGATTTTACCCTAGTCATAGATGTTATTTACAAAATGGAGTTAAAAAGCTTACAGAAATACAAAACGTAAAAGCCCTTTCATTTCTCTCAAGCTACTCTTTCGTTTTACGAAAAGAAAATCAAGTCACGGTTGTACAATTTCATACCACCGAGTGTTCAAGGGAACAACCTGTATCTATACAATAATAATAATAAAAAGAGGAAAGATTTGATTGTATGTTTGTTTGTATTGAATAGTCTTCGAAACTATTGGACCTATTTCAAAAATTATTTTACCATTAGAAGCTCACATTATTCCTGATGAACATAGGCTACTTTTTACCGCGGGAAAATGCTTCATTCCTACGGAAAAACGGGTAATGACAACGGGTAGTAAGAATGCAGCTAGTTATATATGTATATAATCTAATCTACTTATTTACTATGTAATCTTACCTGATTTCTGTAACCTATATTATTAGGTTACCATTAACCTATTTAACTTACCACAGGCTGTGTGAAATTAATCTTCTCCTGACATCGACGCGATTGGTGTGCTAGGCACGCCGCGTAAGCGATTGCGTGTGGGATGTAGCTCTGTTCCACAACGCCGGCGAAGAGTGTTGTTGCCATTGGACCTGCAAGTTTATTACCTTGTACATCGTTGTTTCGCTGTGCTTTAAGGTCTGTAAAACCTCGCTACATAAAGCTAGGCTTTTTAGGAGAGATGGGCCAATAAGTTTTACTTGTTACGATGGTACATGGTTTTACGTTTTGAGGTCCGTAAACATGCAAGATGAATAGTGTTTAGACGCTTTTTGTAAAATATCTATTTAGTACCGTCGGCAAATAAACTAGATTTCGCTACTAAAAGTGACCGACGACGGCTAGATCGCGCTGACGAGAACGAACGGGTTCTTGCTATAAGGTTGAAGTGAATTTTTGTTTGTGAGCTCATTTAGAACGGTAAGGTGTCATTTACTTTGCAATAAAGTACCATTGCGATTTACAAAGCGCCGTTTTATTTGTGTGGGTTCCATCAAATAGTTTTTCGGGAAACTGGGCAATAAATGAGTCTTAAATTTTCCAGTAGTAGGGCCGTTTTCTAGAATGAAATTTCATTTGCTAATCATGCCGTGTTTGATTAAGATAAGGTTTTCTCCTAGACCGGTGTTTATTTTGTGCCTAATTTGTATGTAGATGTTATTGCCATTACCAAAGAATATTTCTACCGTGTCTACCTCAGGTACCAAACAAGAAAAAGGTCCTATTTTCCTCAAAACATCTTCCACAACGCTACATTCCACTATCTAGAATCTTTACATTGCGGAGTTTCATCTTATTTCACGGCGTGCCTCGGAAATGATTTCACCAGTAATTTGAGGCCGTATTTACATTTGAGTCTTACGAATGCGGTTTCACGCGAACAACTTGGGATTTTCTTGAAGAAATTGTGTAAAGAGATATTGCTCGTAGGTGATTGAATTAATAAGCAACTAATAGAGTCAAATTACAGTTAGTATTTACATTTATATCAATTTTCTAAAAATCTAAGCCTGTAGATGTTACAATCACTATATAATAATTAATTAAAATTGTTTCGAATAGGTACCTATGGAAAGTTATTTGATTTCAATGTTATTTGTTGGGACGGTAAAAAAACGCGCGTAAATATGGAACAAATTCGAAACATAATTCTAATAGGTTTTAATATTAGTAATATTTTATATCATTTTTATAATTGGGGCAATTTTTTTCATATTTTGTTATAATAGGGTTTTGATTGAAATGAAATGGAATAATATATTTTTTTATGATATTTTTTTTATTTCATAATATGATGCGATTTGCTATGGTTTTATCATGCATTTTTGCAGTGCAATCGTTTTTCACCGACCTAAATGCAATTGCAGCAACTAGATTTACGAGATTTTTATCTTGAAAACATGCTCTATTAGTTCTTACCTAGAGCCCAGATCGGGACATCCTCAGCACCATGCGTTGCCCACTGCCGCGGCACCGCTGACGCGTGCACAGCATCGGCGGCAGCGGCAGCGGATATCGTTCCGTTCAACGGAAGGGCCCGTGGCTCGGAATGCCCGGGCCCTGAGCCGTATAGCAGCGTCGTGTACCTCAGCCCGTCTATATCTGAGACCACTGTGTCTGCACCTTTAGGACAAAATAATGGATTGAAATCTGAAGAATACCTAAAAGCTCTTATGGATCTACACACCAAACTCAGTGACACATAAAGCCGAAAGTTTGTGAAATCTGAATTTTTGTTACCTTGGATCTCCGAAACTACTGAACAGATCAAAATGAAATTTGGCGTACGTTTAGAGCAAAATGTAACTTAGATAAGGGGCTATTTATTATACCAAAAATACGCGTGCGAAGCCGCGGGCAGAAGATAGTTACTAAATAAATCATTTTTTTATCTTACAAACGTTAATGCGATACCTGTAAAGGTTATTTACTGGATAGTGATAGATAGACTCTAATGTTAACCTCCTTTGTGGAGAGACTGGTGTGTGAAAAGGGTTAAGAAACCTGTATAACAGACTATTGTGAAGATATACTGAGCAAAAACTGAGAAGTAAGCTGCTATAGACTCTAATAATAACCTCCTTTGTTGGAGACTGGTGCCTGAGAAAAGGCGAATAGTAGGGTGGATAGTGGCGCCACTACATATTTAATTTTATAATTACGTTACACAAAGGAATTATCAAAAATCGGACCGCGAGTAGACGATATCTATCATAAGCTTTTTTAAATGTATCTTTAATAGTTTTGTACTGTATTATTTAGGCAGATACTTGTTTCAAGAGTTTAGTTCCTATTGGTGGCCACCAAGCTCTCTAAACAAGGTTTTTGATTGAATAACACAAAACTATTACAGTCGTCTACGCGCGGTCCGATTTCTTGATAATTCCTTTGTATAAAGTAATTATAAAATTAAATATGTAGTGGCGCCACTATCCACCCTACGGCAGAATATTGCCTTACAGAATATTACCTGCCTTATAGAATATTGCAGTGTTTTGTGAAGTTATACTGAGCAAATACTGAGAAATAAGCTGCTGTCCTTCCTCTGGTATGTTTTATCCTTTGACGACTAAAGATATCCAGGTAGCTGCAACTACCACGGCCAACTGTGTAAGTGTGCTAGTAGAAGTAAACATGACTACAAAAACTGATGCTGACAAACCAAGACCCAAAATAATCTGCATCGACATTTCTGCGTGGATGCCTACAAAGAAACGATAAAATCAAATTCTCTTCAGTATTGTCTCCGTAATTAAATTTCCTGGGATTTATTATTCAATATTGAAATGCTTTGGGAATGTTTTCTGAATGGACTGAGGGAAGTGTTTGAGATCATGAATCAAAAGCTTTTAGATAGCGTTATTCCAATAATTAAAAGCTTTCTAATAATGTTTATTGGTATGATTGGGTAATAAATATTTTAACGTTATTGTTATAAAACATGTCAACTATTAGATATTAAAATGAATACGTAAATTCTCTTTCATTCAAGTTAGGAGATTAATAAAGAATCTTTTAAGAGGTTAGGTACTGTCGCCAATTTTGATTTGAGAATTTTCTAGACCGAAAACGGCGAACATAAAAAGGAGGTAGATTGATAAATAGCAATAAAAAAATGACGACAGTGTATTTCAGTACATTGAAAATTGGGAAGGCTATAAAATAGGTAGCTTAATTCTTTGCAACAATGAAATGATGAGAATGGTAGATACAATTTCTTGCACATCAATAAATAACTGCAAAGAAATCCTTGAAATTTCCCGGCTAGAGTAGTCTGATACTTCAAAACAAATAACAAGACAGAGAACAAAAACAACTAAAACACTAGTTTCTCGGAAACTGCTTTTTTAGACGTTGGATCGTTTGATGGAAGGGTTCTCAAATATTAATAGAATTATTACAGAGAAACCTTTACACTTGTGATACTAAACAATCTTTAGATTAAACAGATGGAATAGGTTGATTATGGAATTCACCCCTAATCAAAGAGCCAATAAAGCGCTTAGAGCAAGCATAATGGCGTCATGCAATATGATATGTGTTTCAAGCCCTGGAATAGTACAGTACATTTTTTTAGAGTTTTTTACAGTTAATATATTTACAGTAGCAGCCCGGAATCAGGAAGTTGGCTTTGTTACATCCCCGTGCATCGGAAAGCACGTTAACCTGCTTACAATCCCTTATGGTGTTTCCTTCCCTCTCAAAAATCTTGTGTGTGTCATAACCACGTTTCCGAATATCGCGCTAAACTCAAGTGGTTGCCCATCCGACTTCGGAGGAATACTCACATACTATCTCTCTTGTACAGTATATTGTTCTATCCTCCCAGCCCTTCCTATCTCAAGGAGCGCTTTGAATTCCTTTCTAACTCTCACTCTCTCTCTTTGCGTTCCTCTGAAACACTCGTCTTAAAAGTCCCTGCCCACACTACCACTTTCTACGACAAATCTTTCACTGTACAAGCTACCCGTCTATGGAATGCTCTCCTCCTGGACATCAGACGTGCCAAATTACTCCCTCTCTTTAAAAAACTCCTTCATCAGCATTATCTGTCCTTGCAAAGTTAGACAACTTTATTTTTATGTTTATGTAAGTGTATTATATTGTTTGTAGGCTATATGTAGGTATAATAGTATGTAGTGTAAGTATTTTTTTTTTTCGCGTGCCACCGTCTATTTTGTTCTTACATGTCCAGTCCATCCCAAGGTTGCCTGGAAGAGATCGCTCATAGCGATAAGGCCGCCTTTGTACTCTGTACTTTTTTTTTAATCTTTTATGATGTTTGTTTGTTTTATAGTCTCTATTGTTGTGTTTAGTATTACTTTTTCTGTTTTTTCTGTTTTTTTTTGTTTTTACTTTCCCTTGGTGTTTTGTGTGCTAAATAAATCTATATTCTATTCTATTCTATTCTATTCTATTCTACTTTGTCGTCTACTCTTAGCATTTATTTCTGTATTGTTATCTGTCTTTGTGTGGTACAATAAAGTATTATCTATGTATCTAATTGAATATTATGTTTAATTAGCATTATTCATTAAATTAGATTTCAACGACATCAAGTGTATAAATATGTACCTACGGTGGCATAAATGAATTGAATTGAATTAAGCCGAAGGTCCTGCGCTTGACCTTTTCCCGGTCGAGTCAGTCTGCCGTCCTGTCATATTATAAGAGTGAGGGAATAGAGAGTTCTGGACCGGGTTTTAGGGCGTCGTTTGCGGGAGAACTATGTCCAGCAGTGGACGTATGCGGGCTGATATGGCATGTCTAGTCTCCATTGAGAGTCGAGACTAACCTCTGTGGCCGAAATTTGCCTAGGACATCATCAAAATCATCAGTATAGGCTGATGATGTGAGATATATGGATAGAACTTACCTAATACAGGATGTCCTCTCGGCGTAGCTTGGCCTCCGAAGGTCATGACATGCCCGTGGTCAGCAGTGACCACGATCAGCGTCTCGTGAGGGTTTACCCTCTCCAGCGCAGCAAGGAGCGCTGTCTCCAGCTCTAGAGTCTCGTCCAGGGCTCTGTAGGGGTTATTGTAGTGATGCGCGTGGTCTATCCGCCCCCCTGTAGATTAAAATTAGCTTAAACCTGAGAATGTATATGTATATCACAAAAACTTAGGTACAACCTAGACAGGCCTTGAACTCGCAATGGCCCACGTTAAGGGATGAAACGTTGACGTTCTTCCAATCCAACACAAACATGGTTCGTAGTTCTCAAAATTTTTGTAATAATAGATTCTTAGAATTGTCTAACTGTAAAAACAAAGAACCTAAAACCTATGTGGACTTAGCATGGAGAACCTAAACAGGCATGCCTTTTTTTGGTAACTTTTGAACACAATAAAACTCTTTAAAAAAATAATCATGAAAATGCCGATTTATTTGCTGCCTGCTTCCAGGCAGCAAATAAATCCAGGGCAAAAAACATTCACTTCCAGGGCAAAAAACATGATCCATTTATGTAAATATGCGATAAAAAGTTTTATTTGCATCCATGCCATGAACCAATTACTATTAAACTGCGATATAAGGTTGTGTTCGTAAACATTTTAATTTAACATTTTAGAATGACGACGAACGGCTTTTTAAACGAATGAATATCTACTATGTCCATAGTCAAACAATAAACAAACAAAACAATTTCCCACAGGCTGCCAATACAGCTACGTGACTGTGTGCGTAGGGAAACCTTGGTTCTATTCAAACTAGCATACAAACCTTCAATAAGAAGAAAGAACCCCTTATCATTCTTCATAAGAATGGAAAGAGCCGCTCTCGTCATGTCCGCTAGCGAGGGGTCGTCCGCTTTCACGGCCGCTCCAGCCGCCGCCCCCTCCTCGGCATCCGCCGCCGCCCCCCGTTCCACGTTGAACTCCATATGAGAGTATTCGAATAGCCCTGGTGATGTTTACTTTTAGTAAATTGTTTGTTAGAACAACATCAAGTAGAATTGTTTATTCAATCCTGTTAGAAGATAAATATTTGGAAATCATTCAAACTCAAATGTATAAGAAAACAGTATGAAATTATAAAACTCTGACTATTTTAATAGCAAGCGAAGTTTGTAGACAAGTTGTAATAATTATATGAATAAGTACAATTAAGTGCCTACTCACTTATTCAACCAAGCCTAGTATAGTTTTTTAATATCTATGACCAAGCTAATCATTTAATACTATTCTTGCGTTTTTTACCGTAAACTATGTAATTTTAGGATTTTAGGACCAGAGAGAGGGGTGAGTCTATTTGAAGTTAGAAACGAAACGTGATCGTGACGTCTTTTTTCTATCCGACATCAAAACAAATAACAAAGTTGACGGATGGCGGATAGCATTAAACGAAGGATGGCCGATCTGGTCTCTCGATGACCCTTCTATGAAAATGATTCTGACATTAATTTTTTTAGAGATCCGAAACCAATGGTGTCATTTAGTGACGCGTCCGAAACAACGCACGTTTGCACCTTCAGCAGTTAGGTTGTTCGTTTCGTGCGACTCGTCAACCGAAACTTCGTATTTCGTGTTTCATTATGTAGTAGTGTAGTATCCCTTCTTTCATTTGTCGCTCGTTTCATCCATGTGTCATCATCATCAAACTAAATAAAACACGAATTTTATCTAGATGTCGCCAATCGAAGAATTTGAAGTTGGTTTATAGTTTTATAAAACACGCCAAATTAAAGGTCGATTCACACATATCAGTGAAGTTACAGTTCCGACACAGTACCGGCACAGTTCGGTATCAGTGCTACAGTGTTGCGTCAGAGATTCAATTCACACATGTCAGTACTCAGTTCACGGAGCTTCAGTGAAAACGTGTCCAATTCTATCATCTCTCATTCTATCGCTCGTCCTCCATTTTTTTTTTGATGCCGCGGCGTCCGTGATCCTGCAAAAAATATCGTCGTCAACGAATACGTCCGTGATTGCCGGTGTCGGCACTGACACTGAGAGCACTGACAGACAAGTGGGGATGCGTTCATAGAGAATGTATGAAATAATATTTCGCACTGTGCCGGTACTGTATCGGAACTGTGACTTCACTGATATGTGTGAATCGACCTTCACTTATCAGTTTTTTTGTAAATCTGACTGCCAACAGAAGAAAACAAGAGGCCTGAATTGTTGGCGAGTTTGCTCTAATGGGGCTCTATAATGCCTAAGTACACTTATTAATACTTCGACACCTTTTGAGACCTGAAGCTGGTCGCGTCTCATTTGCTTAAGGTCCTTCAAATACTTTGATCGATATTAGGACCTCAGTTTAAGTTAGCATAATCGTCAATTAATACGCTCGTACTCGTCTCCTTGAATGTGTGATTTTAGCGTGAATTTCCAATGATTCCTGTAAAAAATTTAGATTTTTTACAACGATTGCTTTACTCGCTTTCTCGCTTTATTTTACTGCACCTCTGTATTCCGATTCAAACGTGAGGGTTTAGTCAAATAAGTTTGTATTTTCCATGAGTTGGTTGTCATTGTTCTGCAGATTGTTTGATAAATCTTTGTTCGCGGTATGTTCACATGAGAATAATATTGCGGTTTGAAATATTACAGTCTATTCATAAATCAGAGGGATTTTGCACAGCGTATAGGATTTACGAGTATACTACAAATAGCAATTATTTTTGGATAATGATACCTAGGAATTTATGAGAATATCTATGATAAGTACTTTAGACCACTAGAAATAAAGTAGTTAAGACCCGTTTTTGCTTAAATATCAACGAGTTATACCTATTCTTTTTTTGATATACATTTGAAAACGTACAACGCGTGTACCAAGCATTTTCTCACTGAACGAACTGAACGTTGAAAGAAAATTATATTTTTATAGAATTACTCTACATGCAACTCAAAACATAAAAGCTATGTATATTACACACCTACCTACCTTTTACCTTTAGACCACTAGAAGTGAAGTAGTTGAGACCCGTTTTGGCTTAAATATCAACGAGTTATACCTATTCTTTTTTGATAAACTATTGAAAACGTACAAAGCGTGTACAAAGCACTTTCTCGTTGACCTTAAAGGTAAATTTAAAGAAAATAATATTTTTATAGAATTACTCTACCTACGTGCAACTCAAAACATAAAAGCCATTTACACACCTACCTACCTCTTTCGTAATTTCCCTGAGACGAAGCCTGTTTATAAATGCATTTTATTTACCATTCAAATTCACAATTGGTGGTTGTTTTTGCGTGAAAGCGTAATTACGGGGGCTCTCCCAGGGCGTACCTACAGAATCCACGATAAGTCACCGTCGTAAAATAAATGTCATGAATGCCAATGAGAAATACACGAATAATTCGCTTTTAAATCAAACCAACGCTTTTAAACTCCAACCAAAAAGACGGTCTTTTAAGTTTGACGTGTGATAAAATAAGCACCAACTTGCAACCCGCTGTCTGCAAAAAAATGATTAGATTTGTGTATGTCTTTCTGTATGTGGCATCGAAGCTCCACAACTTACTGATGAACCGATTTGAATAAAATTTTAATAATTTTTTTAAGAGTTGATCAAGTGTTTTCTTCATCATCATTATCTAACCGGATTTTACCCACTGCTGAGTATATCTCACACGAGGTTTGTGCCAGCCACCACGGTCCAGTGCGTGCGACGCGTACCTATTATTAAGAAAAAGATAAAAAAAAAGATAAAAATGTTTAGTATCACAACAACATTTCTAAATAAATGTACTTACAGGTTTAGTGTTCAGATACCAGATGTGTGAAAAAGACCCATTCTAAGGCGTCGCTAGTGAGTTCCTCGCTCTTGCTAAGTCGAAACTTGTATTAAGAAGCGAGGGCTCCCGCTCTGGCTAATTAATGGTTTTTTTTTCTCACAATGGTGTATATTGCAAGTAACCTATTAGTTTACTTAGTATTTTTTTAAGCTAATCGCAGTACCTGTTTCAATTATTACTGCATCTATTCTTGCCCCGCGACGCGTATTATGAGTTTTATTAGCATGTTTTAAAGAAGATCGGTTTTTTTAATATTTATTTATTCAAACTTTAATAACAAAAACATCAGAACAATTTTAATAAAATTAGCTTGTTCCCTTTTTTAGGAGCTATATAAAACCCTACATATCATTTCAGTAGTGTGTGTGTTGTGCCTGTATTTATGAGTAGACGCACACTACTCTACCCTACGAATAATCAGAAAAGTTTGATGGACGAACGAACACAGAAGTGTTATAAACAAACAACAATACCAAATGGTTGGAATCATAATAATCGGCCGTATATAGTTTTATATATCGACCTACAAATGGTTATTTTCTGTTTGTGAACCATCAACCCTTTTTTCTTATACCTTTTTCTCCATCCCAAGGTTGACTGTTGTTTTTTGACATTTTTGTTTATTTCTTAAAATATGTTAAATAATTTTGTTTCAACTTCAAGCAGTTGTGCTAGTGTCGGATTTTTTCGTCCAACGAATCTATTAATACGACTATACCAAATTGCCAACCTTCTAAATTATTTGTTGTTCTTATCTTTTCTTTAGAGCAACTGCAGATTTTAGCAAAATCAGTCGTATTTTTCATTTCGTAATTCATTATGATTTTTTATATCGAAACCAGTATCGTGTAAGGAGAAAACCTATTGCTTAGTAACTAGTATCGTAAAAAGAAGATTTTTTCTTCTACCGCACCTGGTTACGAGCCTCCGGTTTCGTACGCGGCGGAAGGCACAAAAACTACTAAAATCTGGCTATTTGAGTATTTGTACTATATTCGTACGTGTGGTTTTCACATCATAAGGGTTTTTCATAAGCCGAGGCCATTTCCCCGTCGGCACTCACCACGCTACGCTCAATTTTAAGCGTTGCGCAAAACGATTTTCGCTCTGACTGGGCACAGCATATTAAGGTAAGGCTTGTAAATATTTATATCCTGGCTGAGTATTTTTGCACGAAATACCCACCTAGTTGTATAAAGGTGCAAAAAGAATGTCTAAATTGTTTATAATCGGTCAAATAGATATTTTTTTGAAGTTTAACAAAGCCCTAAATTAATTTCTTTATTTATAGAATCTTCAATCTAAGTATTATACTTCTATAACAATTTATGAGGCCTTTTCCAAGCAGGACGGATCGTATGGAATATCCGCAACCTCAACCTCCCAGTACATATAGACCATATAAAGTCCACAAAACAAGTAACGAATAATTCGAATCCCTTGGAGTTGAGACCCTAGGTCCGTTGGGTACCGAGGCTCTTCGGGTTTCTTAAAATCTGAACGTCTGGTCAAAGCGAAGCGTGACCCGAGAGCTGGTGAGTATCTGGCGCAGAGCATCAGCATTGCCATACAGCGGGGCATTTTACATATGTTTTTTTTTTTTTTTTTTTTTCTGTGACGTGTCCTCTTGGACCTGTAAGGGTTAAAGGCAAAGATGTAAGTAAAATTCAGTAGATATGGTACGTTCACCCAACGCTAACTCAAAAAAAGGCCTGTGTTGTGTTATAACTAAACGCAAAGACACTTCCTACTTCCAATCTTTTGCAATATACCTTTGACGACCTCTGTGGCGCAGCGGGCGAAGGTCTGCCTGCGACGCAGGAGGTTGCGGGTTCGATTCCCGCCTCGGGACAAATGTTTGTACGATCTGCAGACATTTGTCCACAGCGTTCTGGATGTTTTCTATGTATATTAAAAAATATCTATCTATGTAGTGTATTGTATTATGTATATCAGTTATCTAGTACCCATAACACAAGCTCTGCTTACCTTGGGGCTAGATAATGCTGTGTGAATTGTCCAGCATTATTTATTTTATTTATTTATTTTATAATAACGACAAAGATGGAAAGACGTACCTAGACCGAAGTGCGATCGAGACAACAATACACGCGAAACACGTACGCCGGCCGCGCCGCCGGTCCGACTGCGACTGAGGTGGGTGGACACAATTGGACTCAATTTGAGCGTTCCACTTTCGAGAAGCTAGTGCCCAATCTTCCGAATTTTACTTACATCGATGGTAAAGGAAATAAGGTACTATACTATACTATACGGTACGTATATATAATATTTGAATGCAGCCAGCGTCTTGGGGATGCTTCCGACTGGTATTGATACGGATCAGTTGAGTTACCTGTAGATTATTTGTAACAGTCTGCAGTTTGCTTAATTGTTTTAATTGTAAATACTAGTTCTAATTTATATCTATTATTTGATAGTAATTTTCTTTGTCGATATAGAGATTTTTTTGGTTACGAGAACTGCATAATTTTTACATGAAATGCTGAAAACCAATCTCCTACCACAATTTTCTAGTGCTCCGTCTTTTCCCGGCGATTTATTATTAAATCTACCGGCGGCGTTCCAAGCTTTTTATGTTTGTTATAAGGTGGATAGGATCTATAATTTATACTTTGACCCTTTAGAGCACAACCTTAGAGTATACCAAAAACCGGAAATTAAATTATGAAGCACCAGTAATAACTTAATTTTCAATTTCAAACTTTACCGGTACTAACTGAGTTTTGGTAAGATTAATATTTAAAGTATATCAACGTTATAAAGCAATTAAGGCTTGAGTGGTAGGGTTCCATCAGTCGTATAAAACTAAATTCAAAAAGGAGTTTAGGGCTAGGTATACACCCAGAGATACGTAATGGTCCGATTTCGTATGTGCTCGATGGATTTGGATAATTTAATAAGATATATCATTCTTATCTCATAAAGAATAACGTGGATACTAGTTCTATTGAAATTGCTATAACTTTACTGATCCTCATTTTTGTTTTCTTCAATTAAAAATATAAACAGAATCGACATCATTATATTAAAGTAAGGATTAGGACGTGACAATGGATGGGGTGATGGGGTGTAATAATTATCTCAAATCAGATAAGATAATATTAAAGTGTAATATTATCAAACGCTAAAAGTAGCGTTCTTCAAAAGTATTTTTTCTTATTTTAGAATTTTGTACTGGACATAGAGCACTCTTCCACCGAACCACTATCCGAACCCGAGACGCTTCGTTAGCGCGATCTAGCGCTCGTCCAATTTTAGCAACGACATCTAGTTATAAAGTGACTGCACTAAACGCATTGTGTAAAAGCCGGAATTCCGGTAAATCATCTTATCAAAAGGGTTGATTCAAATCACGAATGAAAAAAAAGAACCGAATTATTTATATAATAATCGCTTTGGTCTATCCAGTTTTAAGTTTTTAAAATGTAGGTACGAAAGATGATATAAGTCATTACGCCCGCAGAAGTTGGGTACGGCCATGGTCTCTACCTGACTTAAATATTTTCTAGCTATTAATGTTTCTCGATTGTTCTCATTTTTGCTACGAAACCCCAAAAGTCCAACGTTTCTGTTTTTCGCTTCAATAGAAATGCCTTTGGTTAGGTACCTGCCATTTCGAAAGTTTGCGATAAAATTTACTGTGTGACCACAGATTACACAATATCCAGATATAGTGATGATCTACTCAACATGAGCTATCTGTAGACTGTTTGCAACAGTCGGCAGTTAGCTCAATTGTTTCAACTGTAAATACTAGTATAATTTTCTTTGTGAATAAATGTTTTCTACTCAACATAAAAATAAGTCCAAAAGTTGAGAAAAAATTCAAAATAGCAACATAACGCGGGTACCCACCCGCGTTATGTTGCTCGTTCGAATCTTTTGCGGGGTGAAGATGCCGTGTTTTCGACACGCACCGCTCCGTGCAAATAACACAGCACGCGCCATCTGGATATTCCGTAATCTGTGTGTGTTATGAAAGATATTGTGATTTTGAGTCTTATATATATAATAATTATTATAATGAGAATGTCTGCTAGCACAATCTGTTCATTAATCCGAAAATGTTTGAAACCAACCATAGTTAGACAGATTATTATTACAGACTAGTTTATGCCCGCGGCTTCGCACACGTTGTTTCTATGGAAACGTTAAAAGGTCATTTATATCCCATGGGAACTGACTTATGGGATAAAAAGTAGCAGGTAGTCCTATTCTAGAATAAAACATAGGCTATGTTTGATTCCAGAATCAGAATAACCTGTATGCAAAATTTCAGCCCGATCCGTTCAGTAGTTTTGGCGTGAAGAGCTAACAAACATCCATCCATCCATCCAAACTTTCGCTTCTATAGTATTAGTGTGATAGTGTGATTATTTGCGTCAGGCGGAAACGTGACGAACCCCTATACGCTTGGATTGTGCACTATTGTCCACACTATCCACAGGGGAGTGCCACGAACAGCTTCTGATTATAGTCTTATTGTATAGCGCATTGTATTATGTCTATCAGTTATCTAGTACCCATAACACAAGCTCTGCTTAGCTTGGGGCTAGATAATGCTGTGTGAATTGTCCCGCATTATTTATTATTTATTTATTTATTTAGGTTGTGTAACACCTCCAATTTCCTGACTACCACGTAAAGCCCGTGCCTCAGTCAGCACGTTGGTCCTTCGCATGACATCTCCCCGGTCGTATCGGTCTGCCACCCCATCATAATAAGAGAATGAGGAATATTTGCGCACACACTACTTGTGCACTATTACATGTCACAGGCTAATCTCATTTGAAAATCGCCGTGGCCGAAATTTGGCTAAGAGGATGTCCTCTTAATCATCATTATTTAGGTATAAATGTATCAAAATCTATTTAATAATAATAATAATAATGCTGGACAATTCATACAGCATTATTTAGCCCCAAGATAAGCTGATTTTGATTCTAAATGATAAATCAAACATTTTCATGTAGAAACATTTCATTTCGGGTAACATAAGTAGGTCCTTAACATTTCAGGTTTTTAATTACCTTAACATAAAATGACCTAAAACCCTTTATAATCTGGCTACTACCCACTGGCCAGATGCTAAGCTGTTAATGCTAAGCATTTCAATTTTAAAAACCTTTCCATTTTAAAAGCATCCTTTTAATCCAAAAGAGGTTTACGTTATGGAGAAACAAGATCCGTCAAATGCGAGTGTAACTCGCGCGCCGAGGGTTTCGAACGTATGTCAACAAGTAGGTACCTATGTACTGAATGTACCGGTTAGAGACTTCGCAATTTAATAAATACCTAAAACTAGTAGGTACTAACCTACATTTCAGATGGATCTCTCTGCATGCTTCGGTGATAGGGGGTAACGGTAAATTTTTCGACTTTTTTCATGATATTTAAAAAAGTATGTAACCTACAGAAATTTTAAAGACTGTTTTGAAATGTACAAGATGATACCTATTATATAACCTCCGCTTATAAAAATTATCACCCCCCCCCCCCCCCCCTTTGACTATTTCTCAAAAAGTGTTCATTTTACAGACTCTTATATATTTTTCCTGTAAAATATAGATCCATATCTACAAACGCTTCATAAATTTCAAATGGATCGCTCTGCATACTCCGGAGATGGGGGAAAGGGTATTTTTTCGACTATTTTCAAAATATTTCAAAAAGTATGAAGCCTACAGAAATTTTAAAAACTGTTTTGAAACGTACAATGCAAACTAATACCTTTCATTTGATACCACTTGACTTTGTATGTCTCTTTTAAAATTTCGGCATCACAATTTGTATGGAAAATTTTCATTTTTCATTTATTTTTATTTTTTGTTCTTCATATCTGTACAGGCGCAAAAATGTATTATTGTTTTAAATTTCAAGTTCATCTCTTAAGATTTTTAAAGGCAAGGGGAAAGTCGTAGACAATTCAGTTTCGTTCGTCCACCGTATTCGTAAGACTACAATAAAAATATAATTACACTTACCTTTAAGGCATGAGAAAAATATCATCTTCTATAATGTGAAAGAGGTTTCTTACCTAACAAATAGTCCACTGATCTAGGATCTAGCTTCGCTAGTTGCTCCTTAGTGTGGATGTACTGAGCTCTCAATCGTCTTCTCTTCTTCTCTCTCGCCCAGTCTTCTGCTAAGTTTCTTCCATCTAGTCTCCTCCCTTCCCTGTTCGGATGCTCTGGATCTGGCGTCACGTTTGGCAGGAAATGTCTTCTACCTCCTCCCATTATTACCTAAAAAAGTTCGGGTTTTTAAAAAAAATATCTATGCGTCAGTTCAAAGCGACGCGTGACCCGAGAGCTGGTGAGTAAATGGTGCATCGCATCAGCATTGCCATACAGCGAGGCAATGCAGCCAGCGTCTTAGGGTTGCTTCCGACTGGTGCTGATATGGATCCGGTGAGCTACTTGTTACTGCTTGCAACAGTATGCAGTTAGCTCCATTGTTTCAATTGTATACACTAGTTCTAATTTACTTCTATCATTTGATTGTAATTTTCTTTGTCCTAAAGGGTATTAATATTTAAAGAGGAGTCGTGGCGTAAAAGTCAGATATCATTAGAGCTGACTAAGGAGCCTACCAGAAAAAGCAGCAACTTCATTCTGTGTTTTAGAATACTTCCACTGGGACCACTAATCTGCCTGCGATGCGTGGTTTTGTCAAAACTGCCTTGGGGGAGGACGTTGAGCATAATGGCAACTGCCCAATATATACCTATAGGTACGTGCTGATGAGGAAAGATTCAGAGATTTGAATTGAATTGGTACAGCAAGTCGATTGGTTATTAAGGACGTTTCCTCGTGGCTAAACTAGAATGTCAAACTAGTTTGGCCACGAGGAAACTTAATTCCTAGTAGCCAAACCGTAGTAATAGTTTAACAATCATCCACAAAACTACAACAAATAACACACTGTACACAGTGAAATCCCAAACTAGTTTGGCCACGAAGAAACGGCCATTATTATGCCATTGTAGCGTGACGACAAATATTCACTGTGATCCACTTTTGTTTCAATTACCACACTTTGAAGGTAATGCAATTACCGTACCTTTTGTTGTTTAAAGTTGCATAGGTATTTGAGTAATGCGATCAATTGTGGACAACAGAGGGGGTAGGCCATTGCCCAATCATCTTGTATCTTTAAGAATGTAATATGTGGCAACCTATTGTATAATTGAGAAAATACGAATTTTTTTTTTGGTTCCATTCCTGTTTTTTTGTATATTACGGTGTATCTTTTGTTAGATAATAAATAAATGAATACCGAAATATCTAAGACTACTGTATACCTACGTAACGAGATTGATACCTAAACTGTTGCGATCAAATACCTACGTAGTACTTTTTCATATTCTGTGTTTGCACGTTACAAGCCATCAAAGGCGCTTTTCGATGAAATAAATTTATTGGAAAATATTTATCGCCGAGCATTTCTATTTCTCTTGATTTATGGCCACGAATTAATAAAAAGCATAAAGATGTTTTATTTCTGCAAGATAATTTACGAGGTCGTCGCTTTTTTAAGGTCGAACTAGAGTTTTTCATCATAACTCAATAAAATAGTTTGTTATTCTCCTCGGAGTTTATGGAGCGTAGTAGGTATTAGAGATATAAAATCTCATTCAGAATACAAGATTCTACTTCTACAAAAGTTTATTACGAGCTTTGGGATTCGTTTCGTTCGCAGTACCAGAAACGAAAACGTAGCTTAGGTACAGCTTAAGCTTACAATTCATTTTATTTCCTAAAAGAACTGAAGTCATAAGAATGGTAATTCTAAAGAAATAACCAATTTCGAAACATAACGATATTTACTTCGAGTTTTCTAATATTTACTTTTGCACAGCGTGTAGTAAATGAATTAGACGTCATGTCTTTGCTTTTCATTTTACCCTGAAAACAGCGTAAAGCTAGGATGCTACGTCGTAGAGTTTTTGTAGCAAGTATACAGTTTTCATAGTGTATTCTGTTCATACGTCATACCAGAGACGTAAATGCCAGTTTTGCATAGCTTACGAAAACTTTAAAATGTTCCTTTCTTCCTTAAAGATAGTGCCTTGCAGCGCCAGACGAGTTATGACTTTAAACCGCTGTGTAATAGCATGGGTAATATGACAAGCACAGTACTTAAAATCAGTCTGAATTCAAACCCGAGATCAGTAATAAATAGAATTTATGCTGGTGGATATTTGCAGCAATTTTCCCCAATAGCCGGGAAAAGCTCTACGATTTGAAGGGGACCATTCTTACCATAAGTTAAGAGCACAGTTCTTACATTAATATTTCTCCCCGGTTCATTCTCCACCAGTTGCATGGCGATGTCTTTGCAGTCCTTCCGTACAGTCGGCGGCACTCGGCTGTCGTCCTCCCAATACCGAGACGGTGCGTGGGCGTACAAGGCGGCGGGAGTTGCGTGCGTTATCCGGGCTGTTGTTACTATGCCCGTGGATTTACCTATAAGATATAATAACATAAATAATTTTACTATAGAAATGCGCGATAGGGCGTCTGCCAAGTTCGGAAATAAACCATTGAGAACGCTTTTGGTCCTTTATTTCTGTATCTTAGACATTATTAAACATACAGATTTGAAATTTTGCTTGTTTTAAGTAGGTATATAGCGTGTTAAGGGTGTTAGCTGTTTGTTTTGTCTATATTAAAAATACCCTTACATGTGTGCAATCACGTATGGTCTCGTTAATGAACGTTAGACGCACCATTTAGTGGAAATTTCAGTAGCCGTTATGACCGATATGTGTTTTTTGTAAAAGGGGCAATCATCAAGCTACCTTTCAATTAGCCTATTTCGCCCCTTTTCAGGGTAAAATTCACTATAGTATACACTTTATTCCAAACTTCATGATTAAGAGCTGTTGAGGACAAATCGGTGTCAAACAAGCTTTGTGGACGAAGCGTGTGAACCTTTCTATTTCATCAAAGAGCTCATAATTTCTTACTGGGCAAAGGCTTTATTTTTAACCGACTGCAAAAAAGGAGGAGGTTCCATATTTGGCTGTACTTATGTATGTTTGCCGATTTCTCTGTCAATAGTGGAGCGATTTTAATGATTCTTTTTCGTAAAGTTTATTTATTTCAAAACCATCAAATTATTATCAGAGGAAATTCTACGTAATACAAGTTTGTGAAATAGAATGCAGTATATTAACTCTGCACTTATGTGCAGAGATGCATCTCTGCACTTATGTACAGAGATGCATCTCTTGTGCCATCGCGTTGAGCCGTCATGTCACGTTATTGAATAATTCATCACAGCACCAAGCAAGATCGATCACCTTGTACCTTAATGTGGATAATAGACTGGATGCTGCTAGCGTGTATCAAATTGGTATTTTATACCAGCATATCTTCAAGTTGAAGAGTAGGTAAGCAGAAAGATTAGTCCGTAGACCGTAGTTGAAGTAGGATTTGGCTTCAGCTAAATCCTATTACCGAATCCGGAAATATTTAAATAAATATGGGATTTTTTACAACTGCAATATTCAGGTGAAATAAAATCGACCTGTATCTGCGGTGTCTTAATAAAAACCAATTCCTATAACCCAGATTAATTTATACATTTAACTAGATGATCCCGTGAATTTTTTATCACCTTCAATCATTTTTTCTTTTAAACCACCCCTGTATAAAGCAAACAAAAACAAATTATTCAAATCGGTCAAGCGAACAGCAATTAATATTTAGTTTGATTTAGATTTTTATTTAATCAGAATTCTATTATTAATTTGCAGTTTAGAATTCTATTATTAATTTGCAATTATAAATTTGCAATTTAAAGAGATTTTCAAAACAAAAATTACAAAATCATATCGCAGCCACCATGATCCTTAGGACATTGAGTTTACCAGATAAATGTAGCTCATGGCCTCCCCAACTCTCCAAAAAATTATGTCAGTGCCAACACCAAACACCCTGTATATGACACAAATCTGCACCATTTAAAAAACTTAATATAATTACGCCCCCTTTTCTGGCTGGTCTGGAAGGGGGGAAGGTAATTGTATCTATTGATAAAGCTGTCCATACGTGTGGATATTTGAACGAACGCTCTACGTTAAAACATTGTGTAGGGTAGGTATTTAATTGCTTTTGTATGCACCAATCCATCAATTTAGAATTGGTTTGCATCGTTTTGATACTCTTAGCTAGAAATACGATTATAAGCCATACAGACTTATGACAGTACAATTACGCCAATGGCATACAAAATCGTTATTCTGTGCCAATGGTTAGATTAACAATTTCCCGTTGTATTACAATATAAATTATATTGGGTACGATACACAATACTGTGAATTCATGCGAAATTCTTGAAAATGATTGCATTCTGACACCCTGACTAAACAATATGAACACGGAAATACATTGATTCTTGAGACGAAATAATTATAACAACTGTGTACAATATATTTACATGTATTTCAAGAAATTAATAATTACTTTACTTTACTTGACTTTACGGTTTCGAAATTTTACAATTAGGTGAACTATTACTTAACTCAAAGTGGAGAAAATTGGTTCACCTTGCCCTCTAGCAGTATTTTCAACCCCCGACGCAAAAAAGAGGGGTGTTATAAGTTTAACGTGTCTGTCTGTGTATCTGTCTTTGGTATCGTAGCTCCCAAAAGGATGAACCGATTTTCAATCAGTTTTTTTTTTGTGTCAGATAATTTTATCCCAAGGGTTCTTAGGCATGTTTCATGAAAATCTGTTAGGGGGTTTTCTAAATTTTTATTTTGTTCTTATAAAGAATCATGTCAGCGACATTGCTACCCGGCTACTTGTGGCAACTAGTGGCCGTCTGCACTGTTTTATCAACTTGAATGTCGCCGACAACGAAACAGCTGTGTCTTCAGCCTGGCGACTTTGTTGTGAAATCTCCAATAAATTACCTGCATCATGGGCCCAGTCCACCAAGGAGGTGACTTTAGAGTTGATGGTAGAAGAACAGCTGTTGAACCGACCACCAGCGTCCAGGCCCAGGGTTTCGAACCTCGCCTTTACCCCGCAGAGGAGCGCTGTGGCACACGCTGATGATTCTCCCGTCTGTGCGTCGATGTTGTACGTCTAGGGAGAGAAAGGTAGGTTAATGATTCAGGTTCATTCCACTTTTATCACATCGGTGAACAAAGTGGTATAAATAACACATAAGAAATAAATCATCTGGGTGATGATATCAGATCTGACTCATCAAAGTAGAATAAACCTTATCTGTCGATATTTGTAGTCCTGATGCTTATTATTATATATTCTGGTCATAATCATCGCAGCTTTCATGTGGACATACCCTTAGGACATACCCTTTAAGGCTTGCGCTGGTAAGAATTGAACGATGCACATAAAAAGAAAAAAGAATTGAACGATGCACATATGCATTGTTCAATTCTTGCCATCCTCCTATTCAGTGTTCCATGATCAATTCTTTTTGGATTTAGGTGCTCCCAACTACTTTTGCTACATCAATTCAAATTCGAAGATCGGATCTCCAAGATTTTCTTGGCCTGATCTTGGTACTTTTAATCATAGTAACAATAAATGCCTGAGAATCTCAAAATAAACAAGGGTTCAATGTGTTCCAATCAAGTTAATATGAAGACAAAAATATCTTTAGGCGATTAATAAAATCCACCGAGACTTAGATAATTAACGTCAATAAGTCGATAAAATGAAATAAAAAACCAGTACCTAGCTATTTTTATGTTGGCTATAAAACGGGTCGTGTTTCAAATATTTTAGGGTATAACGGCTCCCAGAACAAAGTAACTTTTTCAGAAATGACAGGTACGAAAACATCAACTCAATGACCTTGAAATCTTCGATAACATTTTTATAATAACAGTTCAGTGACTGGGAAAAGCCAATGTTTAAGGTTTTCAGTAACAAATTTTATTTAAACGTACCTATATTATGTATCAGTTTTTCACTAAATTCCAACTGAATTCAGTTTATAGACTGAACACGATCGGATAAAACCCAATATGTTGCAATTTCTATTGAAAGGTATTCACATGAATTCTCGTTTATTTAAAAATGGTTTGTTACTTTCGAAAAATGAAAAAAGAAAAAATGATGGTCTGGTTTTTAGGTGAAACATTATATAAAAAGAAATACGTGTGTTCTTTCTATTCATTTTATCCTGCCCAAATTTTAACATATTTTGACTGATTCCATAAGTCTCTTTTAAAGTTTTTAATTACATATCCAAAAATTCTGAAAAGATTTAGGATTCCAATTCTAATGAACCAAAATGAATAGTAAATTTGCCAAAAAATCACATAACATCTCTTTTCCTCCTAAAAGAGATAAGCTATGTTTTGATAATCCCAAATTTGATAATATTTTTTTGGGATTAGCATATAAAGCAGTCATTATTTACATAGATATAACTAAAATTCCGAATTTTACTTAAATACATCGATGGTTATAATGCATTCAAGTAGATTACTGAGTAAATACAGTCTGATCTAGCAAGGTAATGCCTGCAAGCCTAGAATTACCTTAGCAAGTGACACAGCAGGAAAGGTGTCCCAGACCAGATCTGTGTCTTCTCCTGACTGCCCCCTCCTCTGTCCCCTCAGGATCCTGGCTGCGGTGGCAGTGGTGAGGCTCATACCGTCTCCTACCACCAGGATTACGTTCCTAGGGAAAATAAGCTTGGTGGTCATCCAAAGTAAGCGGATTTTTGAACACACATTATTATTATAGCTACATGTACTAATATCCAGGCATAGAACCGGCAGATCATTCAAATATTTATCCCGCGACCGGTATCTGCAACCTGCTTCTGCGCATTGAAAACATAATTCGGATTTTTCCATAAGTTTTTAAGGAATAGAAACAAATCAGATCTAGTAGGTATCTCCAATTGAACAATTAAGAAAACTGCAGGCTGTAATCCATAAGTAGCTCAAATGACCCAATCGGAATACCAATCGGAAGCGTCCCCGAGACGCCGTCTCCAATGCCCTGCTGTATGGCAATGAAGATGCGCTGGGCCAGATACTCAACAGCTGTGATGAAGTCACTGCTTAAAGTCCTAGAAGTCAGCCAACTTGTTGGCCTTTAACTCTCAAACATCCTTGAAGGCAAATCTGAGTCATTATAAGCCTGGGCATGACTCAGTCAACATATGGACGTACCATTATTTATGTATAAGTTAAGCTTGCCGGTTTCATAGAAGACTGTAAAGACAGAAAAATCATACAAAATTAGTGTAGTCTGCCCGCGGCTTTACACACATTTTTCAGGTTAAAAAGTAGCCCTATGTTATTCCATGTCTAGAATTTAATGCTTGTAAAATTTCAGCATGATCCGTTTAGTACATTTGGCACGTCACAAACACAGACCCTTCACATTTGCCTAAACTTTCGTTCTTATAATTTTAATAAATAAGTATTATCTTGAAATTACTCACTTAGCAACAGGTTTCTTATCAGGTGCGTACTGAAGTCGTTTCTGCAGCGTCTCTTGAGCTTGAGTGTACCAATAGTTGCGATCTGAGAACAGAACGGTGTCAGTGGCAGTGGAGTCAGTTATGCATTACAGGCACAGTTCAGATGAGAGTTTATCCAGCTAGATAGCCGAGAGGAGTGACTATGTTCACTAGGTAGGTGCTAGATATAATGCCACTTTCGTAATTACAACCAAGTGTAAATATGTCCAGTCAAAGAGATAAATTGTTGAACAGGCTTCACATTCTAAAAGCATTATGAGTTGAAATTTATTGCAAATCAGAATTTTTATCCAATAACTGTAACCTATAAAATTCAGTTTGATTTTGCGCGCGTAACCTACAAACTGAATAATTGTACTGGTTTACATTGAGGCCAAGGTATATTCACCCGTAAGAACTTCAAAGAGAAAACGCCGCCGTTCAAATATCGGTAGGTACTTATATTTTTCATATACGAGTTCATTTGATTTTATTGTTCGTTTGTATTACGGCACATTTGAATTTACATCAAAGAGCAAAAGAATAGGAACCTACTGTTGAAAAAAAGTCATACTTTTTTATTTTTCTATAATGGCGGATATCTGTTAATGTGATGTCTGGTATTTACTCGTCATATGAGTACAAAACAAAGTACCTACAACAATAGGAACAACAATATTAACGCGGCGAATATCTATGGACTCGCAGATAAAACCAAACCAAAACCTGCCAAAAGTCAGGAAAAGCAGCAGAGTTCCTGATCGAAACAAAATGTATAGATTAGTACAGTAATTGTACCAATATAATGTGAGTTTCCTACTTTTGCTACATCGTCAAAGCAAATTCGAAGATTGGATCTCCAAGATTTTATTGGCCTGATCTCGGTACTTTTAATAATAGTATCAAAAAGTACCCGCCTGAGAATCTCAAAATAAACAAGGGTTCAATGTGTTCCAATCAAGTTAATATGAAGAAAAAAATATCTTTAGGCGAATAATAAAATCCACCGACACTTAGATAATAAACGTCAATAAGTCGATAAAATGAAATCAAAAACCAGTACCTAGCTATTTTTATGTTGGCTATAAAACGGGTCGTGTTGTTGATTAGTAAAGTAATTGTACCAATATATATAAGTTTCCTAGATAATGTCTAGGAAAAAGAAAAGAATATTATTCTTTATCGACAGAGAAAATTACCTATAATTAAAGAACTGAAACAGATTATAATAGTACCTATTTACAATCGAAACAGTTGAGCTAACTGCAGACTGTTACAAAAGAGATGTAGCATCGCCTTTGGATTAGGTACCTCAAAAGGTAATGATGTTATTTTTCTGATAAGGAAAAACTTGGGGGAGGCCTCTACCCGGCAGTGGGATGATACAAGCTAATGAAGAAAAAGAGCTTATCCTTATCCCTTATCCATTTATTTTGAAATGTGTTTGTGTATAATGTTAGGCAAAAAGTAGAAACAGCATAAAGCTCCCGCTGTGAGCAACAAAACCGCACTCTATTTTGATACTCACCATACGCCTCCTTAGCCTCAGCTTTCTGCGGAGCCGGCGACAAAACCCCAGTACTTATAGTGGACATCATGATTGCGATGCAACACCAAGCAGTCATGGTTCACAAGCCGCATCGGTGCAACAATCTACGCCCGCGCTTTGAATACCAATCATAGACAGCACTGATGTTAGGCAGTGGATCGAAGGATCTAAAACAAAAGAAAAATTTGTGAGTGTCAAGAGACAGAAAATTTGTAACTGTATCGTAAATAGGTGCATGCTTATAAACGTTGTTGTAGATCAGAATGTCACATCAATGACACGGATCGTCCTGACTCAGATAACATGAACTTAACCAATATAATAGGAGTTAAGCTCTGCTCACATTAATCCAACGTAGCTACCGCACAGCTAAAAATTAAATGTGTATTCAAATATGGGCTTTAAATCGTAATATTTAGATACATTTCCCCGGATGCCGTCAATATATTAAAGTCATCAGATGACAGACAGCTCGCGGGCCACTCCTCTGAAGCTGGTGGGAAGCTATTTTGTCAATGTAAAATGTATCTAATTTAATCGCAGAGCTTAACTTCCTACAAAGTGATTAAGTCCATGTTAGCCGAGTCAGGACGAACTTAGATTTCTACAGAGTGTCCAATTTGTCATCATCATCACGATTGCGATGGTTCAGTCAACATGTGACCTAAGATTTGGAAAGAGACAGACCATAAGATATCTTGTTTGATAGCAGCTTCCAAGCAAAGCCTGCTAGACTAGCCTGCTAGAAGAATAGACTGCGTATTTGGAATACTTCTAGTGACATGTGTATCAAGCTGATACACATGTCACTACAGTCTATGTACTGTCTAGCAGGCTTCGCTTTACAGCAATGCTACCATTCGTGCCACTAGCATGGATGACAAGTTTATCCCAGGCCTAAATATTGCTGAGCATTTTAACCGTAACAAAGATAGAACCACAAAACCACAAAAGAATTTCCCGAAAAATGCCCAAACTAGTTCAACAAAGACTAAGTAAAAAGAGCCTAAAATAAACGACTGTGCCCGACAAGACAAAGCCCGAAAAGTTTTATCTCCGTAAATGTTTTAGTATGAATCGCAGGAGTTTCCAAGGCATTTTGACAATCTTAAATCGTGAGAGTAAAACAGGAAATAGGCTGTGTCAGGAACAAAAACACGTACTGTCGTAAATTATTAAGTTTACCTTTTTGGGAGTCACGCTTCGTAAATTGTCTTAGTTTATGGTATGACAAATGTGTGTGTCTGCGTTACACGACTAAATTGTGATGTCTCTGTTATAACAAATTTTATGCTCAGTTATAAAAGTTGCATGTGCGCAAAAGGCAGAGGTACCGTAGGACGTCCTTCGTAAATAATCCTCTTATATAATTATACTCCTAGAAACTTTACCGGGTAACTTGTGTGGGTAATTTTACAGAGGGATATTTTTGAATTCTGGTAGAAAAATTGTTTTCACTTCTACTTAAAATTTATGGAAAAGTTACTACAACGCAGTAAAAGTATAAATGGGCATTGATTAAAAATATATTTTGATAGCTCAGGATAACCCTAACATAGCACAAGTCAAACAAGTCCCCCAAAGACAAAGTTTTGTTTTACAGGTTCTTCTCTTCCAAAGAATTCATGACATACCCACTTTACCTACTTATTGGCCTTATCAACATACTTATAAAGCTGGAAACCATGTCACCCACGACGCCAGTCATTTTTCAATGTCCCACCAACATCGTCATATATTTTTCACATGACTCTTTTACGGCACCACAATGTTAAATCGGCTAACATGTTTGCTAAAACTTTCCGCCAATGTTCCATTTTATCAAACGTGGCGGCCATTTATCGTGGCTGGCTTATAAATAAATCACTGTTGTTAAATAAATTGAAAAAGAAAGACAATTTCACAGCCGGCCAGTTCAATAGAGATAACAATGCTACCAGCATGTTACGTGTGTTCTGTTAAATTTTTATCGTACCGGATTTATTTGTACCTATCTTTTGTATCACAATTTTAACATACCTGTTAATAATTCGATAAATCGATTTTGATTGATTCTAAACAACAATTTCTGGTTTTGGTACTGAGTAACTTCACAGTGACTGTAAGTAGGTACCTTTTACGTAGTAGTACTTTCATAATCACCGCAGTCATAAATCACCCACCGCTGGGCCTCCTTTTATTCTTGCCAGTGTCTTCTGTTCTGTGCCTTCCAAAAACTGGTGTTTCCAGCTACTTTTATAAGGTCGTCGACCAAACGGGCTTTCGGACGTAAACAAGTTCTGTGGTTAGAACTCGGCCACCACTCGATAGTATTTACTCGGTAGTAGTACTTTAATATCCTGAAAAGGTTGTCGTCCAATCCAACAAATAAAAGATCTAACTTGTTCTTCGTTTAACTTATAACGGATACCATAATCCTTAAAATTCGCACTTCCTTAACCGCAATCAAGAACTTACAAACTTTCCAAACTTTCTGCGACGGTCCTCTGTATTCTTTGCTTTGGCGTCACTTCGAACTTCCTTCGCCTTTTCTTATCTATGTACTTGCGGATTTCCTTGGAGACAAGTGTTCTTGTCGACTAACTTTGATAAATATAGTCGACTTCTTCTTCATCGTGTTTTTCATTACTGAAGGTCATGGCCGTTTTGAAAAGCCTTAGTTGAGGCGTTGAACAGCTGCTTCCACGCCACCCTCTTTTCGGCTTGTCTGAAAGCAGTGGTCACTGAGAGTTCCAAGATCTCTTTCACAATGTTAGACGAGTGGCTTGGTGATCAGCCTCGTAATTTTTATAATCGATTAGCTCAGATTAAATTACCTCAATATATATTCGACTCTGTCTCCTCTTCGCGCCGACACCCTTTGTGCCGAGGGTCGGGCAGAATCTTTATTGTAGGACCTTGGTCCATCACTAACGAGATCGTTCTTCCGGAGCGCGGATAGCCTAGCTCATGCTGGCTTCCAGCGTTGAGTTGCATTAAGCGGACAAACGTCCCGATAAATTTTCATGAATAAAATTATCTATGACACAAAAAAGACTAAACGAAAATCAGTTCATCTGTTTGGGAGCTACGATACCACAGACAGATACACAGATACACAGACAGACACGTTATACTTATAACACGCCTCTCTTTTTGCGTCGGGGGCTAAACATAGATCGACTAGACTTGCGCAATTTTTCAAACTTTCGACTACAAAGGCTTCATAAAAAGCATCATGCCAAATTTGGAATTTCTATACAATCTTTGACAGATAATTTCTTTTGAGGGTTTATTCGTTGCAGTCATTTGCAGATTTCATTAATTTACTCCTAAATTATCTTATACTCATAAATATACTCACTACCTATGTTGTATCTCGTTTTTCATTTTTCTTCAAAGAATATTTTTTTGATATAACAAGATCTGACATCAATAGCTTATACCTTGTAGTTAAAGTCCAGGGTACCTACCTATAATTTTATAGGTACCTTATTAATCACAATTACCTCGATTTCAGTCTAATTTGAACTAATTTACAGTTATCGGGTCAAGCTCGGCTTTGTGAATTAATGACTTAAGTACCTACCTACCTAGTTAGTACGGTCAGTAGCAAAACGTGTTAGTAAGTACCGTACCCATTTACTATTCATATTTCAATACTCAACAACCTCAACCTTAACCGCCTGTATTGGTCCACTACTGGACGCAGGTCTCCCCCTGATGAGCGCCTTGTTGGCTTTTACCTCATGGGGGTAATGCCCATAATCCCCACGCTGGGCATGCGGGTTGGGGATCGCAGTTCGATAGTAGAATTGTTCTGCAGGGGGCGCTGCTGCGCGCCCCCGGTGGATATCCCTTAGTCGCCTCTTGCGACACCCGCGGGAAGAGTTGGAGTGGTGTAAAATCTAAGCCGGCACCACACAGACATAATTAATTTAGTATTTCAATATTAAATACATTTTCCTGTCTCTTATTGGTAAATTAGTAGGCCGAACGGATATACGACCCAAGAAGTTAAGGTTGACACTGTCTAAAACTCTTTAATGATTAAGGTGAACTCTTCCTACCCTTATCATGGCTTAAAGGTTCTCAATGACCAAATCATTAGTTGATTTTGAAATCATTATCGTTTAAATTGGAAAGCTAACGCAATTTTGTTACCGACCGTACCATACTTTTGTTTCATTACTTAAGTCACGCTATGTGGAAAAAACATGATTCAGTGACTAAAAAACCAACCCACTTTTCCCATAAAATACTTAGACACATAACAATGCTTTATAACAACAATGTTAAATTTATTAAAATTCAAGTAATTCGTAGCATTTACCTACATCAACGCATTCACTGCCCAGCCTCGGCGGAGCGACCCGCAGCAGGAGAGGACTGGGATCTGCGTCTTAAGGCCGATTCACACTTTAATAAGTACAGTAGCGAGTTAAGGCGGTACCCTACCTCGTTATTGTGTGAAGAGGATAGGCATAGGATTTCGCGTACACAGGAGCGGGACAGAGCAAAGCGGCGTAAGCCCATAAATCAAGTTTTTAGTAGTTATTTGCTCCCCACAAACATTAGAATAGTTAATTGAAAAAAAGGCAACATATAAAATGTTCTTTATACTTAGCTCAATTACTATGTTTAATCTCAAGATCGTATCATCTGTATTTATTGAGAAATTAGGGTTTTAGTAAAAAATTAGAGGTAACTTTGCGATTTGTTTCTATCGAGAAAATTTTATGAAATCGTGTTTTCGAAACATATGATCGATAGAATAAGTCCTGAACTTTACCATATATAAATTTCAAAGTTAAATATTCAGTAGTTTGGAAGATATGGAGGTCCGACGGAGTTGAAAATAAGCAATTTGAGGGTAGGTACCCCCTTAACTAGCGACATTGGCGAGTTAAGCTGATAATAACATTTGAACGGCAAAAGAATCACCCCTATCAGCTTAATACACATATGTGTACTCAAAATGAAAATCAAAAACTATTCATTTCCTTAAATACAATAAATGTATGTACACTTATAAAAGGTAACATGTGTTACCGGGCACCCTGTTTGAGTGCCAGTTAACATATGTTAAACGACAAGAAATGCGTACATTTGTCAATTTCCAAGAAAGTGCCAAGAAACCTAGACTTTAAACGCTTTTGAAAACTAAATCTCCTCCCTTTTCAGCACATTTCGTCAAAGACTTGATTAGAAGATTGACTTACCTATCTTTAAAACTTTGAACTGTTAAACAGGGAACTGATAATGAGTTTTCCATGATAAACTGACTGACAGGTCTATTCAAGAGGGCTTTGTACTTTCAACGAGATGATTTGAAATGCCAATATTCATGGCAAGAATACGAACGAACCCAAAACTTAGGGTGCGTTTTCGGGAGTTTATAAAGAAACTACATTAGTAATTTTATGTATTTTCTGTATGACTGTTTTTAAAATGTTAATCAGTAATTGTTAGGAATGTAACAGTGTTTGTATCGAATCTATAGGGCACTGAACTAATCTTATTCAAATACTATCTAACTGTAGTACACTAGCGGCGTAAGGGAGGGCCGCCCCGGGTACCAAATCAAGCTCCGAGGGGTGCATCTTGGCACCTCTTAGGGCGCGACAAAAAAAAACCGCCCCGGGTACCAACCCACGCTACGTCGCCAGTGCTGTAGTAATAAGAAGATATAGAATTCTTACTTTGAGAACCTCGTATTTCGCCAGCTTTACATTTGTTGTCGTGATTGGTTTATTTTACAGCTCGTTTTCTTATTCCATAGAAATATCATAACGCTGTCGCTATTGAGTTGGAACTTCTAAATGCATACTTTTGAATAAATATTGGTATTTCTACGTCTATTTCTACTAATGATTCAGGCGCAGCTGTATCAAATCTCATTCAAAAATAAAACGATCACGTAACCTTTCTATTCCATCTGACCCCGGTATTTACTTACCAAGAAAAGCGCGTAGGTACTTTACAACGACCCCAAAAATTACTGGAACCCAAGAGTTTGCTTTTACAAAGAGGATCGGAAACGTGACCGATCTACTGAAATTGCCCACGTGCCAGAATCACCCTAATCAAAGCTTGAAAGACTTGTAAGTATTGGAAACTGTTTTAGAAACTTCTAAGTGATTTATTGCTGGTTTTCAAAGACCTCGGAAAAGTAAACGATAACAATTTTTGGCGTTTTAAATGCCTGTAAACCTACTTCAAATTCCGGTACACTATGTCTCGGACGAACGAAAACACCCCTCCCTTAATTTCCCTGATCGAAGATTGAAGAAGTTCACGTGAAAAAAAATTGAGTTTACACTTCGATAGCGCGATCTAATTCACCTAGTAGCGACATCCTAAATCAAGTCTAATTTAGTTTGATGACACATGGATGAAACTGTTGACACCCGTTGTCATGGAAACCATTAGCTGATAGTGAAATTATCATATGACTAGACAATCACCTCGCGGTTTCACCCGCGTAGTTACCGTTCCCATGGGAATTCCGGGATAAAATATAGCCTATGTCACTCCCTGAAAAGTAAGGCCCCTAACGGTGAAAGAATTTTTCAAATCGGTCCAGTAGTTTCGAAGCCTATTCAATACAAACAAACAATCAAATCTTTCCTGTTTATAAGCTTCTATAATATAAAAATGAATCGCAAAATGTGTTGGTAAGCGCATAACTCAACAACGCCTGGACCGATTTCCCTAATTCTTTCTTTGTTGTGTTTGTTATTGTCAGGAGAAGGTTCTTATGAAAGAAAAAATTAAGAAAGTTGGAAACATAAATTTCCACGGGGGCGAAGCCGCGGGGCGCAGCTAGTATTAGTATAGAAAATGATCTTTTACAAACCTACGTCTTAGTTCGCACATAGCAATCCCGCTAGAATCAAACATAAAGGGGGTCCCATAACCTCAACATCAATCTTAATACAACAACGAAAGAATCATCAATATGAGCAAATATCACCAAAATTGTTGTAGCTAGTCGAGCTTCCTCAAAAACATTATGTTGTTTTTAAGTTATACGGGATAAATAACCCCTCGGAAATATTTTTGGTGGTATTCTTTTGTAGTGAACAACTATGTAACTCTTAGGTTTTGTTAGTATAGTGCGTAAGCCTCGCACTCTGGATAATTTCTAATTTCTAAGAAATTGAATTATATCGCAAAAATTTTCGACTTCGACAGGACTTGAACCCGCGTCCTCCCCTCAGTACGGGAATGTGATAACCAACTACACCACGAAGTCAAGTGACGTGGGAGTCGAAAATCTTTCCGACTTTCTACGGACTCAAGCGCCGTTATGTAACCCTACCGTTACTATCCGTAGGAATGGCAATAATACTTCCACTTTAATAAGAAAATAACTTAGGTACTAGGTTACCGCCTTCACAGCTACAAAGCGTCAAAGTCAGAAACTATTATGATTACTCGTACAACAAACTTACGCCCAAGTTGGACGTTTAACACCCACAAATGAGCGTTCTCGACAAATTACAAGACTTTTAGCAAAACCGCTAAGTGACAACCAGTTTCCCGGTAAGGTGCGGATTACGTACTTATCTACGTACCTGCAAAGACCGTTCATGTCCGCTCTAATAAAGAACGTCCGAATAAACGGTGTTCTTGTTCGGCCAAACAGAGGTAATAAAGTTAGTCGGGTCGGCATTTTGCCCCGCTAGATTTACGTGGGCAATAGCACAGTAATTTCATCGGACTCAACGCCCGAGCTCTTTTCCTGGGGGAAGTATTGCTCAGGGCCTTAATTTGTCACGCACGCAACGCGGTATATGTATTAAAGCTTCATAATACATTTTGTGTAATTTTTACCTTCGTAACTAAGTTAAATCTGTTCTGGTTTTTACCATTATCTTTAAGTCATACAGCCAGTATGTTTCTTAGAAAACACTGAAACTTCCAAGCATTCTCAAATAAAATTTATTTTAGCTTGCAACTGGTCTTTATTGGCTAAAAACGCAGCTAAAAAGGTCTGGTAGGATAGAATTTTCTACGGTGTATTATTGTATATCTAATCCTTTCGCTCGCTTGGCTCAAACCCACCTGTATTATATTAAGCCCTGCACGCACACCGAGTGTGAATAATGTAAAAGGTTGGCAGCACTACAAAGCCGATCCATTTATTACTCTCTTTAGTTGGTAAACAAAATTGTAATGGGCCTAACAAAGTTAATCTAACGGTTTTCGGTCAAGTGGGCTTTTATGTTCGCCTTATAAGATAAATATTTAATTACAAACTGGTTAGATTCACTCCAGAATACAAAAAGGTGTGAAAGGCATGAGTAAGTGTGTTAGACTCAATTTGTTGGCTAGAATTTAATTAAGCTCGATTAATACCTATCTATTTGCAATTGAGTAGGGTCCTGAAGAATTGGGTGCAATATTTATATCTTTTAGATAATTTGCTGGCGGTAAAAGATTCTGGTTTTTAGAGAAATTAAAAATGGCTAGTATAATAACACGGAGAAGATAAGTAGAACGATTCTGATGAAGGAGGAAGTTATAACACCACCCACCTGTAGGTACTGGCTGTTGCACGCAACACAACCGACAAACTGGGACATCAGGTATCTCCTGGTTACAGCCGGATGGTGGGTTATTTGGGAGTCACGCACAGCACTCAAGTGGTACTAGCTTTGATGAAACGTAAATTATGCCAATTTTGAAAAAGAACGTAACTCATCGGTTCGCAAAGCGGTTGTGTTGGATCATTTTGTAGTTCCCGATGGCTCGGCAGTGTAAAACTACCCTCAAATTATAAGCAGAATCGAAAAAATTCAATACAACTGGAAGGATGTCGAATCCGTAGTTTAAAACGTAGATTGTTTGCAACAGTCTGCAGTTAGCTCAATTGTTTCAATTGTAAATACTAGTTCTAATTTATTAATATTATTTGATTGTAATTTTTTTTAATAGAGATTTAGTATTATGTTACTAAAGTAATATCCATACTCTGAAACGCCACACTAACCCACCGGGCTGTGTCGGCAAGTTCGGTGTTCATAGTTTAATGGACTCTACCTTCACTGATTCGCCTCTCACAAGACCGCACTAGAATTTTCACCTGGTACGGACCTGGTATATTAGCCAAAAAATAGTACAATAATAGAACAACAATATCAAATCAATCGTGTTTATAAAAATTATAGCAGTTGTATGTTTGTTTTTTATTGGATCTAAGTTAGTATTATATTAGCTAGCACTGGACTCGAAGGTTATCACGTCCAGGCTAGTCTTAGGCTAGGTTACCGGAACACGCAGGAATCAACGGAAACGAGTGTGACGAACTCGCGCGTTCCGAGGCCAAGGGCTCCGAGTCGTTCTGTGGCATACCGAAAAGCCTGGCTCTCAGAACCCTCTTGGATTCCTGCTAGGAGGAATCGTCCAAGCTTTAGAAGAATTCCTCGGGCATGAGCCACACAAAATCATGGATAAAAGCCTTCGATAAACGGTACACCAACCGAATCTTAGCGCTAAGCAGAAGCAACCTTCGCATCATGACCAATTAAAAAAGTAATATATAGATTCAAATTCGATTCTATGTATCCTATTATTTTACTTTGTTTTAAATCGATAGACCTTCACTTGACCACAATCTAACTTGATGGAAGGGACTATGGTCACTTTTTTTTTTCATGCCAAGGTTGCCTATAATAAGTTAGTTTCAGCGATAAGATCGCTTATTGTTTTATATTTAAGATTTAGAAGATTTTAATGTTTGTTATGTGTAGTGTATCCTATCCTGCTAATATTATAAATTCGAAAGTGCGTGAAATGTGAAATTTTTATTACCTAAGGTCTCTTTACGACCGTAGCCGTAGCCGTAGCAGAACGTAGCCTTACTTAAACAATAGGCTACTTCACATAAATACCGAATATACGTGTGCGAAGTCGTGGACAGAAGCTAGTATTACAATAAAGTGTTCATTAATTTAATCACTCTTATGTTACATTAAGCTTGAACCTTGGTTCAAGGTAGATGGTGAACCTTTGGGTGTTTGATGGCGAGGAGCTACAGTTTGAAACGAAATCTTTATAATATACTTTTATTCTAAAACAAAAACCGCCCCCGCTTCCGCTTTTTACAAAAAACGCAGCTTAAAACGGAAACGCGAGCCTACTTTACTTTGCTTAAAAGCACAATCATTTTCTTTCGAGTGGAAGAAACCAATCCATTTCCCAGCTGAGGGGATCTTCAGCAAATCATAGCTGGCCAAGCCAAGTGAATCGCTGTAATTGAATCATCCAAGGGCAGGCCGGTTATCCTTCGCAGTCTGTGGCCCCGGGGAGCTACGCTAGATTGCGTTAGCTCATGAAAAAATATTGAAACTTTACGAGAGCTGTTATTGCAAACGTTTTTTTTTTGCGTGCATTTTTCATTTTTTTACGCGTATTTGTCTATGATGTGTATTCCCCCCATGAGATAAGCCAATGAGGCGCTTATCAGGAGGCCTGCGTCCAGCAGTGGACCAATATAAACTGTTGAGGTGAGTTGAGGTGTAGTTACATGGATAATGATAAATCTAGCTGACTTTTATTTCTCTGATATTTTTATCGCAGTTATTATATTGAAACTGTTATAAAAAATACACGATACATTAACATATTTTGATACAATGATTGATGAAAGAAATACCAAAAATCACTGGTTCGAAAAAAACGGGATTATTAGAAAAAATGTTTAGAGATGAAATGTTAGATTTGAATTTAAAAGTACATACTTAGATACATACCTACTTATAATTTTTATCAACCACCGGTTTTCCATCTATAAAACTTTTTCGGCGTTTCAGACGAAATATTGTTACTACTCAAAATTAACTAGAAGCGCAGATTTGGCTTGCTTACACTAACTACTAGGAACACTTTAGGCCCAGACTACACCAAAGCGGAGATGTGCGAGGATGTCCGCAGCGGAGACAAGAAGTTTTCCAACTGGGCTGTCTCCACCGAAGCTATGCGGAGATGCTTATTGGCTAGACTTGAGCGGAGATGTGTGCTGGCTAGAGCGAAACTGAGCTGCGTGCAGCGAGCGTCCGATGTTTGTTCTGATGAATTCACTAGATGTACTGCTCACTGTACGCTCCACCGATGTGGCGCGGCGGGCGAAGGTCCGCCTGCGACGCAGGAGGTTGCGGGTTCGATTCCCGCCTTGGGACAAATGTTTGTACGATCTAGAAATATTTGTTCCGGGTGTTCTGGTCGTTTCTATGTATAATAAAAAATATCTATCTATGTAATGTATTATATTACCTATGTATATCAGTCATCTAGTACCCATAACAAAAGCTCTGCTTAGCTTGGGGCTAGATGATGCTGTGTGGATTGTCCAGCATTTTTTTTTTTTATCTCTTCACGTCTCCGCTGAATGACGTCGTCAGCTTGAGAGGCACTGTTCACTTCACATCTCCGCTTCGATCTTTCTTTGTTTTCTTCGCATAGAAATTTGATACATCTCGTTCGGTGGTATCCACCGAAGCTGAGCGAAGACGAGATGTGTGAGTAACGACATTCTATTGGTTGTTTAAAACACATTTCTTCTCCGCTTGTCTCGTCTCCGCTTTGGTGGAGTTCGGCCTTAATTCCGGTCAGTACCCGACTTCAGTGCTGGAGCCTTATTAAAGGGTTTATAATTAAGTCACAAGTTTACAGATGACTAAAGAGAGTTGACTGCTAGTTAGTCATCTGTTTGACTTTCACAGGAATGTTAATTACCTTATTTTGTAAGGAGTTAAGTGAGCTTAATAATGTTGCATAGTGTGAATGAATTATGATAAATCTAGTGCGTTCTCTGTTTTCTTTATATACGAATATGATACATCTCCGCTCGGGGGTATCCACTGAAGCTGAGCGAAGACGAGATGTGAGAATTACAACGTTTTATTGGTTGTTTATAACAAGACAAAATAAAAATTTTAAAAAACCCGCCGACGTTTATTGGCTGAACAGATTTTCATGAAACATGACTAAGAACACTCGAGATAAAATTATCTATGACACAAAAAAAACTAAACGAAAATCGGTTCATCCGTTTGGGAGCTACGATACCACAGATACACAGACAGACACGTCAAACTACTAACAACCTAACCCTTGTTTTTCGTCGGGAGTTAAAAAAGCACATGTCTTCTCCGCTTGTCTTGACTTCGCTTTGGTGAAGTCCGGCCCTTTCACTTTGACACACACACCACTAAGTCCTTAATTTTCTCTGGCAGTGACAGCCGTAACAAGGTAATATTATCCTATAAGTAATCCGACTTCATACAAACGGGCGAAACGCGAGCTATACCTACGCGCCTCGATCTCGGCATGCGCTCAGCATGCAGACAGTCGCGGCTGTGCCGCAGTGACGAACGGATGGTGTGATGTTTTTTTAACAATAACCGCGCGATTTTTTCTCTAAAAATAAGTTCAGGTACATATTTAATAAAGTAGCTGCAGGTATCAATAACCAAGTAAAAGATATTCCTTTTTCTCCAAAAAAATCTCCTAAAATTTAATAATAAAGCATTTTGTAGGTACGTCTCAGTCGAGGCGCAAATATTTTTCGGTCGCAAATCTATAAGACCGATTTGTTATTCAAACATAAACAGGTTTTTTAATTAAATCTACCAATCAAAAAACAACACGCATTTTTATTGAACACTTCCCATTCAATTCACAAAGTATTTTATTTGTTTATATAAAAAAAGTACCTTCCTATGTTTACAATCACAAAACTAAATGGAAACACAAAGTAGGCAAATGTAATTAAAATGGTGGAGGCGGGCAGCCCTATCGCATGTTTACCTACCGCGCGGCTGTAGGCATTTATTTCAAAGATACGGCCGAGTCCAAATACTGTTGGATAATATTACCGTGGCCGTAACGTAAAGCACTACCTACACAAAGCAAGTGCACTCATCATCAAAAGTTCATCCGAAAGATATCCATCCACCGCTGGTTGTTAATCCCTGACGCAAAAAGAGGGGTGTTATAAGTTTGACGTGTCTGTCTGTGTCTGTCTGTGTCTGTCTGTGGTATCGTAGCTCCCAAACGGATGAACCGATTTTCGTTTAGTTTTTTTTGTGTCATAGATTATTATATCCCGAGTGTTCTTAGTCATGTTTCATGAAAATCTGTTTAGCCCAAAAAACGTCGACGGGTTTTTTAAAATTTTGAATTTTGTCTTGTTTGAATAGTGGTTTTTAGTTTTAAGACAAGTATTTTTAATTGCAAGTAAGTGTCATAGAAAAGATCCTAGACGTTAGGCTTTGTTGAACTCTGCAATGTCGCGTCTGGTTTAGAATAAACGAATTGAAGTGACATTATGACTTGCCTGACTCATATCTCAACTCTTTTTAAATAGGAACTACCACAGTTATTATATTGTAAACAAGCTGCCAACTAGCGTAAAAGCAAAATACTGTATGCACCATATTAAAAATATGTATATTGCTTTCATCATCAATTACGCCACCACCAGTTTTAATTCAAACCGTATCCGTCTAAAGGTTGCCTGGAAGAGATTGCTATGCGCGATAAGGCAGCCAATTTTGCACACTAGCTATAGTTAGTAATAGGTTATTCTTTAATTGTTTTGTGTCAAGTAATTCGCGATTCTATTCAAAATACAGAATAAATGTGTAGAGGATGTATCTTTACTATAAAGTTTTAGATAGGTCGTCAGCTTGTAGAGTTGTATAATCATCGTCATCTCTGTGATATGGATGCTCTCAGTCGTTATTATCCATCCATCCAGATGTTGTTATTATGAATTCACTAGACTTTTCTAGCCTGGCTAGGCCAGGCCATAATTTTTCCATAATTTTTCCCCGAATTCAATTCAGCTAACTCATGTTATTTTATATGTATTGTATTTCAGTTATACCAATGAAACAAAAGTATAAGATACCCACATTTTTACCACGCAAAAACTCAGACAACCCTTTCCTCTTGTTATTAAACTTTCAACTTTTTCATACAGAAACGTGCGAGATTTTTTCCACGCATCTCTGCTATTTCTTATAAAGACATTTTCCTTCATACGTCATACCAACGGCTTTTACTCCTCACATATCAAAACAAACCCCTTTCCACATCATTTTATGAGACATTCCTAGGAGCCTTCGAATAAACAATGCCTTATTTATAGCGTGTGACGTGAGATAGCTATGAATATGTAGGATGTAGGGACAACCTGTATACGCACGCATACCAGGTGAGTGGGGTCACCCCACAGACATAATACTAGCTGGGGTGACCCATAGTTTATTGAAGGTTGTGTTCACACGTAAGTCCAGAGGAGGGCGATATTGAACGTGACGCAGTTTTATACTTATAGCGTCAGTATCATTGCATTAAGTTTTAGTTCATAAATATGTACATGGTATCAAATAAACGATTTGAATTCTTATTTGAATTTATAGAATTAATAGTTTTTGAAAGAGTTGATAAGTGCATATAATAAATTATAAACAGGAAAGATTTGATTGTTTCTTTGTTTGTTTTTTTGTATTGAAAAGGCTCCGAAACTACGGGACCGATTTGAAAAATTCTTTCACCGTCAGAAAGCTTACTTTTCAGGGAGTGGACATAGGCTGTATTTTATCCGTGGAACGGGAACTACGCGGGTGAAACCGCGAGGCTAGTACAAAATATTTGTGAGGGTTTTTTCATCGATGTGAGTAAAATTCGGGAGATTGGACACTAGCTTCTCGAAAGTGGAACGCTCAAATTAGATGCAATTAGGTCCACCCACCTCAGTCATAGTCGGACCGCCGCCGCCGGCGTACGTGTTTTTGTATTGTTGTCTCGATTGCACTGCGGTCTAGGTACGTCTTTCCATCTTTGTTGTTCATTAGATAGGTATATTGCAATAGATTGGAAATAGCGTGTCTTTGCGTTTAGTTGTAACACAATACAGGTCATTTGTTGAGATAGCGCTGGAAGAACGTACCTATATCTACAGAATTCTACTTATACATATCTATGGGTTTTTTGGCATTTAATAAATATACGCGTCTAAGGCGAAAAGCTTTTTGTATTTTGTCTATATTGTCTTTAACTTTAACTATGTGGGTTGGTTGGAATAAAAGATGTTGTTAACTTCAATGAGTCTATTCAATACCATAAACACGAGTACATGAAATTACATTAACTTTAATCTCTAATCCTTAATTTAGGATATGTGTGTTCTAGGCAAGGGCTTGAGGAGTGACTGCCGGCGATTGGCTCAGACTGTAAAAATGCCGAATAATCGAAACGCGTTTGCGCCGCATACTTTATGTTAATCTGTGTCACTACAAGCTTTAGTCTGTGATCACCACGCAGTACGCTGAGTACTGCAGCACAACGAAGCGGCACGATGCAACGTCGACTGTCTGTACGGAGAAGCGGTCATTTGATTTTCAAACAGCAGCGTGATATCACAGATTACAGAATATCCAGATGGCGAATGTGGTGCTATTTGCACAGAGCGGTGTGTCGAAAATGATGCCTTTTATAGTCTAGAATGGTTTCAACCGCTTCACTCGTTATTATTATTATTATTTAATACTTTATTGCACACAATTTTAAAAGTACACAAATGGTGGGCAAAATGCCGATGGCATTCTCTACCTGCCAACCACACAAGATCAAAAACGACAAAAAGGCGTGCTTAAACTTTGACTTAAACTTAGCTAAGATAAAGATTAAGTATACAACAGAAAGCAAACTATCTATTCAAATGTCTAATGTGAAATACATCAGATTAAATAGTTGGATACGTATCTAAATCAAAATTTGTAGATAAGTACATACTTGTAGCGAAATGCCGGTTAGCTAACTAGAAGACGGATAAGGAATTTTGATAAAATGTCTACAAGTCAGCTTTTTGAAACAATCTTTTGATTCAACTTTTTGATATCGAATGGTACGGAGTTCCAGAGTCTAGCAGCCTCAATTGAAAAAGATTTCTCATAGAAGGGTGAGCTATGTGCCGGTATACTCATACTCATAAATTTTATTCGCCGTACGAGCACAAGGCACACTTGGTTAAGTCAATAGATAACTAAAAAGACAAATTAAATAATTATAGTAAGTAGGTAACACAAAACAAAGAAATTAATATCTATAGGTATCTGCTGTAAATGGGCATTATCAATAATCAAACTAAACAGAATAATTTTAAAAATTAATTACTAGAGCTGCTGTAAAGGGGCATTGTCAAAATTAAGATTCTAGATATCTCTAGGAGGAGATAAATAAATAAATAATGCTGGACTATTCACACAGCATTATCTAGCCCCAAGCTAAGCAGAGCTTTTGTTATAGGTACTAACTGATATACTAATACAATACACTACATAAGACGACTGAAGACTCATGATCACTCCATCTGGATATTCTGTAATCTGTGCGTGATAACGAAACGAGACGCCACGCTGTGTGAAGTACCCACTCTCCACTTCACCGCTTGCCCCTTACTGCTGACCATGGTAAAATAATACAAGGTATGCTACTCCGATATCTTCCCAAGCCTATGTCACTGACCACTTGCCACAAAAACGGGAGGTTACTTTCATTTGCCGGTGACTATCAAACTTTTATTGACGCCGGTGAATCACTCGCGCTGTTGATCGGATAAATCCTTAAAATAAAATGGGAGGTTACTCTATCCGTAACTGTAAGTGAGAAAGGCGGTAAAATAAGGTTCTTTTAATTCCCGGAAAGAGAATCTGGGGGTCTATTCGTTTTCGACGAAATCGACAGTTGCGTGCTTCGTTTTGTCAAATTGCTATTCTAATTCATCAAAACTCGAAGCTACGGCACGAAGTTTGAAATGGCGGCTTTTGCGGCGGCCACCTCTATTCTAATGGGTAAAATGAACGAACGAAACATTAAATTTGACAGCATTTTTTCAAGAACCACTGTCAATTTGCACGGTAGCTACATAGCTACCTTTTTATTTTCGTAATGTTTTTTCACCATATTTTGTCCATTTATCACAAAAATTTCGGTAGATTTATGATTGTTAAAATATTGTATACACGTAGCGTCCTAAATTATTGAAATTTACTCATGATATTTGAAGATCACTCTCCGTTCCTTATTTTTCAGAAAAGCGGCTCTACCGCCATCTCTTAGCAAAGCCTACAACTAACAACTTCCCCCAGCTGACGACGAAGTTCTTAATTTTACCAAAACTTGGCGCTAAAACCGCTCTTTTGAGGGTTCCGCACCTCGAATGGAAAAAAGAACGCCTATAATATTAATTCTTAATTTCAGACCCAAGATCCATTTTTGAGGTGATAAAAAAGGAAAGTTAAATAAAAATCATAATATATTAAATATAAAATTCAAGGTACTAGGTTGAGTACTTAGTATGTCAGGTGGCAATATTCACCCTCCGTCTGTATGTAAGGGTCCGATAACATCAGACGGTCAGATGGGCTTACAATAGTGTCATTTTTACACATGTCAACCTCTGGACGTTAATGACGCAATTCTCTTTCTTTGGATGGCATTGAAAGAGTCTACACGGGATATTATAGATTATAGAATCACTCGTGACAGCCTTTTACGTTTAAACTTAGCAAAGAGCTAGCGCAAATAAAGAGGAATATCCGAAAACCATAAATTATTTAAAGTTACATAGGTAATTACAAAAATTATTTTTTGATGTTCGCAATAAAACCTATACGTAAGCCTTTAAAGTACTTCCCGTTGATCTAGAATCACGAAATTTGGCAAGAAGCAAGGTCTTACAGCACAAGGAAATGTATTTTTATCTTTAAGTAAAGAGAAATAACCGAAAACCGTTCATTTTAGCAAAATCACCAAAAAAAAACGCAGTGTGTCTGTGTAAATTATTCGGCTCACAAATATATATTTCCAGTATAAATGTAAGCGGGTTAACTTTGAACCTAGTTTGTGTTGGAAGAACACCAACGCTTCATCCCTTAACAAGGTATAATGAAGTCCTCATTAGGGTAAATATAAGTTTGTTCGGAACCCTCGCACAAGTCCTACTCGTACTTGACTTGTTTTTATTTAATCTGTCCAAGGTTTCTATGCTCTCTGGTGGTTTCATTCACATGATCGTTCACGAAGGTAGTTGGGTGTGCCCGGATCTCGCCCGAATGAAAAATGCCCACCCGACAGAGAAACAGAATAGCTATCGCTTGCGTGCGTCGGCCGCATGTCATCGGCATCGACAGTGTCGGTTGCGGAGAATTGTAATAGGGCCCCTGTGGCTGAAAAATGTTCCTGCGATTAGATAAATTTCATTTCAAGTGAAAAACTGGTTTATCCATGTGCAGGGCTCATTAGCGTTGCTCAAATTATAGAAACTAAGTTTGAAGAATTTAATGGAAAACGTAAAACCTAGATCTAGATCTCGAATCTACCAAAACTAAAAAGTTTGAGAACCACCGTAGCGGATATGACGTAGGCTAGGAAAAACCCACGTGACCGTTGTTTCTTGGAGTAGCATACCTACCTTGTATTATTATACCATGCTGCTGACGCAGACTTCGAGGGAACAAAAGACCACTCTAGACGTTTTTCATGCGATTACGTGTCCGGCACCGCATAGCGCTTACCGCAGTGTCCTGCTTGGTGATCAAGTAACCAAGATTTAACTTGTTTTTCTACCATCTCTGATGTTACCTCATAAGCCACCCTGGCTTATGAGTTTATATAGCTAAATGAACGGATTTTGAGAACTATTTCCTACTCTATTTCTTTAATTGTTAAATTGTTAAATAATTTTCTATCTTAGTGATACCTACTTTTATTCGATTTAGGCTCTATAAGTTATATAAGATGTACACACTTTTACAATAAAATGTTCTTATCTTAAAGTCAAATAAATATGCAAGCATTACTATATTCGTTTTTACTACATCCGTTTTTAACTTCATTAACTTTATTTTACTTCATTTTTGACTACATTAGTTCTTAACTTCGTAGGAAAATAATCCCCTCAAAATAATTTACTTACTTAAGTACCTACCTATTTCACATAATTTGTCCAGTAAGTAATAAAAACTGTCTAGAGACCACAATTCAATTAATAACTGCATCTTTATTGACAAAGAAAATTAAAATCAAATAATAGAAATAAATTGGAAATAGCATTTACAATTGAAACACTGCAGATTGATTGAGTTCACTGCAGACTGTTGCAAACAATCTACAGGTAGCTCAATTCAATAGAGATGCTTGATTGACAGCAGGAATTATCATAATCATTTCTATGGCCTGACGTTCATTAAATTTTTCACCAAATATCGCTGCCAAGCCTTTATCCAATAAAGCCACGAAATTTAAGTCAAACAATTTCGTAGCAAATAAGCGTATAAATTTTCTCTTGATAATTTGCTGCTTTTCCTCATTTTCTTCCAATTTGGTCATGAGAAACTTTTGAATTACAAAGTTAAGGAAAAGATTTGGAATTTTTAAGATTCCGCCTCCTCCAATGCGGGAATATACTTATCAAATTCAATGACCAAGTCTTTTATATTTGTAAAGATTAATATTATGATAAAAGTCGACGGCTACTAAGTTTTGTTACAGCGGATTATAGAAAAGCAGTCTGCGGCTTATATGTTCATTTCACACAGAGTTGAGTTATGCTTACTGCCTAAGTCAGGTTGTAAGGTGAAAACGAGACCCTACTAAGCCTCCGCTATCTGATCGTCCGTCCATCCGTTTGTCCTTCCGTACCTACGTCGTCTGTCCGTCTTTCAGCAAGCTATTTTTATTTTATTATTTTTTATTTTTTGAGTTGTATCTCATGAACCGTAGGGAAAAACAGTTGAAATTTTGACAGAGTGTGTATTTCTCTTACCGCTATAACACCGAATCATAAAATGAATTAAATATAATAACTAACGCATTCGCTGCCCAGCTTCGGCGGTGCGACCGGCGCGGCGGGGGGCGCGTCGCCTTGACACGAGGGAGAAGACTTCTGCGTGGGCCATGAATGTGTTAAGAGGGCCAACGTACATGCCACGTTGAGTACCGATCACCGACAAGAAGCAATGTTGGGCGCAGTCAGTACTTGGCTAGGTGACCGCATTATGTTGGCTTTTTCTTTTTTCGGTTCATCAAAAAAAATCATTTTTAGGGTTTCTTTTGCGAAATGTTCGGTGGCTCAGAAACCTCCGTGTACGACTTGACTCGCACTTGACCGGAACTAGTGCCAAAGGGTAAGTGGGGGTAGGTGAAACCAAGTGTAATAGTATGGTGGTCTTATTAATCCTCAACAGCATTTTTTTTTTCATTTCTCCTTTTTAACCCTCAAGTACTTAGAAACTTAAGATCTTTGAATTATTCACTAATGTGTGCGTGTTGCGATGAACTGGCTAACAATACATAAACAGCAAGCTCAGCAGATTTGCGTAATATTGTTTCCTCATATTAACCGCTTCGTTAGAGATAAATAAATCCCTGAATATCCTGTTATTGTTTAGTATTTTAATCCTAGCTGTCATAAAGCAAAAGCAATTCAGGTCATAATGGGTTTACCATTATGACCTGAATTGCTTTTGCCAGAAAACTGAAAATTGTTTGCTCTATCTCAGTAACGATTTTTGGCTGGGCTGTAAAGTGTTTGATAAATTTGAGTTTCACGATATTAACTTTTTTTTACTACGAGTAAGTATGAATCTATACAGTAAAGTCAGAAAACAGATGGCTCCAAAATTGATAATGGCACGGGTGCTGGGGTCCACTTAATGGACCGAAACCTAAGCATATAAATAATACTAGGAAGATACAGTTCCATATTCCATTGTGAATGCGTAGCAATAACCCAGGCAGCTACATCTTCAGAAGAGAGAAATTAACGACCAATGCGTATTCGCATTAGACTCACAATCTTCGATTAGGGAGTTTAAATGGATACACTTTAAGACCTTTTCTGAATAACCTCATCCACTTGTTTGACCAACAGTTTGACCAACAGTTTGACCAACAGTTTGACCAACATTTTTATGCGGTACTGCTGTCGAACAGCTTGGTCATCACGGATTATCGTGTACTAGGGCCGCCGGTCCGATATATCGCCACGCCAGCCTTAACGACATCATCCGGCGGGCCTTCGTCACCGCTAACGTACCACCTGTTTCTCGAACCGAAAGGGTCGAGAGGCCCGACGACGGTATTGCCGTGGGAGTGTGGATATGCCATGGGAGGCCGATTGTATGGGACGCTCTACGCTGATTACCCTCATGAAGAGACAGCCATGGCTGCAGCAAAAGGTTATTTCGTTCATTTTAGTGAATTTTCATCAGAATTGAAATCGCATGCAATATTTCAAAGTCGTAATTGAAAGGAAGTGGTTGATATTGAGAATTGAAATTGATTTGAAGTGGGATAACGATCTGCGAAAGACTGCAGGCAGATGCTGGATGCGGCGAGCTGGAGACAGGGCGCTATGCCGCTCATTAGGGGAGGCCTACATTTATGTCCAGCAATGGATGATGATGATGATGATGACGGTTGATATTTCGCTTCCAAGGTTTAACGTGTATGTACATACCTACATAAACGTCAAGTTAATAAAAAGCTAGATAGTTCGAAGTTAAATAATAAAATATCAGCACTCTCCAGTTTGCTCTTCAATATTTTGTTGACAAAATAAAAGAAACGATCTCGTTTTGTCAACAATTGAACACCGATTCGCGGTAGACACTTACAGAAAGGACAGAATTGCTCCCCAGACAAAGGTTTCTACAAATCCAAATATTTCGTATTGAATGTTTACCAGCACAGGGAATACACACAACAAAATTGTAGTCGAAATAGTAGAATTTTATTTGTTTGTTAGATTCAATAAACGCATTCTATTTGCCGAAACGAATGCGATAGTGAAATAATAAAAAACACCTGTAACGGCGATTTTGTAGCTGCGATTGAACACATACAAGACGACCTCAGTGGTGCAGTGGGCGAAGGAGGTTGCGGGTTCGTTTCCCGCTTTGGTACACAATCTCTACTTACTTAGTAGCTGTCCAGCATTTTTTTTACATTTTTTGTGTGGGAAAAATCTTGCAATTGAATTTTAGACCAGTTATTCTCAACCGATTGAGCTTAAATTTGGCATAGGTGAGCTTAAATTTGGCATGTTCGGTGGCAATGCCATGTCATGGTACCCTCGAGCTGGTCTGATGATGGAGATACAAGGTCACAGGAACTCCTAAACGAAACTACTTCCCAAATTCAACTCCGTTGAGTTTGTGTTCGTTGGATTTATTTTTGATGATATTAAAGTTCGTAAAACATTAAAAATTTATTATCATTATTTCAAGAGTATTATTTATTAGTTAAACTATTCCTTTTACTTTGCATAAATTACAGCCTCGATCTAGGTAAAAGCCATCCTGCCTCACTGGTCAAAGAATGAATTCGCTTTTCCAACGCTTAACAAAATACGAGCCATTTTAAACAAATTTAAACAAAGGAAATTCGCGGATATAAGTTATCCTGTTAACTAAATACTAGTCAGAACGTTTACATTTGTTCTGTTGGTCACAAAGCACCCTAATTGTAGTAGGTAATATGGAAATACATTTTAGCAACTAAATGATTTGATAGGGAGGGTTATTTGTAAGTATAAGTAAAAAATGAAAAGATTGTGGTGAGCCCTCGGCACCAAAAATACCCACACTCACTATTTATGATAATTAATGATGATCATTTCCTTTAACCTCACTGACGGTTTTATATAATACTAGCTGCGCCCCGCGGCTTCGCTCGCGTGGAAATTTATGTTTCCCACTTTCTTAATTTTTTCTTTGCTATAACCCTCACGGAGTCCGAGACCTTTCCAACGAATGCAAAACCGTGGAAATCGGTTCGTGCGTTCTGGAGTTATAGCGTCAGGAAGGAAAACCCGACTTATTTTTATATAGTAGATATATTTATTCAATAGTAATAATCAATAATTCTTATTCCTAGTTTGAGTTGGAAGAACACAAACGTTTTTTCAAAGTGAGTGCACGCAGAGACGCGGAACGCGTGCGGCACGAACCGCACTCACTCTGATAAAGTCCCTCGTTAAGGGGTGAAACGTTGGTGTTCTTCCAACACAAACTAGGTTTATAGTTAACCCGCTTACATCCATAAAGAATTCGTCGAACTACGAAAGATAATAAGGTAAAATTATTGGGTTATTCCAGTTTTCCCCCTTGAAAATTAGCCTCAAGGGGGAAACTGGAATTCATTTTTTTTTACTTCCAGTTTTCCCCCTTGCAAATCCCCCTTAAGGGTTGTGCCGTGATATTCTATGACTTTTGTATTTTAATTCAACGCCCATCATCAAAGGATATACAAAATACACTAGATTCTTTTTACTCGTATTTAAATAACAAAAGCCCTGCGTTTTCCGCGAGGTGAAATCTGGAAGCCTATACGATTTTCAGCTGAGCTTTGAATCGAATTCAAAGGTGAAGGTAAACAGATTTCCATCTGAGTTTCAATCATTTGGTTTAGCTTCGTTTCTTTTTCTTTTCGGATATACCTTCAGCACGTTTTTAGTTCTATCGAAACGAATGTAATTCCTGAAAAAGCAGACGTGATGACCTACTACTGTCATTGGAAATCGAGCATGGTTCGATTGGAAATGTTCAAGTGGATACTGAATTAAATTTATAACGAGGAAGACAAATTGGTGTGCTCTTGTAGAGTTAGTTACTCTTCAAATTGGTCTAACGAACCTTATAAATTCAATGAATTCAATTTGCTGAGTCCAATAGTTATTCTAAATTAATTAAATTGCTTCGATATGCAAACGAGCGACTTCGTATTTTTGGAGTGGCTGAGTTGTATGATGTTGGCAGGTGTAACACTGTACTATCCAATCCATTGTCTGAGGAGCACAGTTTACAACCTTGTTATAAATCGTTTCTGTGTAGAATAGCTTTAAGCTTTATTTGTTAAATATTGTAAATCTATGTTTAAATTAGGCGATGTGGTCGCTCAGCGACAAACCCTTTTGTGTTGTGTGAAATAAAAAAAAAATAAAAAAAGTTATTTTAAAACATCATTTCAAATTTATAAATACCTAAAAGATAAATCAATACCTTCACTTAAAGCGTTTACATGACAAGTTCGACCCAATCTAAGTTCCGTGAAAAACGCCATGTAAAACTCCGGCAAACCAAGTTACACCAAACCACTCGGAGCTAATCTTGTTAATCTTTAATCTGTTATAGGTAAAAAATGTTCTGCTGCTTTCCTGCCAAACGTAATAAAAACAAAAGTCGACCAACCCGTATAAATCTAACGTATCCCAAGCAGTCCTTTGGGATAAAACAATGTAGGTATCGATAACTTTTTCCTCGCTTTTATTAATCGCGTATTCATTAAAAAGTTTACGTGTCGGTTACGTTTAATTTGTAAAGCAGTACCAACAAATTGTAAACAGAAATATTTTACACAATTAAAACATTGTGTTGATTCGGGTAAAATAACGATTCTTGATATTTATTTTGTTGTAAAAGCTTGAGTACCTACATAACTATTGAAAGCTTTTATTGAAAAGTTTTTCGTTGCAGCGTTGTTCAAATATCTGTACTAATATAAAAAATGTTATGCTATGTTACACAACTAATATGTAAGGAATGTTGTCTGTTTGAGCTACTGGACCAATTTAGAAAATTCTTTAAGACCTATCCCTGTGTAACATGACGACCTCTGTGGCGCGGTGGGCGAAGGTCCGCCTGCGACGCAGGAGGTTGCGGGTTCGATTCCCGCCTCGGGACAAATATTTGTACGATCTGCAGATATTTGTTCAGGGTGTTCTGGTCGTTTTCTATGTATAATAAAAAATATCTATCTATGTACTCGTATATTATTATGTATATCAGTTATCTAGTACCCATAACACAAGCTCTGCTTACCTTGGGGCTAGATAATGCTGTGTGAATTGTCCAGAATTATTTATTTATTTAACATAGGCTACGTTTTACACACGTGAGTGAAACAGCGGGATCAAAACAAGCCTGTTTTGTTATGTGGTCCAAATTTCAGCATATTTGCGATCGTCCATCATCCAAACAAGATAATTCAAATCTAAGAAAATAAATAGATGAACATCATATATTTACTCTGAATTGTAGTTTCAAAGCCCATCATCGCTAGAACTATTTCTTTCTCTTGTGAAGCTTTTATCTCCGCAGAACCAAAGACGCTAATTAATCCATTGTTTCCAATGTTCATTCAAGACTAATTTGAGGTATACACTCAGTGGATAGCCATCTCTGCGCAGGTTGCGGACTAGCTCTTTTTCTTCGAAAGGACTATGTCGTCGCCGTAGAGCGAAAAGTCACTAACTAGGTCATTTGGTGTTTTGAGTTATGAAGGTTTAAAGTTTTGAAAAACAAAATAAAATCATAACTTTCTTTCGGTATGGGATATTTCTAATTTTATGGTCTCATATGTTAGGAAATATAAAAACTCTTAAGGTCAATTCACTACAGTCAATGAATGACTGATATTTTCAGGGAAAATGAAAAAAAAACTGACTTAGTTACTTTTCGCCCTCAAATCTTGTACTAACTTTGTGAGACAATGATTTGTTAAAAGTCACCAACTGACTTTTCACCTTTGTTTGGATAAGTTTATTTAGTGTTTAAGTAATTTTTCTAACGCTCTTATCGGCTTAATTTTATATAATTTCTATTTCTCGAATCAGGTAATCAATAAGACAATGATAAATAATCAAATGCAGTTGTCATACTTCCTTGAAAAATACAAAAAAAACGCATTCAGAACAAGTTATAAGTAAATTAATGTTTTTGACGTATTGTTAAGATTTTAAATATTGAAATCCTATTAAAATGATTAATGATAGCATTCTGGTCCAGTGAGTCTTAACATTGTGAATGTCGTAATTCTTGATCATGATTATCGCTTTTCCATGGCATAATCGCTTCTCAAACATAGACCGATGACTGAGTAAGCTTTCACAATACGGCCTTATAGTGGCATCGGGCACCAGCAGCTTTTCTGCAACATCTTTGTGTGTAGCTGTAAAGTAGAGAGTACTCGTACAATGAATGAAGATAACGGGGAATGGTCCAGTTCAGACGACGAACGCATATCAACGGGTTTTTTTTTCTTGGTCTCTGAAATACATTTCAGTGTGGTACAAACGAACATTACCTGGACGGAGGGCAGCTACCCGAAATATTCAAGTTAGCAAATTTTACTGAAAGGAAACATTCCTTTATATTATTTAAACTGCTGGACTACTTGAGAAGGCAACAACAGCCTGTAGTGGTCCACTACTGGACGCAGGCCTCCCCCTGATAAGCGCCTTATTGGTTTTTATCACATGGAGGGTTATGTCCATAATCCCCATGCTGGGCATGCGGGTTGGGGATCGCAGTTCGGTGGTAGAATTGTTCAGCAGGGGCGCTGCTGCCCGCCCCCGGATATCCCTTAGTCGCCTCTTACGACACCCGCGGGAAGAGTTGGGGTGGTGCAAATTCTAAGCCGGCACCACACAGCGAACTACGCTGAGTCCTCGCCGAGTCATCCATTCTTTACGGGAGTGACATGGTCATGTTGACAAAACTCCTTTAAAATAAATAAAGAAAAAAAGAGTCATCCATACTGCAATGCTTGAAAACGAATGTTTTCAATCAGTGCGTCTTACCCGTCATGACCTACGGAGCTGAGACGTGGACACTCACCTTAGGGCTGATCCACCAGTTCAAAGTCGCTCAACGAGCTATGAAAAGAGTAATGCTCGGAGCTGTTCTAAGGGATAGGACTCGTAACGAATACATCCGACAGAAAATCAAAGTTATCGACATAGCTCTAAGAATAAGCATGCTAAAGTGGTAGCGTGCCGGCCGTGTCTCGCAAAAACCAACAACCGTGTTCTTGAGAGGAGACCGGGACTCGGCAAACGTAGTGTAGGACGCCCTCCACCCAGGTGGAGACGGCCTGCCAAAGACTGCAGTCAGATGTCGGACGCGGCAAACTGAAGACACGGTGCTATGGCGCTCATTAAGGGAAATCCTATGTCCAGCAGTAGACTAACGATGTTGATGAACCAGCGAAGACGTTTTGGACAGGTGGCTAGGGCCTTATATAAGTCACTAGCCACCGAGTAAGCAAAATCAAGAGCGTAAAAGTAACTAAATTGCACGTTTAATTGTCTATCCTAACACAGACGTACGAAAGTTTGGCTTTAATAAATCAACAAAACAGTTTAGCTTTCATTCAAAACCAAACTTTGTAGTCAAAATTTTGGGGCGAAAACTAACTTAACATGTTAAATGATTTCTTGCTTTAAAATCATGAAGTACAATTATCGCAAATAGCGATCTAGAAGACACTAAGTCGACTTGGTTAGTTTTCGCTTTCAAGTTGTGTATCAAACCTGCTACCACATAACTAATCAAGTATATTTAGTTATTTCTCGACTAGACTGGGTCCTAGCAACAAGTTATTATTTTAGAAAAGAAAGTAACCAACCCGACTTAGGTTTACATTTTGCAATTCTTTCAAGTAGGAAAAAAGTATCTAAGCCTACTTAGTTGGTTTTCGACTAAAATGCTGTAAGCCAAATGTAGAGTTAGTGAATTTTTTGCTCAACCTAAAGTGAAAACCGTGATAGCTAGGGATACGGTTGTCAGACTGAAAAATGCAGAAAAAATCGGGGATTTTGATGGCACATCTAACTCGATTTGGGCCAAATAGCGAGTTAGTGACTTTTCGCTCTACGGCGACGATGTATTCTATCCATTGACGGGTGTCTGTAGAGATGACAATTTGGTTATCGCTTGCGGTTATCGCTCTTCAGCGATAGCCGCAATTAATTGTTTCGTGAATTGTGTAACAAATAATTTTCTATCTATCTTTTTAGGATTCCGTTCCTCAGAAGGAATAAAGGAACCCTTGTAGGATCATTTTGTTGTTCGTTTGTCTGTCTGTCAACCCTTTTTTCTTAGGAACGCGTGGGAGGTATAGAATTGAAATTAATATCCAATACTCAAGTCCATAAGTCAGTCTCTTGAAGGTGTGATATAAATCCAACTTAAAAGTCAATGCAATCAAAAGTTACACATGCACACAAAGCCTGTAGGGTACTTCCCGTTGACCTAGAATCATGAAATTTGACAAAAAGCAAGGTTGTAGCACAAGTAAGGGGAAAAATCCGTACTGGCTGAACAGACTAAGATAGAACAGGGCAGATTTATTTAAATTCTAACTCTTCATACCTGTTATAGGACGTGGGTAAATTTTGATCCATGTCCGAAGTCGGTATTTAGTTTTTTAAACACACTAATTTATTGTACCTACAAAACATTAATAAATTTCGGTATACCGTTCTCCGGTATTTCGACCTCGGTATTCCGTAGTACAGTCATTATTGAGCCCCTTTGTGTGCAAGTCACCTCCCCGTTCTCAAAATAAATACATTTTATTTCATTATATAAAACATTCTGCGAATGTGCTTTGTTTGATGTTCGACACCTCAATTGTTCATTTTGTTTCAACCAGCAACCTTCAATCTCTTTACAATGAGGATGAGTACGTAGGTACCATTGTTATCCTTGTATGGGGACGGGGCCAATTATTGGGGATTGTTGGCATAATCTCTATTGTTAGTGTTCAGCCTATCAGTCCTTACTATCCAGTGGGCTTTAATTTGCCAGATATACATTGCCAACGGCAGAGTTGCCATAGGCAATCAAAGCGTTTCATCCCCAGAAACCTTTTATAGAAACCTTTATTAGAGTTAACTAACATTTCCACGAAATTGTAGGTAACACTTTTGTTAATATACATAATATTTTCAATTCAAAGAACAATTTGAATTGTCAATATATTATGGGTCAAAATAACAATTTTAAATTCATGGTGTGGGAAACTAAATAACAATACACCATTTTTACAGTACGGAAAATCACATCACACTAATATTATAAACTAGTTTATGCCCGCGGCTTCGCACGCGTTATTTCTATAAACGTTTTGAGGTGAGTTATATTCCATGGGAACTGATTTATGGGATAGAAAGTATCTTTGATTCCAGGATTAGAATTACCTGTATGCAAAATTTCCCCCCGATCCTTTCAGTAGTTTTGGCGTGAAGATGTAACAAACATTAATCCATCTATTCATCCTTCCAAACCTTAATCTAATATTAGTGTGATGTAAAAGTTTGGATCTACAAAAGGATGTTTGTTAGTTCTTCACACCAAAACTACAAAACGGTTTGGGCTGAAGTTTTGGATAAATATATGTAGCTTGAATAACAGATATACCACTTTTGATCCCATAATCTAGTTCCCATGCGATGTAAATAGCCTTATAACATTTCCATTCAACAATAATTAGATAATTTTTGATGACATAAAAGAAAATTACAATCAACTAATAGAATCAAATTACAACTAGTATTTACAATTGAAACAATTGAGCTAACTGCATAAAATAACTTGAAATATTTAAAGGCTACTTTTCATCCCAGAAACAACGCGTATAAAGCCGCGGACAGAAACCAGTATCATCTTATATTTGCACTTGAAAATCACCTATCCATCTAGGTATTTGTGTCAGCGTAAACATTTCAACCGAAGGAAATTCGAGTTTTCGGATATTTTTGGCAAGCAACGGGCGGGTAAATATTAGGTATTATAGCTTGATAAAAAGTTTGGTATGCATGTTTGAGAGGGTCTTCAATCACTGCCAAACCCTTTCGATGGTATTGGATGCGTAAGAAACTGCGTAGGAAGTCTGACGCGGTCAGCAAGAGGCCGGATATATTTGGATATATTTTTTCAATTATAAAGCAGAGAAAGTGGTTAAAAGGGTGGCTGATTGTGGAATTGGGTTGCAGTGTAATCGTATGGATAAGTTCAGTAAGAATAAAAAGCCTACAATTATTATCGATCAATTGCATATTTGCTAAAACGGTCCCCCGAATATCTGCAATCCCCAAAATGGATTTACATAGATAGATCAAAAATGAGCGACATATATGTCTGAAAAAGTGGCCAAAATCTCACTGAATGATATCCGTTTGAAATTAATTTACGTGTGGGCTTGCTCGTATTTTATTCGACATATCAACACATTCACTGCCCAGTCTCTGTAGTGCGTGCGCAGGGGCGTGTCGCCGCCCCGCCGCCACAGCTCTACAAGCAGGAAGACATCTGCGTGCATCATGTGCGTGTTTTTATTTATTTTATTTTATTTTTTACGTCTTAGGGATAACAGTAAACCAAATAGGTACTAAAATTATGACCAGCCCCGTTATCCAAAAGTTACAAAGGAAAGAAAGGTGTTAGGTGAACTTATTTAAATAAAATAAATAAATAATGCTGGACAATTCACACACAGCATTATCTAGCCCCAAAGTAAGCAGAGCCTGTGTTATGGGTACTAGATAACTGATATACTTAATACAATACACTACATAGATAGATATTTTTTATTATACATAGAAAACATCCAGAACGCCCTGGACAAATGTCTGTAGATCGTACAAACATTTGTTCCGAGGCGGGAATCGAACCCGCAACCTCCTGCGTCGCAGGCAGACCTTCGCCCGCTGCGCCACAGAGGTCGCCGTATATAGTAGTACTTTTAAAGTTAAACAGCATTTATGTAAAGAATATTAAAGTTTAGCAAACATTGACCTTTATTTAACATTGTGTTGGGCATTGAAAGTGTTATTCGTTATGGTTAAAACATGACCTTTGACTTGACCTATGATAAAAAGACTGCTGAAAGTACAAAATCTGATAATGCCCTAGCTGTAGGAACCATGGGCCGTGGCATCGCCAAATCTCTTTTTAATTGAGCCACGCTCAGTTGCGACGACAAAAGGATAGTTTTAATCCTACAGATTTGTCTTCGAGTCAGTTTTTCAGTGTTTACTATCTGGAAATCACAAATCGGCTTTACAGGCGACATGACTAACATCTACTATAACTTTGAGCGATTGTGCTAATTTTAGAAATGTGTCTTCAAATAAAGCCAAACAAGTTGGTGCACGGTCTATATATCTAATTATAATTATTACCCCTATTATCCTTGTAGGTTATGAGTTTATCAAGGACATCTTTTAGAATTAATTGAAATCTATTAGAGACAACCCATTCTGAATTAAGATTAACATCAAATGCCAACAAACTTTAAACCATAAAACATCTAATTTCTAAAATACACAAAACACAAGAACGCATAATGAACTCTCAAACGTATTCCGTTTTATCTTATCACGCGAAAATACTCAATTCGTTCGAATGATCAAAGCAACCAATCCCCACTTCAGGAATTCAAATAAAATCGAGTATCAAAAGAAACGAAAGCCTATCACGAAGCTCATCAGTTTACTTAATTTAAGCTGTGTTCTCTACGTACGATTCAGAATGCTTAGGAGGATGTGCCGTTTAAGCCTCTACGCGATTCTGCGCAAACAAGCGAACTTCTCCGTAGCATTTCTGTTCCATTCTGCTGAGATAATACGGGCGCGCTTTGTTTACTTGAGCCAGGGATGATTTTCGAAATAGAATAAAAATACAAACTTGGAATTCCGAATTCGATAGAACAAATTGAATCGGTTTAGTTACAGTAGTAGTTTATTAGGAATTGAATAGGATGATTTTTCACACCTTTTCGTGGATAACGATAGCGAGATAAAAATAAATCAAGGTCTTAATAATTCTTATGTTGACAAATTATCGTCATAATCTTTGCCTACTTTGGGGCTAGATGATGCTGTGTAGATTGTGCAGTATTATTTATTAATTTTAATAATTAAAAATCCTATTAAAACATTTACATGCTCTCACACTAACGACAGAGAATTTCTAATAATACCCAACAGGCCGGTTTTAGAAAGTACAATGTAATGTTATTTCAGTTGTAAATGTTCAAAGTTTTAATTGAACACGTTTTTCGAAGAAACATCTGGGTATTTGCGCTATTTCACTGAAATAAATATTTGTTCGAGCGGCTAACGCTTTCGAAGCTGATAATAATTAGGTACCATCCGCTAAAAATTACTATCGAAAGAAGATTTACAGTTAGGAATAAAATTTATTTCTAGAAACTAGTCAATACACAGTAAATACACTGAACGAAGAACTAACTGCAGTTATTAATAAATACCCCTTGTCTTAGACAAACATGACGCCTACTTTTAAGACGGGAAAATTCAAAAATTGCATTTGCCATTAGCCGTCGCATTGAGTTTTTCACAACGTCTCACGCATATATATATTCCCAACCTCTCGCGAGAGTCAGCATCGTAATTTACAATCAATAATCATCTGCATCCTTGCGTTTGTTGTTCACCTACCAGGACAAGACGGTGCTGACAATGCAGTTTTTGTGTGGGGTGTAGCTAAAAACGTATTGAAAGGTCTGAGGCAGGGCAGCGCCTTAATTGGCTTCGATCGTACGAACAAACGATGCGATTTCCAAGGCATCGCGTGAGCACTGACACAGAGATCCCATCATCGTGCGATGCGCATCGCGCGGTGGGCTACGCGCGATCGTTAGCCAATACCGTCTGCATTCTCATCTAAAAACTGAGTCTATGTGGTTCTTTTATTTATTTTCCTAAACCTATAGATTCGTAGTAAATCACTAAAAACTGATATCTATTAGCCTACGGTTAGCGGGCGGCGATCGAGCCAGTGACGTCACACGCACCGATCACTCAGTCAACTTCGCTAGTAATTTAGTCGTAACTTCGTACGTAATGGTCCGATTTGGATAATTTAAAAAGATATATCATTCTTATATCATAAATAATAACGTAGATACTAGTACTATTGAAATTGCTATGACGTTACGGATCCTCATTAGGACGACGACGTCTGAGGAGCGACGCTCAATCATAAATACTTAAAGCACAAGGCTCCATAAAATATACGAATCTTTCAATATCAAGACATGCCAAAATACTTGATCCACCTTCATAAATTAGTTTCAAGTGGCACTCCGCGTAATAAATAATACAAATCTTGGCAAACCCTTGAAAGTTGAACGTCGGTTCTCTCGGGTTTTAGGATATAAATTATGTTAAGTACCTACTAGTAAGTACCGTACTGAGACAATTTATACGGTGTCATCGTAAGTTTTTGGAGTTCCTTTATTAGTTTGAGTGCTTCAGCATGAAGAAAGCTTTAGAGAGTAGGTATAAGGTGCTTAGTTTAGTTTACTGTACATACGTAGTTTATTTTATAGAAAGGTGCACAATATGCTTACAAAATGTGTAAGCATTAGCCGCTTCTAATCAGGTGGGCAGCACGCTTGACTGCCTCCTTTGCGGTTTAAAAAATGAATTTATACAAGAACGTGTGCTTTTTTAAGTGAACACGAACAAAAATGAAACAATTTGGGCTGTTATAAGTGCTGCTACGTAGCAGCTCTACGACGAAGCTCTACGAGGAAACTCTACGCCGCAGCTCTACGGCGTAGCTCTATGGTGTAGCTCTACGACAAAACGCTTTGAACGTAACAATGTAGTGTTTAAAAGCAAAATTTATTCTTATCTTATAAAATATTCCATCCACTAAAAAAATCGTCATTGCGGTAACCCTGATTAGAAAATGAGTATCTTCTAGAATCATAGAATCATTATATAATATATATTATTATATATTATTTTTATATTATTATTATTATAATATATATAATATATATGGAATCATAAATATTTTCATAAACAACAAAATATTATTTATATTATATTATATAGAATCATAGACATTTTTGTAAACAACGACATTAATGGAAGAAAATTTGACAAAAACAGCAAAAGGTGAAAAAGAAGGCAGCAAGGTCAGTGACCTTGAAAACAAGAACAAAAACTTCAACAACGCATTATAGCAGACGCGCAGTGAAATAGCAGTAAACTTGAATTTAAAAAAAAGGGACGTAAAAAACTGAAACAGTAATGATAATGAATGATATCAAAACCAACAATTGTTTTGAACTTCTCGATTAGCTCTGATGATGATACCAGTATCGTAAAATATTTTCCATCAATAATTTTTGGTTTTGTAACTCCTTTGTTTTCAAAACATTTCTAGGATTCTAGATCCGAGCAAGATGCATCATGACGACCTTGACGACTTCTGTGGCGTCGGGCGAAGGTCCACCTGCGACACAGGAGGTTGCGGGTTCGATTCCCGCTGCGATACAAATATTTATACGATCTGCAGATATTTGTTCCGGGTGTTCTGAATGTTTTTTTAATTAACAAAAAAAATCTATGTATGTAGTGTATTGTAATATCAAATCTAGTGCCCATATAACACAAGCTCTGCGTAGCTTGCGACTAGATAATGTTGTTCGAATTGTGCAGCATTTGGGCGACTGCGCCTATTTGAAAAATTCATATAAAAAATATAAATTATAAGTTTCTGGAACTTACCTACCATTGATTTTTATTTATTTATTTAGTTACGTTAGGTTTAGGTTTTTATTCAAGCTAAGGTCTTATAGACAAAAAAAACAAAACTAAGTAATGTGTACTGTAGACCTTTTGTCTATAAGACCTTAGCTTGAATAAATAAATAAATAAATAAATTGATGTATTGCAAAGGAGAAAATCTCGGTGCTTCACCCATAAAAATTATGCATGTTGAAATCCTAACGACTTTAAAAATAATTCGATATGTTTTATAAGGTGATCGCCTACTCGACCGACTCGAAGTTAATATAAAGCTAGCTTACACGTACGGCTTCGCAGGTCTACATAATTAAATTACCTACGCGTGTTTGTATGACTTCAATAAGGTTATGACCTTATATTATGCGTAGGCTTGTAGGTATTATTTGCCTTGGTTTCCAAATCATTAAGCAGTACACTGCGTACCTAGTACACCTTCTGTGATAAATTTATTTAGAATCTTAATTCTGACAATGGCCTTTTACAGCAGATCTAGTATTAATTTTATAATTGTTCTGTATAGCTTGATTATAGACGATGCCCATTTACAGCAGATATAGGTATTTTTTTTATGTTCATTTGATTATTTATTTTGTCATATCGTCGATGGATATTTTAATTGGCGTAAAGGAAAAAAAAGGCAGATGACATCTCTAACACCGCAGGGCGAACCTTGATGAGATTGGCGCAGGACCGTGTGGAGTGGCACAAAAGTTTGGAGACCTATACCCAGCAGTGGGTGAAGTCGGGTTGCGGATGATGATGATGAAAGGACAAAATGACGATATTGAGTTATTTAAATTGCCGTAATCAGCTCGCCGAGATCTATCGAATGGTATAGTCAAAGTTTCTAAATTCCAATGTTTATGACTTTTACGTCCAAGCATTTTGGCACCTTTTGGTGATTGGTAGCATTATAATAAAGATATCTAATATTTATTATAATGCGTCCTAACGCGTTAACTTACGCATTTATTAGGGCGCTACGCAGATGTCGCCACGATGTCGTCGGTTTTAACGTGTTTATTTATTAACGGCATTACCAGTAGCCAAGGTGTAATTAACGCTTTCATGGACATTAACACTAACGTCAACGCTAAAGCAGGTGGAGCCGTAGCTTGGGTGAAATGTATATTGACGTAACTAAGTATGCCTACGACAAATAAATAAATAAAATATAAATAGTACTGGACAATTCACACAGCGTTATCTAGCCCCAAGCTAAGCAGAGCTTGTGTTATGGGTACTAGATAACTGATATACTTACTTAATGCAATACACTACTTAGATAAATATTTTTTATTATTCATAGAAAACATCCAGAACACCCTGAACAAATATCTGCAGATCGTACAAACATTTGTCCCGAGGCGGGAATCGAACCCGCAACCTCCTGCGTCGCAGGCGGACCTTTGCCCACTGCGCCACAGAGGTCGTCAAAAATGTTTGTACGATCTGCAAATATCTGTTGCAAGTGTTGGGTGCTGGGTATTATCTATGCATACAAAAAAATATCTATCTATGTAATGTACTGTATTAAGTACTTTAATGCTTAGCTTGGGTCTAGATGATACTGTGTGAATTGTCTAGCATTATTTATATGACTCATCCTCAGCTATTTGAAAGATAGCATAAAAGTTTAAGCTATCTAAATAGGTATGTTTATTCGTTAGTTTCATAAATGATTTTTCAAAAATTCTTCCAATTAGGTATCTATAAATTTTCATTATTACAATAACTTAGTGACGAAACAAGCAATGGAACAAATAGAATTGCGGAAACCAACTTTTACTAAACTTAGAGCTTTTATGCGGGTTGTAGACCAAAAGCTAAGCTAACAGAGATTTAGCATAGCTAACCCAGTTTTTCATACGTGTTTACAGACTGTAAGCTATGTGATTTAAAAAACTGCTTAAGCTATGCGATCATAAGCTAAACTAAGTTAGCTCAGCTTTCGATCTGCAACCAGCAAAATAATTAACCGAGGCACCCGGAAATGAAAGAGTCAAGAACTGAGAACTACATGAACTTCGCAAGATTCTTAGTCGTAATTACTACAAGTCACATAACTTCTGCTAACAAGCCAGGAATTAACCTAGCAGACACGACGCGCTAAGTCGATCTGAGTTATGAATATTCTTGTTACAGCGGAACTGAGAATATCTTCATTAATGAGGTACCTACTATGAAGAATCTACGGAAAGGATGATTAACTGGGAAAAAACTAACACAGTGAGTTTTATATTCGTAAGAAATCATTTAAATTTATTGTCACTAATTTTACAGTACCTAGCTAATGTTTTAGCTGTAGCTACTCCTTAACTTTTTTAAATTTACGCGATGGGCACATTAAAAACTGTCACGCTACTTTCATTCAGAAATATTAAATCCAATCTCAGAAAAATACTGAACTAAAATAAGGAATAAGGATAAACCTCAGCGACCTGTTTAGTCGATTCATGTAGGTCTCGTAATCTACTTTATTCATACTGATTGCGCGAATCCCGCCACAGAATTTAAAAGTCCGCCAAAGTGTGATTTCGTATTCACTGCAGAAGACTTTAAGGGATTGGTATTCAAGTATTCTTTGTGCATTTTCAATCGCAAAAAGCTCTCTAATAACCCAGGAACGGGTGCGGTTCAATGCAATTACAAAGACGTAATTCCTTTAAAAGCATGTCAACATCTGAAGAATTGGAGCAGTGTAATTTTGTTAAGTAAATTCTGAGTTGCCAAACTAAGTACCGCATGGCTGGCGAACTTAAATAGCCTAATCATCTGAAATGGGCGAGTGCTTTGAGAGTACAATTTAGTTTATCTGTAAAATTGTCGACGCAGCAAAATTGAAGAACGAATTCTTTTGAAAACTACTACTAACAGTAGGTATACGTTTTCTTTCGACGCACTCATGAGAAACCAATAAAAGATTAAATGAACCTCCAATGCCTTGAGGATACCCGTAAAAGGATGTTAAAAGCTGTAAGAAACAATACACGCTACATTACTTTGAAAATATTCAAATTCGGTGGGAAATTCCCCTCACGTCCCACACTTAAAAGTTATTATAGCCTTTAGAAAAGAAGTGAAAATCACGACACTGTGATTCCAAGCACGCAATTTCTGCAAAAGGGGACCATCGATTTACGTAGGTGCCTATGACACGCTCAGGGCTACCCACTGTTAGCCAATTTCGTCTATTTGTCCCAAGACTGTGGTTAGTCTTAGCAGTTTACATTTACGACTCTCCGGGTAGATTTTTTAAGGGAACCGCTGACAGAGCCAAGTTTTATGTCTGCCCAGTTAAAGAATCAGATTTTAAGCGATGTTGGCACTTCCGGAAAATTTAGAGCTGCTTACAACGAACGGCACGGTTCTTTTGAATTTATTTTTTTGCTACTGCTATTTTTAATTTACTTTTCCGTTCCATTCGGTTTTGATGGCACGGTTTCATGTTTTTTGTGACAAAGCCACCAATCAGCCATAGCTGCAAAGTTTAGCGTACCGTACCGCTAGCAGCCTAAATATATGTAGGTATATGTTTTTATTTCGGTGGTTGCTTTTCTAAGTCTTCATTTGACAAACGAACAACTTTTAAGTATTGAGAAGACAATAAACTAGTACAATTCCAGAATATTTTGAAGGATAACCGATAATGGCGAGTATTTCCACTTTGAAATACAAAGGAAATTCTATATTCCTGCCCTGTCATCCCTTTCAAAAGGAAGCCTAGTTGGGATCACTTACCAATATCACAACCTTCCTTCACCTCAATATACGTCGTAAGATAAGCCTTGATAATGTAGCCATGTAGGTATTATATTCCTACAATTAAAAAACGAGGCGTTACGATCAAGTAGATTACACTCTGAATTTGTCGATTAATTAAATAAGACAGAAGTAGGTATTTTGTCTAGAGAGTTAAACTACATTATTAAATAAATACTTTAATATTATGTTAGTACTGACTGACTAATAATCCAGTCCAAAGGAATTTTGATCCGCTATCGGTTGTATACACTTCATACAAATTTAAAATTTGAGTAATGGGAAAAAATATTCGCATAAGTAAAATGTATCTATTACGTTATTACAAAGGAGAAAGTAATAAATAAAACATTATCTTTTAAAATACGTTGAAAGCTTTGCTAAATTGGATCAGGGATAAAGCAAATCCGTTGAGAATCTTTAAAACATCGTTCCAAAAACGTTTCATAAATTTATAAATTGGCTATACACGAGTCGGTAGGATTTTCAGTTTTCAAATTGTAATTTTTCTGATGAGAAAGATCTTACATACTTTCTCGCTGATATCAAGTTTTCTGGGAGTCCTTGATTTAATTTCTTATTAATTTAAACCAAAAGAGAAGAAAAAAGTCATTCATATTCAGGTTATCTACCTGAATGTAAAGCTGGGAGTAAAGGTTCTCGAATGGCGACCGCGATGCAATGCGAAACGGAGTGTGGGAAGACCCACTCGATGAACCGACGGCATTGTAGCAGTCACAGCGAGTCGATGGATGGAGGCGGCTCTGGACCCGCTATTCGTGGCGTTGTTTGGCTGAGGCTAATGTTCAGCAGTGGCTACATCATCATCATCATCATCTCATATACGTATAATGAAATGATGATGATGATGATGATGTAGAATTTATTTGAAATTTTTTATAGCTTTCGGTGATAAGCTTAGCTTTACATAATCATCATCATCATCAGCTCATATACGTATGTGATGATGTAAAGCTAAGCTTATCACTGAAAGCTTTAAAAATTTCCTAATAAATTTGCTATACACGCAGCCTACGCAATTCTCATTTGAGCAGAAGCAAAAAAGAGGAGTGTGGAAGTTTTCGCCCACTCGGCAGTGGGCCGAGTTCGGAGTTGGACCATTTATTTCGGCCACTGAAAATGTTTGACAGACCAATAGCCATGTCGGGCCGCCGGAAATTGTTTGCGAATACACACATTTATGTGGAACAAAGTGCTTTTTGAATGAAGATTTAATATGTTGATTTTACTTACCCGCTCGTAGATGAGGTAGCTGGGTATAAATTGTTATAAGGGATTTTCTCTCACCATTAGCTTAGCGTTGAACCTTTTCTCACAGCTCTAGATATGTTTTTCACTCTGTCCAGTGACCACTATATGAATATTCGTTCATAGGTAGGTAGGTATTGTATAAAAATAGTCAAGGTAAACTGCGTCTAGACCTTTCAAGTCGAAGGCTCGTTTTGTACCCAAAACCACTGCCTATCTAGTTGATCTCAGTTAGTCAAAATAAAGATAGGTGTTGACAATGCCTGCGCACTGCCATCCCATTACAATGCAGTAGATTTTATCGAGGGCCATTACTGGTGATTTATATTGTAAAGTGTTGTCTCATACGTTACAGGGGCGACAAGCGGCGATTACAAAACGTATTGTTGGGCGCCTCCCAACTTAGCTAAGGGATGGCAGATTGGCTAGACCTTTCAGACCCCCAACGAATACCTACGGTGGCCAAGTAATAGAGAGGTTATTGGCCGTATTATAGTGTAGCCGTGGAAGTTCCTCGTAGAGGATCAACGAGCTGCTGCAACCCCACATGTTCTGAGAGTCCAAAAACGACATTTTGACAAACTGAAACACGCTTTTAGCAAACGATCTCGGTAATCCGGGGCGGACATACTTTTTGTAGCTTTATCTGAACCGGTGTGAAAAATTGTCGAAACCGGGGCAAAAAAAACTATGTTCACATCGGGCCTGGTAACGGGACAGAACCCTCAGGTTGGATGACACCTATCTCCTCCTACTATGAGGTAAGTACTGAGATAACGGCTCAATCATTTCCATGAAGCTATGGTAATTTTCCACATTTCGCCTCTTGACTCAGACCTCATTTGAAATATATTTTGTCGATGTAGGTTGTTTAATGTCTATCACAAATAATACCTTAAAATCGCTTAGATAAAAAGGATTGAAAATGACTGCCTCTGTCATGCTGTCCCGCTTATTATATTTGATCTAAGCGAATCAGCAGGAGAGTGGCGGACATTTTCAAACCCCATCTTTATTTACGCGACTTATACCTTCAAATTCACGCAATTCTACAAAGACACCAATTTTATGAAACGCGAACCCTTTTTAGTTTTGTTAAATTACATACCTACCTAAAATAGCCCAGTTTTGCATGGCTAACAATCCATGCAAAACTGGGGTCTATTTTATTTAGGTCAAAACGTCTTTTATCTAACAAAATGCCTTGACCCTGTGAGAGTAAACGGGCTGAAATGATGATGATGATGATGATGAAATTCCAAATATGTGACCGTGCGATAAATATAAAACAGAAATGGCATTGGGTGAAATATTTACTGTCGCACTGGGTTTTATGTCTCATAAAATATTTTCTATTTATTCAAGTGTAGTCTAGGCGAAAATGTATAAACTTTCCATCACTATCAAGCTACGTAACATTAAGGCTTGTGTCAGGTAGGAAGTATTCTTAGCACCTACCAAAGGACCACTGAAAGTATTTCATATTTTCCACCGATAAAATTAACGCTACAAATACAAAAGCGTTAATTTATTCGAACATGTAAGTGTTGGCAGTAAACTGCTTATTCCAATTATTAGTTAAAAACATTTCTTACCAATTTCCGACGAATCCCACTTACACCAATCACTTGAACCCACAACAAAACACTCAGTAAATTAAATTTTTAAGCCGCAGTCAAAACACTCAAGTAAAATAAGTACTTTTTGATCTAATAAAAGTTCTCTAAAGTTTGGTTAACTCAATCACCGCCACTTTCACTTTACCTTTTCGTACTTTCATCAAGGTTCACAGAATTATTTAGGTTCCGCGTAAAGTGATTACATACGTAAGTTTCGGACTGGGTTCCGTCAGGTGGGTCTGGTGTGAAGCGAGACTTTCTGAGCACTGTTACAGTTGAGCTCGCAAGTGTCCGTACCGCGCATGCGTGATGGGAGCAGAGATTACGAAAGTTTATGACTATGGAATAGTTAATCAAATTTCGTCATGGTTCGTCAAGTGTGCGATAATTTTATAGACTTTTTTATGGGTCAGGATAACCTTTGGCGGACTTTGGTTTGATTCGATTCCTCGATCTGGATTAAAATTGGTTATGGAAACTTTCATACGAATAAGTATTTGCCTGCCTACTGTGTTACGTAAAAATAAGTCACCCGTTAAGAATTCGTAAGGTTTTGTCGGTATTTTTGCAATATCTACTTTATTATTTCCCTAGTGACCAAAGATCAATTTCCATGAGAATATCCTCACCTTCGCCTTCTTCCTATCAAACCTTATATAAATTTCGTATTTATATACAAGTTGTCCCTTGCGGCCCTCAAACTTACAAAGAAATGAAAAAGCAATCTCCTATAAATGCAAATGATAAAGCGTACTAAAGTAGAACCTACCATTATTATTCGAAGATCATCATTTCACGAACAATAGCTTCGATTAAATTGAATTTTAAACTTGAAATGAAACCGTCACCAATACCGAACACGATTTTTGCGCATTAACAATGCAAATTTTCTTTTATCTTCAAACTCATCCCAAAAGTAAGGTAGCGGTGATGTCAGAGCGGAGTTTTTGGACATTATCTCCAGAGTGTGTCGTAGATAAGGCCTCGATGGCCTGTCTAATCGTTCCAGGGCATAGAAATGCGTAGGGTTTGTGTAAATAAGGCACTTACTGTGCGACTTCTCAGTGCTGCGCCAGACAGGTGCTTTTGAAACCGTTGGTATACATTATGGCCGATATAGTCAGGACGAGACACCTTAAATCGACACCCACGGGTATTATATAGAATCGTCTACCTTCGCCCATCTGAATATGCGATCCTTTCGCTAGGAAACCTAGTAAATATATAACCGCATCTATCAGGTTAATAAAGAAGACCACAACTATTTATGGAATATTATGGGCATGGGCCATCGCACAATAGAGCGTTTGGTGAAACATTTGCAGTATATTATCATTAACACTATTGTGTTTCAAAAGGTTTGCATTACCACCCACTTATCCATCATCATCATCAACCTATATTAGTCCACGGCTGGACATAGGCCTCCCCTAATGAGCGCCATAGCGCCCTGTCTTCAGCTTACCGCATCCAGCATCTGCCTGCCGTCTTTCGCAGATCGTCATCCCACCTGGCTGGAGGGCGTCCTATACTACGTTTGTCTAGTCGCGGTGACCACTCAAGAACACGTTTACCTAAGCGGTTGTCAGTTCTTCGCGAGATATGGCCGGCCTACTGCCACTTCAGCTTGCTAATTCTTTGGGCTATCCATTCTTCCCACTTATCCATTCTTTGTATAATTTATCTTTAGAAATTCGTTTTTAAATTCTACAGTTGTAAAGATAAACCATTCTAAAAATGCACGCCGAGTGTAGGTAACTATGACGTTTTGTGGAGGGGGCGTGCATTCATTAAGGATGTAAGCGGGTTAACTACAAACCTTATTTGTGTTGGAAGAACACCAACGTTTCATCCCTTACATCCGTCTTGAATTCGTCAAACTACGATAGTCTTTATAGTAAAAGGGGCGTGCATTTTAAGAAAGGTTTATCTCTACTACACTTTTAGCTCTGCCTAAACTTTCATAATTTTCTGTTTTGTCTGTAACATATCCCGAGTGGTGAGTCTTTTTGACTTTAGAAACGAGGCATGATCGTGGCGTCCCCTTTTTTCATACAATCTCCCTTCCAGAGGAGAGAGAGGATAGAGATAGAGGACTTCCGTATACGCAAGTCCCATACTAAAAGAAGAAGTCACGGTCAAGTCTCATTACATTACTAACGTCAAATAGACTTACCCTTCAGGCAATAACCTAGTGCTTTATCATAACCGCTCCTCCCGTACATTATACACAGCCTTATAATTATTCTTATGAATAAATATCCAGGATTTTATAAGTACTTTTAATTTCCTGTCGATCGTTAGGGCTTTTTCGTCCGAATTGGTTTCAAATTGCTTTTTGTCGTGTTCACATTCGCTATCGGGACCAAACTCTGTAATATCAGGTAATATTGAATTATTAGAATTATGACCGCTATAACTCGTGCCTATCGGTCCACGAATCAGCTTTTCTGTTTGATTTGAGAATTGTGGAGCTTTGAGTTGGGTTACATTTTCAGGCATTAGGGAAAACTACCAATTTTCGTATTCGGACCCGCATTATAATCGCTACATTGAATATACTCTGATAGTGGTTACTAATGGATACATTTCCAAGAGTTACAGGTAAATATTAAATACGGCTGAATATACAACTGACTACTTTTAACCGGGAACATAATATCACAAAATGATGAGTCTCTAGGATTTCGACTTATGAATATCTACTCAACATCAAAACCAAGTCATATACCCCGAATACTCAAACGCAACTCAGAGTGAAGGTCGTCTCCAGTGTCGATTTCTTAACATATTTACATTGAAAACTGTCAAAAAGTCGCTACTCGAAACGTGCTAACGCGGTGTCCTGCGTGGGCAATCTGGATCACAGACCAATAAGAGATACATACATCTGGATGCGAATCCGAAGCGGCGCGGCGCGATGCGAATAGAATAAACGGTCGATACGGTTGTCGAACTTTTTACAAGGATATATAATGCTGATGAAGCAGTTTTCTTTTTAATTTTATTTATTCATACCATAGATTCACAGGGAACACTTAGGTCTGTGTTTGCCAATAGATAATTAGGCAGCTTCGTCGGTTAAATTGACGTTTATTGTATGAAAACTTGTGTCAAAAACGGCAAAACAACTGTTTATTTAACCATCTGTTGGTGAACTCGGGTCTTAATCAAATCAAATAGATTCAGTACATTTTAAAACACAAAACGAAACTCAAAATAGGTACTTATACAAATAAAATACAATATCGTAGCAAGCTTCGTGGCTGCATTGTCAAATGTAGAATAAAATAAAAATGTCCAATTTCAGATGTCAATTTAGGGAGTTACCTACATTAATCAATCGAATTGAATGTAAAAATATTTTTAACAGCAAATGCTTCGTCCAATCTCTATTAGCTTTTATCTAATAATCTGTTTTTGATAGATCTGAAGATAGGGAGTCATTTTGCATGTCTGATGTCCAGGGGGAGAGCATTCCATAGACGGGTAGCTTGTACAGTCAGTACAGTTAAAAAAATAGTTATATCTATAACGATACCTATAGTAGTTTTACCAATAACGGAGGGTCCCACTGCTCAAATGCTCAACTCAGTTGAGTTCTGGGGAAGTCACTACTAAATAAATAAATAATTCTGGACAATTCACACAGCATTACATGCACAAGCAATACATGGATAGATATTTTCTATCTTAAAGAAATATCCAGAAACCTGAAACAAATATCTGCAGATCGTACAAACATTTTTCCCGAGGCGGGAAACGAACCCGCCACCTCCTGCGTCGCAGACGTACCTTCGCCCGCCACAGAGGTCGTTATGTTTGCATACCCTCCAATTCGTATGCATATCGAATCTGTGCCATTTATTACACCACTTGGATGTTGCTTTGTCATTCATAGATCCTGGATCTGAATTGGACGTCCTTCTTATTATGTTTTTGCTATTATTTTCTCGAAAGTTATAAATTTGGCGCGGACACTACCGCTGTGTAAAACTTGTAAAAAGCTTTGCAAATAAAATGAATTTCCTCAGGGATGGCCGACCTCCATTGTGAGCTTGATTCATCACTCGAGGACGAAAAAACTAGGTTGAGACATGCTCTAGAACAAGAGATAAATAAAGTTTTGCTTCCATAAAATGTGTTGCTTCAACCGCTGGCGACGTTTCAAGTTGTTTATGAAGAAAAGCGTGTTTTGTTGAATGAGCTTGTTGTGTAAGTATTTTTATGGTTTAATCCTTACTGAGGAACTAGAATTGTTTGTTCTTTATGTCCAAATCTCTTCGTCCCTTGGCAGAAATTGAACCAGCAACCTTCTGCGTCTGGGGCAAACCTTCGACCACTGCGCCACTCTGCAGCAAGTTTGTTATGAATGGATAGCCTATGTGAACAGCAAGATAATCGTAAAATATTTGAGGACATAGCAAATTAGCAAGGTTGCCTGGGAGAAATGGCTCTCAGCGATAAGGCCGCCTTTTGTACTATGTTAATTTGTCATTTAGATATAAGACTTTTATTAACTTTATTTACTTGTACAATAAAGTGTTAATTCATTCATTCAAATTACTAGCCCTAAGTGTACCTACTAACAAAATAGACCAAGTTGTCTGAATAAAGAAGTTTATTACTTCACAATAATAATTCACGCAAATAGATTCAGTAGAGTCCGCGTTTTTTTTTATTTTATTCACAAAGAAAATTACAATCAAATAATAGAAATAAAATTAAAACTAGTATTTACAATTGAAACAATAACTGTTGCAAACAATCTACAGGTAGCTCAACTGATCCATATCAATACCTATCGGAAGCGTCCCCAAGACGCTGGCTGCATTGCCCCACTCTTTATTTTTATTTTGATATGAAAACTTGAACTTCATAGTTTGACAAATTCATTATGAATCCAAGCGGGTTAATTTTTTATTTTTATTTATTTATTTATGGACTCCCAACAGAAAAATCACGATCTAACTACGATCTTAGTTTGTGTTGGAAGAACACCATGCTTTCATTCACATCATCAAGGTGAGTGCGATTCTAGACGCGCTCGCTCCGCGTCTAGACGTTCTTCCAACACAAACTAGGTACGTAGTTAACCCGCTTACATTTATACTGAATTCATTTTTTACTATCGGTTTCCCCCTTCCCAAAATCCCAAAACCTGTCTTACCCAATCAATATCGTCCAATCTCAATTCTCCCCTTTCACTATAATGTTGCTGAAGCGGTTGTTTATACTCAGGTAACGGAGTATCTCTCGAATAGTAGTTTCATTAATCCTTTCCAATCTGGGTTTAGAAAAGGTCACAACACCACTTCAGCACTTCTAAACGTCAAGGAGGTTATTCGGAAAAACATGGAGAACTCTCACGTCACGCTACTTGTCCTAATTGACTTCAGCAGCGCTTTTGACGCTGTAGACTACGATCTTCTACTTTCACTTCTTCCCCGATTAAATTTTTCTCTGCCTGTTGACCGCTGTTTTGCCTCATTTCTGAGAAGCTGTCTGAGAAGCTGACAAAGGATCCGTAATGGCGCTGACTTCTTGACTTGGCTAGAAATAGTACCTGGTGTACCACAAGGCGGAATTCTCTCTCCACTCCTTTTCTCACTCTTTATCAACCTCTTTTCTCCTTCTTTGTCATTACCATATGTACGCCGATGACCTCCAGCTCTGTAGATGATTTCGACAATGCCATTAAGCTCCTCAATGGTGAGCTTGAGAAACTCTCAACCTGGTCCACTCGTCTTGGCATTAAGGTTTAGCCTAATAAATGCCAGGCTATTTTAATCGGTAGCTCACCCCAACTGGCTAAAGTAGATGGTCAAAAACTACTCTCTCAACAATATGATGGGAACGATATTCCTCTCTCCCTCAATGTAAAAAATCTGAATGTCATTTTTGATAGAAAACTCAGTTGGATTCCCCACGTAAAGGAAATCTTCAGAAAATTTTATGCCTCAATACACTCACTTTTACGTCTTAAAAACTTTCTCCTGGTTCCTACTAAAATCACTCTCGTAAACTCTCTCCTCATTCCGATTATCGATTATGCCGACGCGACGTTGTCTATCTCGATCATAATGAGAATCTCCTCAGTAAACTGGACCGTCTACTAAATACATGTATCCGGTTCGTTTACAATCTTCGCAAGTAGTAAATGGTTACCAATCCGCGAACGAAGAAAACTCAGGATCCTTTGTCCACTGTTTTCAGTCTTAAAAGACCCTTCGAGTCCCATTTACTTAAAGGACCGCTTTAATTTCCTAGCAGATGCTCACAGTAGAAATCTCCGTTCCTCCGATAATCTTCTCCTATCTATACCTGTGCATAACACCTCCGTCTTTGGAAATTCTTTCTCTGTAGAGATTGTGCGGTAGTGGAATGACTTGTCTTGCCTCTGGCACAGATATAATAATACTATACTAGTACCTCTGGACATTCGAAAGGCAGATACACGAGATGTTTTTAAACAAATGGTGCGCACGCTTTTTAATGAATATCGTATGTATGGGTGTAGATGGATATGAAACCAAAGTACAAAACTTTGGTTTCATATCTATCTGTAAATACCTTCCGATTTATATCACTTTATCTAAATTTATATACCTATTGGTTTCATATAGTTAGCTGTTAAGATTACTGTTTAGACGTGTAGCATTACTAATTTTATTTTTATTTAAGTATACTAGTATTTATCATTGTTATTACTTTTTATCTTTAATGAACTTACCTACTCAACAGCCTGTATTGGTCCACTACTGATCTACCCGTATAATTCTTCACTCCACTTCTCAAGGGCCCTGCCTGAAAATCAGCGCAGTATTGGGCAAATGCCTTAATGCTGCAACATGCTGAGGCTGGGACCCATTTTACCCTTAACTACATAATATTATCTCCGTAAATATAAGTACCTACATTATTAAATAAGTTGACTCGAGTTGTGAGTGTTGTTGTATTCTGCGTAAAGTTGTGTACTATTATGTTCTTTTGGTAAAATAATATATATATCTCTCTCTCTCTCTCTCTCTCTCTCTGTTTGTTATAAGGTTATACAAGTAGTTAAGTTTACACAAAATGTTTCTCGTTGGTAGTTGATACTATGATTATGCTTTAGTAAGTTTTTTTAATCATTTTAGTTATGTATATATTTATATAATAATAGGTATATATAATTAGAGTTATCTATAGGTATCTGTAAAACTTATATTAGCAAGCCAACCCCCTGTAAAACCGTGTGTTTTTGGTCGGCAGGTAGCAATGCCTCGGCATTAAGCGCACCCGTTTGTACGTCAGTCGTAAAAAAAATTAAACTACCGCAGTTATTCACACTAAAATTATTTAAAAAATTATACCCAAGTCAAGTTAAGTTTAGTAGTAAAAAATTCAATAACCTCCAGAGAACACGGTTTGTAAAGCCGATATCACATCGTCGCTTCGCATTATTACTGTTTCGCTTGGCACGCGCTGCGCTCCACTTATTTCTTTTACATTCGCGCGTTCATCGCAACGTCATATAGAACTTCATACCTTCCTGATAAAGAACTCTTGCGTGGGCATCATTGTACATAAATATGAGGAAAATTCTAACGGGGTCGCATGAATTGCTACGTGGGAGATAACTTTTGTGTAGCGGCAATTAAATATACTTACGTGGTCTATAAAATTAGCTTCTACTAGATAAAATGCCTGTATTTCTTTATTCTGGAGTACTGTAAACTGGACTGTAAATAAATCATTCTTCTTGCCAAATATTGATATGATCCGTATTCAGCGGTTTAGACGTGAAAATGTAACAAAAAGAAGTAGAAAGACAAATAGATAGAACTACCACATTATAATAATAATGCTAAATTATAATAGTATGGATGGATTCGTATGAAAGTATAGGGTGACGTGACTTCTCTTTCGGGATATTCATATCCGTGCTTAGCCGATAACCGTAACACAAGATATACTGACTATAAATAAAAATAAACAATGCTAAATAGCCATGTGCGCGTACTAAAACAAGAATAACATCTTACGAGCCGAATGTTTTTTGATGATGCTTGCGGCAGACTTTCACGACATTTGTTTACGTTTCTATCTTTGCAAGTTCAGTGAAACCTTTATCAAGATCTGTTTATTCGGATATTATGTGATATTCTGTATTATTTCGATTTCTATGCAAATGTATTGAATACTCATCTCGACTAGGATGGATAGGTTTGCCATAGAAACAGGTTATTCTAGTTTGTGAGTCAACGATAAAGGTAGTAGTATAGTAGACCTCTCCCTGGTCGTGTCGGTCTGCCGTCCTATCGGATTATCCGTGTGAGATAGAGGGTGCACCTGTGTTTGCGCATACACTTGTGCACTATAAATTTCCTGCGCATCTGGCTAGACCCCGATAACGTGGCCGCCGTGGTCGAAATCCGGCTGGGAGGACATCATAGATATAGTAGGTTGGTACGCATTTTTTTTTAAATAATGCAATGGATGATCTTTAAAATTTCATCTATCAAAATTTAGCTCATACATAACATAACACAAGCTCTGTAGGTCTCTCAGGTTTCTCACATACATAGGTCGTTTTCAACGAATATCTTTACATCGATTTACTAGAGTCTGAGTTTGCTTCCGGAAACGGGTACCTACCTACTCTTTTGTAAAGTCTCAAGTCTCAAGATATTTCATTTCACCTCGCTCACCTACACGTCTAATGTCTTCAGACTTCGAACACGGGCCAAGTTTGATTAGGGTTCAACATTAATTCTCCCGTGGGCAAGCTGATCTAATTTCGCAAATAGTTATCAAGTGACTTGGAAATGTTGAGTTGTTGCCGTGAATCTCGACGGGTATAACAATAACGATAAGTTTCTAAACGGGCGGATTGTTTCTGAAGAACGTTCAAGGGCTATTACCATTGTTGTAGCCTGTAGAAGGTCATGGAACTTATCTCTACTTATTCCTTTCTTTGTAATACACGATATTTGGTACCAAAATTATCTCCACACGACAGTGCATGATACTTAACAAAGTTTTACCTACATTGAAACTTAAAGTCAAGCGCTCTTTTAATGTAGTTATCTGTAGAAAATTCTTTAGTTGTGTAGGTATCTAGTGGTCATTGGTATAAGAAAATGCTTTCAATGCTAACGTAACGTAAGATGAAATTTGACGACATAACTAGGAAGCGTAAGGGCGATTGTGCACTACAAGGAATTTTACTGTCCGGCAGTCCGATTTTTTACGGTCCGATATGGCACGCCATATAATGTATATACTAGTTTGTGCACTAAACGTAATTTTACCGTTCGATATTTTACTTTTCCCCATTCCGGAACGGTTTTTTCAGACTCATCGTTCAGAGTAATTTCGCGTGCGTGGCGTGTAGTTTAACTGACGGAGAACTGAAAAGAGACTGAAAAGACGGAGCTAAACTGAGGCGTATCATCCGAGTAAAGACGGACAAGTGCACAAGCCAATCATCCGTTTTTTTCATGCCACTTCGGACCGTAAAAAATCGGATGTTCGGACAGTAAAATTCCTTGTAGTGCACAATCGCCCTAATAGTTAGGTAGAAACTACGCTTGAATTTAGTATTTTATTAAACAGAAATTCACCCTTTTACTATTAATCGAATTCGAAAGTTTCTTTCTTGCATTAAATAAGATACCTACCAATCATAAAATAAATCATTATTAAATTAAAACCTTGAAGTAACTGGGCTCAATACAATACACCCTAAATTCCTAACCACCATAATTTATAACAGAAATCGAAATGGCTCGAAGTGTTGTTTTGCACCGACTGAGAGCAAATAGCTGAATATATAAATTACCAAATGAGTCCGATTTTAACGTAAATAATTAAGCCTAAACTGATCAGAATTGCTTAAAATTTTATGAATCCGAAGGTTTCACTTCACTTAGATATCGAAAATTTTCCGAAGCACAATTAGCGAGTTAGCTCGTGGGCCGAAGTGTCGAATTTAAAATAAATCAACCTTGTCACAGATCGTGATGGACTTTGGTATTTGAGAAAGTAATGGGAAGGAAGGCAACATTCAAAGAAATTTAATTCTTTGTAAGGTGAAATTCACTTATTATAACTGAGAGCTGGTAAGTATCTGGCACAGCGCATCAGCATTGCCATACAGCAGCGTGGCAATGCAGCCAGCGTCTTGGGGACGCTTCCGACTGGTATTGATATGGATCGGTTGAGCTACCTGTAGATGTGAATAAAGGCATTTACTTATAACCAAACAAAATCTATTTCATTTACTGTTTCTTTTACTGTTCAATGGAACCATCAGAAGCATGTCTATCACACCACAGGATTAGATAATACCTATTAGATCTAGCCTTCATAATATAATAATAATGATTTATTCAGAAATAATTTACAATTGTGTTCAAAATTGGTCCATAAATAGCATACAATAGAAATATACAGGGTGGAATTTTGTAATGCCACCTGGAGGGAAAGTACTCTTAATACTGTAGATAGAAAATTTTGCTCAAAGGAAACATTCCTTTAATTTTGAAAAGAAAGAGAACTGCATTCAAAGATTTTCGAAAATTCGCTTGCCACAGCCGGGAATCGAACCGACTAAAATCTGTAAAAATTACACCCTGTATTTTTATTGCATAGATCGATCGGGTCAATTATAAGGATGAAATCTGTAACAAACATAATAAATTAAATGAAAGGAAAACCATGAAATCTTAAATTATTTTAATTATTTACAATAAAAAGTCAACCAACTACTAATTAGTTGCTCCAAATGGGCTCCATTTTCTTGGATACACAAACTTATTCTAATAATGAATTTATTTCTAGTAACTTTTAATAACGTGTTGTGGTGAATATTATAAATCGTATGCTGAACTTCAAACTCTCAACTCGTTTACATTCGCATAAGATTTCATGTAAATTAGATTTTTTACATATCCCCACAAAAAAAAATCTAAGGGGGTGAGATCTGGTGATCTCGCCGGCCATCTGTTTGTGCCGTTGGTACCAATCCAGGTATTTAAATGTTTATTAATGTAGGCAGTAGTGATTCTGCTGTTATGGGCTGGAGCACCATCTTGCTGTAGAATTATTTGGTTTCGCTCTGCCTCGGGGAAACCATTTAACTCATGTCTTAAGAGATCCAGTATTTTAAGATAGAAGAGTCTGCATTAGGTACAAACACGTGCAAATTTCAATCATCTTATCTAAATATCATTTCGTCATTTTAATGGATAAATGACGTAATGATAATTATTAATTACTGACACAAGTAAACAGATGGATCTTTAAGATAAAGTGCTTAACTTGAACCATTCAATTTATAATTTAAGATTGCATGGTTTTCCTTTCATTTAATTTATTAAGTTTGTTAGAGAGATTTCATCCTTATTATTGACCCTAACGATCTAGGCAATAAAAGTACAGGGTGTAATTTTTTACAGATTTTAGTCGGTTCGATTCCCGGGTGTGGCAAGCGAATTTTCGAAAATCTTTGAATGCAGTTTTCTTTGTTTTCAAAAATAAAGGAATGTTTTCTTTTAGTACAATTTTCTATCTACAGTATTAAGAGTACTTTCCCTCCAGGTAGCATTACAAAATTCCACCCTGTATTAATAGTTCTGCTTCAAGGCCTGGGGCCCTATTACAATTCTCCGCAACCGACACTGTCGAACCCAATGACATGCGGCCGACGCACGCAAGTGATAGCTATTCTGTTTCTCTGTCGGGTGGGCATTTTTCATTCGGGCGAGATCCGGGCACACCCAACTACCTTCGTGAACGATCATGTGAATGAAACCACCAGAGAGCATAGAAACCTTGGACAGATTAAATAAAAACAAGTCAAGAACGAGTAGGACTTGTGCGAGGGTTCCAAACAAACTTATACCTATTTACCCTAATGAAGTCCCTTGTTATGGGATGTAACGTTGGTGTTCTTTCAACACAAACTAAGTTCAAAGTTAACCCGCTTACATTTATACTGGGAACATATACTTGTGAGCCGAAAAATTTACACAGACACACTGCGTTTTTTTTGGTGATGTTGCTAAAAATGAACGGTTTTCGGTTTTTTCTCTTTACTTAAGGCGGTACCCTACCTCGTTATTGTGTGAAGAGGATAGGCATAGGATTTCGCGTTCACAGGAGCGGGACAGAGCAAAGCGGCGTAAGCCCAAAAATCAAGTTTTTAGTAGTTATTTGCTCCCCACAAACATTAGAATAGTTAATTGAAAAAAAGGCAACATATAAAATGTTCTTTTTACTTAGCTCAATTACTATGCTTAATCTCAAGATCGTATCATCTGTATTTATTGAGAAATTAGGGTTTTAGTAAAAAATTAGAGGTAACTTTGCGATTTTTTTCTATCGAGAAAATTTTATGGAATCGTGTTTTCGAAACATATGATCGATAGAATAAGTCCTGAACTTTACCATATATAAATTTCAAAGTTAAATATTCAGTAGTTTGGAAGATATGGAGGTCCGACGGAGTTGAAAATAAGCAATTTGAGGGTAGGTACCCCCTTAAAGATAAAAATACATTTCCTTGTTGCTGTAAGACCTTGCTTCTTGTGAAATTTCATGATTCTAGGTCAACGGGAAGTACTATAAAGGCTTACGTATAGGTTTTGTTGCGAACATCAAAAAATATTTTTTGTAATTACCTATGTAACTTTAAATAATTTATGGTTTTCGGATTTTCCTCTTTATTTGCGCTAGCTCTTTGCTAAGTTTAAACGTAAACGGCTGTCACTTTTGATTGCGTTGACTAAGAAGGATGTTTTTTCACAGCTCCAAGGTGTTACTGACAGTGTTCGATGTTAATTTCAACTAGATACCTCCACGCGTTCCTGAAAAAAAGTTTTTCAGGTAAAAGGTATACCTACAGTCAGGTAGACAGACTGAAAACAGGGTGATTCTATAATCTATAATATTCAGTGTAGATTCTTTCAATGCCATCCAAAGAAAGAGAATTGCGTCATTAACGTCCTGAGGTTGACATGTGTAAAAACTACACTATTGTAAGCCTGTCTGACCGTCTGATGTTATCGGACCCTTACATACAGACGGAAGGTGAATATTGCCACCTGACGTACTAAGTATTTGCCGTACCTAGTACTTTGAATTTTATATTTTAATCTATTATGATTTTTATTTAACTTTCCTTTTTTATCACCTCAAAAATGGATCTGAAATAAAGAATTAATATGATAAGCGTTCCTTTTTCCATTCGAGGTACGAAACCCTAAAAAGAGCGGTTTTAGCGCCAAGTTTTGGTAAAATTAAGAACTTCGTCGTCAGCTGGGGGAAGTTGTTAGTTGTAGGCTTTGCTAAGAGATGGCGGTAGAGCCGCTTTTCTGAAAATTATGAAACGGAGAGTGATCTTCAAATATCATGAGTAAATTTCAATAATTTAGGACGCTACCTGTATAAAATATTTTAACAATCATAAATCTACCGATATTTTAGTGATAAATGGACAAAATATGGTGAAAAAACACATTACGAAAATGAAAAGGTAGCTTTGTAGCTACCGTGCAAATTGACAGTGGTTCTTGAAAAAATGCTGTCAAATTTAATGTTTCGTTCGTACATTTTGCCCATTAGAATAGAGGTGGCCGCCGCAAAAGCCGCCATTTCAAACTTCGTGCCGTAGCTTCGAGTTTTGATGAATTAGAATAGCAATTGGACAAAACGAAGCACGCAACTGTCGATTTCGTCGAAAGCGAATAGACCCCCTGTTTCGTGACGACAGAAAGTCGTGCAGTTTAAAGCATCGTGGCTTGTATATTTAAACGGAGGTGTTCACATATAGGTGTAAGGAATAACAATGTAATTTAGATCTTGATTTGTTTAAACTAAGCTAATATTGTAACGAAGTTGTTTACGCTAAATGTTTTTATCGTAAACAGCTCTTAATATTGTTATACTATGTTCAGATAGTTTTAAAAGCAATATTACAATCTTGTTGATACTTGGTTGTTGATACTAGACTTCCAGAGTAACTGTCAGATGTAAATTCTTATTGGAGGTAGGTAGAAACTAGCAGTCTTGTTGGAGCGTTTGAACGAAGCGGTCGTCCGCTCGGAACACACTAATAGTGTGAAATTGCAATAGTGAGTGCCCGTCAGCTGTGGCAGTTAAGCTAAGGTACGTTATTTTCTTGCTGTACTTAGTTTTTCTAGTCGATAAGCGATATTTAGTTAACCAGCTAGTGATTTCTTTTTCGCTTCTTTGCACTAGCTTATAAAAGATTGAAGCGAAGAGAATCAAATAGTCGTACATTTTCTATTTAGTAGATGTAAAGTTACAATGTTGGAATAAGCCATGAGAAAATAAACGCATTTGATTCTGATTTCCTTTTATTTTATCATACTCCTATAACTCAGAAGCGGGATAAGGCGAGTATTTGAAATAAATTACTCGCCGCGCCCATGTCTCAATGTAAAAATAAACATTTATTTATTTTGTCATGGCCAATTTAACTGCAGAACACAGAACTATCGTGAGTGATATTTGTTTAACAGCTTAATTTTTTTTTGTGTTCCTTTTTATTTCATTTCTCTTTTTGCTCATCAACATCACTATTCCTATGGTTGAATTTTGTCCGGCGTCATGAAAATTTATGGCTTGTTAAAGTGTCTTTAAACATAATATTCAATTTATTTCTTTATTTGTTTTTTTTTGTCTGGTTTTATTATTATTATTATTTGTCTTCACTCATCGGTATACCGTAATCGGTATATACTAATCTATCTAACCACGAACCATGAAAGAAGAATAATCGCTAGGTAATTAATAAGTATTCGAGGGTGGAAAACCAGAAAACGATTACAAACTGCACAAACTTCATTGTAAATTAGTTCTCAACTTGTTATTTGACATTTTTGTCATTTACTACCATATTTTCACTAACTTCCCGGATCAACCCTCAACCTCAACAGCCTGTCTTGGTCCACTGCTGGACGCAGGCCTCCCCCTGATAAACACCTTATTAGCTTTTATCTCATGGGGGGTAATGCCCATAATCCCCACGCTGGGCATGCGGGTTGGGGATCGCAGTTCGGTGGTAGAATGTTCTGCAGGACCAAAATTGTAATAATTATACGGGGCCAAGTAATAATACGAAACTCGATATATTGTCAAATAATTTAATTATAAATTTAAAGCATTTTAATAGTTTTGAGAAACGATTTTAATAATAATAATAATAATTATAATTATATCATTTATTGCCTATAAATTACTTAACCTAGACTAGAATTAAACACAAAAATTAAAAAACATAGGCAAAGATATCAAAATTTTACAATTTTTGTATGGAAGCTCGAAAGTGGTTGTGATCATAACGGTTATCGTTATACCGGTATGGATTTCGGTTACACCGGTATGGATTTCGGTTATACCGGTATGGATTTAGGTTATACCGGTATGGATTTCAGTTATACCGGTATGGATTTCGGTTATACCGGTATGGATTTAGGTTATACCGGTATGGATTTCGGTTATACCGGTATGGATTTCAGTTATACCGGTATGGATATCGGTTATACCGGTATGGATTTAGGTTATACCGGTATGGATTTCAGTTATACCGGTATGGATTTAGGTTATACCGGTATGGATTTCGGTTATACCGGTATGGATTTCGGTTATACCGGTATGGATTTAGGTTATACCGGTATGGATTTCGGTTATACCGGTATGGATTTCAGTTATACCGGTATGGATATCGGTTATACCGGTATGGATTTAGGTTATACCGGTATGGATTTCAGTTATACCGGTATGGATTTAGGTTATACCGGTATGGATTTCAGTTATACCGGTATGGATTTCGGTTATACCGGTATGGATTTAGGTTATACCGGTATGGATTTCAGTTATACCGGTATGGATTTAGGTTATACCGGTATGGATTTCGGTTATACCGGTATGGATTTAGGTTATACCGGTATGGATTTCGGTTATACCGGTATGGATTTCGGTTATACCGGTAAAGATAGCGGTTGTACCGGTACTGATAGCGGGTATATCGGTACCTCAGGTATGGGATACCGGTATTGAATACCGGTTGTGGAAATAAGTTGCTAGGATAAAATTTGTATTAAAAATAATGACAATAAATTGTAAATGTTAAAATAAATGATTATGGTAGTTTATGATGTCAGAAGTTTATATTTTGTTGGGCTATGTTTGTAAAAAAAAAAATACAGTTTGAACATTAATTCAATAAACAAAATATACAAATCATCCTAACTAAAGGTAGGACGTTCTATAATACGCCCTCGTCTATACCTGTTCAAATAATTACGTACCTCGCATTTAGCGTAAGGGCCGCCCATTGTGCAACTGGTTGTGTTTTTCTGTTAGTTTGCCTGTGTTTAATTGTGTTTTTTTTTCGTTCTTGTTGCGAGCTATGGCGTCAAGTCGATCCAGTTACATGGATGGCGGTGACGATGCAGCAGCTACGGGATGTTGGTGAAGTTAGCAGAGCATCTTCCAGCAGAGCATAAATAAATTAGAGTTCTGTTCGCATGCAGGTGAGTTCTATAGTTCCTGATACTTTTCAGGAATAGTTCTGGCGTTTTTACTAGAAAAAAATTAAGTGAAATTATGCTCTGCTAACTTCGCGTAGCAGAGCATTTTTCAAAAATCGATATAAAAAAATTGTATTTATATGCTTTCAGATACTAAAAACAGTTCCTGATAGTTTTAAGAAATAGTTCCGGTGTTTATACAACATTATATTTAATTTAAAGATATGATCAAGTACATATTCGTTCGAGTCGTAGTAGTGACTCAATATTCCTTAGACAGACGCGAACTACTGTTTAAATAGACTGCATCGAGTTAAAAAACCACTACGGTTTAATATTATGATTTCGACGTATTTTACTAACCGTACTACTGAAATTTTTATTCAAAACGTTTAAAAATCGTCTTGAAAATGTTTAAAAATAAGAGAAATATTTCGTCGAGATTGTAATATATCAAATACCAGTACAGCAAGTTTTATCGAAGTTCCAATAGCAGGCATCGGTTTTTAAGCAAACAAATGTCTGTTTTTATGATTTCGATACTTTTCAGAATCAGAACTCATGAATGTTTCATGAAAACATTCTTACAAAAACGACAGATTCTAAGATATGTTTGTCAAAAGTGTATTCATTTAAACACAAGTTAAGCAAGTTTTATCAGTCAAGTTTCAACAGCATGCATCGAAATTTAGATAAAAACATGTATGCTTATATAATTTAAATACTTTTCAGAAGTAGAACGCTTAGAATTTTCATGAAAACGGTCTTTGAAAAATTACAAAATCTTAGATTTGTGCGTTGAATTTGTATTGACTCAAACACCTGTCAAGCAATTTTGATAAGAGTTCTAGGAGCGTGCATTGAGTTGCAGACATAATAAGGTTCTGGCTTATGATTTTGGTACTTTTCAAAAACAGAACTCCTGAAACTTTCATAAAAAAGTTCTTAGAAAAATGACAGAATCTTAGATATTTTCGTCAAAAGTGTATTGATTCAAACAAATGTTTAGCAGGTTTTATAAGAGTTCCAATAGCATGCATCAGGTTTAAGATTAACGCATGCTTGTTCTTAAAATTTGAATACTTTTCAGAAGCAGATCTCTTAGAATTTTCATGAAAACGGTCTTTGAAAAATGACAAAATCTGAGATTTGTGCTTTAAATTTGTATTGACTCAAACACCTGTAAAGCTATTTTGATAAGAGTTCCAGGAGCGTGCATTGAGTTGCAGACATAATAAGGTTCTGGCTTATGATTTTTATACTTTTCAGAAGCAGAACTCCTGAATCTTTCATAAAAAAGTTCTTAGAAATATGACAGAATCTAAGATATTTTCATCCAAAGTGTATTGATTCAAACAAAAGTTAAGCAGGTTTTAAAAGAGTTCCAATAGCATGCATCAGGTTTTAAATTAACGCATGCTTGTTCTTAAAATCTGAATACTTTTCAGAAGCAGAACTCTTGAAATTTTCATGAAAACGGTATTTGAAAAGTTACTAAATCTGAGATTTGTCCGTTGAATTTGTATTGACTCAAACACCTGTCAAGCAATTTGGATAAGAGTTCTAGGAGCGTGCATTGAGTTGCAGACATAATAAGGTTCTGGCTTATGATTTTGGTACTTTTCAAAAGCAGAACTCCTGAAACTTTCATAAAAAAGTTCTTAGAAAAATTACAGAATCTTAGATATTTTCGTCAAAAGTGTATTGATTCAAACAAATGTTTAGCAGGTTTTTATAAGAGTTCCAATAGCATGCATCAGGTTTAAGATTACCGCATGCTTGTTCTTAAAATTTGAATACTTTTCAGAAGCAGAACTCTTAGAATTTTCATGAAAACGGTCTTTGAAAAATGACAAAATCTGAGATTTGTGCTTTAAATTTGTATTGACTCAAACACCTGTCAAGCAATTTTGATAAGAGTTCTAGGAGCGTGCATTGAGTTGCAGACATAATAAGGTTCTAGCTTATGATTTTGGTACTTTTCAAAAGCAGAACTCCTGAAACTTTCATAAAAAAGTTCTTAGAAAAATGACAGAATCTTAGATATTTTCGTCAAAAGTGTATTGATTCAAACAAATGTTTAGCAGGTTTTATAAGAGTTCCAATAGCATGCATCAGGTTTAAGATTAACGCATGCTTGTTCTTAAAATTTGAATACTTTTCAGAAGCAGAACTCTTAGAATTTTCATGAAAACGGTCTCTGAAAAATGACAAAATCTGAGATTTGTGCTTTAAATTTGTATTGACTCAAACACCTGTAAAGCTATTTTGATAAGAGTTCCAGGAGCGTGCATTGAGTTGCAGACATAATAAGGTTCTGGCTTATGATTTTTATACTTTTCAGAAGCAGAACTCCTGAATCTTTCATAAAAAAGTTCTTAGAAATATGACAGAATCTAAGATATTTTCATCCAAAGTGTATTGATTCAAACAAAAGTTAAGCAGGTTTGAAAAGAGTTCCAATAGCATGCATCAGGTTTTAGATTAACGCATGCTTTTGCTTAAAGTTTAAATACTTTTCAGAAGCAGAACTCTTGAAATTTTCATGAAAACGGTCTTTGAAAAATTACAAAATCTTAGATTTGTGCGTTGAATTTGTATTGACTCAAACACCTGTCAAGCAATTTTGATAAGAGTTCTAGGAGCGTGCATTGAGTTGCAGACATAATAAGGTTCTGGCTTATGATTTTTATACTTTTCAAAAGCAGAACTCTTGAAGCTTTTATAAAAAACTTCGTAGAAAAATGACAGAATCTAAGATATTTTCGTCAAAAGTGTATTGATTCAAACAAATGGTCAGCAGGTTTTATAAGAGTTCCAATAGCATGCATCAGGTTTAAGATTAACGCATGCTTGTTCTTAAAATTTGAATGATTTTCAGAAGCAGAACTCTTAGAATTTTCATGAAAACCGTCTTTGAAAAATGACAAAATCTGAGATTTGTGCGTTGAATTTGTATTGACTCAAACACCTGTCAAGCAATTTTGATAAGAGTTCTAGGAGCGTGCATTGAGTTGCAGACATAATAAGGTTTTGGCTTATGATTTGTATACTTGTCAGAAGCAGAACTCCTGAATCTTTTATAAAAAATTCTTAGAAATATGACAGAATCTAAGATATTTTAATCCAAAGTGTGTTGATTCAAACAAAAGTTAAGCAGGTTTTAAAAGAGTTCCAATAGCATGCATCAGGTTTTAGATTAACGCATGCTTGTTCTTAAAATCTGAATACTTTTCAGAAGCAGAACTCTTGAAATTTTCATGAAAACGGTATTTGAAAAGTTACTAAATCTGAGATTTGTCCGTTGAATTTGTATTGACTCAAACACCTGTCAAGCAATTTTGATAAGAGTTCTAGGAGCGTGCATTGAGTTGCAGACATAATAAGGTTTTGGCTTATGATTTGTATACTTGTCAGAAGCAGAACTCCTGAATCTTTTATAAAAAAATTCTTAGAAATATGACAGAATCTAAGATATTTTAATCCAAAGTGTGTTGATTCAAACAAAAGTTAAGCAGGTTTTAAAAGAGTTCCAATAGCATGCATCAGGTTTTAGATTAACGCATGCTTGTTCTTAAAATCTGAATACTTTTCAGAAGCAGAACTCTTGAAATTTTCATGAAAACGGTATTTGAAAAATTACTAAATCTGAGATTTGTGCGTTGAATTTGTATTGACTCAAACACCTGTCAAGCAATTTTGATAAGAGTTCTAGGAGCGTGCATTGAGTTGCAGACATAATAAGGTTCTGGCTTATGATTTTTATACTTTTCAGAAGCAGAACTCCTGAATCTTTCATAAAAAAATTCTTAGAAATATGACAGAATCTAAGATATTTTCATCCAAATTGTATTGATTCAAACAAAAGTTAAGCAGGTTTTAAAAGAGTTCCAATAGCATGCATCAGGTTTTAGATTAACGCATGCTTGTTCTTAAAATCTGAATACTTTTCAGAAGCAGAACTCTTGAAATTTTCATGAAAACGGTATTTGAAAAGTTAGTAAATCTGAGATTTGTCCGTTGAATTTGTATTGACTCAAACACCTGTCAAGCAATTTTGATAAGAGTTCTAGGAGCGTGAATTGAGTTGCATAAATAATAAGGTCATGGCTTTTGATTTTGATCCTTTTCAGAACCAGAACTCCTGAAGCTTTTATAAAAATCTTCGTAGAAAAATGAGAGAATCTAAGATATTTTCGTCAAAAGTGTATTGATTCAAACAAATGGTTAGCAGGTTTTATAAGAGTTCCAACAGCATGCATCAGGTTTAAGATTAACGTAGGCTTGTTCTTAAAATTTGAATAATTTTCAGAAGCAGAACTCTTAGAATTTTCATGAAAACCGTCTTTGAAAAATGACAAAATCTGAGATTTGTGCGTTGAATTTGTATTGACTCAAACACCTGTCAAGCAATTTTGATAAGAGTTCTAGGAGCGTGCATTGAGTTGCAGACATAATAAGGTTCTGGCTTATGATTTTTATACTTTTCAGAAGCAGAACTCCTGAATCTTTCATAAAAAAATTCTTAGAAATATGACAGAATCTAAGATATTTTCATCCAAAGTGTGTTGATTCAAACAAAAGTTAAGCAGGTTTTAAAAGAGTTCCAATAGCATGCATCATGTTTTAGATTAACGCATGCTTTTTCTTAAAATCTGAATACTTTTTAGAAGCAGAACTCTTGAAATTTTCATGAAAACGGTATTTGAAAAGTTACTAAATCTGAGATTTGTCCGTTGAATTTGTATTGACTCAAACACCTGTCAAGCAATTTGGATAAGAGTTCTAGGAGCGTGCATTGAGTTGCAGAAATAATAAGGTTATGGCTTCTGATTTTGATCCTTTTCAGAAGCAGAACTCCTGAAGCTTTCATAAAAGATGTCTTAGAAAAATGACAAAATCTAAGATATTTTCGTCCAAGTGTATTGATTCAAACAAAAGTTAAGCAGGTTTTGTAAGAGTTCCAATAGTGTGCATCAGGTTTTAGATTAACGCATGCTTGTTCTTAAAATCTGAATACTTTTCAGAATCAGAACTCTTGAAATTTTCATGAAAACGGTCTTTGAAAAATTACAAAATCTGAGATTTGTCCGTTGAATGTGTATAGACTCAAACACCTGATAAGCAATTGGGATTAGGGCTTGAGTAGCGTGCATTGAGCTGCAGACTAAATACTGTTTTGGATAATGATTGTGATACTTGTCGGAAGCAGAACTCTCGAAGGTTTCATGAAATTTTATTAGATAATTGATAGAATCTAAGATATTTTCGTCTTATCGATTCAAACAACAATTAAGCAAGTTTCATAAGAGTTCCAATAGTCATAGAATTTTTTGTTATAAATTTTTTATTCTTAGTAACAAAATCAAAAAAAAAAACTTTGGATTGTCTATAGCTCAATGCTAAATAAAAGTGCTTTACAAGTATTTAAATCTATACAAATAAAACGAACATGTCTCAAATTTCGACAATTTGTTATGATGATTTCATTGAAATTTCAGGAGTTCTGCTTCTGAAAAGTATTCAAATTTTAGGAACAAACATGCGTTAATCTAAAATCTGATGCATGCTATTGGAACTCTTATGAAACCGGCTTAATATAATTTATTGCAATCAATACACTTTGGACGAAAATATCTTAGATTCTGTCATTTTTCTAAGAACCTTTTTATGAAAGCTTCAGGAGTTCTGCTTCTGAAAAGTATCAAAATCATAAGCCAATACCTAATTATGTCTGCAACTCAATCCACGCGCCTAGAACTCTTATCAAAATTGCTTGACAGGTGTTTGAGTCAATATAAATTCAACCCACAAATCTCAGATTTTGTCATTTCTCAAAGACCGTTTCAATGAAAATTTCAAGAGGTCTGCTTCTGAAAAGTATTCAAATATAAAGGACACACATGCGTTAATCTAAAACCTGATGCATGCTATTGGAACTCTTATAAAACCTGCTTAACATTTGTTTGAATCAATACACTTTGGACGAAAATATCTTAGATTCTGTCATTTTTCTAAGACCTTTTTTATGAAAGCTTCAGGAGTTCTGCTTCTGAAAAGTATCAAAATCATAAGCCAGAACCTTATTATGTCTGCAACTCAATGCACGCTCCTAGAACTCTTATCAAAATTGCTTGACAGGTGTTTGAGTCAATATAAATTCATCGCACAAATCTCAGATTTTGTCATTTTTCAAAGACCGTTTTCATGAAAATTCTAAGAGTTCTGCTTCTGAAAAGTATTCAAATATTAAGAATAAACGTGCGTTATTCTAAAACCTGATGCACGCTGTTGGAACTCTTTTACAACCTGCTTAACTTTTGTTTGAATCAATACACTTTGGATGAAAATATCTTAGATTCTGTCATATTTCTACGAACTTTTTTATGAAAGATTCAGGAGTTCTGCTTTTGAAAAGTACCAAAATCATAAGCCAGAACCTTATTATGTCTGCAACTCAATGCACGCTCCTAGAACTCTTATCCAAATTGCTTGACAGGTGTTTGAGTCAATACAAATTCAACGGACAAATCTCAGATTTAGTAACTTTTCAAATACCGTTTTCATGAAAATTTCAAGAGTTCTGCTTCTGAAAAGTATTCAGATTTTAAGAACAAGCATGCGTTAATCTAAAACCTGGTGCATGCTATTGGAACTCTTATAAAACCTGCTAAACATTTGTTTGAATCAATACACTTTTGACGAAAATATCTAAGATTCTGTAATTTTTCTAAGAACTTTTTTATGAACTTTTCAGGAGTTCTGCTTTTGAAAAGTACCAAAATCATAAGCCAGAACCTTATTATGTCTGCAACTCAATGCACGCTCCTAGAACTCTTATCCAAATTGCTTGACAGGTGTTTGAGTCAATACAAATTCAACGGACAAATCTCAGATTTAGTAACTTTTCAAATACCGTTTTCATGAAAATTTCAAGAGTTCTGCTTCTGAAAAGTATTCAGATTTTAAGAACAAGCATGCGTTAATCTAAAACCTGGTGCATGCTATTGGAACTCTTTTAAAACCTGCTTAACTTTTGTTTGAATCAATACACTTTGGATGAAAATATCTTAGATTCTGTCATATTTCTACGAACTTTTTTATGAAAGATTCAGGAGTTCTGCTTCTGAAAAGTATAAAAATCATAAGCCAGAACCTTATTATGTCTGCAACTCAATGCACGCTCCTAGAACTCTTATCCAAATTGCTTGACAGGTGTTTGAGTCAATACAAATTCAACGGACAAATCTCAGATTTAGTAACTTTTCAAATACCGTTTTCATGAAAATTTCAAGAGTTCTGCTTCTGAAAAGTATTCAGATTTTAAGAACAAGCATGCGTTAATCTAAAACCTGGTGCATGCTATTGGAACTCTTATAAAACCTGCTAAACATTTGTTTGAATCAATACACTTTTGACGAAAATATCTAAGATTCTGTAATTTTTCTAAGAACTTTTTTATGAACTTTTCAGGAGTTCTGCTTTTGAAAAGTACCAAAATCATAAGCCAGAACCTTATTATGTCTGCAACTCAATGCACGCTCCTAGAACTCTTATCCAAATTGCTTGACAGGTGTTTGAGTCAATACAAATTCAACGGACAAATCTCAGATTTAGTAACTTTTCAAATACCGTTTTCATGAAAATTTCAAGAGTTCTGCTTCTGAAAAGTATTCAGATTTTAAGAACAAGCATGCGTTAATCTAAAACCTGATGCATGCTATTGGAACTCTTTTAAAACCTGCTTAACTTTTGCTTGAATCAATACACTTTGGATGAAAATATCTTAGATTCTGTCATATTTCTAAGAACTTTTTTATGAAAGATTCAGGAGTTCTGCTTCTGAAAAGTATAAAAATCATAAGCCAGAACCTTATTATGTCTGCAACTCAATGCACGCTCCTGGAACTCTTATCAAAATAGCTTTACAGGTGTTTGAGTCAATACAAATTTAAAGCACAAATCTCAGATTTTGTCATTTTTCAAAGACCGTTTTCATGAAAATTCTAAGAGATCTGCTTCTGAAAAGTATTCAAATTTTAAGAACAAGCATGCGTTAATCTTAAACCTGATGCATGCTATTGGAACTCTTATAAAACCTGCTAAACATTTGTTTGAATCAATACACTTTTGACGAAAATATCTAAGATTCTGTCATTTTTCTAAGAACTTTTTTATGAAAGTTTCAGGAGTTCTGCTTTTGAAAAGTACCAAAATCATAAGCCAGAACCTTATTATGTCTGCAACTCAATGCACGCTCCTAGAACTCTTATCCAAATTGCTTGACAGGTGTTTGAGTCAATACAAATTCAACGGACAAATCTCAGATTTAGTAACTTTTCAAATACCGTTTTCATGAAAATTTCAAGAGTTCTGCTTCTGAAAAGTATTTAAACTTTAAGCACAAGCATGCGTTAATCTAAAACCTGATGCATGCTATTGGAACTCTTTTCAAACCTGCTTAACTTTTGTTTGAATCAATACACTTTGGATGAAAATATCTTAGATTCTGTCATATTTCTAAGAACTTTTTTATGAAAGATTCAGGAGTTCTGCTTCTGAAAAGTATAAAAATCATAAGCCAGAACCTTATTATGTCTGCAACTCAATGCACGCTCCTAGAACTCTTATCCAAATTGCTTGACAGGTGTTTGAGTCAATACAAATTCAACGGACAAATCTCAGATTTAGTAACTTTTCAAATACCGTTTTCATGAAAATTTCAAGAGTTCTGCTTCTGAAAAGTATTCAGATTTTAAGAACAAGCATGCGTTAATCTAAAACCTGGTGCATGCTATTGGAACTCTTTTAAAACCTGCTTAACTTTTGTTTGAATCAATACACTTTGGATGAAAATATCTTAGATTCTGTCATATTTCTACGAACTTTTTTATGAAAGATTCAGGAGTTCTGCTTCTGAAAAGTATAAAAATCATAAGCCAGAACCTTATTATGTCTGCAACTCAATGCACGCTCCTAGAACTCTTATCCAAATTGCTTGACAGGTGTTTGAGTCAATACAAATTCAACGGACAAATCTCAGATTTAGTAACTTTTCAAATACCGTTTTCATGAAAATTTCAAGAGTTCTGCTTCTGAAAAGTATTCAGATTTTAAGAACAAGCATGCGTTAATCTAAAACCTGGTGCATGCTATTGGAACTCTTATAAAACCTGCTATACATTTGTTTGAATCAATACACTTTTGACGAAAATATCTAAGATTCTGTAATTTTTCTAAGAACTTTTTTATGAACTTTTCAGGAGTTCTGCTTTTGAAAAGTACCAAAATCATAAGCCAGAACCTTATTATGTCTGCAACTCAATGCACGCTCCTAGAACTCTTATCCAAATTGCTTGACAGGTGTTTGAGTCAATACAAATTCAACGGACAAATCTCAGATTTAGTAACTTTTCAAATACCGTTTTCATGAAAATTTCAAGAGTTCTGCTTCTGAAAAGTATTCAGATTTTAAGAACAAGCATGCGTTAATCTAAAACCTGATGCATGCTATTGGAACTCTTTTAAAACCTGCTTAACTTTTGCTTGAATCAATACACTTTGGATGAAAATATCTTAGATTCTGTCATATTTCTAAGAACTTTTTTATGAAAGATTCAGGAGTTCTGCTTCTGAAAAGTATAAAAATCATAAGCCAGAACTTTATTATGTCTGCAACTCAATGCACGCTCCTGGAACTCTTATCAAAATAGCTTTACAGTTGTTTGAGTCAATACAAATTTAAAGCACAAATCTCAGATTTTGTCATTTTTCAAAGACCGTTTTCATGAAAATTCTAAGAGTTCTGCTTCTGAAAAGTATTCAAATTTTAAGAACAAGCATGCGGTAATCTTAAACCTGATGCATGCTATTGGAACTCTTATAAAAACCTGCTAAACATTTGTTTGAATCAATACACTTTTGACGAAAATATCTAAGATTCTGTAATTTTTCTAAGAACTTTTTTATGAAAGTTTCAGGAGTTCTGCTTTTGAAAAGTACCAAAATCATAAGCCAGAACCTTATTATGTCTGCAACTCAATGCACGCTCCTAGAACTCTTATCCAAATTGCTTGACAGGTGTTTGAGTCAATACAAATTCAACGGACAAATCTCAGATTTAGTAACTTTTCAAATACCGTTTTCATGAAAATTTCAAGAGTTCTGCTTCTGAAAAGTATTCAGATTTTAAGAACAAGCATGCGTTAATCTAAAACCTGATGCATGCTATTGGAACTCTTTTAAAACCTGCTTAACTTTTGTTTGAATCAATACACTTTGGATGAAAATATCTTAGATTCTGTCATATTTCTAAGAACTTTTTTATGAAAGATTCAGGTGTTCTGCTTCTGAAAAGTATAAAAATCATAAGCCAGAACCTTATTATGTCTGCAACTCAATGCACGCTCCTGGAACTCTTATCAAAATAGCTTTACAGGTGTTTGAGTCAATACAAATTTAAAGCACAAATCTCAGATTTTGTCATTTTTCAAAGACCGTTTTCATGAAAATTCTAAGAGATCTGCTTCTGAAAAGTATTCAAATTTTAAGAACAAGCATGCGTTAATCTTAAACCTGATGCATGCTATTGGAACTCTTATAAAACCTGCTAAACATTTGTTTGAATCAATACACTTTTGACGAAAATATCTAAGATTCTGTCATTTTTCTAAGAACTTTTTTATGAAAGTTTCAGGAGTTCTGCTTTTGAAAAGTACCAAAATCATAAGCCAGAACCTTATTATGTCTGCAACTCAATGCACGCTCCTAGAACTCTTATCAAAATTGCTTGACAGGTGTTTGAGTCAATACAAATTCAACGCACAAATCTAAGATTTTGTAATTTTTCAAAGACCGTTTTCATGAAAATTCTAAGCGTTCTACTTCTGAAAAGTATTTAAATTATATAAGCATACATGTTTTTAACTAAATTTCGATGCATGCTGTTGAAACTTGACTGATAAAACTTGCTTAACTTGTGTTTAAATGAATACACTTTTGACAAACATATCTTAGAATCTGTCGTTTTTGTAAGAATGTTTTCATGAAACATTCATGAGTTCTGATTCTGAAAAGTATCGAAATCATAAAAACAGACATTTGTTTGCTTAAAAACCGATGCCTGCTATTGGAACTTCGATAAAACTTGCTGTACTGGTATTTGATATATTACAATCTCGACGAAATATTTCTCTTATTTTTAAACATTTTCAAGACGATTTTTAAACGTTTTGAATAAAAATTTCAGTAGTACGGTTAGTAAAATACGTCGAAATCATAATATTAAACCGTTGTTGTTTTTTAACTCGATGCAGTCTATTTAAACAGTAGTTCGCGTCTGTCTAAGGAATATTGAGTCACTACTACGACTCGAACGAATATGTACTTGATCATATCTTTAAATTAAGTATAATGTTGTATAAACACCGGAACTATTTCTTAAAACTATCAGGAACTGTTTTTAGTATCTGAAAGCATATAAATACAATTTTTTTATATCGATTTTTGAAAAATGCTCTGCTACGCGAAGTTAGCAGAGCATAATTTCACCTAAATTTTTTCTAGTAAAAACGCCAGAACTATTCCTGAAAAGTATCAGGAACTATAGAACTCACCTGCATGCGAACAGAACTCTAATTTTTTTATGCTCTGCTGGAAAATGCTCTGCTAACTTCACAGACACAGCTACGGGCAGGCCGCCTCCGACGACAGCCCGTCTGTCAAAACCCTTCTCATAATAAGTTATGAGAAGGGTTTTGACAGACGGGCTAATCCGGTGCCCTGTTATGAGGAGGGTACCGAAGCACCTTGTTATGAGGAAGGTGGGATGGCGGTGACGATGCAGCAGCTACGTGCAGGCCGCCTCCGACGGCAACCAAGGAACACCAGATCGAGCATCTCATCGAGGTACCCTTCTCCGACCGGTGCAGCTATATTTCCGGTCACGTGTTCAGTCGATGAGGCATAACAGTCAGCAGGAGAAACCACCCTCTCGTGGAGAGAGCATCATTAACAAATGTAGTTCGAACTCAGTACCCTATCATGATAAGGTTGGTGAGAACCGGGCTGATCAGGTCGGCAAGGACTCGGAGCTTTATGGTGATAGGGGTGATGAGAGACGGGCTAATCCAGTGCCCTGTTATGAGGAGGGTACCGAAGCACCTTGTTATGAGGAAGGTGATAATGCGTTCAAGCAGTTCAAGCGAGGAGTCAACATAGCAGCGTCGTCATTAGCGTCTTTGCCGGCGTTATTGTGGGGATCCTAGATTTCAGATTTCATTTATTCATAAAGTTTCAGGTTTATACATAGATCTTACAATTATTATTATAGCTACTATTACCAAAACCTGCCTTTTCAGGCGTATGAATATAATATAAGAATATAAATGATTGTAGGTTGTAAATGAAAATACAAATTAAATAAAATTTACATTAAAAAAAGAAACATGTCACACATAATCATGCAAAATCAATTAATAGTTACCTACAGTTTATATTTAAAAAATTCATTTATACTATAAAAACATATTTCGGTCAGCCATTTTGTCAGGTTACATTTAAATCTAGTTAATAATGTCATTTCTTTAAAATTGTCGGGAATTTTATTGTATATTTTAATTGCCATCATAAAACTATTATGCGTGGATAATGTCAATCTTGTTTGATGTCTAAATAATTTATTTTTATATCTTGGTCAGACGCTATAATTACTCATTTGATTTGCCGATTGAAATTTGCCTTTATTCTTAAAAACAAACACGAAGTTGAACACCTAGTCGAAGTTGAACACGCAGTAGAGGGATTATACTTCGATTGCGTTCGAAATCTATCGAGTCCGGGTGTAAAACCACCTAATAATCGTCACTTAACCCTACGAGCGTTTCTGGTGACCGCACGGGTGTCATGACCGGCCGGTGATACAAACACTAACCCTCACTGCAGGACAAACCAGTGTTTTACCCTACGTACGTGTAGGCGTTGAATGTCGGTACCTACACAAGGGCGTACTAAAGGCACAGAACGTACCTACTCACTATTACCTAATCTACGTAGCCTAACCCCTACTTACGGAATCTAATTTGGACCCTAACCACGTATCCTATCATCCCTAATGGTGTAGCCCTATCAGTGCGTCTAGCCCATAAAATAGCTTAATTTATAAATTAAAAAAAAAATCGTAAAATTCAAAATTAGTTACTGACGCGTGCGTCATCGTTTTTATCGTTTTTCTTTGTATAAGTTATGTTTTCTTTTTTTTTGTTTCTATTGTAACGATAAGCTATGTAACTTTAAAATAATGCATCATATCCCATTTCCGCGCGGATGCGCGGCATGTTTACGTTTATTCATTGTAAGAACTCATTGTGTAAATAAATTGTTTGGAAATGTCTTCGCTCATCAGAGGATACTTCAGGGTCCGTAAGGTCTTCGTAGAGGGAGAGGAGTAATACTCGAATCAGTGCTTCATTCTAATTTATTTATTTACAAAAATGTACAGTTTCCATACTAAATCTGGCGCAGCAGTTTCGCTGAGTCATCACGCTAGCACGGACTCAGAACCTTATTATGAGAAGGCTAATCCAGTGCCCTGTTATGAGGAGGGTACCGAAGCGCCTTGTTATGAGGAAGGTGATAGTCCAAATGAACGAGATGTGCGGCGTATCGTTACTCTATTGAAGTTTGGACTTAAGTCCAAACTTCAATAGAGTAATATATATATATAGAGTAATTCAATAGAGCGCTCTTAAGAGCGCTTTTACATCTCGGCGCTACTATTTTTTATTTAACGCACCGAGCGGGCAGCGAGCTACTCAAGCGTAACTTTCTATTGTCTCGCGATTGAATTGACATAGGTCTGCCCTCGATAAGCGCTCGCGTGGTACTGAGGGTAAATCGCCGGCGCAATGAAATATATACTACTTTTAAATAATTCATTTTAGAGCCATCTGTGTATGTTCTTATTTCGTATATGTTTGAGCTATCACTTGGCTCTTCGTGCGTTTGTATGGTGAAGCTTTTTGAGTGTATGTGTTTTTGGGTACCCTATCATAAATCGAGAGTAGCATGGGATTACTCCCTGCGTACTTGTCCCATAAACTTAAAGCCCATACTGCTCTCAGCATAAGCGTGATAATAGATAGATAGATAGAAAATTCTTTATTGCACACTTATCAAAATAATTTACTATATTGAAATAAACAACAAAATTAGAGACTAAGTAACAATTGACGGTCTTATCGCTCAAGAGCGATCTCTACCAGATAACCGTGAATGGATAGGATCTATGATCCAGTTTACCATCGTTAGCTCCACTCCGTGATTTTGCAGGAATGTATTGATGCTGTCAAAGTTTGTCTTGTCAGAAGCCCCTTCGATATCTATGAAGGCTGCGAAATGGAGCGTTTTGATTGAGATGTCTTGTTCTAATCTGCTAACTACTGTGTGCAGCGCAGATGTTGTTGATTTACCTGAGCTGTAGGCGTGTTGTTGTGGGTGTAGTGATTTTATTCGATAATCCAACTGTTTCAAAAAAATCTGGTCGCTACAAAAGCGCTGAAGAGGGACATCTTTCCTCGATGTATCCAATAGCAAAAGCGATATGTAAGGCTATATATATAAAAGGCGGGGCATCTTAATAAATTCTTTGAAGTAGGTACTTAGATCCCATGCTAAGAGGGTTGAACAATCCTTAATTAAGTCTCATCGGTAACTCAGACGTAATGGCCGTACAGACGTACGACAAACATGGGACGATAATTCAGAAATACAAATCAGGCTGAATACAGTTCGTTAGCAAACGTGCTCATAAGCTTGAATAATATTGATGAATAAATATAATATTAACTATAGATTACATGATTAATTGGTTACAAGTAATAAGTGTTGAAACTTATATAGTAAAAAAATCTACGCCAGAACTTTATTTTTAATTAGAGATTTTCATTCAAATTTTAATTCAATTAACGTATTCCTCAACAGAACCATTTTACACCTATCTACATACTTTGTCGCGTAGGGACTAGCTCTAGCAGGATGGTCGAGCTGTAAGGAATAACAATGTAATTTAGATCTTGATTTGTTTAAACTAAGCTAATATTGTAACGAAGTTGTTTACGCTAAATGTTTTTATCGTAAACAGCTCTTAATATTGTTATACTATGTTCAGATAGTTTTAAAAGCAATATTACAATCTTGTTCATACTTGGTTGTTGATACTAGACTTCCAGAGTAACTGTCAGATGTAAATTCTTATTGGAGGTAGGTAGAAACTAGCAGTCTTGTTGGAGCGTTTGAACGAAGCGGTCGTCCGCTCGGAACACACTAATAGTGTGAAATTGCAATAGTGAGTGCCCGTCAGCTGTGGCAGTTAAGCTAAGGTACGTTATTTTCTTGCTGTACTTAGTTTTTCTAGTCGATAAGCGATATTTAGTTAACCAGCTAGTGATTTCTTTTTCGCTTCTTTGCACTAGCTTATAAAAGATTGAAGCGAAGAGAATCAAATAGTCGTACATTTTCTATTTAGTAGATGTAAAGTTACAATGTTGGAATAAGCCATGAGAAAATAAACGCATTTGATTCTGATTTTCCTTTTATTTTATCATACTCCTATATAGGTGTACGGAGAGAGGAGTTCAGACTCGATTAACTGTGGTTTTTTTGTTGTGACGATAGATTTTCTTTATAATAGGAACAGCTTGCACGATAGTCGTAAAACGATAAAAAAGGTCACGATTCATATTGTGTCGTTGTTGTGATGTGCAAACGACGGACACTAGCATGAACCGTAAAATATCGTCACGATTCAATGAGAACAACTAGATATGATAGTCGATCAACGCAATGACACAATGACCACAAACAGTCGTTATAAAGGGTACATCTAGAGGTGATACCTAGTTATACAACGATAATTTACGACACAGTCCGAACGCGCCCTTATAAGGTAGACATGTTGCAGACAATAGGGGCAGAGCTAAGCAGCCAAACTTCTTTATTGTGTTCTCTATCAAAAGCCACTATCTAATTGCCGATGAGTATCTTTAAAAATATATGGTGGTGAATATGGTGACTTGCTGGAAATTAAAGGCAACCCGGTCGCATTCACACAGTCTATATTGCTGTTTTCATTGACCATATTTAAAACTCTCATAAGTATTAGCGATTGCGGCATCTATTCAAGGCCAAAGCTTCAAACACTATAGGTGGGTAGTTAGTAACATTAAAATTAGGTAATAGGTACATTATATTAAAATACATTAAGATTTTAAGAATTAATTAGGTTCAAGTTGTCCCAGGTTTCATGAATCCAGTTGATTTAATTTCCTAACAAACTTAATCAAATGTTAATGGCAAATAATTATAAAATAACAAATCAACAATAGCTTTATGATTGGAAACAAAAAGTAGTTCGTCAACCTCACCTCAACAGCCTGTATTGGTCCAATACTGGACGCAGGCCTTCCCCTGATAAGCGCCTTATTGGCTTTTATCTCATTGGGGGTAATGCCCATAATCCCCACGCTGGGCATGCGGGTTGGGGATCGCAGTTCGGTGGTAGAATTGTTCTGCAGGGGCGCTGCTGCCCGCCCCTGGTGGATATCCCTTAGTCACCTCTTACGACACCCGCGGGAAGAGTTGGGTTGGCGAACGGCAAACGGCGTAGATCATTTCGCGATTACATATAAATTCAATCACACTTGTTGGAAACCAACGACGACGTGTGAAAATGTTATCTGCGTTATTTGCTTTTCACTGTAATAAAGCATTATAGATTGTTGTGGCTATAATTTGCACTGCGTTGCCAGTCATGACCCATTATCAGCTGATTGTGGTTCAACATGGTAATACCTATTTAAATCTAAACCTCAAAATGTATCAATTTCAAATAATGGGCCTCAGCTTTTACCTCGCCATTGCAAATGGAGCTGGATTTTTAACGAATTATAGAGGGTGCCAAGTAACATGTGTATTAAGGGAGTGATTCTGGACCCAGAAGGGATTTCAGATACTAAACAATCGTTACGGCGTTGTCATTTGCCAAACATCTTAGGTACCTACTATTATATCCCTCGATTCTCGATTCTTCAGACATATTTAATTTGATTCCTTTTGCCAGACCAATATCAGCCCACGTGCAATGCGATTTGATTAAGTACCTAGGGTACAACGACAGAAGTCCGGTAGAGAACTTTAGAGAGGGCATGGAAGCCATTAACTTAGGGTAAGATGTTCAAAGACGTTTGATCGAAGATTTATAATTGGAGACGCAGTTTACTGCTGCAATAATTCAGCTCTTTGATGGTTTTTTAATGGTAAATTTAGTAAAAAGTAAAAACGTTATTATTGATTTTAACATTTCAAGAATTTAACATTCTATGAATTTCTGTAAGGGTTTAGTAAGCAATATAGTTTGTTTAAGAACTCCCAAGGCCTGCGCATTATTCATTGAACCAATAATGAAAATTTAGAACCAATATTTGACTCTGCCTTCCTGGTAGCTATAATTTGATTAGATCGAATCCTACCCTTAAAAAAGTGGTAAAATATTAAAGGTAAAGGAACCCAATGAAGGGATCAAACAGAAAGGATTGAAGTCACAGACATAATTCAACACCTGTCGTAACTCGAAGGGTTTCCAAGACTCCTGGGTCTTTATTCATGAGCTCAGCCAATATTAAGTCCCGAAGGTGACCTATGGAAATCAGTTGTGTCCCAACCCATACGTCACAGGTAAGGTATCTTGACGAATATTTAGGTACACAACGGCAACTCTGCGATCTTAAATAAAATAAGAAGGTACTCTATTGAATATTCTAAATCAAGCTTATCGTAGTTAAGTTTTAAAAGCATTACCTACTACGGCATGAAAAACACACCCATCTACGTGTTTAACATTATTATTAGCTACCTGCTTTCTTTTCTCTAACTGAAATGAAATGTTGATCTCAACATTAGATAAAAATATGTTATCGTATCATATAATTCAAAAAGGAGGTTGACAAATGGCCACGTCCATTGGCGGGTAATCAATCACTGATTTGTAGGAAAATTTATGCTGAAAAATTAATGGTTTCGAGCGCTGAGTGTGCTATGCGCGAGTAGGAAAGTCTCTACGATTCTAGAGTAGGTACTCTCACAAAATCGCAGCTATACAAGAACGTAATGATAAAGTGAAAGGGCTTTTAAAGATATAAGTTTGCGGGTTTGTAGATGTTTTTTCCAGGATAAAAAGTTGCAATGTTATTTTATTCTAGGTTTTTTGACATGTGGTCTACAGTTCGGATAGTCACCTCAGCAGTGGTAATACGTGCTAAAACTCCAAAACTCCTATTATCTGAAAGATGATAATCGCCATCAAGTCCCTATTTATTAACCCTAGACCATTCGTATTCATGACTTTAATTTTAATTTTCTATATTCAGGATAATAAACAATTGTACAATGCAGGCTTATTATAGTAGTGTGCTTATTCTGTGTTTTTAAATGTACAACCAATCACATTATCCACAGATTACACAGAAGTATTACTTACTACATAGTTGGTTGCTGTTAAAGGTAGTTTAATTGGTTCTATTACATATTAAAGGTTTTCATATATTTTAGAGCGATAATTTTGAGGCGTACCTGGAGCATTTAGTGTTTCGGTATGTTCCCGACCTCTGCCACCCCACCCCTTTCTAATACCTTCCTAAGTCGTATTATTAGCGACCTGCAGCTACTTATTGCGGATGCACGTATTATGTTGAATAGAAAGATATCGTGTTGTAAGTATCGGACTGTAACTTTGCAACAAATATGAAGCCAAATCATCGTTGAAGTCATTAATATGTATGGTTTTCAGGTAAAGCATTTCAAGGTGTTCTCAAAACTTTTAAAACTTGCTGCTAATATACTACAAAAATATCATAAGACTTTGAACTTCTGTACGGCTGCTAACAAGCGATTTGCAGGGAGCATATTGTTTCTGGGTCTAATTACTGTTTTTATAGGTTACTTCCGAAATAGATCCTGAAATTTGACTAAGAGAAGGCTAAACATTCTAATTAAGGTTGTTTTGTCTCATAAAAATATTACCTTTAAATTAACGACCTAGATGGGGCTTGAACCCGCAACCTTCCATTCAGTACGAGAACGCGATACTATTTTTGCCACAAGCTCAAGTAACCGACATACGAAAATCTTTGGGGTAGTTCTTCGTACATGTTTTTTCCGGGCACAAAGAATCCAACTGAAATGTTATTCTCGGTCGCAAACGAAACATAACCATGTAACCATTTATTTTAACACTTATAAACTATTTAGAAATTTCAGCTCTAACCTAGGCTATTGTGTCACGGTGAATAAATTGGGACATTGTAGATCAGGTAGATAGGCCCAGGAATACGGAATAGTTTACCGTTAGAGCATAAGATTCTCAGTAGAAAAAAGTTCGCAACGCGATACGCGTATCAAACTCGCTTATAAACAAACTTTTGTACATAGGGGAGATTAGTACAAAACCGGGTATCGGGGTAAAACAAGGACCCGTCCGCATTCATAAACCACTATTTCATGTTACACGCGCTTTTGTTTGGTGATTATGGCTAACCTGATCAGCTTGTCAACAAAAGTTTGAAGCGGCCACTGCGTTCTGCGAGCAATAAATAGGATTTATTGTTTTCTGGATGTTTTGATTTTCAGTGTGAATTGTTTTTGTTGGCGTTGCAAGGTTAGTAAATTACATTATATTTGTTCGATTACATGGATATTTAGGCCGACATTAAGATAGAAAAAATGTTGTATCTGGTAATATTCGATTTTTTTCGCATGATTGTCCACGGCAAATATCTTCGGGGCAAAATCGTACGGGGTAATTTCGGGTAGGACCCGGTTTTGGACATAACGGTATTTCACTAAATTTTTGTTTTATATTATAGTGTTTCACACACAGAAATGGCGCGTAATTATAAAAAGAAGACTGGCCGTCAATATTGGGATGAAAACCATATGAAATTGGCCATTATGGATGTTGTTGATGGGAAATTTGGATACAAACTGGCTTCTTGTCATCATGAATACAACAATTTACCCTTGTAATCGTGTTAAAAAGTAAAATTGACATTGTAACATCGTCGCCGTATAAAGAAGAAGGTTGCACGGGATGGGAGAGAGACGAACTTGGTGAATTTCGTTGCTATCGTTTTTGAGGGTAAAATCAAGTACAGTACCCGATTATGTACCACCCATGGGGCAAAACCGTAAAAATTAAACTTTTTTCGAATTGGTTCCTAGATATTTTATTTAGTAATAAGGCTATAAAACTATTTCAATTATGTGACTGATAAACCTAAGTTCCCATTACTAAATAAAGTTGATTCGTGTATCTTAAGACTTCTTTTTTATGTTTGATTTTCCTTAGGGTCCCGGTCTTACCCCACTTTCCCCTACCTGTTAAATTGACATAAGGTAGTATTGATCCAAATATCGCGCTCGTAGCACTTCCATTAAGGTATCATATCGCGTTTTTAATCTCCGTGAACTGGCAGAAATAATGTGAACTCCTTTAGAATAACGAGGAAAAATTTCAAATGGTTCAATTTTCTTCAACGTTACTTTCACCCGTAAAAAGTTACAGCTTTATTACTGTGTTTTATGATAAAAAAATGTCGAGGGCTTCATTGGCTTAGAACGTGCAAAAAGTATAATGGTTACTAATTTCTGCACGTGGCTTCGTACGCGCTTCTCGGAGATAAAATTAGCTTTTGTTTTATTCCTGGTCTAGAACAACATTTATGCAATAATTTCAGCCTGATCCGTTTAGTAGGTTTGGCGTGTAGAGATCAATCATCCAAACTTTCGCGTTTATTACCTGTATGTATAAAAATCAATATCTCTTCGTTAGTCTCTTTTTTTTGTTTGCTCTAATACAGGGGTAGGTAAAAGATAGAAAAACGTAAACCGCTGGCAAGAGGAAGTTGGCAGATCCTACAACAGGACGTGTCCTAAGAGTGGCAAGTGGTAGTTGGCAGGTCTTGCAACAGGCCGTGTTCCAAGAGTAGCAAGCGGTAGTTGACAGGCGATACAAATGAATTGAGATAAAATAGTAGTCAAACTTTTTAAAACGTTTTTAGCGTCTGGTTATTCGCTCTGTTTTTCTATTTAACACACTTATGATGAAAAATTATTGATGGATTTACATAATTAAATTTGAAATTAAAAAAATTATAAAATACATTGCTGATTGAGTTTAGTGATACGAGCGGTGGTAGTGGCAACACAGGCGAGGGTTGCAACACTATGCGCGCGCTGTGCCATCTGTGATTATGCAGGATGTTTGGTATTACGACAAAGATAATTTTTAAATGAGTTGGAGGAGTCTTAGTTGCTGAGATTTGATTTTTTAAAGTTTTTTTTAAAATCACCCAAAATCTCACCTTTGAAACGCCATACCTTATTTGTTTGTGATTGTAATGCCACAAAATAACTTGTGCTGTATTCTTTAATGTTTACATAATCTATATATGTTAAATATATTATTTCTCAACACAATATACTTCAAAAATAAAAGTTACATTCAAAGACATAAGTCTGTGTAAAGTTAAAATTTGTGACAACTGCTAAATTTGTTTACAAAAATTAAGTATTGAACTTTGTTTTACATAATTCAATTTGAAATTATAAAAGTTCTTCAGTTCACCCTTTCCGACGATATGCTACATGACCTAGAATATGTTTATTAATCGGCCAATCTAATTTACTGGTAGGGTCATGATTAAGCAAAACACTTTTTATGTTTAGTTCTTCTGAATGAATTTAAATCAAAAATTTGCTCAAACTGGCCGCATTCTCACTCTATGCATTTTGTTAAATCTTATCAGAGGAGGTTTTGAGCGGAATTGTTACTAAATATTTTTAATCCTAATATTTACAATAGACAGGTAATTAAAAAAATAACTATGCGTTATTGGGAGAGGATGATGCCTGAATTGGGAACCTCGAATTTCATGAAAACGAGAAATTAGTTAAGCAAACACAATGGAGGAAGAGGATGTTAATTGAATAGGTACTGAAAATTATGAATCACCTATTAAGTACAATCAAATATCTATTAAGTTATTTCTGGACAATTTATTGATTTTGTTTACCTGCTGTAGAAAATGTTTCAATAGATCCATTAACCATTAAATTTTCGAAATTGTAAATCTTTACAATCCTTACTCTTTTTCTTCGCCACGATTTACGCAAAATAAAAAGCAATTAAAAAATGTATTCCCAGTAATAAACAGCAAGAAATCCTAGAAGAAGGCAGCAAAGCTAGTTTCAGGAAATACTAAACCAAGCTAGCGCTATAAAACAAAATCCGCACCCTAACCACAGAATAACTACATATTCACTATGCCCTAACCTAAATATATTCGAAGTGGTAATTAAATCTGGATTCATCGTAGTTGCGTGGCTGTAACCTCCAACCAATTAGTCGCTCTGGCTGTGACACGATCTAATTTGCTTCATTATGCCTCTGCTGCGCCGGAACGCGCACTAAAAGACAGCCATTGATGAATAGCGAGCGAGTATTCCACGAGGTTTCACATGGATTGGTTGATGACCGATGTCATTTTATGATACATTCGCATTTTTCGTGAATAAAACTGCTGGAGGGTTCGGATTATTCCAGTTTTCTCCCTTGACATTGGTCAAGGGGGAAAACCGGAATAATCCGAACCCTCCTAATGGCCCCTTAAGGTTAAACGAATCGCTCGTCTTTCCACACAAACGTGGAAGGGTAACTACTGCGCTGTTTGATGTTGACCATCCAAAACTAAGGATTATATGATTTATCTCGTTATTATCTGTCTTTGTAAACATCTAAAAACATAAAAAAGTATACATATGAAAAATACAAGCTCTAAGTTTTCGTATTTCAACACTGATTTCAGTCCAAATTTGGGCGAAAATAAATAATATACGGAGAAAGATAACTCTGAAACGAAGCCCGTTTTGACATAGTTTAGTAATTCAGGCTGAAATAATTTTTTTTGAAAAGATACACTCAATAGTCTTTCTAAAATAACCCTGTGCTAATAGTCTGTTCCCATTGTTTACGTGGCCGTTTTACGAATGAATCATTGTACACACAATGATTCAATTGATTGGATGAATTGTACAATTCATCCTATCATTGTACATTTCATCATTATACATTTCATCCTAGCGCGCGGGATCGCACATGTCAGGTGAGATAGCATACATTTAGGCCGCGTCCACCGACGAGTTCGCACCGCTGCTGACTTGTGTACCCCTAAGGGGAAAACTGGAATTTAAAAAAAATTATTCCATTCCCAAGGGGGAAACCCCTTGAGAAAATATGTTCAACTGGATTAGATTTTTTTTTATTTCATTTTTCCCCCGTGAGAGAAGAAAACCATAGAGAAGCAATAAAAACTACAGTACCAGTATAATCAATTTTTATTTTGTATCTTGAGAGCAGCGTGAAAAATCTAATTAGCTAAGGTTCATCTATCTTCCCAGCTAGTTTTCCCATGGTGGTGGGATTAGCTTTTTTTACCCACGATGGGCACGATGGTATGTGGCTATCTGGGACTCTACAATATACACTGATTTGATTGTTTACATTATTATGGAATTCATTTTTTTGGAGTCCAGTTTTCCCCCTTGAGAAAAAATGTTCAAGGGGGAAAACTGGAATAACCTCCAATGTTACTAAAACCCGATTTTGAATCCCTTAATTTTACACTGATCTTAATTTTTACGGTAAAAATACTAATCCCACGGCAATACAATTTTTATGTGAGCCCCTCGGAAACATACTGTATAAAATAAAAGACTGTTTTAAATCGACGGACTTACTTATTTAAAAAATTCATATACATACAGACGAACAAAGAGCTTCCTCCTATTTTCGAAGTCAGTTAAAAATAGTAAGTACATAGACCATGTGTAAAAAGTTGTATTGTAGTTTAAGTTATTATTATAAACGACTCAGCAACTTTCAATATTCTCATAACATTTTTTTGTTAAAAATGTAAATGATAGAGAAACTTAAAGGTACTCGTAAATATCTAAGAACGAAGCTTGACCAGATAAATAAAAGCTTTTCGAAGACGGTTACTGGCCGGCGCAACACCCAGGAAAAATGTGGCTCCCTTTTAGTGCCGCCTCATCGTCCCTTTGCTAAAAAGGAGTATATCTTTATATATGTGACAGTTTCTGCGACGTAGATTTATTATGAGAAGCTATCTTGTATGAAAGATTAACTTCCAATGGACCTTTCTTCAGATAACATTGTCTGAATACTGCATGATGCATGAAGTCTTTTGAAATAGACGACCTTTGGGGTGTGACGGGCGAAGTTCCGCCTGCGACGCAGGAGGTTGCGGGTTCGATTCCCGCCTCTGGCCATGTGGTTGTTGTTGTTGTTTGTATGATCTGCAGATATTTGTTCCGTGTTCTGGATGATGTCAATGTATAATAAAGTGTAATGTATCTAACCATGAATCACTCTGAAGCGTATTGTATAAAATATATCAGTTATCTTGACCCATAACACAAACTCTGCTAACTTGGGGCTGTGTGCATTATCCATCATTATAAAAATATATTTATGAAGATCGGGATATATATAGGTTTTTAAATAAGTGACTTGTCTTAGATTAAAATATACTTGATCCTTAGGATTTGACGCGTTCTATTTTCGATAAAATATTTTGTCTTCAAAAACTCGGTATCTTGTAACGTTGCTATTGATAGCTCTCTGCCAATTTTTTTGTAAATGAAATCACTACTTTTAAATTCCCCTCGTGTTGCTAATTTAGCTCAGCGGATGTCGTGATTAAACTCCAACTTTCAAAGGAAAACTTAGATTAACTATCAGATCCTTGTAACTTAAACTATTTCGTGGTCAAAGAACCCAAACTTTCGCAAACCCTTAATTTACCGACAAGGGTGGTCGGTGATTTCAGATGATCTAAAGTTATTCAACTATGAAAAGTCTATAAATTGTTTATGATTATATTTAAAGATTTTTTCATACCACTTAGTTATTGAAGTAAAGTTTAATTACACATACACGTCCACTGATACGTGATTCCCCCAAACAAGGGAGTTGGGGTTGCAAAACCCCTTTTTTGCAACCCCAACTCCCACATTTGAGGGATTGTCACTGTTGAATTATCTACCAAGAAATAACGTTATTATTAAAAACTAGCTACTGGCCGCGGCGGTCGCACGCGTTGTTTCTATGGAAACGTTTTGAAGTTATTTCTATCGCATGGAAACTGATTTATGGGATAAAAAGATGTTTGATTCCAGGGTTAGACTTACCTGTATGCAAAATTTCAGCCTGATCCGTTCAGAAGTTTTGGCGTGAATAGGTTACAAACATCCATCCATCTATCCATCCATCCATCCATCCAAACTTTCGCATGTATAATATTAGTGTGATGTGATGTGATGTGATATACCTGTAAACATGACACTAGTCAAATTGAAGGTAGCTAATAAATCATTTTATTATTAGCATTGGTCCCCAAACCATAGAACAACAGAGTCCAAAATAGGATAAACTATGACGTATTATCTTAGAGCTTTATAATTATCACTCTGGCGATTTGCGAGCGATTTCAAAGGGAGGCGAGTGCGCAGCGACGACGCCGCGGGCACGCAGCAAGCTCGCGCGATTAGCAATCGCGAATCGCACGGCAAGCTCGCTGCGATTGCCAATCGCGCCGCGGCAAGCTCGCCTTAAAATAACAACAACCCTCTTCAATACGAGTATACTATTTCCCTCTTCAAGGCACTCTTGAAAAATTTTGTGATCGTTTATTGTTTATTGTTTATTTGCTTAGTAACTAACACGATTTTCAAAAACCAATTACACTAGTTACATAGGGTGAAAAATCATCATATATCTAGTCTAAATTAAGATTATTATAAAAATTGTAAAACATTTTAAAAAATATCTCCATATAGAATAATAAACATTGAAAATTATATAGTATTCCAACAATGATTCAAATAAATAAATTTATTGAAATAATTAATAACATGCTCATAATGTTAACATGATTATTACAAATATAAAAAATAATTTCAAAAACAAACAGGCATCCATTCAGTCATCACTCTCGCATAACCACAGGCATACCAACATTAAATTCTTCCATTCGTCTGCGAAGATATCGCAGTCTGGGTTCTGGTCAAGAAGTCTGTTGAGCCTGGCGAGGGTGCGAGGCAGAGGAGAGTTGGCACGAGCGACAGTTCTACTGAAGGGCACAGAGAAAAGTCTGTGGGTTCTGTTGCGAACGTAATTATTAGGGAGGTAGAGCCGAAAAAGATCGTGACAACGTCACGTATTTTATTTCGAGCTCCATTTGTTTTATGGACAGAACTAATGAGGGAAAAAAATCCCAGTAGTTCTGTCAACATAACTACTCAACAGAACGTGGGAGTAAACGCGTGCACTCGCCTTGAAATCGCTCGCAAATCGCCAGAGTGATAAGCTGATAAGGCTCTTACCTGTATGGATAAACCTGTATCTGGGGACCTAGGGGCCTATTTTAATTCACCAACACGAAATTGCGTCTTTCGGTTTAGTTTCGGCCAATTGGTGTAACACCGAATTAGAGTAGCACAAAAAAAAAGAAACGAAACAAACGATTGCCTATTTTGGAGAATTAAAACTAGTTTCTAAGTAGGACTCAAGGTCTACCCTCTCTCTATTTATAACTGTATCGTAAACCAGTCCATGAAACATATCAGAGCATTTTCTATCCTCAGAGGTTCTAATGGAGGTTTTAATTACGTATCTTGCAACTAATGTTCCGTACTAAGTTGGCATTCATCGTTTTTCCTGCTACATAAAAGCCATTAACTAGAACAGGATACACGCTTTATTTTTCCGTCCAACCAAATTGATAGCGACAATTTTCCGGTCCAGTTTAAATTACACAGTATCATAATATTGTATAAAAACTTTCCTTAAACAGACTTTACTAGCAATGCGTGCTCGTAGCTATCACAATTTAGCTTTGTATTTAACACTTCACCCGCAACGGGTTCATCGAAATGTAAGCCATCCACATTGGACCGATTATTGTGTGATTACTCTGATCTTTTTACATTTGCTCTGATCATCGTGGTTAGAGGATTCATTTTGTGTGTGGCAAAAAATTCCATCATTATCTTTAACAGCCTATGGTATCTCGCTGCTAGGTGTCACCTTCTCGATCTTGAACTTAGTCGTAGAGTTACACTACAAGTCTATACCGGTCCACTGATGGACGCAGGCGCTTCTCGGCTTTCATCATATGGCGTAATGCCCATAACCCCACGCTGGGCATGAGGGTTAGGAGTCGCAGTTTAGTAGTTGAATTGTTCTGGCCCCCCGGTGAATACCCACTGGGGGGCGGGTCTCGTAAGAACGACGTAGAACCGTAGAATTCGTTGGTCAGAAATTTTCGACCATCTAGCCGGTGTATAAGGCGTCGCAAGCTTAGTTTAAGTTTCCAGCAAAAAGTGCGGTATCGGCAACTTTGTTGTGAGACGTAAACCGATTTTAACTCCGGCTTAGACGAAGTTTTGAGCCCGAATCCGTCGTAGTTTGTATTAGTCATCGCTCCTTTTAGACAACTTTCTTTTGCTGCTTAAGTTAGCTGCTGAGAGAAAACTTCGTGTTCACACAGATTTTATTATAGGTATAGGCTTGGTGGACTATTTACCTTTGAAATGTGTAAGCTACACAAGGTTCGCGTTCACAAAAAAAATCTTGTTTTCTATTAGGAAAGTTTCGCTTTTTAGCATCGATGTAAGTAAAATTTGGAAGATTGGGCACTAGCTTCTACGCTTCGAATGCTCAAATTTGGTCCAATTAGGTCCACCCACCTCAGTCATAGTCGGACCAACGCCGCTGGCGTACGTGTTTCGCGTATATTGTGGTCTCGATCGCACTTCGGTCTACGTACGTCTTTCCATCTTTGTTGTTCGTTAGGTAGGTATATTGCAAAAGATTGGAAATAGCGTGTCTTTTCGTTTAGTTGTAACCCAACACAGGCCATTTGTTGAGTTAGCGCTGGGAGAACGTGCCGTATCTACAGAATTTTACTTATATCTATGTTTTTTAGATTTTGTTTCATAGAGCTATCATATTTCGTAGAAAAACGAATTGCCTAATCGTAACGCTCAGTTTCGTGACCCAGAGTCCTTCGATCTTTGAGAGTCACGCCATTAAGACCGCTTCTAACCGTTTCTTGCGTTCGCTTCACCTGTAATCCAAGTTTTCAGTTTGACTGTTCAGTGTTCAGCGGTAGTTATTTGAATACTAGCTGACCTGGCGAACTTCGTACCGCTCTCACCTTTTAAACTCACCCTTCCCCGAACTTCCACAAACATTTCAAGACCAAAATTAGCGGAATCGGTCCAGCCGCTCTCGAGTTTTAGCCAGACAAACGAACAGCAATTCATTTTTATATATAAGAGATTTAATAAACGTTTACATACAGGGTGCTTTTTGAGATGGGAGTGGATGGCCAAATCCGAAACCATGAGAGTCATGACCTCGATTTATAGAAAACAAAAACTGCATCCTACTAATCCTATCCTTCTAATATTATAAAGCCGAAAGTTTGTGAATCTGATTTTTTGTTTTAGGATCTCCAAAACTACCAACTGAACGGATCAAGATGAAATTTGGCGTACGTTTAGAGCAAAACGTAACTTAGATAGTAGACTACGTATTATATCGAAAATTCACGTGCGAAGCCGCGGGTAGAAGTTAGTTCTTTATAATCTTTTCTTTTGCAGGATATCGAACCGATTGATTTAAAAAAAATTACACTGAGGACACACATGTATTTTTTTGCACCAACGGATTTATTTATTTATTTTTGCTTGCATGTTCATTCATTCTTAGACTTATTATGGTTAGTTATAGACTTATTACTAGCTAGGTACATGCACCCTGGAAGGGCACTGCAAAACTGATTTCGTACGTACTTTATTTACATCATGTCAAATAGAGTTCAAAATATTCGATTGCTGCGAAGGATCAGTCTTTGCAAAGAAACAGATGAGCCTGTAATTTAATGGGATTTATCCTCGAAAAACCTGTAATCTTAATTTAATGTATACAAGTTGCCACGGAAAGGTTGTACTAAGCCGAAAGAGGGTGACTCTGGATATCGAGGGTGTCAATGTTTGTTCCTTCCCGTGGCACCCTGTATTCTTCATTGAAAAACTCCGCAAAAAAATGTGTTTGCTGTTTTTGTTTTCTCAAAAATTGATTTTTGCCGCGTTATATTAATTTTTTGTTAAATTAGACATCTAAAAAGGAAGCGACTTATGTAATTTCTGCTTATTTTTAGATGTTATAAAAATGTATTAAAATCAAATTACACATACTTGACAGCTAGATAAGTACTATAAGCCAGCAATGTATTATCAACACCGAAATAACAGTTGCAAAAAAGGTATCAGTAGTTCGGTTGCTTAATTGAACCGATACCATCGAGCGACTCAGTAGTCCGGTTGACGTTAACGTAACCGGACTACTGAGACTACACCGTAATATCGATTGTTGACGTGTCAAATATACCGACCTCAATCCAAAACCGTTTTCAGGATTATTGAAAAGCGTATTTGCAAATATATAAGGTACGAAAATAACCCAAGGTGCTGAGGGAATACTCAAAATGATTTTGTAAAAGCCGGTTTCGTATGATATTAAATACTAGATGCGCCTCGCTGCTTCGCACGCGTTGTTTCTATGGAAACGTTAAAAGGTGATTTCTATCCCATGGGAACTGATTTATGGGATAAAAAGTAGCCTATGTTTGATTCCAGAATTAGAATTACCTGAATGCAAAATTTCAGCCCGATCCTTTCAGTAGTTTTGGCGTGAAGAGGTAACAAACATCCATCCATCTATACATCCATCCAAACTTTCGCATTTATAATATTAGTGTGATGTGAAGTACCTACCTTACATTACTATCATGGGCAGGCTATTTTGAGTAGACATCGTATATTTCCGTAGGTTCTCGTTTAATATTCCTGAGTTTTCCCTTTTCTCGAGGTCGTGACAGTCGTCGGTACTTACTGGTATTATCACAGCAAATTAAATTTTACTAACTAGCTTATGTCCGCGACTTCGTTCACGGGGTACCTGGATAAAGTTAAATCTCAACAGCCTATATTGCTCCATTGCTGGCGCAGGCCTCCGCCTTATTGACTTTTATCTCATGGGGGTAATGAACAATATCCAGCCCCACGCTGAACATGCCGGTTGGGGATCGCAGTTCGGTAGTAGAATTGTTCAGCGGGAGGCGCTGCTGCCCGCCCCCAGTGGATATCCCTTAGTCACCTCGCCTAGATAAAACGTAGACTAAAATATATATGTATACCTTCTCAGGAATAAATGGTAGGTACCAGTCTATATTTTTGTGAATTATTTTCGTTTTTAAACGAAATAAGAATTCCCGCGTCTAGATACGCGGGAATTCTTATTTCGTTTAAAAACGAATACTGTACAAAAAATTCCAAAATACCTACATATTTATAAAATCACACATTGTCCCACTGCAGTGCTTTAACTATTTTCGTAGAAATAAAGCGAAGACCAGATAACAGGACTAATGCATGCCCGTATTATGAAAGCTCGCTCAGTCATCGAGCTATGCTTGAGTAACACTTTTCTATGATTATCCCATAGTGCATAAGTGGCATATGGCATACCTAAGTGGTGCATATTCTATTCCGGGACCACACAGCAAAGTGTTCTCAAAATAACAGCTATAAAAGTTACATAATATGCCATAATATTATGTAGACCTCAGATCAAGGAACACTATGGATATAGTCTATGTCCAAAATGTGCGTGTAGGTATGCTTTGGAGTATTAAATGGCGTTCTTGCGCCTAGCTTCCTCTTCTTCTTTTTCTTCGTGTATGATGGCTTCTGCATCTGGTTTGACACAATTTTGCCAGTGTCCGTCTCATGACAGCATCGCAAGCAAGGAATTAACAATAACCACTATGAATTGTACAGTATTTACAAAAAAAAATTGGTTGACTGTAAAGTCGGTTTACTGACGATAGTTGAACGTGACAACGTCTTAAGAAAAGAGCGAGGTAACGCCGCATGAGGTAACCCCGCATGACGTCATGTTTTTTTCGTGCGTGCAGCTGGCTCTATCGAATTATAAGACGTTGTCACGTCAAAAATTGGTTGTCTGTAAAGTCGCTTTACTGACGATAGTTGAACGTGACAACGCAGACGCATCGCTCACTCAAGTAGGAGAGAGACGGATGTCGAGCGCTCTCGCTTGCACTTCAAGCCTTACATGGAACGCCTCAGAGCGAGGTAACGCCGCATGACGTCATGTTTTTTCGTGCGTGCAGCCGGCTCTATCGAATTATAAGACGTTGTCACGTCAAAAAAACATTCGTTCTAAAAATGTGGAATGCTTCACGATTTTACGCGTCATCCTTGCGCAGGGACAATGCAAATCTTCTCTGTATCGTTCCAATTTTAGTATAATATACAAGCAAGTGATATGCCGATAGATTGACAAGCAAGACACCAACTGACAGCAGATCTACCAATCTACCCCAACACGGAACGTTGGTTATCAAATCTTAGTCCAAAGAATAGAGATCAAAACATGGCGGCACTGACCACGCCGTAAATGAGAAGTCTAGGTACCAAAGAATCCAGTAGCCTATGTTTAGAGTCTACCTAATAAAATAACATAAGTAATTTGAAAGTATATTTCCTCTCCATGGAGTTTTACGTCTTACACCCATAGATTTACGTAAAATCTGTAGATTAAGATAAGAAATAAAAAGGGGAGAACCAGGCTCTCGAAAGTGGAAGGCTCAAATTAGGTGCAATTAGGTCCAACCACCTCAGTCACAGTCGGACCGCCGCCGCCGGCGTTCGTGTTTCGCGTGCGTATTGTTGTCTCGATCGCACTTCCGTCTAGGTACGATTATATACCACAGAGTCTTCCTTTCTCAAAGGTTATAACAAACTTGACCCAAGTTGTGGGCATCGCAATCAATCCTCAGCGTCACGACGGAATGTTTCAACTTACCCAGGAGTTTGATCCGTCACAATTAATGAAACGAAATTATCCGGAACTGGTAGATTAATGACGAATGAGTCCAATTTAAAAGTTTCGCGAGTTCTGTCCTGAATTTGAGAGGGATTGAAAAGTTTTTTCGTGTTCATTTGTCGAAGGATTAGTTAATTATTTTTCTGAATGAACATCTCTTCTAACTTATACAGAATGCTCATGTAAAAATGTTATCAGTGATTTACATTATGTTTCAAATTCATGTTATGTACCTACGTTGTTCTAGAATTCTAGATATTTTCTATAATGGTAGTTTAAAAACTAAAAAAAATATAAGTGGAAATAATTTTAGTAGCAGATCGCACAATTCGCAAAAAAAATTTGTTTCACATCTTTCAGTCCATTCGTCTCTCATCCGTTTCAAACTTGTAAACTTGAATTTGTACCTTTTTCGCTGCACGTGTGTGAGCGTTGTTAAGTTTTTTTTTATTTATTGAAATAACGTTTATTGAACGTTTATTATTATTGTTTAGTTTTCATATATCAATTTCTTTGTTTACTTTCATCAAATATCTTGGATTTTAAAAACATTTAGACTATAACATTTTAAGTCAAAGAATAATAAAGACGATAATTATTGTTGTTGTCGCCCATTTTGTATGAAATGATGTGTAAATACATCACGCCATGGCATAACCTCATTGTTCTACGTCGAAAAGATAAAAAACCACAAAGATTTCGCATAACATTATTTCTAAATCCTTAAACAAAATCTTTCTGAAACGATTTCGAACAAAAAGTTTACCTACTTTTGAACAAGTCCATTTATGTTTCCACAACTCCGCATAATTTTGTTCATGTCATTCTTTGAGATAAATCCTTAGATTTCTTTCCCCTGGATTTTTTGTTGTAATTACTTATGTAATACACCTACATTTTATAATGTACCTACTTACCATATTATACACCTAATTTGATTGTATTGAAAAAATAAAAAACGAATTCGAATCCCTTAATTTTACACCTTGTTTAGTTCAACTTTTAGGGGATAGAGGGCGATTGTGCACTACAAGAAATTTTACTGTTCGAACATCCGATTTTTTACGGTCCGAAGTGGCATGAAAAAAACGGAAAACTGGCTTGTGCACTTGTCCGTCTTTACTCGGATGATACGCCTCAGTTTAGCTCCGTCTTTTCAGTTCTCCGTCAGTTAAACTACACACCACGCACGCGAAATTACTCTGAACGATGAGTCTGAAAAAACCGTTCCGGAATGGGGAAAAGTAAAATATCGGACGGTAAAATTACGTATAGTGCACAAACTAGTATATACATTATATGGCGTGCCATATCGGACCGTAAAAAATCGGACTGCCGGACAGTAAAATTCCTTGTAGGTAGAGCACAATCGCCCTAATAATAATCCCTCGGATATAAAGTAAAGTTCGATCATTATTATTTGAGTCAATTCATTCGAAAATTATAGTAAACCAGGTAGTTTCCTTAGTTTACTGGCTACATTTGCGCAGTTTGTATCGGACTACTTCAGGATCATTTTCTATACAATAACGAAATAATTCTCAAAATCGGTCCGTTATTAATGGATAAATCGACAAACATACATCAACAAACTTATACAGCCGAACTTAGAACCTCCTCCTTTTTTCGAAGCGGGTTAAAAATCGATCGCAGTAGATGTTTACAATTGGTACCTAGCACAACACACCACACCTCAATGGTACCCAGTCACAACGAACTTTTTTTTTTTTTAATTACTTTTTTTAATATATTTCCAGATAAAAATTGTATTCAACAGTAAGCATCCTAACAACAAGCTGATTTGTGTTTAAGGAACTACATGCACTCTATTCAAATAAAATTAATTAAGAATGTGTTGGATACCCAAAAACAAAATGAGTTTGTTAAATTGGTAGTTTTATTAAATACTAGCGAACTTACTTTTATAATAGACTCAAACTACACCATCATGTTAATCATCATATAAATTTATATTATACTTTTATAAAGCCACTTCTAGACATAGGCCTCCCGGCCTCCCCTCCTCGCCACAATGACCGGTCCTATGCTGCCCGCATCCATCGGCTTCCGGCGACTTGCATAACTTTCCAAAAACTAGTTTCAACCTAAACCAGTTATTTATTTTGTATACGAATTTCACAAAATATCAAACAATATCCTAAAAATTACTTTTACAAGATTGAATAGGATTAGTTTCTCCACACTTTTTACAAAACCGAAAAACATTTCTGTATTTTCGGCGCAAAAATCCATGGTGAATATTTAAGGCAATAACACTCGAGCGTCGACGTTATGGATTTATCAATCATCGCATGTCACTTTGTTTCCCTCCACGGTTTTTCATCAAACTCAGCTAAAATGGAAGGCATCCTATTTTATTTGACGAATTGTTATCAGCAGTGTTGTCTGCTGCTATGGTAAGTATTCATGCATGTTTTCATTTCATGAAGTTGTTTTGGATAAACAATGGACGAGTTTTGCCGTGAAATAGATGCAGTGGATAATATCGATGCAGATTTAGTAAGTATATCTATAAAGTAGGTAGATTAGATTCAGATTTTCGTCGCTTAGTTGTTATTTGTTAAACAAGTGGGCAAAACGATTTTTTGTTGAGCGTGCCTATATTTAAATCCCGAGCTAGCGAAGCAGTCCAAAATAGAGTCACGAGCGCAGCGAGTGGCTCTAAAGTAGACTGCTGAGGTAGCGAGGAATTTAAAAGGCACGAAATGAAAAATATTTGCTCTCGAGTTCAACATACACCTTTTTACCTCGACTAGCGAGAAAATACTTTGTAATTTACAAAAGAGGCCGAATGTTATAAACAAAGTTTGGTCAACAACCATGGAGGGTAAAAATGCTACAAACCTTTGAGTTTGTAGTGTTCCTAATTCAAATTACTTTTTTCAACAAGTTAAATAATATTCTTCATTCCACATGTGACCAAATTCGTTTTTGCTCACTCTTTTTGAGCAGCAAAGTCACCGTTTTCGAGCGAGTGTTGAATATGATATTTTCGGAAAAAAGTAAAAGTCCTCCATACCATTGCTCCATAGGCTTAAGTCTAGCAAGCTTTAAATACAAAATAACGTAACCATCAAAGCTGGAAAAATAGAATTTTACACCCCGACTTTGAGGAAATCTTTCGCAACTACTCTTCAATGAAAATTGATTAAATATCTGCACTGCATCATATGTTTTGCAACGAAATATATCTTAAATTGCAAAAATTTAAGCTGGTTTGCCGTTGTTTACCAGCTAACTTTTGCTAATGAGTATACTTAATTCTCTTCACTTAGACAGCAACATGAAAAATTCATAACTAGGGATCCTAGGAACCGTATAAATTTAGAGTGCCTATTATTAAATTTCTAGTTTAAGTTGGTAGAGAGCAATTTTCTTTGTCTTTTATCCAAAAACTTACTAAATGCAGTGTACGAAAGTATTATTCATTTGAAGTAAAGTTAGACAAGTAAGTTAATGAGTGTTATTAAATGATTTAGGTTAATTTTATATATAATTTAGTTTTAAGTAAGTAGTTAGTTTGTTAAATCACGGGACTGACATAGTCAGCAATGACTCAAAGTCCCTTAAATAAAAATGAATAAAAAATAAATAAATGTGAAAATCACTGATCACTTCTCAAAAGTTTATTGAAATAGTTACACGTAAAAACACACACAAAGTAAACGTTCCTTCATAGGCTTGTATCGCGACGCGGTCAGTCGGGCGTACATGCCGATTCAGTAAAATTAGATACATAGGTACCTATTACGTCTTCGTACACTACCAGTAACGTGTGTGTTATGTTAAGAATGAATGAATGAATGAACACTTTATTGTATAAAATAAAAAAAATAACTTATATCTAAATAAAATAAAAATAGGCGGCCTTATTGCTTAAAGCAATTTCTTCCAGGAAACCTTATTACTATCAAAAGATATAAGTTAATAAACAGTGGTAGTGCACATAATAAACATAATACAGGAATATACTTATTATTTAGGTACAGTCGGCTGCAAAAATATGTATACACTCCCAAGTTTTCAATTTGACTAAGTAGTAAGTGTATAGTAATTGTGATAATTTATGTACCGCATTCTGACGAAGTACGATGACTACTTTGTTCGAAAAACGTGTGCATGTCCTTTTATTTGAAAAGTTCCGAGTAAAATGAAAGTTAAACCTTGGAAGTGTATGTCTGTGCAGCTGACTGTACATACAATACAAATACAAACATACAGATAATTTTAAATACATTGTATACCAACCAACTAAGCTACATTGTCATCAAAAGTGACAGGTTAAGGCGAATCAGGAAGAAAGAAAGCACAGTTTACATAGCTGAAGATAAATGGTACTTGAGTTGGAATTAGAAAGAGTTAATGGAAGGAGCAAGTTTGATAGACAGGCAGTAAGAATAACTGTTCTATACCTGACCACGTGCTAGGTAGATACACAGTTACAGTCAATGCAGTACGGGGCGTAATATACAATTCGCAAGCGTTACGCCGTGTGGTAAAATTCGTCTAGTTGGTCATTGCGACCTTCTTTCCCCGGACTAACTGTACGAACGCTCGCTGTGTAGCACGCTACATCATACCCCGTAATGCCGCCGGTCAGTAAAATACGCACAAATCTTTATGAATTCTCGGAAAGAGTGGCGGCGCAGTAGCTTATTGTCAGAAGGGATGAATGATTAGTAATCTATCTATAATATAAAAATGAATCGCAAAATGTGTTGGTAAGCGCATAACTCAACAACGCCTGGACCGATTTCGCTAATTCTTTCTTTGTTGTGTTTGTTATTGTCAGGAGAAGGTTCTTATGAAAGAAAAAATTAAGAAAGTTGGAAACATAAATTTCCACGGGGGCGAAGCCGCGGGGCGCAGCTAGTCATTCATAAAACTGCGCATGGTACAGAGTGCGTAATCATTGATTACGCACTCTGTACCATGCGCAGTTTTGCATTCGCAGCTATGTTCACAGAATTCATAAATGTTTGCGCGACCTGTGTATACCCACCTTTCATCATCATCATCAGCATCAGCCTATATTAGTCCACAGCTCTGGACATAGGTCTCCCCTAATTACATTATACCCACCTTTATAGTGATATTTTTATAATACAAAGAAAACACCCGAACGACCTGAACAAATATCCTTCAAATCGTAGAAATAGTTGTTCTGAGACGGAGAATCGAGCCCGCAACCTCCTGAGCTGCAGGCGGACCTTCGCTCGCCGCACCAAATACGTCGTCATTTCAATACCTCATTCATCAAAATCGCTTTAGCCGTTTGGATGCTCTTAAGTAATAAATAGTATCGAAAACCACATCGGATTCCCTAGAAGGCACCTCTACCAACCGATTTCGATTATAAAGAAATCTTTTTGTTTATCCGTTCATTATTTTTCATAAAATATTATCAATTTAATAATCCCCGCAGGTTACGTCATCCAGTAACAGATGGTCACTATCGCCGCCGCTGATTTACTGACGAGACTTCATAATGATCATTATTTACGAGATGCTACGGCACCTGCTACCCACTCTACTCAGATTAATTCGTGACTGCATGTATCACTCATATTATTTTCGCTAGCTGCAGTAGCCCCTGCATTTTGATTACGAATAAAAACAAAAGGTTGTAGGTAATACAAGACAATTTTTTTTTTTTAAACAGAACAGATATTCATGAAACATGGCTAAGAACACTCGGGATAAAATTATCTATGACACAAAAAAAACTAAACGAAAATCGGTTCATCCGTTTGCGAGCTACGATACCACAGACAGATACACAGATACACAGACAGACACGTTCAACTTGTAACACCCCTCTCTTTTTGCGTCAGGGGTTAAAATCAGACTTTTTTTAAAAGAAGCTCTATAAATCATCTAGGACTAGGACCTAAGTGATTGGGGAGACGAATCAAACGAACGCAAAGTTGGTTTAGGAGTTCCTATATCCACCTTCTGTCTCCATCAGGCATCATCAGACCAGCTCCATGGTACCCTAACATTGCATTGTCACCGAACTTATATAAGTAGGTATGCCAAATTTCAGCTCAATCGGTTTAGTACAACTGGTCTAAAATTCAGTTGCAAAATTTGTCCCACACATTCTAACAGGGCAAATTAAATTAAAATTTGTAACAAAAGAAAATGGCAATTAGAGGCGATAATAGTATAAGTACAATACAAACAAATACTCGTACAATCTGAATAGACCAATTGATTGTCGAAAATAATAACGTCTGAATATACCAACTGTTAGAACACCATTTTTTTTTATTTACAAAATTAAACTAATATTACATAGAAAACTTTAATAACAACACTGAGTAAACCACAGAGGTTTGTAAGTGAGTTTTATTAGCGAGTCAGCCGAGTAACTACCATTGAGATAGGTTTGACAAAAATAAAAGCTTAATTTCTAAGTGTCAGTGTGTTATGGTAGGTACTAGGTTAAATGGTATAAAAGAGATATAAAAGTAGGCAGAACTTCACTGTGAGATAAGTACCTACAGTTATTAAAATACAATATTTATATATCCTGAAAATTAGGTTCATAAATTGGAATTAGGTGAGTAACTGCATGAGAACTCTTTGATACTGATGAATTCAAAATGTTGTAAATTCACTCGTTCGCAAGGTGCAACCTATCGACACAGAAGGCCATCAAAATCTGTGAAACAATCAGCCGGGACCAGCGGACTACCTATTAGTTCAATTAATTGAACTGGCTATGCGGCGAGCTTCACGTGTGAATCTGTGAGTGTGTGGCACAGAGGTTAAATAGGCTTTTAAAACTGGAGTTTCAATCGCGGTTTGGCTTTTTAACGAGATTTCCGGATAACGTAAGTAAGTTTGCGCTGCTATTAAAGCTATGAAAAGAGCTATTGCTCGGAATTTCTCTGAAGGATAGGATTCGTAATAAATACCTACACCCGACAGAGAATCAAAGTTATTGACATAGCTCTAAGAATTATGTAGCAAGCTAAAGTGTGGGCCGGCCATATCTCGCGAATAATCACCAGCTGCTGGGGTGAACGTGTTCTTGAGTGGAGACCGCGACTCGGCAAACGTAGTTTCCGGCCAGGTGGGATGATGACCTGCGAAAGACTGCAGACAGATACTGGATGCGGCGAGCTGAAGACAGGGCGCTATGGTGCTCATTAGGGGAGGCCTGTGTCCAGCAAATATGAAATATAAAAGTGTTTTATTTCCTTTAAACCTTACAGGACTCTTGTACACATCACGAAATTCAAATAAGTAAAACTAGGAAATAAAGTGATCACTTTGATATTTTGTTCACTTCAATCTTTTTAAGGTAGTGGACTAATATAGGTTGATGATGATGATAGTGATGGCGCAGTTTAATTTTATTTATAAGTTCGGCTCAGGACCGCTAGTTGTAGTCCAGCAGTGATCGTTTGTGGGCTGATATGATGAAAATACACCTAGTCTCAATACGCTAGAATTGTCTGTTTTCAGAATCCTACGAGTATAATAATATATACAGAGTGATATTACTTTGTAGGAACGATTTAGAACTACGCCTACTATCAACTGAAAATCGAATAAACTAAATTCAATATGAACTGAAAACTGAAAATCGAATACCTAAACTAAATTCAATGAAACATGTTTTCCAATAATGTTTTGGAAATTCTCGGAATGACAAATCCAAATCCCACTGTTCTGTAAAACGACAACAACTTTAATAGAGTAGTCGGTAGTAATAGGGTAGTCATAAAATCAATATAATATTATAAAGGAGTACCTGACTTACTGATAGACAACGCACAGCCCACTGGTTCTAGAGACTTGAGGAGTGTTAGTTTCATTTAGGGTGTAATAAGAAAGGAATTATGAAAATTCGCACTCTAAGAGTTTCAAAACAGGAGTGGAAAGTAGAAACAAAAATGCTCTGTAGGTATTTCAGTAACCGTAAGCGATATAACTACAAAATTTTACATGTAAATTTCCCTTTGATAACGATCACACATTTGATTCATCGTTCTCTGAAATTATGACGGTGTTTTCCTATAACAAAGTTTAAACGAAAATGCTCTGTACAACCGATTCCAATATAACTACAAAATTTTACATGTAGACTTTCCTTACAAAAAGAACACACATTTCATTCATCGTTTATTGAAATTCCGGAGTTGTTTTCCTCATCAATATATATTATAAAGGAGTAGCTGACATACTGACAGACAACGCACAGCCCGATTCAGATTCAGATTTATTTATTGATAATAATGCTGGTTACGTCATAAAAGTACAAATAATAAATAATAGTTCACAAGTCCTTTAGTTTTTCAAATAAAAGATGTATTTTAATATTTGTTTTTTTTGTTTCTCTTACTGAAGTTCTTACCTCCGTGTGAGCCAGCCATAGACAATGCGCTTGGGATCCTACGTTCCATAGACATATAATAGTACCAATGTTTATCTGTCTACCATAGACTACTACAAGTCCAGCATAGTAAATCAATTCAATGAACTAAAAATAAAAATTATTGGTCATCATAAATAATAAAATCTACAATAGAATACAATAATATCAAAAAATAATTTCAAATAAACAATAAGGTGAACCACTGGTTCAAGAGACAACGCATAACGCGTACGAAGTCGCGGGTTACAGCTAGTAACACTATAAATGCGAAAGTTTGGATGGAAAGATGGATCGCTATCTGGATGGATGTTTGTTATCTCTTAAAACTAATGATCGGATCGAGCTGAATTTTTGCTTACATGCCTTTCTCGATCGTGACGTAGATCGTGACTACCATATTTCCTGAAAAACAGGTGCGAAGCCGCTGGTGGGTGGGTACTCTATACATTGTTTCTATATCAAAATTAAAATAAGGGAACTAATAGTAGGTAGGTATGGCATGTTTTCACAAAAAAAAAACATTGCCTGGAGGCACAATGATAACGTGGAACGATCTCCCGGAGTCAATATTTGGCGTTATTATGAGATTTCTTTACGAGTACGTAGCTCGTATGTCTATTTACGGATTCCTCAAAAATATATTTAAAGCAAAGTAGGTTTCTAGGTATTCGGAACAACAAGAGCCTTCAATAATGTAACTATAAAAATGTAAAAATAAAATTACATTCCAATTAAAAATTGTTTAATAGGAATGTAATTGTATTATCAATGTGAGCGGGTTAATTACGAAACATATTTCTGTTGGTATTCTTCCAACACAAGAGACGCGCTTTCATATTGTATCGTTATCAATTCGTCAAACTACGATAGTTTTTATAGTAAAACTAGATTCTACCCGCGGCTTCGCACGCGTTAATTAAAATCTAAACCATTCCCAGATCCCCTTGAACACACACAAAAAATTTCATCAAAATCGGTCCAGTCGTTTGAGAGAAGTTCAGTGACATACACACTCACAGAAGAATTATAAATATAAAGATGTTATTTTAAACAGTAGTTTATAAATATAGCCACTTAATAACTGTAAAATCACAAACACATCACACGAATAATATAAATGTGAAAGTGTAGATGTTCGTTGCCTCCCCACGCCAAAATCACAGTGGGTACGAATTATGCTGAAATTTTGCAGAGATGTAGTTCTGTACTACCTTCTGTAAGGAATAACAATGTAATTTAGATCTTGATTTGTTTAAACTAAGCTAATATTGTAACGAAGTTGTTTACGCTAAATGTTTTTATCGTAAATAGCTCTTAATATTGTTATACTATGTTCAGATAGTTTTAAAAGCAATGTTACAATCTTGTTGATACTTGGTTGTTGATACTAGACTTCCAGAGTAACTGTCAGATGTAAATTCTTATTGGAGGTAGGTAGAAACTAGCAGTCTTGTTGGAGCGTTTGAACGAAGCGGTCGTCCGCTCGGAACACACTAATAGTGTGAAATTGCAATAGTGAGTGCCCGTCAGCCGTGGCAGTTAAGCTAAGGTACGTTATTTTCTTGCTGTTCTTAGTTTTTCTAGTCGATAAGCGATATTTAGTTAACCAGCTAGTGATTTCTTTTTCGCTTCTTTGCACTAGCTTATAAAAGATTGAAGCGAAGAGAATCAAATAGTCGTACATTTTCTATTTAGTAGATGTAAAGTTACAATGTTGGAATAGGCCATGAGAAAATAAACGCATTTGATTTTCCTTTTATTTTATCTTACTCCTATAACTCAGAAGCGGGATAAGGCGAGTATTTGAAATAAATTACTCGCCGCGCCCATGTCTCAATGTAAAAATAAACATTTATTTATTTTGTCATGGCCAATTTAACTGCAGAACACAGAACTATCGTGAGTGATATTTGTTTAACAGCTTAATTTTTTTTTGTGTTCCTTTTTATTTAATTACTCTTTTTGCTCATCAACATCACTATTCCTATGGTTGAATTTTGTCCGGCGTCATGAAAATTTATGGCTTGTTAAAGTGTCTTTAAACATAATATCCAATTTATTTCTTTATTTGTTTTTTTTTGTCTGGTTTTATTTTTATTATTCTTTGTCTTCACTCATCGGTATACCGTAATCGGTATATACTATTCTATCTAACCACGAACCATGAAAGAAGAATAATCGCTAGGTAACTAATAAGTATTCGAGGGTGGAAAACCAGAAAACGATTACAAACTGCACAAACTTCATTGTAAATTAGTTCTCAACTTGTTATTTGACATTTTTGTCATTTACTACCATATTTTCACTAACTTCCCGGATCAACCCTCAACCTCAACAGCCTGTCTTGGTCCACTGCTGGACGCAGGCCTCCCCCTGATAAACACCTTATTGGCTTTTATCTCATGCCCATAATCCCCACGCTGGGCATGCGGGTTGGGGATCGCAGTTCGGTGGTAGAATGTTCTGCAGGACCAAAATTGTAATAATTATACGGGGCCAAGTAATAATACGAAACTCGATATATTGTCAAATAATTTAATTATAATTTTAAAGCATTTTAATAGTTTTGAGAAATGATTTTAATAATAATAATAATAATTATATATCATTTATTGCCTATAAATTACTTAACCTAGACTAGAATTAAACACAAAAATTAAAAAACATCAAAATTTTACAATTTTTGTATGGAAGCTCGAAAGTGGTTGTGTTCATAACGGTTATCGTTATACCGGTATGGATTTCGGTTACACCGGTATGGATTTCGGTTATACCGGTATGGATTTCGGTTATACCGGTATGGATCTAGGTTATACCGGTATGGATTTCGGTTATACCGGTATGGATTTCAGTTATACCGGTATGGATTTCGGTTATACCGGTATGGATTTAGGTTATACCGGTATGGATTTAGGTTATACCGGTATGGATTTCGGTTATACCGGTATGGATTTCAGTTATACCGGTATGGATTTCGGTTATACCGGTATGGATTTAGGTTATACCGGTATGGATTTCGGTTATACCGGTATGGATTTCAGTTATACCGGTATGGATTTCGGTTATACCGGTATGGATTTAGGTTATACCGGTATGGATTTAGGTTATACCGGTATGGATTTCGGTTATACCGGTATGGATTTCGGTTATTCCGATATGGATTTCGGTTATACCGGCATGGAATTCAGTTATACCGGTATGGATTTCGGTTATACCGGTATGGATTTAGGTTATACCGGTATGGATTTAGGTTATACCGGTATGGATATCAGTTATACCGGTATGGATTTAGGTTATACCGGTATGGATTTCGGTTATACCGGTATGGATTTCAGTTATACCGGTATGGATTTCGGTTATACCGGTATGGATTTAGGTTATTCCGGTATGGATTTCGGTTATACCGGCATGGATTTCAGTTATACCGGTATGGATTTCGGTTATACCGGTATGGATTTAGGTTATACCGGTATGGATTTAGGTTATACCGGTATGGATATCAGTTATACCGGTATGGATTTAGGTTATACCGGTATGGATTTCGGTTATACCGGTATGGATTTCGGTTATACCGGTATGGATTTAGGTTATACTGGTATGGATTTAGGTTATACCGGTATGGATTTCGGTTATACCGGCATGGATTTCAGTTATACCGGTATGGATTTCGGTTATACCGGTATGGATTTAGGTTATACTGGTATGGATATCAGTTATACCGGTATGGATTTAGGTTATACCGGTATGGATTTCGGTTATACCGGTATGGATTTCGGTTATACCGGTAAAGATAGCGGTTGTACCGGTTCTGATAGCGGGTATATCGGTACCTCAGGTTTCGGATGCGCGGCATGTTTACGTTCACGTAAGAACTCATTGTGTAAATAAATTGTTTGGAAATGTCTTCGCTCATCAGAGGGTGCTGATACTTCAGGGTCCGTAAGGTCTTCGTAGAGGGAGAGGATTATACTCGAATCAGTGCTTCATTCTAATTTATTTATTTACAAAAATGTACAGTTTCCATACTAAATCTGGCGCAGCAGTTTCGCTGAGTCATCACGCTAGCACGGACTCAAAACCTTATCATGAGAAGGCTAATCCAGTGCCCTGTTATGAGGAGGGTACCGAAGCGCCTTGTTATGAGGAAGGTGATAGTCCAAGTGAACGAGATGTACGGCGTATCGTTACTCTATTGAAGTTTGGACTTAAGAGCGCTTTTACATCTCGGCGCTACTATTTTTTATTTAACGCACCGAGCGGGCAGCGAGCTACTCAAGCGTAACTTTCTATTGTCTCGCGATTGAACTGACATAGGTCTGCCCTCGATAAGCGCTCGCGTGGTACTGAGGGTAAATCGCCGGCGCAATGAAATATATACTACTTTTAAATAATTCATTTTAGAGCCATCTGTGTATGTTCTTATTTCATATATGTTTGAGCTATCACTTGGCTCTTCGTGCGTTTGTATGGTGAAGCTTTTTGAGTGTATGTGTTTTTGGGTACCCTATCATAAATCGAGAGTAGCATGGGATTACTCCCTGCGTACTTGTCCCATAAACTTAAAGCCCATACTGCTCTCAGCTTAAGCGTGATAATAGATAGATAGATAGAAAATTCTTTATTGCACACTTATCAAAATAATTTACAATATTGAAATAAACAACAAAATTACAGACTATGTAACAATTGACGGTCTTATCGCTCAAGAGCGATCTCTACCAGATAACCGTGAATGGATAGGATCTATGATCCAGTTTACCATCGTTAGCTCCACTCCGTGATTTTGCAGGAATGTATTGATGCTGTCAAAGTTTGTCTTGTCAGAAGCCCCTTCGATATCTATGAAGGCTGCGAAATGGAGCGTTTTGATTGAGATGTCTTGTTCTAATCTGCTAACTACTGTGTGCAGCGCAGATGTTGTTGATTTACCTGAGCTGTAGGCGTGTTGTTGTGGGTGTAGTGGTTTTATTCGATAATCCAGCTGTTTCAAAAAAATCTGGTCGCTACAACAGCGCTGAAGAGGGACATCTTTCCTCGAAGTATCCAATAGCAAGAGCGATATGTAAGGCTATATATATAAAAGGCGGGGCATCTTAATAAATTCTTTGAAGTAGGTACTTAGATCCCATGCTAAGAGGGTTGAACAATCCTTAATTAAGTCTCATTGGTAACTCAGACGTAATGGCCAATACGACAAACATGGGACGATAATTCAGAAATACAAATCAGGCTGAATACAGTTCGTTAGACCACAATTCGACAGATCATTCAAACGTGCTCATAAGCTTGAATAATATTGATGAATAAATATAATATTAACTATAGATTACATGATTAATTGGTTACAAGTAATAAGTGTTGAAACTTATATAGTAAAAAAATCTACGCCAGAACTTTATTTTTAATTAGAGATTTTAATTCAAATTTTAATTCAATTAACGTATTCCTCAACAGAACCATTTTACACCTATCTACATACTTTGTCGCGTAGGGACTAGCTCTAGCAGGATGGTCGAGCTGTAAGGAATAACAATGTAATTTAGATCTTGATTTGTTTAAACTAAGCTAATATTGTAACGAAGTTGTTTACGCTAAATGTTTTTATCGTAAATAGCTCTTAATATTGTTATACTATGTTCAGATAGTTTTAAAAGCAATGTTACAATCTTGTTGATACTTGGTTGTTGATACTAGACTTCCAGAGTAACTGTCAGATGTAAATTCTTATTGGAGGTAGGTAGAAACTAGCAGTCTTGTTGGAGCGTTTGAACGAAGCGGTCGTCCGCTCGGAACACACTAATAGTGTGAAATTGCAATAGTGAGTGCCCGTCAGCCGTGGCAGTTAAGCTAAGGTACGTTATTTTCTTGCTGTTCTTAGTTTTTCTAGTCGATAAGCGATATTTAGTTAACCAGCTAGTGATTTCTTTTTCGCTTCTTTGCACTAGCTTATAAAAGATTGAAGCGAAGAGAATCAAATAGTCGTACATTTTCTATTTAGTAGATGTAAAGTTACAATGTTGGAATAGGCCATGAGAAAATAAACGCATTTGATTCTGATTTTCCTTTTATTTTATCTTACTCCTATACTTCATTCACAAAGAAAATTACAATTACAAATTACAATCAGTTCAAATTATTTTGAACTAGTATTTACTATTGAAACAATTGAGCTAACTGCAGACTGTCGCAAGCAATCTACAAGTAGCTCAACTGATCCACATCAATACCAGTCGGAAGCGTCGCTCGCCAAGACGCTGGCTGCATTGCCCCGCTGGCTGTATAGCAATGCTGATGCGCTGCGCCAGATACTCACCAGCTCTCGGGTCACGCGTCGCTTCGGCCAGACGATCAGATAATTTTTTTAAAACACGAAAAGCCTCGGTACCCAACGGACCTAGGTCTCGACTCCAAGGAGAGCAAATGTGTAGTTCTAAACCTGGGACTAATAGGTTTTTTATTCAGAAAAAAACGTGCCACAAACCGCGGGCAGGTTAAGCTAGTGTCGACTTAGTAGTTAATTTAAAGCAGTACCGTTTATTCCTTTAATATTCGCTAGCGGTAAGGTAGTTAGTGCGAAAATACATTATGATAAGCTGATTCATTGTTAATCACGACGTCATTCTCCTAATGTGTTTCATATCTACGAAAACGCCGCGACTTAGTACCCACAAATTATAATAATATTGGGCTTGGGTTCTGATTTAGTTAGGTATACTTAATAAGACAAGGCAATCGCTTAATTATCGCAGTTAGGAAAGAGAAGTAAGAAAGACACAACTAAAAATATTGCGGCCTTTCATAACGAAATAGAATGGATAGCATTATTTATTTATATAGCTATAAAATTAGTTTAGTTTAGTTGTGGCAACCATCTGAATCGACTCCAAATACAATAAGACCTATTATATTATTTATTTATTTATTTAGGGGAAAACCAAAGGCTTAAAATTAACAGAATTACAAATTAATAAGTACCAGAAAGCTTATTATATTTATACAGGGTGGAATTTTGTAATGCCACCTGGAGGGAAAGTACTCTTAATACTGTAGATAGAAAATTATACTAAAAGAAAACATTCCTTTATTTTTGAAAAGAAAGAAAACTGCATTCAAAGATTTTAAAAAATTCGCTTGCTACACCCGGGAATCGAACCGACTAAAATCTGTAAAAATTACACCCTGTATTTTTATTGCATAGATCGGTCGGGTCAATTATAAGGATGACATCTCTCTAACAAACTTATTATATTAAATGAAAGGAAAACTCTTAAATTATTTTAATTACCTATTTACAATAAAAAGTCAACTAACTACTAATTAGTTGCTCAAAATGGGCTCCATTTTCTTGGATACACAAATTTATTCTTCTAATGAATTCATTTCTAGTAACTTTTAATAACGTGTTGTGGTGAATATTAAAAATCGTATTCTGAACTTCAACTCTCAACTCGTTAACATTCGCATAAGATTTCATGTAAATTAGATTTTTTACATAATCCCACAAAAAAAAATCTAAAGGGGTGAGATCTGGTGATCTCGCAGGCCATCTGATTGTGCCGTTGGTACCAATCCAGGTATTAAAATGGTTATTAATGTAGGCAGTAGTGATTCTGCTGTTATGGGCTGGAGCACCGAGCCGCTCTGCCTCGGGGAAACCATTTAACTCATTTCTTAAGAGATCCAGTATTTTAAGATAGAAGAGTCTGCATTAGGTACAAACACGTGCAAATTTCAATCGTCTTATCTAAATATTAATTCGTCATTTTAATGGATAAGTGACGTCAATGATAATTATTAATTACTGACACAAGTAAACAGATGGATATTTAAGTTAAAGTGTTTAACTTGAACCATTCAATTTATAATTTAAGATTTCATGGTTTTCCTTTCATTTAATTTATTAAGTTTGTTAGAGAGATTTCATCCTTATTATTGACCCTAACGATCTATGCAATAAAAGTACAGGGTGTTATTTTTACAGATTTTAGTCGGTTCGATTCCCGGGTGTGGCAAGCGAATTTTCGAAAATCTTTGAATGCAGTTTTCTTTCTTTTCAAAAATAAAGGAATGTTTTCTTTTAGTATAATTTTCTATCTACAGTATTAAGAGTACTTTCCCTCCAGGTGGCATTACAAAATTCCACCCTGTATATCAAAGATCAAGTATGACTAGGTACGTTTTGTTGTATATATTGTTGCTGTAGAAAGTATACAATTAGTATAAAACATCTAGGTATAGGTGCTATGCATGTGCCGTATGCATGTGAAAAGGGCAGAAGACAACATTATTTCTCAACGTCAGAAGCGGCTCTGCATAATTTTTTGCAGACAAGTGCGAAAGTGCAGGGGGCGCGGTAAGCTTTCGACATCCGAGCATGCTGATATCGTACCGAAACCTTACCGACTAATCAGGAAACGGCCTTAGATGAATAAAATGTACCAGCAGTTAGGCAAGATATCTAGGTTATCTAGTAAGGTTATATCAAGGTACACAGTTTAATTTTATTCGAAACTGAGTAACCCACCCGGTATATTTTCCCCGCTTTTCTTCCTCTCTCTGTGCAAACTACTTAACAAAGTAATAAACAAAGTCCCTCTATAAACTAACCTACCTAATTGATCACTGCAGAAGTTTATCCATTTCGCAATGACCTAGCTCTCAAACTCTTGTCTTCATTAGCCCCGCTAACTAAGCTTTTAGCGCAGTTTCTCAATGATAAAGTCCCTACTAAAAGTTAGTCAAGTAGTGTTGCCATTTTATAACAGACCTTCTATTTTGCATAGTCAATATGCAAAATAGAAGGTCTGTTATCAAATGGCAACAATTTATGCTAAAGGTGGTGTTGGTATGTTTGTAATGTTAAAATTTATTAAGCTAAGCGTGGATAACCTCAGGCTATATTTCCCCGAACGGAAGGGAGATAGTTCAGTAAGTGACCGTCCATATCACACTAATATTATAAATGCGACAGTTTGGATGGATGGATGTTTGTTACCATATACAGATAATTCTAATTCTGGAATTAAAAATTACAGCTACTTTTCATGCCATAAATCAGTTCCCGTGGGATAGAAATCACCTTGAAACGTTTCCATAGAAAAAATGCGTGCGAACCCGCTGGCATAAACTAGTTATTTATAATACTTACAATACCTATTGCCCGAAATCTTATATTTTCTACAAGCTTCTGCCCGCGACTTCGCACGCGATTTCTAACGATTAAAAGTAGCCTTATTCCAGTTTTGAAGTACGAGTATCTATGCAAAATTTAAGTCCGATCCGTTCAGAAGAGGAAATATCTAAACATCCAAACTTTCGCAACACACCAATCACACAAATATTATAAATACAAAAGTTTGGATGGATGGATGGATGTTTGTTACCTCTTCACGCCAAAACTACTGAACAGATCAGGCTGAAATTTTGCATACAGGTAAGTCTAACCCTGGAATCAAATATAGGCGACTTCTTATCCCATAAATCAGTTCCTATGGGATAGAAATAACCTCAAAACGTTTTCATAGAAACAACGCCTGCGAAGCCGCGGGCAGAAGCTAGTTTATAATATTAGTGCGACGATTCTCCGTAAGCGACCAGTCGCCATAATTATGAGCATAGGAAAATACCGCCTCTTGATCACTATTTCGACGAGGCTGGATCCCAAGAGTACACTGCGTGTGGAGTGGAATGAATCCGTGAGTAGTCCAGTCGACATTGGGCCTGACGAAGGCCTAATTCACATGCAAATTGAACTGGATGGAGCAGTGTAACAGAATTGAAATGTTGATGTTTTGCCACTTTGTTTTTTCGGGCGAGAATTTTCATCATACTAACAGTGTAATTGAAAAGTTTCGTCGTAACTTTTGACTTCGCCGCGCCAATTTGTAGAGTTTAGGGAGTATTTTCTGAAACAGTGGGTGGTTAGTTGGTTTTTCTTTTACAACCTGTGACGTTGACGTCTGTTGCTGGCAAGAGGAAACATTGCTTAAAGCAGGCACATCTTTTTCCGGGAGTTTATTCAAATTGAATTAGTGACTTGCATACCTACAATTGATGGACCTCATGTATGAAGCCTTGACCCGGAGCAATGTAATAATATGGACTATTGTCGCACTATAACACTTAATTGAGACGCGCGATAAAGCATCAGCTAAGTTCGAAAAGATATTAAAAGGCGAAAGTTTTAGTGGATGTTTGTTACCTGTTCACGACAAAACTTATAATCGGAAGGGGCAGAAATTTTCCTGTAGTTCTTGACCTTTATTAACACAATGATTTTTGTCCCAAAAGACACCTAAGGTAACTAATTATAGTTGCTTATGACCTCTCATATTCTCACTCTTCTAAAACCACCTCTGGTTTTAGAAGGATTAGATATCCACAATAAATGACAGTAAAAACAATAATTCTAATTCTGTTTAAATAGCTTCGCTTTTTAAGCTGACATTATTTTCAATTAAAATGCAATTTTATGCAAAAACCCCGGCTCGAATGAGGACAGCATAAAAAAATCCAGTCCAATTTAGTTCCTGAAATTGTCATCCGAGGAAACTAACATTTTTATAAATAAAAATCTAATCAAAATTTCTAGCTTCACCTCGGCATTAAATTAGCAAAGTTGGAGTTGTTATAATTACCTACAGCACTGTAGTCGAATCGCAGATGCTAATAAGATTTTTACCGCATTATTTTATTATGTTTTGCTAATAAGCAATTCTAATATCTACTAGAGAGATGTAACGAATGTAAATTTTACACACATTCGCAAAAGCGAATAATAATAATGCCGGACAATCCACACAGCATTATCTAGCCCTATCTAGCCCCAAGCTAAGCAGAGCTTGTGTTATGGGTAGGTACTAGATGACTGATAATATACTTAAATACAATCCTTTATGTACATAATTATATTGATGTTTTTTACATGCGAATGCGAGTATTGTAAGCTAATATTGAGCGAATATTGACTAATCAAACCAATTTGCCGCCATTTTCTGTTGATTTTTTACTTTGACGCTCTCACATATGGACGCCGGCGGCGTTTGCTTCTTCATTCTATCAATGAGAGTTTTTCAAGTTAACAAAACTATTGAATAATCTATATATGACAATTAGTTCTAAGTAGCTGGATATGTGGCATAAAATAGCCACTGGCAATGTGTTAAACTGGAAATGAACTTGTACGTTTAATAGATAATTTAATATAAAATACTACTTCATAAACAATTTTTGATAGAATCTGTGATCAACCCTTTGAAACTAAACTTATTAGATTACTACCTTCTGCCCGCGGCTTTGCACACGTTTTTTCTATGGAAACGTTTTCAGGTTGTTTCTATCCCATGGGAACTGATTTATGGGATAAAAAGTGGCCAATGTTTGATTCTAGGGTTAGACTTACCTGTATGCTAAATTTCAGCCGGATCCGTTCAGTAGTTTTGGCGTGAAGAGGTAACAAACATCCATCCATCCATCCATCCAAACTTTCGCATTTATAATATTAGTGTGATTTGAAAGTAACTATGTCATGTTACCTTTTCATGCCTAAACGGCTGAACGGATCCTAATAAAATTTGGCAGGGAGGTAAACAATATCCCGGAGATGGGCATATGTTATTTGAAAAGCGCGTGCAAAGCCACGGAAAGCACCTAGTATTTTATATTAACTTTCATATTTTCTAAGGTAATTTAATTAAGTAAGTATAAAAGATGATATTTTCTTTGCTATTAAACATTCGCAAACCAGAGCATGAACTTGCTAATGCGAACTACGCGGCCGCATTTCCGTCATCCCACGGTAAGCCTGTGTATCACGCATACAAACACGAATTCTTCGACATGCTTAGTTTTGTAGATATGACTACTGTATGAAAGCTTCTGTTGTATGAATGCTACCTGCTCTCCCCTATTGCAAATTCTGCGCGAATGCGAGTATTCGTTACATCCCTAGTAGGTACGTATAATTATGTACTTACCTTTAATCGTAAATGTACCTTTAATAAATGTATTTTCAGATACCATCGCCGGCGCCACCTGGACACGTTTGGCTCAAGACAGGAACGAGTGGAACAGGATGGAGGAGGCCTACTTTCAAAAATGACGTCCCAACAAGAAAATTAAGATTTAAATCGCATTTTTCTTTTTATAAATTCAAATTAATAGGTACATCTATTAGGTAAATTAATGCATGCAATATGTACTTTTATTATCATATTTACAATTCCAATCTAATATACATTCACTGTTTTGTAAGAAATGGGAATAAAGGGCTATATTATATTATTATTTTCAGATGCGTTTGCCCGTTGATTTTCTTACTTCGCCCTGTTATGGTTATAATATGTTTAGTATGAGTTTATATCAACAGTGCTTATGGGCGGATTATTATGGGATGTATAAAGCTTACAGGTTTTATAGATATTATCCTAAATATAAAATATTTTGTATAATAGCAACCGGATAAGAATTGTTTACAAAAGTACCTACTTCCCATTGCTCTGATTTATTTGTTCATAATCAAATCTTCTTTTACAGGAAGGTGATGTGATGGGTTAATTTTCGGTTTATGTCGATGTTGACTCAGAGCCGACTTTAATTCAGTCACGTAGGTAGGTATGTTATATTAGTATTTGCGTCTCTAAAACCTTTTTTGTGGCTCGTGAACAGCTGGTTTCTTTTTGAGAGCTTATATTACAACTACGTGGCTGATAAAACAAAATACAAAAAATAAAATACAAAATTATTTTACAAAATACAAAATAATTTATCTATACTAATATTATAAAGAGGAAAGGTTTGATTTTTTGTTTGTTTGTTTGTTTGTATGAATTGAATAGGCTCCGAAACTACTGGACCGATTTGAAAAATTCTTTCACCGTTAGGAAGCTTACTTTTCAGGGAGTGACATAGGCTATATTTTATCCCGGAATTCCCACGGGAACGGGAACTACGCGGGTGAAACCGCGAGGCGATCGTCTAGTTTAGAATAAGGTACATAGTAGATAAGTTACGAATGAACGATGAGACAGCAAAACTTTAAAACAGTGGAGCTGCCGCACGCATCGCCCGCCTCGGCACAACATAAATTATAGGAGTATACATAATTTAGTGATTTTAAAGTTAAGTACTATATAAAGTAAAACTAAAGATAACTAAAATCAGTAGTAGTAATATTTTTACTAATTATGCAAGCAGTTAAAAAGGTACATACATAATAATAATTAAATGTCTCTAAGAAAATGCTGTGAATTCTGATATAGGTATCATAGGGTGTGTGTGTGTGTGTTGTGTGAGAGTGCGGAGGAGGGGCTCCTGAGGACACCGGTCTCTTAAGAGTCCGGGCAACAGGAGGAAAACATCTTCTGGTAAAAAGATTCAATTGTGAACCACTCTGTTGCTAATGAAGTGGCACGTGGCAAAGGAGCTCGTAGAATTACAAGCCAATCAGGTATAGTGGCATGACCCATTAACGCGCGACGTGCCGCATGTTGTTGCGTTGCAATTTTCTGTGTAGTTCTATGGCGCAGAACCCATTACCGACGCGCGATCGCGACTTTTAACGAAATAAAACGTCAAGTGCGAGTTGGACTCACGCACTAAGGGTTCCGTAAGACCTTGTGTCTTGACAAATTATCATGATTCTAGGTCAATGGGAAGTACGTACCCTGTAGGTCCATGGCGAGAATCAAAATATTTTTTTGTTGTTAAAAAACTACAAATTTACGGTATCTGGATATTCCTTCACTTGTGCTATAAAACCTTGCTTCTTACTACATTTTATGATTCTATGTCAACGGGAAGTACCCTATGGGTTTTGGTCCATGGCGAGCATTAAAAGTTTTTTTTTGTGTATAAATTACAAATTCATGGCTTTCTGATTTTTGCCTTTACTTGTGCTATAATACCTTGCTGCTCACCAAATTTCAAGATTCTAGGTCTGCAGAAAGTACCCTATAGGTTTTGTGTGCATGTGATTCCCTTGGAAATATCATAATATTCGGACATAAACGGCTGTAACTTTTGAGTGCGTTGACTCGGAAGTTTTATTTATATTGCGGCTCCAAGAGGTTACGGACTTGAGTATTTCACGTTAATTTCAACTCGATACGTCCACGCGTTCCTGAGAAAAGGGGGTTGACACACGGACAGACAGACAGACAGACGGACAACAAAGTGATCCTATAAGGGTTCCTTTTTTCCTTTTGAGGTACGGAACCCTATAAATGCGCGCGACCTGTCGCCTACATGAATTGGCTCACAAATGGTGCCACGGGAAAAGTTCAATGAATTTCCTACCGATTTATATGTAGGTCACTATAAGTCGCAATGATATAAGATATAAGTCGCTGTACCGACATAGTAAATAACAGGTTCGATGACATCAAAGCTAACCAACCTAATGATTTAGTCTCGCTGCTGGTCGCAATGCTGTACAACAATTTTCAGTTCAGTTTTAAAATGTCTCTATTAACATAATAGAATATAATATTACAGTGGACTAGTGTAGATTTTATCCTAGTGCTTGTAAACATAACTTATGACCTGTTTTTAAGCTATACTTGGCTTATTAAAAACTTGAGAAGATTGCATTAATTGCATACGATCTAAGGTATAATAAACATAAATATATGAGATTCAGCTGTACAACAATGAGAGCTACCAGAAGTAGGAAGTAGAGCTCTGACCCAGCTGTAAAGTTTATCATGGAATAGGCAAAGAATGTTTAGTGAAAAAACTAGGTAAGTACCTTAAATCTTTCTCGCGTTAGCTCTCCTCTTGAATCTTATATAAAGCATTACCCAGAATACCCGAAATTCCCATTACGTCGGGTTCCTTTATTGCAAAATGGTACCTACATTTTGCCCAAGAATTCATATATTCTTATTTCTATGAATGAAATCAAGACGATGGTTGAATGTGTCTTTGCATCTTACCTACGCACGGATTGGGTAAGGGGCAAAGACATATTCAACCATGGTTGAGAGCTAGGAACCTAACCGTCCAGATTTTCGCGATAATCTGGATTAGATCCTAAAACCTATTTGTATATCTAAAGAAATTTATTTTGTTAAATAATCTATTTGTAAGTACCTGCGTATGTATTCAGATATACATAATTATAAGCTAAAGGTTTCTATAAAGGGTGCCACAGAAAGGTGGCCGATAGGGAGTGACCCTGAGGGATCAACTTATTGACATAACGATTTTTTGAATTTCGAATCATAAGTAGGTAGGTATGTATTTTTTTTTTCAACATAATTTTCAAGTTTTTTTTCCTGTTAGTGTTCTTTTACACGCACTCTTGCATTAATCGACATTACATATAAACTTCACAAATGCGTTTAGCTTGTTTTTTCAGCAAAAACCGTGTTTTGTCATTGAATTAATACAAAAAAGGATGTAAATCCTCTGAAATTTCAAATCAATTATAATAATGTAAGAATACACGTAAAAGAACACGAATGTGAAGAAAACACGTCTCAGTTCTTTTTTTCAAATAAGTACTTACCTATATATAAAAAAACTTCGAAATTCAAAAAACCGTACAACAAAAACGATGACTCCCTTCTTCTTCTCATTCATAGCGTTCTTGGCAGAACGATAGTGGTCGTCATGACGAATCTTTTGTTGTATGGGCTGATATTGCTCGCCTCACGATATATCGCCATCTCTCCCTGATGACTCCCTAGATGTCCAAAATCACCCCCTATGGCCTTACCGTACCCTTTCCGTGGCACCCTGTATATTAACACATTGTGACTCGAAGTAGGTACAGTATACGCGACATATGCTGCGACTATAACAAAGAACACAACAAAACAAAGCAACAACTAAAACAATTAATAACTGAAATGACTAATAAAGTCCGCGCCTGTCCAAGTGGGCATTACAAACATATCCGTGGACAACACGGTCCGCGGACGTGTGCGTGTAGGTAATCGTTTGTAACACTCTGCTGTTGACATTTCCGCAGCCTCTATCATAGTTTTTGTCACTATGCTATTCTCACACAAAGAAACGGAACCCTATTTATGTATTGTCCTTCTTGCCACAAACATTCAGAAATTCATCAATCAAGCGGAAACAAGAAGGTCTACAAAACTGTGTTCTTTGTTTGTACGTTCTTTATTTGAATTAAACGCAAATTCAATTTTATTACCCAATGAATGTATTCAGTAAAAATATGCGCCAATAAAACAAAAGAAAAACCCGCATACGGAAGTAAAGAGAAAATTAACATGTTACATGAACCCCAAAAAACAATTCACTCCAATTTGTGAACGTGTTACAAGAAAGGATCATTCCGAGTTTCCGTGGTAAGCCCTCTATGAGAACGCAACACTGAAATTACACCGTGACTTGAATTAATGTGACGCGCTATAGCGGAATAGCTAACGAGTTTATTAAGGTTTCTGGTAATAAAGTATTTTCATGTATTTTACCCGCCAGTGACGCAGAATATTTAACTTTGGTATAGCCTGCAACATTTTTCAACATTTTACGATCCTGAGTTATAAAGAATCCACAAGAGAAAAGAGTTGAGTGGACTGGAAGTGTTTTAATAAATTATGCAGCATTAAAGTTGTAGAAGAACTTCGGTTTGTATTTATTTACGAGTTACCGCAGCCGGTATTGTGGTAGCTCTGCATTATTGAAGAGATCTGACTAATTTATTTTTACGGATGGAAACACGAAAAACGACTTAAACAAAAAATATAATAATGAAGTTCAAGAAGAATCGTTTAAGTTAGTAATGGCAGGATTTGGATAGTAGAAGAACAGACGCAAATAATCCTCACGGAGGAGTCACCGAGTTGGAACTAATAATAATCATTCTCTTTATGCTGAAAGTTCCAGGAACAATATTGTTTATGCTCATTCAGATGCTATCGGTAATGTTTGTCTGTTTTCTCACAATTTGTTCACAACTTTCTTATCTCAACGTTCGCTGCAAGCTTGTCATGGAACGTTGCTACTTTCAGGGTAAGATAGAATTTTATATCTTGTTAAAAGTTGGGGACTCCTCGAGTACATCTACTTACGCGAAGGAATAAATTAGATTTACTTATCAGACCTTAACCTGTTTTGTAGAGACTTGGCCTGCATATTGAGTAGGTGTATTATTTAGGCATGCTTCGGTAAGCAGTTTGTATACAGGGCGGTTTTTTGAGAAGGGCGGTGATGGCCAAGTCCGAAACCACGCGAGTTAAAGAAAAGTCGTGCCCTCGATTTATACGAAAACAATAACTGCATATTTCGTTTTATTTTTAATATTTTAGTTTTGATGGAAATCGACCCGAATGGTTTTTCAAAAAAAGACACCCTGTATTATTGAACCAATGGATTTGTTGCTAAAAAAATTTTCGAATTTCAAAAAATTGTAGAACAAACGTTGATACTAGCCCCCTTGATGTCCAGAATCACCCCCTTTCGGCTTAATACAACCTTTCCGTGGCACCCTGTATACAGGGTGGTTTTTTGCGAAAGGCGGTGATGGCCAAGTCTGAAACCACGAGAGTTAGAGAAAAGTCGTGAAAGGAGACATGCCTTCGATTGATAAGAAAACATTAACTGCATATTTAGTTTTACATCCTTTCTGTGGCACTCTGTATAATAACCCTCTTCATATAACATAAACGTAATATAATAACATTAAATTTAGTTCAGAATGACCAAACATTATAGTCAAAATTATCCTCAAAAGTTTTTTTGTTTGCTACGTAAGGTACCTAATGTCGAATATGCCTATTTATACTGCCAATACCGGCATCAAAACATTGAACTTTTTCTTCTACCCTTCTCTACCGAAAAGTTTTCCTATTTAGGCCGAAGTATTCATAGTATTTATGATTACGAGCAACAATATTTTATGACTTGTCGTAATCTTGTAGGTAGGTGAATATTTGCCAGGCACAAACTAACATAATAACACCAGCTCGTTTCATATATATTACGAATACCAACATAAAGTTATTGTCATGCACGCAACTGAGGCAGCTTGCACTAATGGACTTTATTGCAGATAACCAAATGACCTTTAAATTACCCATTTCCTAGATATATTAACTGTAATCAACCGAAACTATTTATAGCTAAGAGAACTTACGTGACCGAAAATATTAGCCAATAAAAATGTTTTATTGAACCGGTAGAGATAAAGGTTAAAGGTGCGGAAGAAATAATACGATTGTTGTAACTAAAAGTAATTAAAGCAATCTAATCCTTTAGTTTTAATAGCCCTGAAATCAAATGAAATTAAGCCTGGTACACACATAAATTGGACCCGAACCTCTGCCCTATTGTAGGGGCGTCCATAAATTAGCTGTGGTCGCTACGCACCGCGAGCACGTACGAACACGAACATTCACGAACATCAGGTTTCCAGTTCGCATTTCTACGTTTAGAACAAAAAAGCCGCTGCGTCTGTCTGTCTGAACGAATTACCACCAATGGACAGAGACCAATGGGGAGAGTTTTTGTGTAAATTAGCTGAAATATGATGATGTTTGTTGAAGATTTCGGAAAAAAATATGCCGAGGAACTTTGCTGGCGTGCGCCACGAAAACCAATAGGTAGAGATAAAGAAAACAATTTAGTGTTACGTAACAAATCCTCTAAAAAAATTACGACCTCTGTGGCGCAGCAGGCGAAGGTCCACCTGCGACGCAGGATTTCGAGGCTTCGATTCCCGCCTCGGGACAAATATTTGCACGGTCTGCAGTTCAGGGTGTTCTGGGTGTTTTCTATGTATAATATAAAATATATATTTTTGTATGTTTCAAATTATCAATTATCTAGTACCCATAACACAAGTTCTGCTTAGCTTAGGGCTAGATTATGCTGTGTGAATTGTCCAGCATTATTCATTTATCAAAATAACAATAAATATATTACTTAATAATGCTGCACAATCCACAGAGCATCATCTAGCCCCAAGCTAAGCAGAGCTTCTGTTATGGGTACTATGTAGACGACTGTTATACGTAATACAATACATTACATAGATATATATTTTTTACTATATAGAAAATGCCCTGAACACCCGGAACAAATATTTGCAGACCATATAAACATTTGTGCCAAGCAATCGTACAAATATCCATACTACTTAAGTATATCAGTTATCTAGTACCCATAACACAAGCTCTGCTTAACTTGGGGCTAGATAATGCTGTGTGAATTGTCCAGTATTATTTATTTATTATTATCTATTTAACTGCTCTGCTACCCGTGCGAAGCCAAGGCGGGTTGCTTTGCTAGTTTGCCATATCTCGCACAATCTAGGCTGACTCTGGTCCTTTAATAAATGTCCTCGTTAAGTGACACGAGGTATAAAGGTGCTTTCGTGGAAAATGACGCTCAGTCTTGAGTTACCTCTCTACTTACTGAATTTTATGAGGCTTCTGCCCCGTTGGACGGAGGGTCTTTTTATCGTGAACTTTTTCATAACATGGGTGATGAAATTTTTAAGGATGGCATAATAGGTCCGAATTAAAATCTCTTTTTGGATCCTTATCAACACATATAAGTACCTCCACTGCCGATCCTGCCTCCCAAGAGACAATGAGACAAGTGAAATAAGAAAAAAAAAATGTCTCCAAAACAATAACTCACCTCATGACTCATGCTGAGGCACAGCCGTTTGTTACAGGACTTTCACTTCGTACATTCAAATTTTTTGCCTCTTAGGCTAAGTTTATTTTTACTAGACGATCGCCTCGCGGTTTCACCAGCGTAGTTCCCGTTTCCGTGGTAATTCCGGGATAAAATATAGCCTATGTCACTCCCTGAAAAGTAAACTTCCTAACAGCTTCCAAACAGAATTTTTCAAATCGGTCCAGTAGTTTCGGAGTATATTCAATACAAACAAAGAAACAAACAAACAAACAACCAATCAAATCTTTTCTCTTTATAATATTATAGTATAGTTTCTGTGTTTTATATTATAACAAATAAAATATATTCTACGAGCTGCCCACGGCTTCGCACGCTTTTTTCCGAGATTAGAAAGTAGCCTATGTCCGTCCCCGGAATAACATGTACCTCCATGCCAAATTTTAGCCGTTTAGGCGCGAAAAGGTAACATACAGACAGAATGACAGACAGACACATAGACAACAGACAGACAGATAGATAGACAGACAGACCGATAAACAGACAGAGGCGGGAACCTTTGAATTTATAATAGTAGTATGGATGGATTCTATTCTAAAATGTAATTGTAAGCGACTAATACAATCCCTACCGGTCATTATAAAAAATAAAAACAATTCTGGACAATTCACACAGCATTATCTAGCCCCAAGCTAAGCAGAGCTTGTGTTATGGGTACTAGATAACTGATATACTTAATACAATACACTACATAGATAGATATTTTTTAATAAACATATAAAACATCCAGAACGCCCTGGACAAATGTCTGCAGATCGTACAAACATTTGTCCCGAGGCGGAAATCGAACCCGCAACCTCCTGCGTCGCAGGCAGACCTTCGCCCACTGCGCCACAGAGGTCGTCTAAACACATTATAATTTGAAGGCAGTAAGTTTGTTTCGCCCATCATGCAGTTCAACAGGATCCTAGCTCTTAAGACTTCTTAGGTTAGGATTCTGTTGAATAGCTGCGCAACTCTAAACTCAATAAGCTTTAATATTTTAAAAAACTTTTTTTATCATAAACTATTAATGCATTGTCATCCAAACTAAACGCGTAGGTATAGAAAATTTCTGCTGAATCGGCTGAAAATATCTGCTTCAAAATTGAGTTGCAAGATTCCACCCGTACAAATCACATCACATCACACTATATTATAAATGCGAAAGTTTGGATGGATTGATGTATAGATGGATGGATGTTTGTAACCTCTTCACGCCAAAACTGCTGAACGGATCAGGCTTAAATTTTGCATACAGGTAAGTCTAACCCTGGAATCAAACATAGGCTACTTTTTATCCCATAAATCAGTTCCCATGGGAAAGAAATAACCTCAAAACGTTTCCATAGAAACAACGCGTGCGAAGCCGCGGGGCGCAGCTAGTATAGTTATAGTTTAACCAAGCAGCCAACAAGTAGGCAAACAAAACGAAACTGGGCTACATTAACAAAATCTCAATCTCTTCCATCTTCATTAACCGTCAGTCTGAAAGGTTCGGGATAAAAGTTACGGGGTAACTAATGCGCTGAAAATATGATCTTTATTTACATTAACATTTAAATAAAGCTGTTATTTTTAGATGGTAGGTCATTAGGAGACCCAGTATTTCGACGAGTGTGGATTTTCCAAATATTTTTTTTATTTTAAAAGTTTCTCATAACATAGAGCTGAGTGTTATATTATCATAATCCGGACCACCATTCATAAAGCCCAATGCATTTATCGTAAAAATAAACGATAACGCAGCTTTGGTCCTTCAGTCCAAAGAAAACATTGAATTTAACTGCCTACTCAGAATAACGTAATATAACGATCCCAATAACAGATTTTGCGAGGCATAAATTCTAGACAGAGCCGTTACTCAGCTTCCCACTAGGTTTACCTATTGCATGCGAAATACAACTATTGGCGTGGGCTATGCAAATCCGGACTCTGTGTGGATCCACAATAAGGTCCACCTTTCAGGGTTTAGAATGGAATAATTTTTAACGTGCCGTTTCATAAATCTCGGCCTCTGACCGCTGTCGAGCATCGCGGGTGCACACAACAACTTGTGCAAATTGCTTCCCGACATTTCATCGCGAATGTTGAGAATATGAAGAATTGCATGTATGACATTTTGAGCTGAGCGCGGGCACACATTGACGCCTTTCTCGGTCGAGATAAATGTTTGGCGAGTGAGAGGCGAGAGCATGCATTTCATATTATGGTTTTCCACCTAAGAAAGAAATTAAAAAATCCAATTTTACTTTTAAAAATAGCGACTCGAGCGTTCGAACGCGACAAAAAAAATATTGCAAGATCATGGCTATTAGAAACAGTTGGTGGGTAATTATCTCAGTTCCTTGCAATTGATAGCTCAATTTCATTCGTAATCACCTGAAACCAACGGGATAGGGCAGAAGTCAATACAGTTGGCACCGTGCCTGGCGCAACAAAGGGTTCGGAAATAAAAGCCTGGGCTGTTCTGTTCACTGGAACTTGACCCCGTTCCGTTTCATACATTGTGGGTACCTATAAGACTTTAAAACCTCTACGAACATCACATCACACTAATATTATAACTGCGAAAGTTTGGATGTTTAGATGGATGGATGTTTGGATGGATTTAGTTGACTCTTCACGCCAAAACTAAACGAATCGTGCTGAACTTTGCATACAGGTAGTTCTGGGCCACGAATAAAACATAGGCTTTTGGACACATCAATCAGTTGCCATGAGATAGAATAACCTTCAAACGTTTCCATAGAACTACGTGTGCGAATATTAGGATAAAACAATATTTAGTAACAATTCCGCGCAAAACGTTTTCTGATAAGATACAACAAAATGTAATTCGTGTGTACCGTCCGCCCTCCCACAAATTGATCCTACTTGCAATCAGAGAAGGTAAACAACAGACTTACGCAATATAAAATTGCCAAGTAAATTACCTTCCAACTTTAAGCACGAACACAACTTAATTTCTAAAGAAAAGACCACACCAATTATAAAATGAAAAAACTCATCAAAAATAAGTCTTCGACTAGTTTCGCATTCGGATGGTGTACAACGGATTTCCGCAAAGTAACGCCTAAATCCATTATTCACGTGTGCGAAGCCGCGGGCATAAACTAGTAGTTAATAATATGCTTTTGAATTAAGTTGGCTTCTTTGAATTTGCTTCTATGTAGACACTTTGGTACCTATCAAAATGTTACGATTGCTTAATGCTATAGTCGACTAAAATTAGCTTTTTTTTAACATTAAAACAATAGATACCTAAACAGTGTACTAACCTTCTAGCAAGAAACGTAACAGCCCGGAGCCAGGAAGTTGGCGGTTTTACACCCCCGTGCCTCGGAAAGCACGTTAAGCCGTTGGTCCCGCGCTTGACCTCTCCCCGGTCGTGTTTGTCTACCGCCCATCGGATAATAAGTGTAAGGGAATAGAGAGTGCATCAGTGTTTGCGCACACACTTGGGCACTATATATCCTGCGCACCTGGGTAGTCTCCGTTGAGACTGGTCGCCGTGGCCGAAGATTTGGCTAGGATAGGTTGACATCATCATCAAACTTGTAGCATATAAATGTAACTGCGTAGGATTTTATTTTTGATTTTTGGTTTCTATTTTTGAACCTATTTTTGACGTGACAACGTCTTATAATTCGATAGAGCCGGCTGCACGCACGAAAAAACATGACGTCATGCGGCGTTACCACGTCATGCGGCGTTACCCCGCTCTGAGGCGTTCCATGTAAGGCTTGAAGTGCAAGCGAGAGCGCTCGACATCCGTCTCTCTCCTACTTGAGTGAACGATTCGTCTGCGTGGACAGCTGCTATACTATAGTACATTTAAATGTTTTGATCGAGTATCAAATGCTACCTTTCCATCAGTATTTTCTTAAGACGTTGTCACGTTCAACTATCGCCAGTAAACCGACTTTACAGACAACCAATTTTTTTTGTAGGTTATTGCTTCTTATAAACTAAAATCGTGCTTGACATATACATTACCATGTTGATGCCACCGTGGCCAAAATTCGTCTAGGAGGGCCTTCGCCTACGGTGGAATAAATACGGTACTGAATGAATTTAATATAAGGAAAACCGAAAAGGTCTCCTTATTTAAGAGATAATTGAACCATTGAAGCAAATAAAGACAGCATAAAAACCACACAAAGATTACTCGAGTATTCATAAACTTTATTATTCCAGTCGCTAAGCAGTACGTGAATTAGCCAGTATTTTATCCTATTACTTTTATAGGAAGGCTTTATTCACTAGTAACAGTTTAAAGGGCTTTTTCCTTGCTACTTAATTTTTAAGAGCCTCGTACGTATGCTACCTGACCTGGTGCTTTGTAGAGTTATTAAAAGCCGGGTTTTATTAGCTTTCTATTAGCACTCTCATCGTACTTATATTAGAACAACTTTTTTATTAGATGACTAGGTTCCGCCCGCGCGTTTTCCGGGAAGTAACCTACGAATGAGATATCATCTATGATCTCCTTGGCATATGTCACTAGGATTCGTTTAGTTGTTTATGAGAAAAATAGTGAGCTTACGAAAAGGTAACAAAAAATGAAAAGAAAGGATTTTATTTACCTTCGAACACAATAAAATGATCTATAAAAGTTAATTGAAAATTGACACGTCACGTGATAAACTTTGTGCGTAGCAAAGCGCAAGGCAAACATGGCTTTCGCTCATCATGGTGCATACACACTGATGTGAGACAGAAATAGTTCCTTTGCATCCAAACTAATATTAAAAAAGCGAAAGAAATTATGCATGTCTGTTCCTTTTTCTCGCTTAAAGGGCTTAAGGCGAAGAGTAGGGGCGATAGTGGCGCCACTACATATTTAATTTAATCATTAAGTTATACAAAGGAATTATCAAAAAATCGGACCGCTGGCTGGTAGATGATACCTATCACAAGCTTTTATTAATTTAATGTATCTGTAATAGTTTTGTTTTGTGTTATTCAATCAAAAACCTTGTTTGGAGAGCTTGGTGGCCACCAATAGGAACTAAACTCTTGAAACAAGTATCTGCCTAAATAATACAGTACAAAACTATTAAAGATACATTAAGCTTATGATAGATATCGTCTACGCGCGGTCCGATTTTTTGATAATTCCTTTGTATAACGTAATTATAAAATTAAATATGTAGTGGCGCCACTATCGCCCCTACTCTTCGCCTTAACGGATCATTATGAAATTTGCAAGGACATGGCTACTTGAAAAGCGCGTGCGAATGCGCGGACAGAAACTAGTTAATATTATTATGGATGGACTGATAATAGGAAGTCGGATTCGTGTATTGCATGCAATTACAGAGGAAAACAATTCCACGTTTCGATAGTCAGTAAGCCAGATTATACCGACAACGAAGAAAACGGGTTTTCCTTAACAATCCTTCTCTCGGATTCTTCCGCCATGCAATCTTCCTATTTACGAGAATCAGATACATGCCAGCATAATGTCAATACTTTTATCGCATGGTAGAAGACGTAAGGAGCTAATTTATCGAATGATGGCGTACAGTCAACATGTCCGACCCTTCGGTGCGTTACATAAAAACATGATTTAGGGATCGTAAACACGATGGCAGTGATTCTTTAGGTCTGCAATAAAATGTTTCTGGACTTAAGGTGTTTTTACCTTTAGATGGTCTTTAGGCGGCCCTTGGGTGGTTTTAACACTATCAATGCCAACGCACATGTGCGTCGTCACTCCCAGGCTTACAGCTCTACAGGCTGCGGCGCACACTTCAGCACGTGGCACAGCAGTGTAGATTCAGCAAAGCTAAGCCCCAAGTTTGGAAAGTTTGACGTTTTAACAAGAACATTCAGGGTAGTTAACCCTGAATTTTCTTGTTAAACGTCAAACTTTCTTTAGGGGGTTTGTGCAGAAACATATCCTAATCATATGATTTGTACAGTGACTGTGTGACGTGCTGACGTGCTAGGCCACACCGGTCGATTGACGACTGTTGACAGATTTATCAATCGGTGTAGTTTGTCTATAAATTATTCACTGGTTTGTTCGACAAATGCAGCAGGGCAATTTTCGAATACGCTCAATCGCGCTATTTGTCAACGAAGCATCATGTAGGTATTTATTTCCGGATTCTTAGATCTTAATTGATTGGGCGAAAATAAATTAGATAATTTCCGCTTAGCCAAGTTAAGTATATAATTGGCTCTGACATTCTATCTCAGGTATGGTGGGTCGCTATTAACGAAATTAATTATTTCTGTAACTTCCTTGTCGGTACCGGTGGATTTCAAAGAAAAAATATTTTACAGTACCCGGCGATAAATAATGCACATCGATCTGTGGAAAGAGACAATCGGTTAATTTCGGCTTCGTAGAGCGTTATCTCTGTCGCACACTACCTATACGACTGACGAAACATCACTGTCAGTCGTTGTTCAAGTGCGGTAGAGAACGGTAGCGTCCAATTCAAAATATATATTGAGAGTTGTTAACACCCCCAAATTTAGTATTAAATTTATTATTATAGAATTAGAATTATTATTACTTTTATTACAATGTCTGATTTTAACAATAGGTATAATGGTGTTTAATAAGTACACTGCAGCTGTAATTTTTCAAAATAATTAAATACGTAAACATAATGTGAATATGTTTTTTTTAATTTATTTTACTTCAACCTAAGCCAACACTTATAGAAAAATTGGTGTATTTTATACAAAGAATAAAAAATTATCAAAAGAAGCAAATCACAATTGTCTCAACAGCTCCTAATAGATACCGGACTGTTTGTATTTCGTGCGACAGAGATAACGCTCTATGAAGCCGAAATTAGCCGATTGTCTCTTTCCAAAGGTCGATGTGCATTATTTATCGCCGGGTACTGTATAATGTTTGCTATTCTATGGAGAACCATCCATAAACAAAGATTTCCACATAAATGAAACGTTGCTTTTCAGGCTGTTGCCAATTCATTCAGTTTTTGGATGAGATAAGGCAAGGACACTGACAAATGATCTTTTGAATTGAACGGTCGTCGGGACGCTTCGACGATCGCTTCATATCTGACTGCTAAAATCTCGTAAATCACGCTTATTATCAAAACCTTCTACCGTTCTTTGGGTACGTGGCACAGAATGAAGACTCATGGAGTTTGTATGTACGTCCATAGCAGAATGGAGGTCAAGAGGTCACTCTCCGACTTGTTTTTTTGACGTGACAACGTCTTATAATTCGATAGAGCCGGCTGCACGCACGAAAAAACATGACGTCATGCGGCGTTACCTCGCTCTGAGGCGTTCCATGTAAGGCTTGAAGTGCAAGCGAGAGCGCTCGACATCCGTCTCTCTCCTACTTGAGTGAGCGATGCGTCTGCGTTGTCACGTTCAACTATCGTCAGTAAACCGACTTTACAGACAACCAATTTTTTTATTAGCTTTTGGTGGCTTTTATATCACTGCGGCCATGATAGGCCTATTGTGATCGCCACTTTGTGTGTTCCAAGTCGAAGCAGCGGCGTTCATAATTCGCCACTAACCCTTGTAGCTGATAGGAACTGTGTAATAAAAAATAAAAAGAAATAACAATTTTACATAAACTTGAACTTTTATTACGATCAAAATATTTAGATTTACAATTCAAAATGTCCAACTCTATTTCTTATGAAAAGACACACACGGTGGCGTAACTCAGTTTTAACAACCCTTAATGTCATTGTACGTTTTCATTTTATTTAGATATAAGTTATTTTATGTATTTTAAACAATAAAGTGTTTATTTATTCATTCATTCATTGTCAATTTCATTTCATTTTGTCGAACGCTTTTAATATTCGTCGTCTTAATTCATCCACCTTTAAAATAGGTTTTTTTAAATTGTAAGCCATGTTATTGCTTCTAAATAAAGTTACAGCACTAAACTGTTCAAATTTCGTAAAAAATCGTATTTTTTTCAAAACGGGTCTTCAAAATAGGCTTTTCAGGGTTAAGAGAGCTGCAAAGCTATTGCACTTAGTTCCACCTACCCCCAGATTCCATATTAAAGTAATAAGTTTACAAATATAACAGGTATCTGACTATATACTTACCTGGTTGTAAACCATACTTTAAACCATACTCATAAAAGGTTATTATTATTTTTTACATTACATTTAGTTTTTATTATTATTCAACTAGCTGACCTGGTAAACTTCGTACCGCTCTCACCTTTTAAACCTTCCCTGAACTTACACAAACATTTCAAGACCAAAATTAGCGAAATCGGTCCAGCCGTTCTCGAGTTTTAGCGAGACAAACGAACAGCAATTGATTTTTATATATAAAGCTGACCTGGCGAACTTCGTACCGCTCTCACCTTTTAAACCTTCCCTGAACTTACACAAACATTTCAAGACCAAAATTAGCGAAATCGGTCCAGCCGTCCTCGAGTTTTAGCGAGACAAACGAACAGCAATGGATTTTTATATATAAGAAGCCTATTTAAAAGTATGAATGCGTCTTGCTAAATGATTCCCTTCTTGTATCAAATATCCTCAAAATTTCAGTGCCACAATAAAAAAAGTAAGTCTTCTTTTCTAGTACGAACGATAAATTTTGCCTTGCCTTCTCACCAATTTCAAGATGCGAAGATTCCTGTCATCGTTAGCAGATAAGCCTAAAACACGAGGGCATTACTTAAGACGACAGATTTTATTGCCATCCCGTTTTCCTTTTTATGGCACAAATAATTTATTCCCCTTTGCAAACGCCTACTTAAACCAATTTGATGTGCCAATCTTGCTTTGGCTATGTTTTTAACGCTTTGAAGTCTGATTTTGTTTGCGTTATCAGTATGATGTAATACTTCACACGATGCATTCCAGGAGCTTAAATTTACTGCAGGAAAGCGGCTGAAGGTATCAGGTCGAACAACCACTTTACGGTTGCAAGTTAGAACAACTTATACTGAACGTAACGCAGCATTTTCAGTTTAAATAGCTAGTTACACGCGATACTAACAATTTAACTTCAGTTATAAGTTCCAGCTTTGCTTAGAAGTTTATTTACAGTTGGGAAATTTGAGGTGGTAAGTGAAATTTGAACGACGTGTTTCAAAGAGCGTTTAAGAGAAATTTAGTGATCCGAAAGCCAAACTTTAAAAGTATTATGTGCCGGTATCTGAAGGGAAGCTTTCGAAGGCCCTTAAACCTAGATTATCGTGATCAAACTTGTTATAGAGTAAGCATGATTGGTAACTCGAAGGTTTTTTGTTGTTTACTTAAATACATCTCACGGCCGAGGGTTTTATGACATAAATAGATTTGATTTATTAGGTTTCCAGGAATGTCTGAGGCAATAAAATTCTTGGAATGATGTGAAAAGCATCTAAGCAAAGATTAAAGCCCTGAAAATTGACTTTTAGGGCTAATAACGAGTCAATTTTTTTTCAACAAAGCACATATAGTAAGTACCTACCTAAGCGTAATGTAGGTAGCCTATTTTCTTTCTTAGGATACAATCTATGTCATTTGCAAAACATCGTTTTGTTGCATAACCGTAAAAAACAGGCAGATTTATTTTCGCATTTAAAAATATTGGTAGAAATTTATTATTTCTAACTTCTACTTAAAATACATATATAACGTGCAAGAAAACTTCTAAACTTCATTATATTTAAAATATGTCTGCAAAACATAGCTAAACTTGGTAGAGGGTAACTTTTTTCAAAACCGTTGACACAAAAACTTAACGTACCAATATGTAACTTGCCTTTGTGCAAAAGTTTTCAGTTTTCCTCCATAGTAGAAAAAAAGTTCAGTTTATCTTAGAAGTTTGAGCCTCAGACTTTACTAAAACGTCACAAAGTTGTAACATAACATACCTAGTATGCAATTAACTTCGATATCGATGCAGGAAAATAAATAAAAATATCTGTGATATTTTAAAATTGGCAACTCTAAAGTTATGATTAGTTTTTCGTTATTAGAGGTAAGGGGGTATATAAATGTTTGTTTGCAACAAGTTCTGGCCCACTCACAGGGGAAATTTCAACATTCAAATTTAAACCAGCTAAAGTATGCCTTCCTGTATGCTGCAAACTAGCATACAATTGCTAGGTCAACAGAATATAGCATAGAAAATGTATGCCGCACCAATGCGGACGTAAATGTATTTTAACGTGTGTATTTCCACGCAAATCCGCTCTATTGGAGTTTGTAGCAGCCTACGCAGCGTAGCAGTTTGTAGCAGCCTACGCTTCGTAGCAGTTTGTAGCGGCCTACGCTGTGAAGCAGTTCGTAGCAGCCTACGCGCCGCGTAGGAATTCGTAGCGGCCTAATGAAGCAGTTTGTAGCAGTCTACACTTCGTAGCAGTTCGTAGCCGGCCTATACTGTGAACCTATTTGTAGCGGCCTACACACTGTGAAGCAGTTCGTAGCTATAGGTATAGCTACGAACTGCGTCACAGTAGGTAGGTACCTACCTTTCTAAATAACTAAGTGTGTAAACACGAGGTCATACCACTGTTTATTAGCTATTATGGGTACCAAGCCAAGTTACTCAGTTTGAATGTAGATTAAAGATCACACTATTTGCCAGGTCGAACTGAAAATCAGCGATGTTGAGTCCTTAACCTTTTCATCATTATCACGTCACCATGTATATAAAATTACTTCAAAAATGTTATATGTTTAGTCCGTTGTAAAGTGTCTAAGTAAGTACTTATAAGATTAATATGAGTTTCATTTATAACCTAGATAATAGTTTTGATGAAGAACTCCTTTTATTTTATTATTTATTTATATTCACAATCGAAACTTTCATTTTTGGTTGGCCTGTATGATCATCGTCCTTCAACGTGACTTGTTCTGAAACCAAAAAATATACGTAACACTTTTAATAGATACTTAAAAAATTAGGTTATAAAATGGTTGTAAAGCGTTATTTTTAATTCTGTTACCATCATTTTTTCTAAGCAAAGAAATAAGAAGGATACCTCTAGCCTGTTTGGCAAAGGGATTACGTAGGTACCCATCATATCATCAAAATGCATCCTTTTATGATCGTGATGACAGGAGGGCGGTAATAGTCCTTAGCGTAGTGGTATAACTAAGCATATATAATAGTAAAATTATTATAATGTTATCCTACATGTAAATCAAATTTGTGTTCAAAGTTGAATAAATTTCATTCATGAAAATTTTAATTCTATTACCTAACTATACTCGGTTAATCTAATAATTCGAATAAATTGCATCAAAACTGATAACAGGAAACTTGTTGTCTCCAAAGTTGGACTAAAGAAACAACTTAATGGAAAGGCCCAAGTGGCAAAGGAGAACAGGTCGGCAAAAAAAACGATGGACCAACGATATCATCCAAACAGCTGGAAAGAACTGGATGAATGTTGCTGAACATCGAGATAAATGGATCAAACTGGGGGAGGCCTTTACCCAAAAAGGGGCCCCTGAAGACCTCTAGCATACCTACATAGAACAAAACAAAAAACAACACCAAAAGCAGGGAACCTACAACAGGCTTATTATTATAGGTACGTCTTATTCTAATTGTTCTAGGCACTAAAATTGTCACAAAATCATGGAATCTAGGTTTCGAATACCTGGCGGCTCGTCCACTTTCTCGGAAATAACGACAGGCACTGGCCTAGGTGCGACGCACAGTTCAAGTCGCAGGCTTTTCAGTTCGGCGCCTGTCGGCATATTCGAACGACATGGCGTATATTCCAGCTTACTGGCTACCAAGCGGCCGATCTTAAGCACTGCCTGAAATAAAGTTATTACGAGTTATTATGGTACTGTTAGATATACGTAAAATCAGAAGAATTGTACGTTCTGTAATTGTAATTGTAGTTGTAATTATAATTGTATTGTAATTGTAGGTATCTGCTCTTTTGTCGACGTATTCGTAAAAGTCGGTTTTCTCGGCATAAGATGGGCGATTATTTCGACAGCTCTCAGCGCGACGTGACAAAATTGGTTACAATGTAATTCGTTTTAAATAGATTAATGTGGTCGTACAAGTTCTTTTAATCAATACGAATTGTAAGTTGATATCCTCGTATTACTTCGAAGTGCAGTCATAAGGCATGGCATGGTCCGATGGTATAGAAAGCCGGCTGATAGTGAAGTCGTGAAACTGGACAGAAAGAAATCTACTGTTGGTATTGTTTAAGAGGGGTGTAAATTTCGATGAAAGAGGTTATATCCGAATGAACTGTTTCTATTTTTTTAATTCTACACTACCCCTGAGTGCTAAGGTTTTATCCAGATCCCAGAGAGACCAAACAGAAGCTAGTGGAAAATATTGGAAGTAGAATATCATATCCGCTCCAGAAGTGATAAATATTGGAAGTAGAATATCATATCCGCTCCAGAAGTGATAAATATTGGAAGTAGAATATCATATCCGCTCCAGAAGTGATAAATTCTGATAATGAATGAAACTTGGTGAGAGGGTGGAAAAACATTATTACCTAAATAGAAAGTACCACCTCTATAGGTATATGTCTTCAGTAACCAGTAACTATCATAATTATCACCATCATCTTGGCTGAAGGGCGTTATTTGTTTTATGGCTGGGCAAATGTCTCCCCCTCAATATTGCCTCAATGACCGGTTCTGCGCTACCCGCATCTAGTGGTTTTCCGAACCTTCACCAGATCATCGATCCACCTTGAGGAGGGTCGGCCCATGTTGCTACAGTTGCTAATACCTATATGCTGTGTATATATAAGTGCTGTGTATATATGTAAGTTAAACGCGACCGAAAGAAAAACAATAAAGGTTCTTACTGCTCTCGTAGGTAAAGGTAAAGCTGGTCGGGCGTACACAGATGGACAGGCCAATAAAATTCCTAAAGGAACAAACATTTTCAGGACACTGAATGGCATCTCTGCTGCCAGTAATTCTGCAACAAAATACTCGAGTCAATAAAACAAACAAAAAAACGTACAAAACAAAGTAAAGACAACATTAAATGAAAATGGTATCAGGAGAAACATGTAGAATTTTTTTCTAATTCTAATATTTTTTTCGTTACGTCAAACATATATTGTTACGTCAAAGTATCTACTGGTATCTTTCACCTTAGATAGGCACAGCCCGAAATTTTACAAAATAGTACACAAACACATTTATAGTATACTAGACGATCGCCTCGCGGTTTCACCCGCGTAGTTACCATTCCCGTGGGAATTCCGGGATAAAATATATGTAATTAATATGCTTATATATAAATAATAATATATAAGCCTATGTCACTCCCTGAAAAGTAAGCTTTCTTATGGTGAAAGAATTTTTCAAATCGGTCCAGTAGTTTCGTAACCTATTCAATACGAACAAAACAAAACAATCAAATCTTTCCTCTTTATAATATTAGTATAGAATAGTTACCAGGATAAATCCTCGTAGAATATTTCACGGAGCAAGAAAACACCGGCTTTAGAATTGGATAGAAATCCTCAGTCATCTCCCAAACGCGCAAAATGTGCCCGTCCTGTGGACCCTCCACAAACAAAAACGCAACGTCACCCGTGTCCAAAGCAAATCCTGTGAGCAGATCATCAGTTTCTATAATCTCCTCATTTATAGTCGTGATGTACCTCAGCGTTGACATCAAAGCTGTAGAATCCTTGATCAGGCAGAACATTCTGGAGAATCGTGTGAAATGGTGGGAATGTGGCTTGCAACCAACCAACCCGATAGAAACTTCCAGAGTCATCTGTGCCAGGAGCACTACGTCAGGTTTCACCACTAAGTATGGTTCTACGGGTATTCTGACACCGTTGATATCGTTCGTGCAAACTCCTTCGCGACCTAAAGGTCTCACTGACGTTCTTGGTGGGAACAACGGAAACTCCTCTCTAACAAAACCGTCCAGCGATTTGGCTAGCTTCATTGCTCGTATTTTCGCAATAGCTATGAGAAAATCTGTGTCTGTGTTGCCAGGTTTCGGAACGGTCACGTCGAAATCACGGTCATTTTTTTTAAAACCAAATAAATATGATTCCGTAATTTCTGGAATTATTCTACGTCCGCGAAGCTGCAATGTTCGATAAAATTAGGTACTCACCTGGTTAGTTTATTAGGATTTGAAGTTGGGCTATCTCTAAGTGACATCCTGGCAGCTATTTGACAACAATCTAAACTACGATAAATACTACAGTTACAATAGGTGCTTTTTAGGGTTCCGTACCTTAAAAGGAACCCTCATAGGATCACTTTGTTGTCCGTCTGTCTGCCTGTCCGTCTGTCAACTCCCTTTTATCAGGAACGCGTGGACGTATCGAGTTGAAATTAACGTCAAATACTCAAGTCCGTAACTTCTTCAAGCAGCGATATAAATAAAACTTGTTAGTCAACGCAATCACTTGTTACAGCCGTTTATTTCCGAATATTTTGAAATTTCCAAGGGAATCACATGTACACAAAACCGATAGAGTACTTCCCGTAGACCTAGAATAATGGCAACTGAGCAGCAAGGTCTTCTAGCACAAGTAAAGGGAAAAATCAAAAACCATAATTTTGTAATTTATTCATTAAAAAAATTACCTACTTTTGATTCTCGACACGGACCAAAACCTACAGGGTACCTACTTCCCATTGCCCTAGAATCATGATTATTTGGTAAAACACAAGGTCGTACGGAACCCTGTGCACGCTGCGGTGTCCCATAAGTGTGAAAACAAAAAGATATTAAGAGCTGAAATGTACTACTAAGCCATAATGTGATTATCACGTAGGATGCCCTTTTTTTAAAATAAATAAATGAACATTACAACGTCTGGTCTGGTCTGTCGCGTCTGGTCAAAGCAACGTGTGACCCGAGAGCTGGTGAGTATCTGGCACAGCGCATCAGCATTGCACATACAGCGTGGCAATGCAGCCAGCGTCTTGGGGACGCTTCCGACTGGTATTGATATGGATCAGTTGAGCTACCTGTAGACTGTTTGCAACAGTCTGCAGTTAGCTCAATTGTTTCAATTGTAAATACTAGTATAATTTTCTTCGTGAGTAAAGGCTATTGCCATGTACCTATAACATATTACAACAAATAGAATAGAATGAAATAGAATAGAATAGAATAGAATAGAATAGAATAGAATAGAATAGAATAGAATATAATAGAATATAAATTTATTTGTAACAGTAGGTACTTACACATACTAAGCTTAGACTTAAATACATAATTAACTTAGAATAAAATACAAGGTATAAACCCAGTAACAAAATGGCTCTGCCTCAGCATGGGTTGGTTGACTAGCAAGCTAGCAACCAACGCTGGTCTTCCGTCAGAGCCACATGTTGGCTTTACGGACTAGTACTCAAACAGACAAATATAAAAATCAAACAAAATAGAACCTGAACTTCATATTCCTCGTTGAAACTACACATGACTTGCGGCACCAAACTGTAGGGCAAAGGTATCGCATGGTGATCTTCGAACGAAATGTCCGTTTTTGTACTTATAGGTACGGGATTCGAGTCATGCACCTCTTCGCCGATTTGCCATCTTGTGTACAGTTCTGTCATTCTATAAAATGTGTATTAAACCCTTAAATTATTATACACAGCAACCTACTTACAGACATGATACTCTGTAAGTAGGTTTAAGTAGGTAAGTACATAACATAGGTAAATAGGTTACAAAATTGAATAGGTATCCAGGTATCGAAGAAAATTTTTCTCATATTTTGGTACGTAGATTCTATCACACTTCTCAAAGGGGAAAACTGGAATAAGCCATTGAAGAGTAGGTGCCTATTGCTTCACAGTAACAATAAAATACGGCCAAGCGTGAGTAGGGTGGCACACGAAGGGTTCCGTATCATCTTACAAAACTTTTTCACAAAAGAAACCCTAAAAATAGCTTTTTTATGGGTAGAAAAAATTAAAAAGCCAAACATGTCACGGTCATCCACCCAAGTACAGACCGCGCTCGATGATGCTCAAATTTAGTAGCCGGTACTCAACGTGGTATGGACGTTGTTGGCGCTCTTAATTTTAATATCGGCGTTTTTTTCCTGAATTGTAATATTCATTTTATTTTATTACTAGCTTCTGCCCGCGGCTTCGCACGCGTTGTTTCTATGGAAACGTTTTGAGGTTATGTCTATCCCATGGGAACTGATTTATGGAATAAAAAGTCGCCTATGTTTGATTCCAGGGTTAGACTTACCTGTATGCAAAATTTCAGCCTGATCCGTTCAGTAGTTTTGGCGTGAAGAGGTAACAAACAACCATCCATCCAAACTTTCGCATTTATAATATTAGTGTGATTTGTTGTTACAACAGCAAAGATACATACAATCGTAAAACGTAGACAGTAACTATCGTAAAAGATAAACAGTTGCAATGTTCACAGGAACATTTCAACTGTCTACCTTTTACGATTAGACACAGCCCGCTGACAGACGGACAGACAGATAGCGAAGGCTTGGAAATAGTCATTTTTATTTGGGTACGGAACCCAAAAAATAACTTCTCCAGAAAACAAGATAAATGGGTCACACAGATAGCATCAACTCAGCATCCCATGCGAGATAATACGAAAAGATAAAACCTGATTACCCCAAATCCTTGAACTTGGTCATTGGGACCTCGCTTAGCTTGTCCACGTTGACGAAAACCACCGGGTAATCGTCGGCCGCCGGTAGGTTACTGCTGCTAATCAATACTATTATCTCGCCCAAATCGTTCGGCTTCTCTCCGAACTGCTTGAATGGTATTATTCTCCCGATTCCTGTTGGGAATTTCTTGTGAAATAGATATATAGATATATCATCTATACTAATATTATAAAGAGGAAAGGTTTGATTTTTTGTTTGTTTGTTTGTTTGTATGAATTGAATAGGCTCCGAAACTACTGGACCGATTTGAAAAATTCTTTCACCGTTAGGAAGCTTACTTTTCAGGGAGTGACATAGGCTATATTTTATCCCGGAATTCCCACGGGAACGGGAACTACGCGGGTGAAACCGCGAGGCGATCGTCTAGTTTATTCATAAAGAAAAAACATTACATACATAGGTTGGTTAGTAATGCCTTAAAGCCTACGAGTATGTTAGGTTTGTCTAGGCAAAGAGTTCTCATCTATTTTACTTAGGAATTCTTAGACTGTTGGTTAACATTGTAATTTAACTTGCCTAAATATACATTGTAGGCAAATCGCTTAAATAAGTATAAAATATCCGAGCTCTTATATAAACCATGTACAATTATAGTAGTTTTTAGCATGCATGCATTCACTTATCAAAGACCGGAATGTTCACTAATAATATAAATGCGAAAGTTTGGATGGATGGATGGATGTTTGTTACCTCTTCAGTGTGTACCCAGCACAATGCTGAGCTAAAACCATGTTTGCCTTGAGCTCTGCTACGCACAAAATGCGAATTACGTAGCATTAATCACTATTATAGTCCTAATTTTTGTGTAGTAGTTCGTGAGGTAAATAAAAATATTTCATTTCATTTCTTCACGCCAAAACTACTGAACGGATCGGGCTGAAATTTTGGGTACAGGTATTTCTAATCCTGGAATCAAACATAAGATACTTTATATCCCATAAATCAGTTCCCATGGGATAAAAATCACCTTTAAACGTTTATAGAAACGACGCGTGCGAAGCCGCGGGCAGAAGCTAGTAATAAATAAAAACATGGTGGACAATTCACACATCATCTAGTCCCAAGCTAAGCAGAGCTTGTGTTATGGATACTAGATACCTAACTGATATACTTAATACAATACACCTAGATATTTTTTATTATACATAGTAAACATCCAGAACACCCTGAACAAATATCTGCAGATCGTACAAACATTTGTCCCGAGGCGGGAAGCGAACCCGCAACCTCCTGCGGCGCAGGCGGACCTTCGCCCGCTGCGCCACAGAAGCGCACACGCAGGAAGTTGCGGGTTCGATTCCCGCCTTGGGACTAATGTTTGTACGATCTACAAATATTTGTTCCAGGTTTTCTGGTCATTTCGCGCCCTCCGTCTCGCCCGCGCTAGACTCGCAGTATGATTAAAGCCCAAGTCATAGATTATGGCTGCCGCATACCAAAAACTTTATTTATTTAAGGGACTTTCCCCCTAATAGTAACAGAGGGAGATCTCCCTCCTCTGAACCGGGCCCGACCCATCTGGTCCACTGATCCCGGTGGTCTTTCGACCGACAGTTGATGTCGGAAACTCCTATATGGTCAGTTGTAACTGAATCCAGCGTTTGCGCGATCTAGGAATGGTCACTTTTTGCATCTTGCTTAACGACATCTAGCGGTCACTCATTGAAGCGCTTAGTTAGGTTTTTACTAACTTCAGTTTTATCGGTGATAGCGCCTCTATTGACACGTTAGCCTTGTAGTTCGGCCGTTGTCGCCTAGAGGTCGCCTACAGGTCGCCTACAGGACTTCCACAGTTTCTGCAAATTTTTTCATGACACGCGAAGAAACTAAATAATTTTATTAAATCCTCTTCAGAAGAATTTTAACGGCTTGATAATCATATTATTTTGATAGATAGATGCCTTTCGAGCCCACTTACTTAAGCTATTACGATAACGAACACGTGTAAGGGCTTAGCCCACTTGAAATTTTAGGGACTATCTAATAGGTAAATCTATTGCTAGAAAGAAATATTTTTTTGCGAAAGTTATTTATGTTCTAGGAATCTGGTTAAATAGGTGGCCGCGGCCACCAGACCGTAGAATCAGCCCGTTTGTCGAATGGTAAAACGACGCCATTCAATAATAGGATTGCGAAAACTATCAAAAGTATGAAAATAAGAAATCAAATCCCACGAGACGAAGTCACGGGTAAGAGCAAGTCTAATCTAAACCATTACCGACCTAATATTAATTCAATAATGTTAGTTATTTGTGTTATTTACCTACCTAGCATTAATTTATTCATTGATATAGAAATGGCTTAATTATTAAAAGTTAAAATTAAAACAGTTGAGGTAACTGCAGACTGTTACAAACAATTAATATAAATTATTAGTTACTTATGTAGGTACTTGTTTTAAATTCAGTTATAGGCTCAAAGTTTTGTCAAAGTAAATAACACTTCCGGGCCCACTGGCTAGCGTAAACCGACTGGCTGAGGTTTGTACGAAAAACGCTGACGGCGGCGGCGGGGCGGTTCATTCGCGTATACGAGACACGCACACTAGTACACCCCAAACCTGGTTTTGCCTCGGTCTGCCCTACCTGGAGATAAGCTGTAGTACCTTACCTACACAACAAGAAATGATCAAAGTCAGGGAAATTTCTTACCAGCCAGTATGCTGTCTCCGCTTAGTTTTATTTCAAATTTGGCCTTAGCAAGGGCTTTAGTCGGCGCTGCTGCAAGATTCTTTTTACTTCCTTTCCCCTTGGGAGCTGGTTCTGGTTCCAGTGCTTCAGGCTCCACTTCAACCTTCAGCGACGCTGCTTGAAGAATAGTTTTTTGTACATGATATAGAGCTGCATCTTGGTGACGCACGTCTGGAAAATTTTATTTTTAAAATATTTATGGGCACATACTTACTATGTAGTAGTCCAGCAGTGGACTAATATAGGCTAATGATGATGATGATGACTTAGTATGGAGACGACACCGAGTGAGAGTTGCGCAAGTTCCATGAAGCGAGCCATAATCAGCATAAAAATTTTAGACCTCATACGCAATAGGTACCTACGGAGATCCAACGTCTGGGACAGGTGTCAAACCTCAAATGGGCAGGATACTAGACGTGGTGATGCCCGGCGGACAAAAGCTGTGACCGAGTGGTCGGGCTAGCTTTGCACTGTGGCGGGATTTTATTTTATTTTTATTTATTTACTAGTTTCTACCCGCGGCTTCGCACGCGTTGTTTCTATGGAAATGCTTTAAGGTTATTACTATCCCATGGAAACTGATTTATGGGATAAAAAGTCGCCTATGTTTGATTCCAGGATTAGACTTACCTATATGAAATATTTCAGCCTGATCCGTTCAGTAGCTTTGGCGTGAAGAGGTAACAAACATCCATCCATCCAAACTTTCGCATTTAGAAATTAAAATAGACACAGAAAGCTAATAATAGGCATTCACTATAGAATTACATTAAACTACCTAAGCGTGATCACAAAAAATTTTACGTCGACAATTGCGTACTTAATGAAGCAATAAAATTTTAACAAATAATATTAAGAAAAAAAGCAAATAATAAAAATTAGGTGTAAAACTACATCATGTGCAAATTTCAGCGATCTTGCCTGAACATATGGTAAGGAGTCTGTATTTCGCGTCGGTCCACTCACAGCTACAATACGGTATCGAACTCTTCGGACGCACTGCCGACTGGCATAGAGTTTTCAGGATGCAAAAATGAGCTGTAAGGGCCATCGTGCGAGTGTCTAGGGAAACGTCCGCCCGGCCGTACTTCAAATCCCTAGGGATACTTACGGTCCCCGCCATGGTAATCTTCCAGGTGGCACTGTACGAACGCGAGGGAGAACCTAGCTACGTTCGCAAGACTAGGGAATAGCCATAAATATAACACGCGCAGACCCTGTGCGCGATTTTACGGCGGCTGGAAAAGACCTCGAGGCTAGTGCACGTGATGGCTCCCACTGTATACAACAGACTACCAGACAAAGTAACAGGCGCCACCTCCACGCAATCTTTCAAAAACAAGCTTAAAAATAAATGACTTTGACTTTGATAAATTAGGAAAAGGATAATTGAATTTTAATGAATTACGTTACTTGATTAATACAATTGTATGGTTATGGTACTATTTTTAATTTAATTAACTAAAGGCTATGCTGTAAGTATACCTATATTGTAGTTAAGCTTTAATATTTTGTGACGTGTAATTTTTTATTATGAATAAATGAGTTATGTATGACTTATATGTTATGAGTTGTGGTGGCCAAGGTCAAGCCCAAGAAGTCGTGAATGTTCAAAACCGCGTTGGGTTGACGACATTGTCAGGGCCGCTGGCCACATCTGGATGCGAAAAGCACAGATGAGGCTGGATAAGATTGAAGGAGACCAACAGTGGGTGACATAAAGGGCTACTATGATGATGATGATGATGTGAACATATTTGCTACCCATGATCTCCAAAAGTACAGGAACAACCCAAAGTGGAATTTGACCTCACTTCTCACCTCAACAGCCTATCCACTGCTGAACGCGGGCCTCCCCCTGATAAGCGCCTTATTGGCTGTTATCTCTTGGGGGGTAATGCCCATAATACCCACGCTGGGCATGCAGGTTGGGATCGCAGTTCGTTGGTAGAATTGTTCTGCAAGGCCCGCTGCTGCCCGCCTCCCCCCGGTGGATAGAACTTAGTCTTACGACACCCGCGGGAAGAGTTGGGGTGGTGCAAATTCTAACACACGGCTGAAATTTGACGTCTACACCAAATTATTACATAAAGGTAGAACACAATAATTGTACTTACTCAAATAAACTAGTCTACTTTTTACCCGAATGCGAGGCCGCGGTAAGAAACAAAATAATGAAAAATTCAGTGAGAGGAGCGTAAGCTTGTAGAGGCCAAAATCATAGCTACCGACTAAAGTATAACATTTTGAAAAAGACGAAATGATAGACGTTAAGAAAAAATATAAATACTTACCAGACACAGCGTAAGGGACATCAAATGTTCCGTCCAAAACAGATGCGGGGATGTACTTTTCGACATAACTCCATATCAGATCTTGGATGAATTCTCTAGCAGTAGGCTCGCTTTCCAAAACTGGGGCGAAATAGCGGCGTTCACCGAATTGCAGGGGCGGAAGGCAAACATAGAACGTCTTCTCGTTTTTAGCGCTGAAATGTTTTTCGACTTTATTTGGGATGTAAGCCGTACCTAAAAGTACTCTGAATCCATACTAATATTATAAAGTAACTCGGTCTGTCTGTCTATAGGTTACCTTTTTACGCTTAAACGGCTGAACGGGTCTCAGTGAAATTTAGCAGGGAGGTAAATGATATCCCGGGGACGAACATAGACATTTGAAAGTGGATGCGAAGCCGTGGGCAGCTTATTTTTCTATAGGGATTGGCGTAATATTTTCAAAACAAAGAATCAGATCCAAATGATCCAATAGTATTTATTTTCCAATTTAAATAATTTTAGAACACGTCACATAATTTTAAATAGAAAATAAAGTGCCATTCGATTCTCTTCACAACAATTTTATAAGTACTAATGGAAGAAGTGAAAAAGAAACCATTAGGTAGCTGTTCTCATGATAACAAAATATCACTTATCAGCTACTTATTGCTACGTGTTTTCACGTATGAGTGTTCTATTTCTTTAGAATAAGTACCTACAGAATATTTCTTTAGAATATAGAATATTATTTTTGTACAAACATGTATATACAAAAAACAAGATCCGTCAAGTGCGAGTGGAACTCGCGCGCCAAGGGATTCGAACGTTTGTCAATTATAAAAATTTGTACCTACCTACTAAAGGTATCGGTAAGAGATTATTAAGATCCGTCAAGTCAAGTGCGAGTGTAACAGGCGTGCCGAAAGGGTTTCGAACGTTTGTCAATTACTTATAGGGCAGGTTTGTCTTTATAGGGTCAAGCTCGCCTTTGCCATTATTTTTCCTGGAAAATGTTATACTTTTACCAATTTTGTGCAATAAAGAATTATGATTTATAGGTACAAATATTTATGTAGGGTACCTCATACCTACATAAACATTGTGTATAATTGACAAACGTAGGTACAATAGATACCTGTTACGAGACTTCGCTATTTATTTATTGCCTAAAAACAGTAGGTGCCTACCTACCTAGGTAAGGTTAAACTTACGAAGTAACGTTAACTACCTAATCTGTGACCTTACTATTACTACCTACATTTCAGATGGAGGGTCATTTTTTTTCAAAATATTTCAAAAAGTATGAATCCTAGTAGGTAAGTACTTACAGAAATTACAAAAATTGTTTGAGATGTAGATACAAACTGATACCTTTCACTTTATACACCGCTCGCTGGTGTAGCCCCCTTTTTGAAAATTATTCCCCCCTTTTCGACCAATTTTAAAAAAGTATTCTACTTAAGTACTTACAGACTGTCATAGTAAAATATAGATCCATATCTACGTACCTACGCGACATGCCTACATTTTGTATTGCTCCCCACTTTTCTACATCAATGATTGCTCCTCAAACTTCGGAGATACCTACCCCTATCTCCGGGGAAGGTAAATTTTTCGTCATTTTTCATAGTATTTCAAAACGTATAGAACCTACTGAAATTTCAAAAACTGCACAGGCGTCCACGGCTGAACTTAGGCCTCTCCAGACAAACACAAAGCGGTCCTAGGCCACCTCCTTTTTAGTAGTAAGGCGGTTAATACACTTCCACGCACCACGCTGCATGTTGCGTGTCGACGCACCGTACTTGCGGGAGTGCAGATCTGCATCATCGTGCGGGTTTTTTACGCACTCACACGCGTAGTTGCGTTTTTTGCATTCACGGCGGCTCTGACTTCAAATTCAAAGCTGTTCGCCGCCCTTCTAAAATCACGCACGGCACTGCGGGACTCGGTGTGCCTGTTTCTCCGCGCTTGAGCGCGTGATCTGCATGAACGCGCGTGGATGCATTTTCTGTGTGTTGGACTGTGCGTGTTTTCTATACAAACGGAGATAATTACAAGCAACGTTAGAACACGCATTCACGCAACATGCAGCGTGGTGCGTGGCAGTGTGTTGATCACCTTAACCTACTTAAAATGGAGTCGGCACAGAACCTTTACTTACTATCATAAAAATATCAACACTCACACAGCTCCTACCGCCCCGACACCTGTAGCAGGTAATACAGTTGCTATATTCTGCTGGAAATCCATTACCCTGACAGGGAAAGCATGGCGGATGGACCAGGTCATCCAGCGCCGCTCTAAGAACTTCCATGTTCTGACCCAAGCGTAGTTAGCGCCGCAATAAATCTAAAATCGCAGATTGTCTTTGATATAGGTTCCTACCAACCATTATACTGGTTTCTGCCCGCGGTTTCGCATACGTCGTTTCTATTTAAAGGTTGTTTCTATCCCATGGGAATTGATTTATGGGATTAAAGTAAGCTATATTTTATTCCAGGCCTAGAACTATACCTGTATGCAAAATATGTAAGTACCTATGTAAAATTTCAGCTTGAAATGGCTTTCAAGGCCATTCAAAGGGCTTTCAAATGTCAATTGAGCAGATGGGTTTTTCTATTGGTGCAATCTGACTGTACCTACCTACTTCGTTAATAAGCTTAACTAATGTATCTTCACAATTATTGTAGGTACTCACTATTTCATAAGAAAATAAATACATTTTACTTTAATTACTTAAATAAAAAAAATGTTATAGGTAGAATGGGTAATTTTTGGGAAGGTTAAGGGATCGTTAAGGGATATCCACCGGGGGGCGGGCCGTAGCGCCCCTTGCAGAACAACTTCAACACCGAACTGCGCTCCCCAAGCCAAATTCCCAGAGTAATGATGCAAGTCAGAAGAAAATGGCCCCCAGTTCCCGGCCGCCTCGCTATTCCTGACCTTGGTAGCGGCCATGGTAACGGCGGGACAGGGAGTAGTGCTAAGAATCATGGCTACCTCCGGCCGCACAACTAGTATAACTGACCCTGAGAACGTAAAACGAACGCATTCTGAGGCTTGACCATCATCTAGCGCAGTTACCTACTGTTGGAAATAGAGCTCAAGAACATCAAATGGCATGCTGTGAGGCTATGTTCAGTCCGTAGAGGGGCAGTCCATAAGCCTTTCCACCAGAGATGTGCTACGTTGCCACGTTTCCAGACGACCAATAGGATCGCTCCATTATCGCGTCATTTTTGTTAGCTATGAAAATTACGCGATAATGGAGCGATAGCAAGCCTTAGGCTGCCTTTCCACCAGAGCTGTGCTATGCAGCTATGCTGCGAGGATGTGAAAGCTAAGCCACGAAATTATGTGATCGTTTTCAGTGATGCTAAGCTATGTAGCGGGTTAGATGTGCTATGAAGATACTCTGCTCTGTCTGCACATGGCTACACCACTCGCGACCATCCATATCCAGAGCATGCATCCAGAGCACGCATCCATCCATATAAAAAGTATAAGTTAGTTGAATCCTTTGCCACCAGTGCTCCAGCTATTTATGGACCAATGAATAGATAGGTATGATTGGTGGATATCAAAAGCATCCATGGCAACGTAGCATAGCACATCTCTGGTGAAAAAGCAGCCTAACCCTAGACGTCTCCTTAGAACTTTGGTACGGTACGGTTCCTGGTAGAATTCGTGGTAGGTATAATAGGTAGGTACTTTTATATCATCGCTGTTTTATACTTATATAGGTAGGTACATAATAAAAATAGAGCTGCTAAAAGTTTCTCTGCAGGACCAACTGAATACTAAACTAAACCAACCTTAGCTATGTGAGGCCAGATAAGAATATCAAGATCATAAGTCTGTCCAGAAATCAAACTATACTGAATCTTCATGCCTTGAACGAAAGGTCCATGATCGGCCCATCCTTGTTCACAGTCATCCCACTCATCAATGTCTATAATTTCCACGGCAAATGTGAGGGTAAATACACTTTTACTATAATGCAACAAGTCTGAAGGAGGAGATTTGTTCATTCCAGCTAAAAATAAATACTTTAAATGTTTTTTTTTAAACGGAGTAGGTACAACGGAGTACAAAGAGAATACCCCGTGTTACACAAAGTAGGTGACCTACCAGTCTTTGGAAATTTAATACAAAAGAAAAATATACCTACCACCTGTGATCTTGATCGATTTGTACCAACATAGCAAAGGGAAACAGTGATGCAACATTTAAATATACAAGCAATGAGGTTTTACCTCAGTTAATTTTTATATTTATGAATAACATCATTGTACTAATTGTAGGTACCTACACAAGTGGTGACTCTGTGGTTGTGGAATAAATAAAGCTATCTATAGCTAGGTATAAGGGAGACCAAGAAGCTTATACCTACCGTAAATATAACGGATGTGGCCTTAGATAAATTAACCCGCGGATGTGGCTGCTGCAATGAAAAAAGAGATCCCCTTTGTGTGGCTGGCTGTCTTTAGGTACCTACTCTTTGTCGCAAGGAACATAAATAGGTAGGAACCTACTCATTTGTGGCTACTTTCGATCGGGGAGTGTGTGATTTCTTTTGTCCATGGTGTAACTGCCGCCGCCGCGCCGTGCCGTCGACGATGCCGCTCCGCGTCGCCGCCGCCGCCGCTGTAACTAGGGTTGCCACCCGTACTATATAATATAGTATTGTACTATATTTCGGGCTAACGTACTATATACTTTATGATCACAATAAAGTACGCAAAAATACTATATTTGGCATAAGAAACTTTGAGTGTAACGGAACGGATCGCATCTATGAGTCTCATTGCGTTTTTGAACGCAACATACAACGTCAATGTCATTGTCATCTCTCTCAGTCAGTCAACTTGAAACCGCGCGCGTTCTTTTTGTTTTTGTAGTTGGGAATTTGTGTAACTTATCTTGTTCTTTGCTCTGTTTGGTGGTGAATTATGATGGATGAATAACTTAAAAAACGATTTAACCAAACAAAAAGAAGATCTCTTCTTTGGATATGAAACAAGTTAAAAAATTAAAGAAATTGATCTTTCTGCACCGGAAGTAAGTAATAAAATTAAAAGTAATTTCACATTATTTCTGGAAAAGGCCTTAGCATACTTGGATAAATGGTTTGATTACAGTGAGACCAATCGGCTCTATCCATTAAGTAATATAAATTTAAAAGACAGTGTTAAATATGATAATTTTGTTCATATACTTAGTTGAAAATTTTAAACTGCAGAAACTAAATGTAAACATGAACGACCTATATGAAGAAATAAATTCTGTAAATGAGATACTTGCACATTTCAGAAACTGTAACAAATTTTCTATATTGTCAACGTCACAGAAATGGCAAAAAATACTTAGTAAGTACTAATAAGTTTACCAATGTGTATAAAATTGTCTCATTTCTACTTTCCGTTCCTGCCACTTCAGCATTTACAGAGCGAGTTTTTTCTCTGATGAATGCTAAGTGGCGGGACGAAAGAAACAAAGCTTCACTAAATTTAATTAAAAACGAACTTATGATATACCTTAATCTGGACTTAGATTGCTCAGATGCTTTGAAAGTATTCAGCACTGATAAATACTTGCTAAATATTGCAAAAAGCAATAAAAAATCTGTATTTAAAAAAGTTATAAATAGTACTATATATTTACATGCTGTCCTATTTTTTTTCCCCTTGCATGGTAAATGTACTCTATTTGCTCAAAAAAAAGGTGGCAACCCTAGCTGTAACCTTTTTCCTACGAACCTTTTCCATACAGATTAGTTAGGTTTCATTGCAATGTTTGCTTTCAGAAGGGTGGTAGAATGGTCTTACTACCAATAAAACTTACATACCTACTTACCTATTATTTTTCCAACGATATCCTGAATCCAGGTAGGTACTTACTTCCTTTTGTCTCGTTTTCCCAATCGTCGCAAAATAAACTTTGCAAATTTCATTTGCCTATTTTATAGTCTCTTCTTTCACAAAATATCGCCAATGTTTTTATTTATTTTTAGTGAGTATGACGTCTCTATTGGTAAAACCTAATTGGTCTTACTACCAATAAAACTTACTTACCTACCTATTATTTTTCCAACGATATCCGGAATCCAGGTACCTAATATCTACCTGGTTTATCGTGAGTCCAAAGAAAAATATTCCCGCCATTTAGGATGTTGGTCGCCACGTTGCCCGCCAAAACGAAAACGACTGGCGCCGGAAGCAGAAGGGAGGAAAATCGCTAGGAACGAACACTGAAAGACAGGTGCTTGACTTAAAATGGATTCCGGAAATCGTTGCAAAAATAATAGGATGGTAGGTAAAACCCTCTATTTTATTTAACATCTATTTCACTACAGACTTGTTTCCAAATTCATAACGCAAATTAAATATGTAGGTACCTACCTACTTTATAAGCCGGTTCGAAATTTACTGGATATTTTATCAAATTAATGAACAGATCAGTTGAGCTACCTGTCGGTAGATTGTTTGCGACAGTCGGCAGTTAGCTCAATTGTTTCAATTGTAAATTGTTCTATTCTAAGTAATTTATTTCCCTATTATATATTTACTATTTGATAATAATTTTCTTTGTGAATGTACGCGGAACAAAATATCTAAGACGTAAAAAAAACGTAGGGGAAGTTGGTACAGATTGATAATAATAATTTCTCTGTGGGTTGATCTTGGGTTGATCCCAAGATCAAGCCACATAGAAATACTCCCTCGAGGTAAGGATCCCACACCACACGATTGTCGGCAAACTGTTAACGCCATCTAGTAACTTTCTTCAGTAAAACGTAGCCCAATGGACGCGAATGTGACCTCACCCACCGAAGTTGGACGGTGATGTTTAAAATTTTAAACAGAAGGGTTAACGGAGAATAGCTTATCGTTGCTATCATATCAATAAGACGTATGTAAAAAGTGATGTTTTCAGGAGACACAAAAAACCGATTTTTTTCTTAACTAAACCGTTTTTTTACAATGTTTTGATGCAACTTGCTTTAGATTAAATGTTTACGTCTGCACGTAATCAGATTGTCGGTAGATTAAAGCTAGAAAGCTGATTTCCGTGCTTATACGTCCTTTTGATAATATTTTTTGAACCAAAATTCAAACATACGACGTCTTGACATTTCATACGACTTTTAAACATTTTACGATGATAATGTAGAACGTTTTACGTCTTTTTGAACAGAAATACAAACAACCAGTTTCGTTACAAAAATATATATTAATTAAAAACTTCAACATGTCTTGTAATCTTAGCTCAACTAATTAGATAGCTTAGCTTAGCTTAACATTAATTGGAGAAACAATAATAGCTTTTTGTGAGTTTCTTACTTATAAAGTAATTATCTTAATGAGATCACCGTTAAAATCAGTCAACCAACTACTATACTCTGACTAATAAATTCTAAAAACAATCATAAGTTAACACATAATTAGGTTTATTCAGTTACACGATGGTTAAAACTATGGGATTAACTCTCGTGCAGGTTATTTTTAAATCAGCCTATCTCTATTTCTAAAATCACAACCATCTCCAAATCAGTTACTTTTAACAATACAAACAGTAGAAATAATAAACAATTCAATTACAAGACAAAATTGGCTAAAAAATAAGTTTTTTGTCTAAGTTGTAATCTTAGTTTAACTATAAAGTAGAAACATCACTTAGAATGAAAATAATATGGGTTTTTTGTGATATTCTCTCTTATAAGTTACAATTAGCTCAATGAGATCACAGTTAAAAAATCTGTCTAAAATATTATTATACAAAAAATTTTTAAGGTTTAGGTAACAAAAATTAAAAGTAGAGAATCATCTCTAAATCAAATATAATTTATATCTGCAGCAAAAATAATCAATAATTCAAAAAGAAAATGAAATTGGTTAAAAAGAAAATAATTACGTTTTAATATGGACACATGGCTGATCTGGACATTCATGTGGTAAAGAATCGTAATCGTGAGTCGGGATCGGATTTAGCCTTTGTAGACCCACACTTTGGTCCCTTTGGCAGGCGAGATCCCAGGACGGGTCGGAGAACGGTCGGGCGACGCGCGCTTGTTGTAGTGCACTGTCAACCTTCGGCTACATCCTCAACGACCTGTCGATCCCAAAGCCGAGGTACCGGATGTGCGGGCTCCATGCCACGTTCTGGCCCCGATGTGTCAGCTGCGGTGGGTGGCCGATGCGGCGGGAAACAAACAGCACAGCCGTCTTTCCCACATTGACGGCCATGCGCTATTTGTCCAGCCAGGGCGGCAGGATGTTCAGCAGCCTCTGCATCCTGCGGGCTGCGATGGTGGGGCTGGTGGAAGACGCAAAGAAGGCGCTGTCGTCCGCGAACAGCGCTAGCGACACATCCCTCTCCCCGGGGCGTAGGTGGCCCTCCAGGGTGGGGATGTCGTCGGTATAGAACGCGTATAACGCTGGCGACAGGCTGCTACCCTGCGGTACACCTGTAGAGATGGATCGAGTGGAGGATGTGGCACCTTCAACTGCGACGAAGAACCGCCGGTTGTCGAAAAAGGATGCCACAATCCTGATGAGAGCTGGTGGAGTTGGGGTTTGCAGGAGCTTGTACAAAACGCCGGGGTGCCCAATACGGTCGAAGGCCTTTTTTACGTCCAGAAAGACCCGGACGGTGCAGCGCCTGGCGTTGTGCTCGACTGCAAGGTGTTGCAGCACCCTGGTGAGCTGCAGCGTGGTAGAGTGGCCACTCCTGAAGCCGAATTGCTTCGGGCGTGGCTCGATAGTTGGAGCTAGGCGCCCCAGGAGCAGGCGTTTCAGGAGCTTGCCCACTATTAGTAGTAAAGTAATGGGGTGGTAGTTGGCCGGGAGGCAGTGATCCTTGCCGGGCTTGGGTAGCACGATGACCCGTCCAGTCTTCCAGGATTCCGGGAAGTGGCCCATCCGGAGGACCCCGTTGAAGAGCCGGGCGAGCGCGGTGACTCCGCGGCGAGGCAACTGTTGGGGACTCCGTCATAGCCTGGCGCCTTCCATCTGGGTAGACGGAGGACGGCCTTCCGCACCTCAGCAGGGGAGATGAAGTACTCCCCGTCTAGGGGCGGTGTTGGGCCAGACAGAAAGTCCCTCACTGTGTCCTCGACCTGGTGGTGGTGGTTCAGGGTTTCAAAGGTGGCGTCGGCTGCAACGGGGTGAGGCGAGAACTGCTCCGCGAGATGCTCGGCCAGAATTTTGGCACGGTCGGCGGGAGCAAAGCGCCGGACCCCATCTCGGTCCAGCAGCTGGTAAGTTGTTGCCGGCTGCCGCGTGAGCGCCCTATTCAGTGCGTACTGGTTATTGTCCTGTTCGGAGGCCCGGTCGATGATTCGGTTCCAGGTCTCACGCCAAACCTGTACTGCGGCCGAGAGCTCGGCAGATATCGGGTTGAGTCGCGTCTTCAGTCGCGGGCAGCGGGAGCGCGCCCACTCGCGCTGGAGTTCGCGTTTCCTCTCTATTACCCTCTTAAGGTGTTGGGGGAGGTCGTTGCGCTGGCCTTGGCGCCTGGTGATGGGTATGGAAGCGGCCGCCTTAGCCTCGATGATGCGCTGAGGCCTCGGATTCCACCTCTGCAGGCGTCTGGAGAGGTCCGACGTCCACGGACTCGAGTGCCTTGGCGTACGCGTCCTCACGCCCTGGGACCGGGTCCGCGGCCAGGTCGAGCGTTATGAGGAGGGTAGATAGGATAAGGTTTTCAGGTAAAGCTCAAAGTCTGTTACTTCATATTTTCTAATCTAAATAATAGTTTACTTAATCGTTTCCAACCTATTTATGTGTTTATAACTCTTTGCTGACTAGCAGAAATATTTTCTAAAAGCTTAGAACGTGTTTTTGACTGAATAACTTTACTAATTAGGAAACCAATCAAAATCAATTTGACGTATAATACCAAAAAAGTTATTGTCATTAGAAATTATGAAATCAAAAAGTCGTATGAAATAACATACGGCATTTTGACAGCCACATCCAAATAAGGACTTTTTGACAATGTTAATTAAGTCGAGTTTTGCAGAAGACAACCACCCACCACATTTTGACAGGCTATAGATTACATTCCAAACTACGCAAAAAGCTAATAAAAAAATTAGAAAAAAATTACATACGTCTTTTTGATATGATAGCAACGTTATGTAAGCAACGTCAGTGTTACCATGTCATCTTTCACTGTAGCATTTTTTTGTTATTGACGTTTGACAGCTCTCCATTATTTCACTAGAGAGTTATGGAATGGAGAGTCGTAGCTTTGTAGATTAAGTAAATATTACACAGATTAGGCTTCTCTTTCTACGAAATATTATTAAGTTTCTTCATACCTACTCAGAATGATAGTTTATCTTAGTGCGTTTTTGAATAGCTTTTTATTCCTTATTTTGGTTGTTTATGTTTGCTTTTGTAAATAATGAACTTGATTGAGATTAAATTATTTTCTTTTTATTTGTTTATTAAAAACTCAACCACCATAAAGTAAAAGAATAAAAGAAGAAGTAAAAGAGTCTGTGCACACTTGTGCACTATAATATGCCCTGTGCATCTGGCTAGTCTCCGATTAGACTGGCCGCCCTGTGGTTGAAATTCGGCTAGGAGGACATCATCATCAGAAATGGACACGCCATACAAGTCCAGGAAACAGGCGCGTTCGTAGCCCAAGACTTTGGTGGGGGGGGGGTCACACTTGATCAGGACCGTAGCCAAATCCCTGAGGAAATTCTTTCGGGTTATGCTTGCAGACTCTTACAGAAAAAGACCAAACGCAATCGGCGAGCGGAGCGAGCCGCGAAAAATTAGGGTTTTTGTTAATTTATTTTAAACTTATCTTAACACTGGATGCGTTGAGATAAGTTTAAAGTACAAGGTGCTTTTGGTTAGTCTTGGGCTACCCAGCCTCACCGCGACACGGGAATCGAGAGGCACGTCTGCATCTTGGCCCATGAAGGTGTTAAATGGGTGTCGAGAACTGGACCAAATGCAGAAAAAGGCAAAATAAGCAAGAGGGAACCTACCTATGCCAAAAAATATATAGCGAGCGTAGCGATCCTCGAGAACCTGTGGTAGACATAGGGCGAGCGAAGCCAGCGAGGTCAACAAAAATGTATCAGGCATACAAAAAGATGTAATGCGAACGAAGCGAGCCGCGTGACGAAAGCGTGTTAAATTAATTTTATTAAGTTACGAGTCAAGTAAAGCATAAGCTTTACAAAAAATTAAATTAATTTTATAAAAAATTCATTTAAGTTATTGAAACAGGGAGTTCCCACATTAAGTATAATATTTTTTTCTAATCCCGGGGGCGTATCCACACTATTTATAATGTTTGAGGTACCTATTCCTATCTCTGTCCGAGAAATCGACACTCCGACGACACAGACAGACACTGGTAGAATCGTTCCAAATCGTTCGTAGCGAAAAGTAAGAGGCGCCATTATGAAAGAAGTTGTAGTTAATTTGACTCTCAAACAAACAAAATTCTTTGTCAAATGTTGAAAAGGAAAAAATATTACTTCGGTTTTTCAGTCCAGCCAGAACAAAAGCAAGACTTCAGACAAGAGTACAACATATTGTTTAGGATCAGTGCTTTACAGAGAACCTTTTGAAATCATGACTGGAACTGCAAGATCCTTACAATCATTATGGCGCAGAAGTCAGACTACAGTGCCTAAAAGCGTTTTGTAAGTCCCCAAAATAAGAAAATGTTGTCAGGAAAATAAACAATCTAACTCAGGCCTATGTATTTGCAGATGTTCATCATTTAGAATGCCGGAAAGCCGGCACCTTACTTCAACTAGTAGTCCTAGTACTATCGGCCAGGATAAAACAGATGCCAAAGATGAGCGAGCGACGAATTCGACTGTGGACTCGCAAGAAATTCAAATGTTTTCCCAAACAAAAGACTGGTGGAATCCGAATGGACCTATGAAAGCACTTCACTCCATGAATATGATTAGGTAAATTAGAATAAATTGTAAAGTACTGTAATTTATTTTATTTTTATTTACTTACTCATTTATTTCAGATTGGTAATCCATAGATACAACATAAAAAAAATTCACAATAAAATCAAATTACATAAAATAATAATAATAATAAGTAATTGGTCAGCTATTTGGCGTTTTAACAATAGACTCGCTACTAATTTATTTATAGTAAGGTCTAATCCCTAGGGCCTAGGCTACAATTTGGCGTAAGCAAAGGGGCCTTCCTTTGCTATATACACCCAACAGTAGGAAACATGGGCTGTGAATGATGATTATGATGTAACCCCAACACAGAGCCACTCTTTGAGCAAGAAAGATATAAACAGCCAAAGCTTCACAAAAAGTTTTCAAATCAAATAGTGTCTAGGTTTCCATTACAAGTAAGAAGACTTTCTAGTAAAATGTTCAGCAATATCTAGTGTAAGTAATTCCATTGCCATGAGGATGTAAGAATCAACCCCTACAACTCAGCGGTTCATCATGCGGATGTCATAAGATGAATAAGAGACCTATCAGAGGAATGGCACCGGCTTAGTTACATTTATTTTTAGCACGCTGAAATAGTGTTGTTCAGGCATATTCAACAGTAGATGTATGCTGCTGATATGGTTAGTAGTGCATTGTTATTGATAAAGAATCTGCTGGTTAATTTCAGGATACCATTCATAAGGGATGGGCTAGTTGAATTAGACGAGAAGAGATCTTTAACACCACTCAAAGGGAAAAAGATTTTAGATGTGGGCTGTGGAGGTGGCATATTAGCAGAGGTAGGTAGCTTAATGGATCAGCAACATAAAGTGTCTCTTGGCCTCTTATTTGCCTTGTTTATTGTTATTAATAAGTAGTTTTAAACAGACTTTTTGTTAAAACTTACAGGGACTGGCTCGGATTGGTGCAACGGTGACTGGTATTGATGTAAGCAAAGAACTATTAGCAATAGCTATGGAACATAGAGAGATTGATCCAAAAATTGCTGATAATAAGCCGAATTATTACTTCAAACCAATTGAGGTAAATTATCCATACTGCATCTATATATAAATAAGAGAAAAGACTAACTAATCAAGAAATCTCTGAAACTAAAAGAGCTATGAGGCTGAAATTTGTTTTGCATGGGGGTTCCTTTTAGGATTCTCTGATAAGAGATTTTTGGAAATTCGTATTCTAAGGCAGCTAAAATCTGGTCAGAAGTCATTTCGGTAATATCTTCAAAAACATAAAAACCCATCAAAATTTTAAGTGTAAATCCTCGACTCAAAATGAACGGACACATATTTTTGAAATTCGCACCCAAAAGGTCATTGGTGCTGAGTCAAAGTTCATCACTGACTCATCACAAAATCGCTGAAACAGAGAGATGAGATTTTGCCTAAGAGTTTGCATTGCAAGATATACTCGTAAACACCTACTAGGATTTTACTAGTTCTAATTTGTTTCTATTATTTAATTTTGATTGTAATCTTCTTTGTTAATAAAGGCCTACTAGGAGTGGATATTTAAAAGTTCGAATTCTCAGAGAGTCGAAATCTCTTTTAAAACTCATCACAAAATCTCTGGAACTACAAAAATGAAATTTTGTTTATTCTGACATAGGCACCCAATAAGAGCCGATTTTGGAAATAGGCATTCTTAGAGGGCGGAAATTATGGGAGTCATAGGTTTTCGCATATCCCTAGTCTGCTATAATTCAGAGTCAGACGGCCCCGTAGGTGTCATGCATAACTGAAAACCATAGCAGACCTTTATATTTTTACTGGCTTCTTCATACGAAAACAGTACCTACAATATACTTTTAGATAGATAGATAGAAAATTCTTTATTACACATTTACTTATAGATAGAAACAATACAACGAAACAGCTTAAAAACTAAGTGACAAGTGGCGGTCTTACTCCTTTTACTTTCCTTGCTACCGACGCACATGGACGACCTCATGCTCCAGCTGTGCGGCACGCCCCAGAAGATCGCACACCGCAGAGGCATGGCAGTGTATGTGTTAAGATTCACCCATTTAGGCGTAAAAAGGACAGTAATAGTGACATTCACATCTACACTATAATATTATTAAGAGGCGAAGTTTGTTTGTGAGTGGGGGGAGCCGCGAATGCGAAACTGCGCATGTTTGCGCATGCAGTGTGCGTACCTAATCATTAATTCCTTCTGACACCTTAAAAAAGCTACTGCGCAGCCACGCGCGCGTACTTATGAGGATTTGTAAAGATTACTAGGCAATTTTGTAAATTCCTTCCGAAAAGCCTGGCTCTCAGAACTCTCTTGGATTCCTGCTACGAGGAATCTTCCAAGCTCTGGAGGATTTCCTCGGGCATGAGCCACTCAAAATCATTGATAAAAGCCTTCGATAAGCGGTGCACCAACCGAATCCTAGCGCTAAGCAGAAGCAACCTTCGCATCATGACAAGAGCCCTAACTGGACACTGTCGCCTCAACAAGCACATGTTCAAATTGGGGCTAAGCGACACACAATCCTGCAGGTTCTGTGAGGAGGCGGAGGAAACGCCTCTCCATCTTCTAGGAGAGTGCGGAGCACTGATGCAAAAACGTAGCATCCATCTGGGCAAGCACCTGCTTAGTCCAGACGAGCTAAAAGACTCCACTCCGAAGAAAATCCTACAGTTCCTAGAAGCTGCAAGGGTTAGCGGCGAACTGTGAACGCCACTGCTTCGAGGCTGAACACACAAAGTGGCGATCACAATAGGCCTATCATGGCCGCAGTGATACGAAAGCCACCAAAAGCAAATAAAAAAAAATCCTTCACTAATTAGAATACTACATTATCCCTGACTGACATAGGCATATTTGGTAGGTACCGTTTAGTAAGACCCGAGCAGTAGCTAGTCCAAATATTAGTAATTTAATAATTTTATTGTTCCATAAAATAATTTTATTGTTCCAGGAGCACGCAGAGGAGTATATTGCATATTATGACGGCGTCATAGCATCGGAAGTCATTGAACATGTCAACAATCAAGATATTTTCGTAAAGGCGTGTGTAAAATCTCTTAAGCCGGGGGGTAAAATATTTTTTACCACTCCAAACCGAACTAGAATCTCGCAGTTTGCCTCTATTTGTATTGCGGAGTATGTATTAAGCATATTACCGAAGGGAACACATCAGTATGATAAGTTTATCACTCCAACTGAGCTAAGCTTTCTATTGGAAAGAAGTAAGTGAAACTTGTTTTTCGTTGTGCTATGGCTTTATTAGAGCATTTTGCATTGAGCAATTTTAATAAGCAATGAGGATACGTAACGTTTTTAGTTGAGAATGCAGATTCATAGAGCTAAAAAATCTATAACACACAGTGCAAAAATTTTTGTTCTACGACAAAAATTGAGGAAGTTATGACCAAATTACTAGCGAAGTTCACCGAGTGACCGCCGTGGGTGCGTGTGACGTCACTCGCTCGGTCGCATTACCATGCTTAAGGGGGTACCTACCCTCAAATTGCTTATTTTCAACTCCGTCGGACCTCCATATCTTCCAAACTACTGAATATTTAACTTTGAAATTTATATATGGTAAAGTTCAGGACTTATTCTATCGATCATATGTTTCGAAAGCACGATTCCATAAAATTTTCTCGATAGAAAAAAATCGCAAAGTTACCTCTAATTTTTTACTTAAACCCTAATTTCTCAATAAATACAGATGATACGATCTTGAGATTAAGCATAGTAATTGAGCTAAGTTTATAGAACATTTTATATGTTGCCTTTTTTTCAATTAACTATTCTAATGTTTGTGGGGAGCAAATAACTACTAAAAACTTGATTTTTGGGCTTACGCCGCTTTGCTCTGTCCCGCTCCTGTGAACGCGAAATCCTATGCCTATCCTCTTCACACAATAACGAGGTACCTATGGTACCCCCTTAATCTCAAGATCGTATCATCTGTGTTTATTGAGAAATTAGGGTTTTAGTAAAAAATTAGAGGTAACTTTGCGATTTTTTTCTATCGAGAAAATTTTATGGAATCGTGTTTTCGAAACATATGATCGATAGAATAAGTCCTGAACTTCACCATATATAAATTTCAAAGTTAAATATTCAGTAGTTTGGAAGATATGGAGGTCCGACGGAGTTGAAAATAAGCAATTTGAGGTTGTATACGCCCTTAACTGTTGGCAGATATCAGTTTTTAGTGATTTACTCCGAAACTAAAAGGTTAAGAAAAAAATGATAACACCAAATAGAATCAGTTTTGGGAGTTACGGTTACGGATCCTCATTGCATGTAGTATTTGCCAAAGCTCAACCTCACCTCAACAGCCTATATTGGTCCACTGCTGGACGCAGGCCTCCCCCTGATAAGCGCCTTATTGGCTTATATCTCATGTGCCCATAATCCCCACGCTGGGCATGCGGGTTGGGGATCGCAGTTTGATGGTAGAATCTGCAGGGGGCGCTGCTGCCCGCCCCCGGTGTATATCCCTTAGTCGCCTCTTACGATACCCGCGGAAAGAGTTGGGTTGGTGCAAATTCTAAGCCGGCACCACACAGCTGCCTTGCTTATTTGCCAATAATGTACTAAATATATACCTACTTTGATTTTATATTTTCAAACGATTTAAAAAAAGGAGGAGGTTTTCATAAAATACATTATTATATTTTAAATGTATTTTTGTTTCTTGGTATCTCCACCAACCAACCAATTTTTATCCGATTTTGATGATTATTCTGTTATACCTAATCATGTTGCCAATTATATTACGTTAGAATAAGTACAATCTCGGAGTCTTCAAATTCCGAGGTAAGAAAGGTCCTTCTGGGAAAGCGTGTTCCATCTTAGGCCACAGCTTCACTTTTTGAAGTGAGAAAATGGTGAAACGCTTTACGATTTCCAATAAAAAGAAAATCCTGAGGGGATATTTATCCTGTAAAACTTACAGTGCATAGGTACAGGAATTTGTAGTTAGTTTTATGTAGGTATTGGTAAAAAACATTTATACGAGGAGTGTGTATAAATTATGCCAAGCCTGTCTAACTAAACTAACTAAAGTGGTTTTTTTTGTTACAGATAACTGCCATGTGGAAATAATTTACGGAACCATGTATAACTATCTATCAAACGCTTGGGAATTCACCAGCTTTCAACAACTAATGTATGCTATGCAGGCTGTGAAGCTAAAGCCATAAATATGGTACCTGTACTACTTAACTATTAAAATGTTGTTTAAGATGAAAGTATTTTTGTTGTTTAGTCATTAAAACTGTTTGAAATATGCTATAGTTTATTAGCCGGTCCCGGCATTTTTGCTTTGCCTCTCGGGTTCAGTGAAGTTTTATTACCCTAAGGCTAGGCGCAAACGGACCACCGGCCACAGCCACCGGTGGCTGTCGCGCGCTACCTACTGCCACATTTGAAGCAGCGCAGAAGCGCGCCACAGCCACCAGTGTTCGAAAGCAACCACATTACATTGACACGTGCGATTTGTAGGACGCCTAGCGGCGTCAAGTGGCTAGTCGCGGATACTGCTGTAGCGAGTGGCCGCCACCGGCGACGCGTGTGCGGCGAGTTCGTAAGAAAAAGCTATTAGCTGTGGCCGGTGGTTCTTTTGCGCCTAGCCTTGCCCGCCCGCCCGATGGACACGTAGTAGGTACACGCGCGTTGCCAACTCGACGTTGAAGAATAACTTTATAACATATCTAGCTTCTGCCCGCGGCTGCGCACGCGTATTTCGGTATAATAAGTAGCCTATTATCAAAGTTAGGCTTTGCTCTAAACGTACCTACGCCAAATTCCATCTTAATCTGTTCAGTAGTTGTTCGAGATCCTTGGTAACAAAAATTCAGATTTCACAAACTTTCGGCTTTTTAATACCTATTAGTAGAAAGTAGGAAGGACTAAAATAATTTACGTAGGTATCTACTCGAGCGACTGTACGAATACGGTCCACAGAATAAAGGGATACCTACCACTTATGGTCCTCAACCGAACCTCAAAACTATAAAACGAATGGTAGCAAAGAGAATAAAATCTCTTTGTTGGTAAAGAAACCTTGAACATAGATTCCGAAAAAGGCAAGAATAAAATGTCAACTATGATGTTTGTCATTGTTGTAACATCGCAATGTAGGCAGGATTTCAGTTTTCCTAATTAGATATTTAAACTGCTTTACTCTTTGAGTTTTCCTTTCTCACAGGGTTTTCAGTTTTTTAATCATGTTTTGAATATGAATTACAAAATAAGAAATGATCTAGAAAGGTTCGCTAAACACTGGTGTTATTGGGGCTAAAAGAGAACCCAATCATGTCGCTCACGAAGCTCTTAAAGGCGCCCATAAAGCTCTTCAGGAAACAAGTCATTACATTTGTGTCAATTCGGCGGTATGATTTGGGAAGTAAGTTACCATGTTTTACCTGCTTGGGTGTAGTTACCCAAAAGGAGAGGACTGCAGAGGTAAAAAAAAGTGGAGAAGTGACCATCTAAATGTGAACATGATGGCAGAAGTCAGCAGAATTTTATATGCATTGCATAAGGCCTCTACCCCACAGCCGCGATTTTGAAGCACGTCTTGTGTCGCGTGATTTGTTGCGATATTTGTTTGCAGTACCTAGGTATATTTTGTAAAAAGACGCATATGATCTTACATACTAGGTACTGCTGCCATTTTATCGACGCGATAGTTTATGGAACTTGTTATCAATATTGCTTTTAAGCAAAGCTTTTAAGACATAATTTACTTACTTACACATTACAGTCTTGTACGAAAACATGAGCTACATAGCGACTCGGCCATCAGCTTCCGTCTCCGTCTTGCGACAGAAAGTATGGCACCTACTCGATCTACCAGACTATTGCGAAGAAGTGATCATCCTCAAATCTCCTGATAATGTCGAGGTACCGCTCACTGAGCTTAGGAAAGGAAATCACCCGTACAGTCCTTATATCTTGGAGGTTTGGCTGCCAGAAAATCGAAACTCTGGTACGTGACATTTCCTTCCATACTATCTACCTACTCACCTTTTCCTCAGCACACTTCGTCCACTGACACCCCCCCCCCCCCCCCCCCCCTCTTGTGTGAACAAGGGGGCAGGTGGCAGGCGGATTGAAGATCGTAGGAAATGAGAGGTGTAAAAAATACACAGAAGAAAGTTGCTGCACTGCCTCTGGCGTTCCTTAAATCGGCTCTTACGACTGAGTTCGAGGGCTTGTACATTAAACTAGCTTCTGCTCGCAGCTTCGATCACGCGGTACTTGGAAGAAACACTTGGCCTATGTCACTCAGGGATAACGACCTAATGTTGCATTCTATGAATACATTTTCTAAATCGGATCAGCTGTGACATTTAAAACCACCCACCCTATAATGACATTTGAAAGCCCTTTGAATGGCCATCGTAATTTTTTATGTATGGCGAAGAGCATTGAAATGGCTGTCAAGTGTCAATTAAAGGATGGGTGGTTTTTGCGTAATCGGATATTATTCAATATAATATCGATGTTTGCCAAAAATTTCTTCGATTCTGTGTTGCCGTGACCCTAATTAAGTACTTACTTATTTTTAAATCCTGTCTCCAGTTTCTTCGATTGTGCTGAACAACATGTTGATGGATAAAGAAATTAGAAGCCAAACGCAATGTTTATCGACTCCTCTTCTAACGACAGACACTAATGGTCCAGATAAAAGTACTGAAAGTAGCTGTGCTCGTAAGTAACTAAGATCAAGCTTTTTCTGCAACCGATTCTATCGGAAACCGATTTAACGCATTCACTGCCCACCGCTACACGGCTGAGGAGACTTACAAGTGCATCTTGGGCCATGAATGTGTTAAACTGCTAAAAGAAGAAAACCAAGTGCTAAAATTTTCGTATTTCACCTTATTTCAGCTCAAATCACACTATCAAACGAAATGAACAAATCGCGCAGTGCAGTCAATAACCTATTTTGTGCCGATACCAAGAACTCTGAAATATCTTGCCGCCTCTCCGCATGCTCTATTATTCGACTAAATGGGAAAAAAAGTAACAACTTCACCGATATCCTAATCAAAATTCAAAATGACTTGTGTCATTTAACTAGCAAGATAGATCTTTTGGAGAATAAAATTACTAATTAGTCTTGACATTTTGTAAGTATTTTGTTTTATTGCTCTCAATAAACATCGTAAATCCTCTACATTTTCGATTTAGATATAATGTATTTATATAGTTACATATGTCGCCCCCGACCTTAGTCAGTAATTCTCTCCTTCATGGTCTTAACTCGAAACCTAACTACGTAATTAGTTATCTGACCTATTGCAATACCTAGGTACCTTCTGAAATCGTGTGCTAAAAAAAAAAAAATGCTGGACAATTCAGTCTATTCACACAGCAGTATCTAGCCCAAAGCTAAGCGGAGCTTGTGTTATGCTTAGGGGTACTAGATAACTGATATAGGTACCTATTTATTACAATACACTACATACATAGATAAAATCCAGGGCCGTACTCTTAAAAACGAAAACGAAGTTTCTGATTCGTTTTCGTGCAAACGCAAGAGTTGCGAGTAGGCCCGGAACAAATATCTGCAGATCGTACAAACATTTGCCACGAGGCGGGTATCGCAGCCGCAACCTCCTGCGTCACAGGCGTACCTTCGCCCGCCGCGCCACAGAGGTCATGAAATATGTAGGTACCTACTAATATTATAAAGAGCAAAGATTTGATTGTTTGTTTGTATTCGATAGGCTCCGAAACTACTGGACCGATTTGAAAAATTACTTCACCATTAGGAAGCTTACTTTTCAGGGAGTGACATAGGCTATATTTTATCCCGGAATTTCCACGGGAACGGGAACTCCGCGGGTGAAACCGCGAGGCGATCGCCTAGTCTATTATAAAACAAAACGGTGTAATAAATAGATCTCTTTAATTCTAAAATATTAACAATATTGCATCTGTCTAAATAAAATAAATCTGGTACAAAATAACATTTGATCTTATATACAGACTACACATTATGTACATTATCTGCGACCCTAGCGGTTACAGATAAGAGAGGTATTTGAGGACTTACTGCTAATTTAATAACATTTTTAATAGCCAGGGAAATCTTAACAATAACAACCACATAGCAAGCATTGCTTAAAAGTCTTCATAGAAGTTGATCTGATCTTTTAACCTTGTATTGTGAAATGTGTAAATATGATTGACGCTTAAAATACATATTTTCAAAGTGGTATAAAACTCGAATATACAAACCGTAGCAATAAATCAGAAACATGGCGTATTGGTATTTCAATGTCAGGTATTTCTTTTTAAGCATTGACGATTTCTGAAACAATAAATAAAAGTTATTTGTTTTATCCCACACATTGGGAAAATTGTAAGAATTTATAGTACCTACCTACTACCTAACCCAAAAATTAGCCTCGGTGGAAAATTGCGGTACTAGAACCCGCAGCCTACGGGAATGCGCTGCCATTCCAGCTACGCTACCAAGTCAACCAACTGGAGGCCTGGAGGTTCTGCCCATTCACGAACGTGTTCGTGAAGACGCCAGGTCTTAACTCTCATTTTGATTCGTAAATCACAACACAGTGTTGAATCGTTTTCAAGTTTATTTTAAAATAAATCCTCTCAAAAGAACGATTATTGCACGGAGGGGGTACCTACTACCAATAACAAATTTAAGAATTGAGACGCCACAAACGCATTCGTGATGATGGCAAGAACCGCAGTGTCGGTGAATTACCAATAACCCTGTATATATCGAGTCCCCCAAAAACTGCATTCTCGTCCGATTTATCGAGCAACATGTTTGCTACGAAGCAATCACTCGATTTTTGACATTTCTTGTAATATTTATCACGTAGTTAAATTGCCAGAATTGCCCTCCAGGCCTGTAGAAACTTTATGGCACGTTCTACGGCTCGTTAGCTCTACATACGGGGGAAAGACCAAGGCACTTTTATTGAATGATGAACCAGAAGCGAGAAGACCATTGCTTTTTCTTAACACGTCCAGAACAGGGCCCGTAGGTATAATCTTAAGCAACCGACATAAGAATCGGTTTTGCACGAAAACGAACCTTCGATTTTCTTTTTCCGTGTAGGCACCCAGCACATTCGGCAAGCGGTGCACGTAGCCGAGACGCCGGCGCAGATGGCACGACATCTTACGGAAGAAGCTACTCCCGCAATGGGTCACGTCTTCAGAGAAACGAGGGAAGGACTGCACTGCTGAACATGCTTCCCCAAACAAGTGTTTTACCATAATCACCACGCTTCGCAGTTGGATTGCTGCTGGCAGTGGAGGTGTTAAAAATACGCAGAAGGAAAATGCTACCCTACCTCTGGTAGATTCCTTTAGGGCGCGTTCCCATTGATTCGTGACGACAGAATGTCGTGCAGTTTAAAGCATTGGCTTGTATATTTCAATGGAGATGAACTACACGATTAACTGCTGTTCACGACTTTTGTTTGTTGTATCGATAGATTGTAATAATAGGAACTAGCCCGATAGTCGTAAAACGATAAAAAAACGTCACGATATTGTGTCGTGGCTGTGATGTGCAAACGACAAGGCGACTGCCCTGAACCATAAAATGTCGTCACGATCCAATGGGAACAGCTAGAGACGACAGTCGTACAACGATAATTTACGGCTACGGTACGACACAGAGAGAACGCGCCTTCAGTGGGCACCACGGCCAAAAATGTAAAGAATATAATTAATAGGTAAGTAAATAATTACCGGATATTCCATATCATAAGCACATTGCGTACAGCATTTGCTCATCACTAAGAATCCACACATTTTGTCTTTAGTCCCGAGAGTATATTCTATGCTTCGAATCAAATCGTTTGTCTTTAGCACTAACAGTCCTTTTCTGTCCATTTGTTCTAAAATTTGCGTTATGTGAGAACCAACTTTTGGTAGTACTTTTTGGAATTCTTCTTTCTGGAATAAATAGTGGGAATATTAAAATTAATACATGGTTTATCCTCATACAGTTAACTATCAAAATCACTTAATCGTTTCGTGTTGGCGCGGGCAAAAATATTTTGTGGATTTAAATTTTTTCTGCGTTAGACAAAGATACATTTATTTGGAAAAAAACAGGTAGGTAGGTACAAACAGGTTTGACACGGGATGGTTATTTATAAGTTGAAGAATAAAACTAGCGTAAAAGTAATTTGCGGCAAATCGTAAACCATTTTCTATTAACTTGGGATCATTTGGGAAAATAGGAGATTTTGGGCTAAAAATCAACATAGGTAGGTACCTAATTCCCAAACACAAGTGAAAATAGGTAAGTTGGTTTTTTAATGGATTTATATAAATAAATGGTTCACGTTTTGCGGCAAATTACTTTTCCGTTAGTTTTATTTCTTTTAGAACGCAGAAAAAAATATCTCGCGCCAACACGAAACGCAACTGAGAACTTTCCAAAAATGTTTCGAGACATGCAAACTCCGACATTTTGCCGTTGTCTGTATGAAGTAATGTACCTACCTACCTACCAACAGTCAGTTTAACCTATTGGTAAATTAATTCACACCTCTGTGGGTAAACATACGAAAAGAACCGCTAAACCAACATGATAGTTAGATTTCACCGATCTGTTAAATACCTTTGTGCAGGTTAAACAAAATTTATAGAAATCAGCCAACCAGAAATCAGGAGATCTATCCCTTGGCAAACCGGGGCGAAAGGTGTCTGAGAAAAATCCACCCATACTAAGAATGCTGGACAATTCACACAGCTACCCCAAGCTAAGCAGAGCTTGTGTTACTAGTATTAGATAACTGATAAACTTCATACATGCATATACATGCATGCATTAATCATTATACTATTTCGAATTATACAAACAAACAGAACATCCTGAACAATATTAAAAAGGAATTATGTCTGTATCATCATCAGCCCGTACCCATATGACATAGAGCGTATTTTGATATAGTGACCGGCATGAGTCGTGAGCACAAACTGACACCTGCGCAGTAGTTCATTTTTGAAGCCATGGGGGCGGGGCGGGGTGCCGAACTGCACGCGATTGGTTCCTCAGTCAATGCACATCGTCTATTGGTTATAGGCTCGCGTGTCATTCGGCTACTGTACACTTTCGTGCAATTTTATCGACTTACGTTTTGGATGTTAAAATAGTAGCTTAATTGTGTTATTTCGTATTTGTTAAGTGTTTTTGTTTTAATATAGTTTTCAACACACGAGCTCTTAAAGTGGCTCTATGGTCACCGCAATTAGGCACAGAATACTCACAATCAAACTGTGACTTTTTCATTGCTATAACTCACTAGTGAGTTATACATATTTCTTTTTAATTTTATTGCTCAAGTTGCTTTGTTCTTAAAAAAGCGTCTAGTTTTATGGAAGGCATATTACCTATTCCTCCAGATTAAAGCGAATTTAAATAATTTGAAAAAATAAAGAAAAACAGTTATAAGTACTCATATTATATTGTTTTATTGAGATTATTATATTTTATTCACGAAGGCCTACAACATTACTCTATCAAAGTAAAATTTCAAGTACCACTAATATTTTAATTAGTTTGTATAGGTACCTTTCAATCATTTTGGTAAAAAAAGGTACTGAATAAATTTGGCCAAAAGTGTACATGCGCGAGCTTACGTCATCTGTGCTCACGACTCGTGCCGCTTATTATACCCCTGTCGGTGAGGTAGCCCCCTTTTTGACCATCTATGTTTAAAAAAGTGTTCTACTTAGACTTTTCTACTTTTATATTTCGATGGACGATCTCGAAACCCTAAAAAGACGTTCCGTGAAAAGGACATAGAATGGGTAGTTTTTATCTAGGAAAAGCGCGTGCAAAACCGTGGACAGAAGCTAGTGAATAATGTATTCAAATAGGTGGTCCAGATAATAAGCTAGAAAAGGTGGCTTTACTAACCTCTGCTTGGCCAGGCGTGGATCGAGTAATGCCAGACATAATGATATCCCAGGGTCGCGCGCTCACGATACACGCGAACAGTGGATACAAATCTTTGTTAATGCCTAACTCCTTAGAATGCAGCCTCATTTCTTCGCGGTTCTGGCTGATTATCGCCAGCCAAAGTTTCGAGTAGTGGTATCGGAATTCATCTGGTAGGGTCTGGAAGGTATTTTTATCCAAATTGATTATTATGTAAAAACTATGTGTAAAGTGAATAGATCATACAATAGGGTATTACCATGGTATTACACCCATTTTTGATTTACGTTTGAGTATTGGGATTCGAATCGATAGAATAAAAAAAAATAGATTTTTACGGATTCGGTTTTTTTATGGATTCGTAGGTATGTGCCATTAAATTTTACGATTCCAAATTTCATATCACCAGTTGGCTGTGTAAGCAAATGCGGTTGCGTTGGTTACGAAAAAAATTAATAAATAACTGAAACTAAAACTTTGAATTGAATTTTAAATTTATTTTGTTATTTTATCAACTAAAACTAACACTTTCAAACTGCTTTTTGCCTCAGCTATCTCAATAATATATTTTTCGGTTTTCTCTCAGATAGAGTAAAATAGTAAAATACCTTAATTGTCAATCAACAAGTTGATAGGAGGATTTTGATTTAATTATTTCAGAGCCCTAACAAGTTATAAAAACCATGAAAAAATTTTGAACAACTTACAGCATACAAACCATGATCAATCAGAGATATGGTGAAATTCTTATCATGAGAGTTTTTCTTCACCAAAATATTCCCAGGGTGGGGATCACTATGCACAAACCCAGTGATAAAGATCATGTGAGAGTACAGATCTCCAAGTTTTGTGCAAACATCAATCTTGTCTATTTTATTTTTCTGTAAAAGAAAGATAAATAAATGTACCGTACCTGTATAACGAATATTCACATTCGTGAATCCACATTGCCATTTATTCTATGTGTCAAGTTACTTGGAACTATTCGTCTTAGATACCTAGGTAGTTAAATACTTTTATGCCCTCATTGAACATGCAGACGTCGTCAGCGTCGACGTGTTAGACCGCAAGTAAAAGGCTACAGAAATTGGCGGTACATTAGTTTGAAGTCAATATTCTTATTCGCAATCGCAAATGTGTAAACATTGACATCTGTTACATCACTACTACGTAACATCTAACAAAACTCAATACTCTATGCGGCATTTTTTCTTAAGACCTCACAGGACTCTTGGACACGTGAAATACATATTCAAACATCACGTTCAATAGAACAGTAGATGAACTTGCACAGTACCTGGATGAAACTAGACCTATCACACGCCACAACATCCCTGAGGTGTTGTGGCTAAGAATACAAAGCAGTCGATATGTTGAGAACATAATTCACTTAAATAATAGGTTACTTTTTATCCAGGAATTGTGTGTGCATTGCTGCAGGACAAAGCTGCTCTCGAATATAATAAATCATAAAACAATATTTCCCATGTACTTGGCTCCTACCTCGTATAAGTGAAATCCTATCTACGTAATTAGGAAGGTACCTGGTTTGTAGGCATAGAATTAGTGTTTGATTGGTATATCAATAGAACTTGCTATGAGACCTTGAATTGATCAAATGTACGAATAAGAACTTCATGTCTTGCATAGTAATGAGTGATCTCAATATGATGATGTAAAAACATGGTATTGGTACATAATAATAATAAAGATGTGAAACTAGATTGTTTAAGAAGGGAGGGACAGGTTTTATAACTCATAGGTAATAGGTACTCACCTCAATGTATTGAACATCATTTATAGGTGCACCATCCATATATTCCATAACAAGTACTCTTGATGTACTGTATTCCCAAAAGATTTTTGGTATTCTTAGCCATTCATAGGATTTGAACATATCAGCTACTTTTTCAGCATTCCTCCCTTCTTGTATAAAATCAAGTTCTTTATTTATATTTGATTTTGTTTCTTCTATGAGCCATTTCATTTGAAACTCAGGAAAAACTACTTCCATAGTTTTAAGAATAAATGACATCCAAATTAAATCAATGTCAATGTTTTTTTTCACAAACTCGTGCTGTACTTTAACAGCAACTACAGTGCCATCTTTAAGCTTGGCTTTATGAACTTGTGCAAGGGAAGCTACCCCGAGTGGTTCAGGTTCAAATTCATCAAAAATTGTATCAGGCTGGAAACATTAGGTATTGATTAGTAGAAAATGTAGTACTGGTCATTTCACACAAGCCCCAAATTAAACAGAGCTGGTTTTAACCGAACCAGATAATATAATTTACATCATCTTCTATCAAAGGAGATGAGATTATGTTACCGATTACATCATCAATAGTTTTTAAAGCTTAGATAATTAACACATTCTAATAAACTATAAGTACTGATAATATAGGCTAGATTATTAGTAGACCAAATAAACTATGGAAGGCCTTACATCTTTTTTCAAGTCTTCTTTTATAACTTTGTAACATTCTTCGACAGTATTCTTGGGCGCATTCTTATGCAAAATACGCATTGTGGACACATATTCCTCGGGAATTAGGTAGTCTAGCGCACCGACATGCTGACCAACTTTGATGTACACACCTTTATTTGTCAGGCATAGTTCAAGAAGTTTCTCTGCCCCAATTTTGTGCGCTTTGCTTCTGACCTCTATATATTCGTCTGAGTCTCTGTCCCAATTCTTGCTGTACAATAAATCTTGGTAGGTCCTTCCAATGTCTAGAGCCGTTTTTGCTGTTCTCGAAACCCTGACGATACCAAGGGATTCATAGTCGAATTCGCCACTGAGAAACGTATGCATTCCTGCTATACTACCACCGATCGCAACACTGCCATAGACCCCATACTTGAAGACACGTTTTATGTTTCTAAAGAACATGTTTATTGCGTTTCAATTAATCACGTTCACTATTATAAAACAGTCTCACTCAAGTCATTATTTACAACTTATTTTCTAACAGCCAGCCTTACATCTCCGTATCAGTGTTGCCAATGAAAATTTTTCGGCGGCCGTGTATATTAGGTAAAAAAGCCGTGTTTCTATGGAAAAAGATCATCGGTGGGCCGTGTCATTGCTTAAAAAAAAAATGTAATAACTTTTAATTAATGATAATTAAACGTTTTTAACATTAAAAACCTTAAAAATGCGCCATTTGGCTAATGTTGTTTTTTTTGTATTTGTTTGAAGAAATAACAACAAATAATTATTTTGAATAGCTTTAATTTTTATTGAAACTTATAATTCACGGTATAAATACGGTTTTCAATGACTGACAGAGATTTAGAATGAAGAAGTGTCCGTGTTTCGGTAAATTGTCGTGTGAATCCTAATAAAATATTTTTCTAAAATGTCACTTTATGTTTTATTAAGTAAATCAACAACCAAAATTAACACGACATATTGGCAGTAATGTCCTATGTCAAAATAATACAAAAATATAATTTAGTTTTTCTGTTAGAATGACACATTTTCTACCTTTTTTCATAAAAATGCGCATAAGATTTTAGGAGATAATCGTACATAATATTTGCTGATACATTTTAATAAGTATTGAATCAGGCAATATTTCAGACAATCCTAAAGTGCTGTTCCTCTCGATCTCCTGTCAAATAATATTTGGGCGAATAGCCGTAGAATCTGCTACGGCTACAGGGTTGCAGCCGTAGGCCGTGCATTTTGTGATATTTTGGCCTGAAAGCCGTAGAACACGGTAATTGCCGTAGCATTGGCAACACTGCTCCGTATCGATTTTAAAAAGAAACAAAACGTCAAATAAAATCTGTCCGTCCCGTAGAAAGACTGAAAGAGAAACCTAGAGGTCCGTCCCGTCACAAGTCCCGTCGTCCGTCAACTTCAACTTCTTATTTCATGGCTCGCTGTGACTATACTACCACAATGAGGATCCGTAACGTTATAGCAATTTTATTTCAATAGAACTAGTAGGTATCCACGTTATTCTTAATGTTATGACATAAGAATGATATATCTTTTTAAATTATCTAAATCGTACCAAAAAGTACGAAGTTATGACTAAATTACTAGCAAAGTTCACTGAGTAACCGCCGCACTGGCTCGGTCGCCGCCCGTTAACCGTAGGCAGATATCCTTTTTGAATGAAAAAAATTACAAAATTTAAAATTAAAATAAAAAAAAAATCATTCGAGGGGTCTCTCAAAAACTGAGTCTATTTGGTTTTGTAATTCTTTTCCTAAACTTATAGTTGCGGAGTAAATCACTAAAAACTGATATCTGCCTACGGTTAACGGGCGGCGACCGAGCCAGTGACGTCACACGCAGCCGCGGCAGTCACTCAGTGAATTTCGCTAGTAATTTGGTCATAACTTCGTCAATTTTTGGCGTAGAACAAACATTTTTGCACTGTGTGTTATGGATTTCTTAGCTCTATTAATCTGCATTCTCAACTAAAAACGTTACGGATCGTCATTCTGCCAGTGTCCATGTCCAAAGAGTCATAAACTAGTTGTATATAAAATAGAATTTTCTTTTATAAAAAACAAACAAAGAACTCTTTTTAAATAGTACCATTGATTTGTACATAAAAAACCCAACACAAAATTAGTGGGATGCTTGAACTGAACAAACACAAAGGATTAATTAGGAACTGTACAAATTAGGAATTATGGCTAAAGTCGCGGACCGCGAACGACATTAGCTATACTAATGAATAATGATCGTGTAATCCTAATGATCCTAATGATCGCTGACCGCATTCGCGGTCGATCGATTGGTTCTCAAATCGAAGACTTCTTGAAGTTGAACTTGAAGTAGGTATTAAAAAATTCACTCAATGTCAAACGGGTTTATTCTTCGGGTTTTCTTCAAACGCTTCGTGTTTCTGCTTCCGAAGCGTTCAGTAAGTAAGGGCTCCGAGGTTTTCCTCTCTACCCCGAATTCTACTCGCACTTCGCAGAGGCAACTGCCCCTGGGTCATTTGGTGAAGAAGCGGTGTCCTGTCGCCTTTTGGTGACTCAGACATCTTCTGGCTCTTTTTTTTTGAACTTCATGGATGGTCAACTTCATACATATATACATCATAATACGTTAATACATACATACATATATATTCAATATATCTAATACGAAAACGTCGTTACGCATCTATTCAGGCTAGATTACCTTATTCCAATGTCGTCGAATTCCGAGTTATCATAATAACCATGATTTTTGAAAAAAATACCAAAATCATATGCTTATTCGTTCATAGTGTTCAAACAGACAGTTACTAGTACCTAACAATTTGTTTTCGTCCTAGCATAATGTGTATTCAATCGATAAACACCAAACCAATCATCTGTATCCACATAATTATCTGACTAAGTGGGACAAGGGCGGATCCAGGATCTCATTTGGGGGGGGGGGGGGGGGGGGCATTTTGACAAAGATTGGAGAAAGGGTTAAAATTACAGGTAAACAAAAAATTAAGTTTTTATGCTAATGAAGACTTTATTTTTTGCAAAATATTTTATAATGTCAAAATATTTTATAAAATATAATATACTTAATATTTTTTTTTACAAAATAAATCATCGAGTCACGTGCGGGCGGCGCGGGAGGAGAGACGGCAGTGCGGCGTTGCGCCGAAAAAAAATCATTCTATGAGATCTTAAACCCTTTGGACATCGAAATATTTGACAGAGACCTAAAATTAAGTTCGTTGCCTAAATGAAAAAAATGGAGAGCGGAGCGAACTTTGAAAATCTTAAAGCCTTTCTAGCGACTTATATTAGTAAAAGAAACGATGAACCATATAAAATAGGCGAGCGGAGCGAGCCTCAAAATTTTTAGAGATATTTTAGTGACGATTGAAAAATTTTTGAGAGAAAAGGAAGAAAGACGATATAGTAACGGCGAATGAAGCGAGCCTCGGAAATTTTAAAGTCTTAGCGACGATTGGGAAATTTAAGGAAAGAAAAGATGATATAAAAACGGCGAGCAGAAGGAGACTCGAAATTTGTAAACATATTTTAGCGAAATTTAGGAAATTTGTAAGTGAAAATGCAGAAAAGACGATATGAAAACGGTGCGGCGAGCGGAGCGAGCCTCACAAATTTGAGAATTTTAGCGCCGATTGGGACACTTGTGAAAGTAAAGAGTATACATATAAAATAAGCAAGCGCAGCGACCCTCGAAATTTTCATGTTTGTTTTAGCGACGATTCCAAAGATTGTGAGAGAAACAAAAGCAGAAATGGAATAAAAACGGCGAGCGGAGCGAGCCGCGAAAATTTTAAAGACTTTTTAGAGACGATTGGGAAATTTGTGAAAGAAAGCAAATACGATTTAACAGCGCCGACGAGTGGTGCGAGCTGCGACAATTATTCAGACTAGCGGCGGTGGGAAAATTTTTGGAAGAGAAAAAAGCCAAGGCAAAAATATTGACGAGCGTAGCGAGCCGCTAAAATTTTGCGTCATTTTAGCGACTGTTGGGAAAAGAGAACGTATCAAGACTAATAGGTGTTGATACGTCCTGTTTTTCACGCCTAGACGGCTAAACGGGTCTTAATGAAATTTGGCAGGGAGCTAAACGAACCAGTGTTGCCAATGAAAATTTTTCGGCGGCCGTGTATATTAGGTAAAAAAGCCGTGTTTCTATGGAAAAAGATCATCGGTGGGCCGTGTCATTGCTTAAAAAAAAAATGTAATAACTTTTAATTAATGATAATTAAACGTTTTTAACATTAAAAACCTTAAAAATGCGCCATTTGGCTAATGTTGTTTTTTTTGTATTTGTTTGAAGAAATAACAACAAATAATTATTTTGAATAGCTTTAATTTTTATTGAAACTTATAATTCACGGTATAAATACGGTTTTCAATGACTGACAGAGATTTAGAATGAAGAAGTGTCCGTGTTTCGGTAAATTGTCGTGTGAATCCTAATAAAATATTTTTCTAAAATGTCACTTTATGTTTTATTAAGTAAATCAACAACCAAAATTAACACGACATATTGGCAGTAATGTCCTATGTCAAAATAATACAAAAATATAATTTAGTTTTTCTGTTAGAATGACACATTTTCTACCTTTTTTCATAAAAATGCGCATAAGATTTTAGGAGATAATCGTACATAATATTTGCTGATACATTTTAATAAGTATTGAATCAGGCAATATTTCAGACAATCCTAAAGTGCTGTTCCTCTCGATCTCCTGTCAAATAATATTTGGGCGAATAGCCGTAGAATCTGCTACGGCTACAGGGTTGCAGCCGTAGGCCGTGCATTTTGTGATATTTTGGCCTGAAAGCCGTAGAACACGGTAATTGCCGTAGCATTGGCAACACTGAAACGAACGGTACTCCGTACATGGCTACCTTATAGCGTGTGCGAAGCCGTGGGCTGAAGCTATCTATAAATACACGAAATTAATTCTAAAATAATTAAAATATCTGGTTTGACAGTCGCACTGGGCATTTGTCCTTCCGCACTTATTGAATTTATTTCTCTTCCTAGGAACAGTAGGAACAAGTAAGAAGGTATTCTAGCACTCACCTGCGCCAATCCCCCTCTACAGAAAATTAAAAGCTAGTAGAGAAGTAGTTTGGTTCCGTGGACCACGACGCGCCTTGCAGTTCGAGTTATAAAGATTGTCTACTTAACCCGTAAACTTTATGATTATTGACTGTCATATAACTTAATATAATATTATATAATGTATAATTTTCTCCACAACCATGTTTAGGTACTGAACCTTTATTTTGACGTGACAACGTCTTATAAATTGGTTTGCCGGGTGACACTTCAAGAAACTGCGTTACGCGTTACGCTCCGCTCACGTTATGCAGACATAAAAAGTGAAAGGAACTCAAAGTCGTTGTCACGTAAAACTTTCGCCCGTATACCGACTTTACAGGCAACCAATTTTTTTTTATATGACCAGTATTGTCGCTGAGCCCCCACAGAGGCCCGGAGCACATTTTGAGAATAGCTGCTCTAAGGGGATGAAATAGTAGTTTCTAGTTTAGTTTCTTGAAGTTAAACCAGTAAAATTTGATACCTAGGGATTTTAGGTATTTAGTTTTTCGGTCGGTTTAAAAATAAGACGTGCTTCAGTATTTTTGTAAATTTATCCTTTGTAGTATAGGAATTCCGTTACTCAGAAACATGAAAATTGGTAGGTATTTTGCCTATTGCTTGATGGAAAATTACGTGTTCAGCTTTTTAGAAATTCAACCCAGGAATGTAAAAGTTTACATTTTTAAGTATTTATGTTGCTGGTGCAAGTGAACGTGGTGGTACTGACAAGTAAAAATTCAGGATATATTTCTGTTTCCTAATAAAGGTACATAGCTAACCTACCGATGAGTAGGTATGCCGTGTAAACCTAAATCTAAATTGCACCTAAATTGACTCGAAAAATGGAGTCGAAAATATAAAATTCCCAGGTCTTTTAGGGGGGGGGGGTATGGCCCCCATGTCCCCCCCCCCTGTATCCGCCAATGAAGTGGGAGGTGTTTAATAATGAAACATTTTTGATACTTTTAAAAATAATTCTCTTTAAAAAAACATTGAGAAGACTTAAACATTAAAACATTTTTAAAAACATCCAGTATTATTGCCCTTTCGATTGGTGTATCATACACGTAGATACCTGCGTATTTCTCAGAACTAGAGTACATAAACCCAACTTCGTCCGTTTCAACAAAAATTTAAAATTGACCTCCCCCCCTCCCTCAAGGCTTTGCATCGACCTTCCGGACACTCTGTAAACATACACGAGTCGACCCTTTCCGTTTTCCTCTAAAATTAGCTGCCGGTTAATTCGACCTCACTGTTGGAGGGAGAGTCAAGCAAACGAGTTAGCTCACTAGGAAGTGGACTGGACGCCCGTCCGGGGGTCGCGCGTGCAACGGGGCAAATTCGTGCAAGTGGGCATGAATGATGGCCGTTGTGTGCGCGGTCAAACATGCGTCTTGACAACGTACACGCAAAACTCGCAAAACTTGCCACTGATGGAATTTGTACATCCCGTGCGATAACGTCATTTCTGACGTAACTGCCTGCTCCAACCTCAGAAGAACGATCCTAGCTCCAACACAAACACGAAGGGAGAAGTTTTGCTGAGCCTCTAAGCGATTTTTGTTTGAGGTGGAGCATAGCGCGTACCGTACCATGCGGGGGCCGCATATTTATGTTAGTCTCGAGGGGATACACCCCAACTTTGGGATGGGTTTTTTCGAAACACTTCCATTGATTTATGTCATGTCAACGTCATGAAACTGGCAACACTGACTGTACTGAGCTGCGGGCTCGGCGGCCATCTTTCTTTCGAGACAGTGATCCGTTTCCGTTGACAGGTTCTTTGAGAAAAACCTGCAAAAATGAAGGCGAAAGGAGAGGTAAGTTTTGTGAATTTTCGTGAAATAAGTGTAAAACAAGTGTGTCTGCATCAAACATTTCATTGTTGTGCCAAAAAGTGAGAAACGAGTGTATAAAAATGTGTAAAAACTCAGTTCCTTGTGTGAACCGTACACGTTGCCGCCGCATTTCATGAATCATGAAGTCGTGCGACCTGTGTTCCTTTTCCATTACCCATGTAGTCTTTGATTTCTAATTACCTTATTTTATTAACCCCTGCCTGATGAAATGCCCTTCCTAATTTTGGCCAAGTGCAGGTAAATAATGTTTTGAGGTTATGTCTTGTTGTGATTGTTGTAGCTAAACTTACTCCCGTTCAATAGAAAAAGCATCGACCTCCCAATTTTGGGCGGTACACAGGCTAGGAAAAAATAACATATAATAGTGCTGGACACTACTAGTACATACATAATTGTCTTAATTTTTCAGCTGAAAGAATATGAAGTCATTGGACGCAAGCTCCCCTCAGAGAGTGAGCCCAAGCCTCCACTATACAAAATGAGGATCTTCTCTCCAGACAACATCGTTGCCAAATCCCGTTTCTGGTATTTCTTGAGACAATTGAAGAAGTTCAAGAAGACCACTGGCGAAATTGTCTCCATCAAGGTAACCATATTGTATCATGAGGTTGAAGTGTTGAGGTACCTAGTACATAATATACATACACTGGTCCTGACTCCGGTCAGACACTGATCTACTAGTGTAATTAGTAAAGGAGATAAAAAACCATTTAATATTATTTATATTAAATACATTGATTCTAAGACCTACTACTATACTTAATATTCAAATATTTACACTGACTAGACAGACTCATGGAAAATCAAATCATTGATGAAATGGTGACCGTTCTAGTGTACGCGGGCGAAGCCACGTAAAAGTTACTCCAGCCCACATCTGTACTGGATCTGGGATGGTTCCAAAATAGGACTGGATGTAGTATGGAGAGCGATCCCATTTGGAAGTAGTATTAATCTGTGTTATTTATTATGCCTCCATCTTCCAAGGACAAACCATTCTACCTTTATAATGAGCTGATATAAATCTGCAAAAGCACTACAACAACTATTGACATCAAGTCCAACAGCCAGGTAGCCCTCTTAGCACTTGGTTTGAAGGTGAGCTAGCGCAGAATATGGCACACTGATGCAAAAACATAACATAGAGATAAGAGACCCTGGACAAAATTCTACAGCTGTTCCTAGCAGTTGCAAGGGTTATTGGCAAACTATGGGCGCTTGTCAGTGTTTAGTGTAGCTACCCTAATAGCTGGTTTACACTTTGTTAAGTATCAAGCGCGAGTGACAAGTGCAAGTGTTAAATGATTAGTAAAATCAGCGTGTAAACGCATACGCTGTTAAGTGACAAGTGCAGGTAACAAGTGCGAAGTGAAGTGATTAGAAGCCGTGTCTATTTTACTGTTAAGTAGCTTCCCCCGCACACTCGCGCTCTCCCCGCACTCGGAGCCTCGATCGGAATCAATGGGACTCAATGCGATCCTCTTTAATCAGTACATCAAAAAGTTTAACACTAGCTCAACTTCACCGCTTATCCATTTTCTTTGCCACAACATCTTAGGTCTTTCGATTTCAACCGACAATTCATGTTCAATTTCCGATGTGAGAACGACAACTATATCTATTAAAATTTCTCTTAATTCTGACCGCTGTTCGTCCTCCTTATCACACCAATCGACAGAACCACTTTGAACCTGCAGAATCAACTAAACACTGTGCGAACATTCTGAATAAACTTAACACTTGACACCAAAAAACACGTTAACTAATCACTTATCACCAGTGATAGGAATAGGTAGTGCTTATTTACCTAAACTTCGAGGAATAGTCAAAAGAATTGGAGACTTCCTTCCGAAAATATTTTTTCTGTCCCAAAATTCCAGACATTACTTAGGTACATTCGAAAATAATGTTATTCGTATAAGTAGTTGGTTTATGTTCACCTAAAGTTTGCGACTAAACATAACATAGCATAGAGTCATTACAACCACAAAATTTTCTTTTGGAGAACGTTCTGTAAATAACTTGTTGATTTTAAAACTAACAAACACAATCTTTGTATAAGAAGCCGTACACGTTTAGAAATAAACATCTGCTTTCTCGCTCGCCCTTGACCACGTTTCTTGAGATTTCTAAAGTTCAAGTACATCATTGAAAAAATATTCCGACCATCTTTAAAATAATACAACAGACATTTTTATCATTTTAGCATTCTCTATACGTATTTTGGAAGGAGATAGAGAATTAATCATTTTTAAAATCGAAAGGTACTTGTCTTTTATCTTACTAAAGATCATGATATAAAAGTTTATTTCAAAATGTGCGTAATGTTTTTATTAAAATAATGGGGGATCACATGTTTAGTAACACACTTAAACTGTAAAAATCTTTAAAAGCGTCGTCTTGCGCGACCGAGAAAGCATATAGTTTCCACAAAACGCGTACGGCCTCTAAGTAGATGTTTACGGTATAGGGGCTACCCATTTGGTTATTTATTCTTAGAAATTAAAAAAAAACTAGCCGGGGTGGTCGCTTGCCTGTGCAGCGTGGGGACGCCGCCCAGGTTACTTTCACTCCTGTACCTCGGTCTGTTGAGTGCGCAAAATAAAAGTCAAAAGTCTTAATTTCCATAAACATAGTAAATGTACACTTGGAAAAGGTCAAATTACAAAATTAAACACTGACGCGAAAATAAAGTAGGTAATATTTTTGATTTCTGTCGCTTCGGTATGTAGACTAAAGTAAAGAAGCGACGATAAAACCTTTAGCCTGTTAGTTGTTATTTGTCTTCTTGTTATCCATGCCTGACTCGGGGTATGACTACTTCAAAGTCGCTCAACACGCTGTGGGGAGAGCTAGGTATACTTGGAGTTTCTCTAAGGGACAGGATTTGTAACAAAACTATCCGGCAGAGAACCAAAGTTGACAACATAACTCTGACAATTAGCAAGCTGAGCGGAGGTAGACAAGCTATATCTTCCGAAGAACCGACGACTGTTGCTGTTCCTGTTGCGGCTTAAATATGTTTTTGAGTGGATAATTCGGCTCTTTTAAACTAGTGTAGAACGCCCTATGGCCAGTTAGGATGACAATCTGTTAAATACTACTGGCAGATTCTGATGGAGGCCTGCTGAAGATAGGGCCCTATGGCGCTCATAAGGGGCGGCATATGCCTAGCAGTAGTAGTAGATTAGCATAGATGACCCATTATAACAGCTAAATATGCCAAAATGTTGCTTTTAAAACAAACTAATTTACTATCCCGAGTTCATGAAATTCAAAGTTATTTTTAAGCTAAAATTCGTTGTTATGGAATAACATAAAGCCTACTTTTATCCTGGAAAATTGCTTGCAGAAAAAATTGTAGTTATTTTTAGTATGTTTGACTCTATCCATGGACTAAAAATTTTCAGGTGAACGAGAATAACTTGTTGATTAAGTTCAATCTTATTTCCAGGAAATCGCAGAGAGGAGCCCCATCAAGATCAAGAACTTCGGCATCTGGCTGCGTTATGAGTCCCGTTCTGGAGTCCACAACATGTACCGCGAGTACCGTGACCTCAGTGTTGGCGGTGCCGTCACTCAGTGCTACCGTGATATGGGGGCCAGGCACAGAGCGCGTGCTCATTCCATCCAGGTGACCTTTATTGCTATGAACCATTGACAAAAGATACTCCTTGCTTACATCAAAATAAAATAATGTACAAGGGCTTGATTTCTCTCAATTTTGGGTAGCCACAATTTATGATTATATGCCAGGAAACCGAAAGCAGTCCACACCTTGATGATATCAAGAGTACTATTGAGAATCTCAGCAACTGGCAAGGGACCTTATTCTGTACATTTATTTAGCACAAACAAAATGGGCCTTATAAAAAAGAAGGCCTAAATTTCCTAGAGCAGGGCAGGAAGGCCTTTACCCTGCCAGTTATTTTTCTCTTGATCACTATATAATAAGTGGAATCATTGATTTTGAATCTGCTCTGGTGAAGGATTTATTCCATGATAGAATGTGCCGGACAGCCAAGCCAACATTTCTGTGCAAATCTCCACCTATCACAAGTTTTGCTTTTGATGTTAACATCTTTTTGAAAACATTCCACATTCTTAAGAATCACACAAGAGTGGAAAGTTTTGGTTAACCCTTTGCTCAGGATGAAATGGTTCATTATTTTTCTTTTAATCATTATAATTTATTTGCAGATCATCAAAGTGGAGGTAATCAAAGCCGCTGCCTGCCGCCGGCCGCAAGTCAAGCAATTCCACAACAGCAAGATCCGTTTCCCTCTGCCCAAACGCGTCCACCATTACAAGAAAATGAACACCTTCGCTTACAAGAGGCCCAGCACTTACTTCTTGTAATTTTATTGTAATGTGGTTAAAATAAAATCCATAAAACGTGGGAACAAAGTCTTTATGTAAAAACCTAACCTACTACATAGATCAGCTATATTCCAGCAAAATTCGATGTGAAATGTTTGTAAACAAGCCACAACAAGTAAACCAATCTCATGGCATGGCGGCGGGCGTTGAGTTTTACATTTAATTATCAGCATTATATTTATAGGAAATATGAATTGCGGAATGGACATACATTAAAGGTGTTATTTTTTCAAGGCCACTTAGTGGAAATCTGAAAGCTCGATTTAAAAAAAATAAGCAGCTGCATAATGCAGCAGGAACTACTGAATGAATTCGAATGGAACTCTTCGCGATTTAAGTTCATACCTACTAGGGGAAAAGATACATTTTATACCGGAATTCAGTAAGGTTCCCCGTGGAGAGGGGATGAAAGTCTAATTGGCCGTGCATCACGCCGGAAGTACAGTATGAATTCAAATGAACAATACTATTTATCCAGGAATCAGTAGGTACGGTTCCCTTGAGAGAGTGGATGAAAGTAAAAATTTCTAGGTACTGAATGAATTCAAATGAAACTTGGCATTATTTGAGCTCACTACGAGGAAGAACATAGGATACTTTTTATATGGGATTTCAGTAGGCGCGGTTTCCTTGGGAGAGAGAATAAAAGTTAAAATGTGTACTTAGTTGTAATTCATTATCGCGTCGTCCGATTTCATGCATTCTTTTTTGTTAGAAACAGTGTTGAAAGAGACTAAATCAGTCGAAAGTCGAGTAGAAAATCAGTAAATTGATGAAATTATCTGTAGATTGAAGAATAAAATCAGTAGATATAGGGTAGGTAAGTTCCAATCTATTTTTTTTCAAGACGCACCCATTAGTTAGGTTCCTACCTACTACCCAATGCCTATTTCAGGCAAAGTAAAATGTGCAAAATTAAATGGTCCATGCGAATGCGAACTTCATGAACATGATATTTGGTGTTATAGCTGGTCAACTGTAGTGTTACCTACACTACAGTTGACCAGCTATAACACCAACCGAAGTTTAGTTGGAGTAAGTGGTCCAATCAAAGTAACTGGACCACAGAAAAACATTTTTACTGTGATACACAATTTACTTTACCTACCTAATTACTAACGAAAAAAAAGGTGGTGGTCCAGTCAAATCGATCAGGAGCTCAATTCTGCAATACAATTGCTTCACTATGTCAGTGGAATCATCGCAGAATCATCATGTAGAATTCTAGATTAGTAAAACTCTAGGTAGTGCGTGCGAGATAAATTACTTACTAGTTTCAAACTTGACACACACAATTTCTTTCATTTAAGGTAGAATACCAAAACCTGTAATTCTGTGACGATTCCACTGTCATAGTGAAGCTATTAGTTTAGCAGATAGGGCCCCAGCTGAACGGAACTATGAGTAGGGGAGACCGAGGGGTTTTGAAACAGAGGTGAGTTCAATTCAAACAGCAGTGATTTCGCGGAACCTAGAACCGTTAGCGAGCTGTCAAAGTCACAAATAAACCGCGTCCTGTCACCCGCCTGCGCCTCAGTTGAAGTCTGTGACCATTGGCATTTGGCGCGCAGTTGCGTAGTTCTGGCGAGCACATCGCAAAAATAATGAAAAGTAAGTTTTTAACGTTTTTTTCTGACCTCTATATTATGGTAACGCGTTTGGATTTTGATTCAGGTTATAAACATTTTGAAAACTTATCAATTAATCATTCAAACGACAGCATTGGTACAGCTTATTTCATAGTGTTTCCTACTTGGTTTATAATGTTATAAAAATTGGGATGATTTCTGCAGCTGAGGGGATTTGAAACAGAGTGTTTCAACTGTCCTCGTTTTTGTTTTGTATGGTTGATTACGCAGTGAGCGTTATGTTTTTTGCTTATCTTGTTTCAGGATGCGTACTGATTATAGAAGAAAGTTTGATAGAGGTTTGGCGAGTGCTGATATATACCAGCTCGCTGCAGAAGAAGTCACATTGAGACACAAGAGTCTGCGTGATACGGCTTCAAGTTACAACTGGAATCATACTTCTCTTGAATTAACTTTAACTCTGTGAGGTTATTGTCATCAACCTAGTCTTCGAAATAAGGAAAATGAGACTGATGTTCATGAATATAGAACGACTGAAAGTTTTTTAATATTTAGTTTTCTAAGAATGTGATTTTTGTTTCTCAAATTGTTGTTTAATGTTAGACTTGTTAAGTAGGACTGAATATTATTCAGCTAATTATTTTTGTTTCAAGTTCCTATAAATAATTTAGTAAGAAATTTACTGTTTTGTTACAGACTTTTTTATGTAAGTACATAGCTTATTAAGATTTGCTCAATATCCTGGTGCATCGACCCCAAAAAAATGGAAGATTTGCTCAGTTACGTACAAATTGTAATTAAAAATTACGTGATCTGCTTATTTTTAATAAATACCTTGATTAAAACGATATGCTTACTTTATTTTACTCAAATATAAAATGTTTCAACTCACCTCGGCCCCTGTTTCAACTTACCTCAGTATGAGGGGAGTTGAAACAAAACTTCTTATTACATTCAAATTAAATTTTTGCTACATAGTTCACATTTACACTTTTTTTGTGCAAATCATTTGAAAGGAATTGAAATCGATTGCCACTAGACTCATACGGTTAATGTTGGTAGAATTTGGTAAACGAAGCAAAATGTCAAAATTGTTTCAACTGCCCTCGGTCTCCCCTACGAAATGAAACGAGTACCTATGACACTTCTTAACACTGACGCTGGACGAGTCGTAGCTAAAAGTCCTGTAGATAAGGAATGAAGACGACAACATGCTATCCCTTATAGATTTTTAATAGATTTATACACAATTTAACTAGGTACCTAAATATCGATACTTTCGCCTATTAAAAGTGTAACAGGTCCAATTCTGTGCATCGAAGTTTATTTGCACGGCGTTTCATAATGAGAGAACTGTGGCTAAATGTGAAATTAATTAGTCAGCAGGTATGGCAATCGCGAACGAAGTCGCGGGTACAGCTAGTACTTAATATAAAGCCTTTATTGCTGTGTTTATACAGGGTATTTTTAAACTATGCCATAGTACCTACTAACTTATTATTTTCTATGTTTGTTATTATTCTGAATCGGCAAACGTTGATTTGTCTGTGACAGGTTGTCCTCCGACATTGGCCTCCTTTAAAGATTTCCATATACCTAGTCTTGTCCTTTGCTGCACGAATCCATAGCCGGCTATCTTCCTTATATCATCTTCCCATCTTTTAAATTGTCTACCTACCTCGATTTCTTTTGCTATCTCTCGGGTACCATTCATTCTGTTATTAATTTTGTCCATTTCTCTTTTCTTTCTCTTAGCATATGCCCCGTTTATCGCCATTTTAATTGACTATAAATTGTATGTGCATTTTTAAATTTAGTTTTCTTATTTATTACTTCTAATTTCACTCTGTCTCTTCTTCGTACTCCTATTGTTATTAGAAAGAAAGATCAAGGTCTGCCAAAAAAAATGGAATAGAAAGAAGTACAATAGGAGGTACCTATATACTTAGGTGTAAATAAAACATCTTTTGCAAAAAATAAATTTTAATGCTGATAATCAAATTTATTTATAACACCATTACTAGTAGGTATACCATTATGACAGAAATAAATATTAATAATTTAGAAATACATTTTATTATATGAACGTTTGTTCATCTTCTGCAAAATTTGAAGGTATCTAGAAATTTTTAGTGCCAAAATCCAACAGGGGCGTTATTTTATATGTATCGGTACAGCGACAAACACACTATTAGAATATTTTTTACTATTAGATTAGGGTAGGTATATTCTTCTAAAACCAAATTATTATCGCGAGTACCTACTAATACTAAAATAAATGTAGATACAGAAGATAAGACTACCTACTTCTTAACAATAAGGTAGCTTTCCTGACAGGTTAAGTCATTTCAATAGCTTCAATCACCAGAAAATACTCGTAAGGGGCGAACCTAGCGGTTATGCTTATCAAACTAGGCCTAGATCTCAGTAGGTACTCACGAGATCCCCGTCGTAAAAAAATAGAATTACATAAAATCATAGATACGATATAATATAAATCTAAGCATAAAATTCAACATTTTACGCAATCAAATCCTCTGAAGAGGTCGCATTGTGCGCTATTTTGTAAAAAAGATAGGCATAGGATTTCGCGTTCATAGGAGCGGGACAGAGTAGGTAGGTATACGTTTTTGGAATGGCGGCGTTAGCGCAATGTTTTAGCTTAAGTATTTACAAGAAAACTACACAACTTATGAAGAAACTGTAATAAGGAACCAAATAATTAATAATAATAATAACCTATGAATCAAAACTAAAATCTTTTCTATAGACCGCAGGGTTTCTGAGATCTCGACCAAATTAAGTGCACAACAGTGCACATCATTTTTTTATCGTATTTCTTTTCACAATCGTGTTTTCAACTTTACGGAACCGGGTAAGTGGTTCGAGTTTTTTAGCACGGGGATCCCGTGAAAACTGAGATATAGGGTGACAACCAAACCCGCTAGGTTCGCCCCATAAAGGTCGTCGAAGATCAGAGGCTACAGCTACCACGCAGTACACATTTTTGTGCTGCGTGCCGAAATCTTCTGGTAAATTAAAGTCTAAAGGCGGGTCCAGATATCACTTGCCCGCTCCGATCACCCTATCCGTATCAGCGTATCACGTACCAAGCCCCGTATCAAGTTGTGGACGCCTCGATTTGCTCCGTATCCGTATCTTCCGTTCTGTATGACGCCCAAATCTGTATCACCTTTGATGATCGGACAAAAACCGATACGACATGGGACGAGCCCTATCATAACGGCGTATCGAGATCGCGTATCATCACCCGTCCACATATGCGATCACGATACGCGTCGGCGATACGGATACGGTGATCGGATCTGGCAAGTGATACATATCTGGAACCGCCTTAAAGCTCTGCACACATTGAGATGCATTTCATATTGACGGCATCAGATGACAGACAGCTCGCGAGCCACTCGTTTGAAGCTTGTGGGAAGTGTCACTGTAAAATGGACCTAAAGTTAACTAGATTTATGTACTAAAGTCCAAGCGGTGCCATTATAAAAGAAGTTGAAGTACTAAAGTCAATATTAGACTAGTGGTAGCGGCGTTGGATTTATGTGAGCAGAGCTGACTTAAATTTGCCAGGAGATTTCGGCAGACTCAAAACTTTACAGGTGGGGCTAACTATTTGTTGAAGACGTGGTCATCTTATAGGTACCTTTTATTAAGGTACATACAAAAATATTATGGATCGATATTCTAGTAGGTAAGTATAATATTACTTCTAAAATTCCCAAAAAAAAAACCAGCTAATGAAGCTGCATTTAGAAATAAGTATATTATGTCAAACGTACCGAACTATAAAAACTACAATAAAACTAAACTAAAAATAAATCTCGGATAAAAAGCGATGATGGGAGTATAAATGCAGGTAACTAGATAAAAGTTGACGCAATTCGAGTTTAAATTCCTTCAGAGGTCCTGACATGTAGGGCTCTCATATGACAACATTACTTGTGCTTGACCGTCATTTCATTCATTTTCATTCGAATTAGCATTCGCACACTTAAAAACAGGATACAAAATACCTTACAATTTCTTAAAATAATCAACCAACAACTTATTAGCAAGTAATAATAATAACTTTTGATTTGTAAAAATAATCAATAAATGACTTATTAGTAAGTAATAACTTTTTGCTAATAAGTCATTATTACGAAACGGAATAGGTGACGTTCCGTAAAGGACAAGAGTACAAATTTAAGTTTACGCTTATTATGGTACTAGTGTGTAACATTGGTGATTACCGCCGAGGCGCCATGCCATTGAGACCCGGGCCGTAGGCGAGGGTCTTAAGAGAGCCGAGAACGGTAATCATCAATGCACACGTGTATCATACGACGTTTTTCAACACACTTGTGAATAAAATAACAATAAAAACTAATTTTATTTATGTAGTAGATAAAAATTAATCAGTTTTCCTGTGCGCGCGCATTTCGATCGGCCACAGACTAAAGGGATGAGGTTTTTTTTTATTTTCCGCGCATAGGGTTTGCGCCTATTCTGCCACGTACAAAATGGGCAATTTAAAGTTTTCTTTTATTATAGAGAAAAGAAAGTTATATTTGAATGAAAGTTTTTATTTATTATTATTAAACACGTACGAGTTAAAATTATCTATTTAAATAAGAAGTTGCATGAAATGAGCAAGCAATAGGAACATTAATTTATTTGTTCTATTGAACACGATCTTTTTTTTTGAATAAAAACTTTTTCAAGAACAAAGCAACTCAACCAATAAAATTTAAAAAAAATCTATAACTCACTAGTGAGTTATAGCAATGAAAAAGTCACAGTTTGATTATTGGTGTCATTCTGTGCCTAATTGCGGTAACCATAGAGCCACTTTATGAGCAAGTGTGTTGAAAAATAGTATTGTGCGCCAATAATGAAAATAAACAGATAATGCTGTGTGAATTTGTCCAGCATTATTAATTTAATTTAATATCTTTTTACATAGGTACCAACAACCCCTGCCTTTTCGAATACCTACAGGTATTTGGTTATTACAAAAGTCTGTGGAATGACGCTCTCTTGACAATACTTAAGCCGGGTTTCCACCGCAAAAGGGTAATGAGCAGGAAATGAGAGATGAGTGGGCGGAGTTTATTTCACACAGTCCTTTCCGCTCGACTATTTCTTAGTGGAAATACAAGAATGTATTTTACTCTTGCGAGCTAAACGGAGTCCTGAATGGGTCCGCTCCGCTCGCGGTGGAAACCCGGCATTAGTTGCGCGAGCCTGTACGAAACATGCATTTCATATAGTGAGTACAGACTCATTGTACCCTTAAATTGCTTGCCAACTATTTGGTTATTTACGAGTATAAATCATGGAAATAGATTGCAACTACTTCTGGGTGTTCATTTTATTATTAACGCAGCTAGTACATTTATAAATTATTTTATAACCTAAACTGGTATTGATATGGATCAATTGAGCTACCTGTAGATTGTTTGCAACAGTCTGCAGTTAGCTCAATTGTTTCAATTGTAAATACTAGTTCTAATTTATTTCTATTATTTGATTGTAATTTTCTTTGTGAATAAAGATTTAATCTTTAAAAAATTGCCCATGTAAATTGAGCCAATGTTATTCAGTAAAAATATATTTCCACACATCGTGCTTGAAAAACGAACACTATACTACGTCATGTTATCGTAATCGAAAGCAATTGTGATTATAGTCCTATTGGCTGAAAAAGCTGGAGGTTTACTAAATTCAAACAAATCGAATGAGATCTCCTAGTGCGAGTTTTCTTGGTCAACCTTTTCAAGTTCCAAATTCAAAACAAAACTCCCATAAGGATAATGAACATTACTTCCAAGGGAATAATGAGATTGAATTTGGAACGGTAAATTATGCGTCAATTTTTTAACCAAGGAGATCCGTACGATGAGATCTTCGAAAATCGAACTAACCTCTATTCAGAAGGTGGAGTAAGAAAAACTTATGCCGCAAAACACGTGACTAAACTATTACTATTTTCACGTTTAAAGTGTGAAAGTATTCTCCTCATGGCCTCGTGATAAAGCAGTCTTCGTCTTCAGCGTGATTAAATCCCTCTCCTTATTCCAGTAACTCCCTTGCTTCGCTCGTGAGTTATTCTATGAACCCCGTGACGTAAGACACTGCTTTATCCCGTCGTTGCATAATATAACTATAGGTACCGGCTAGAGACTTCGTTATTAATGAATGAATACCTAAATATAGTAAGTACCTACATTTTAGATGGATCGCTCTGCAACTTTGACTTTTTTTAAATATTTCAAAAAGTATGTAATTTACAAATTTCAAAACAATTGTAACACAAAAATTTCAAATTTTAAAAACTGTTTTGAGATGTTCAAACCGATACCTTTCCAGTTTGATACCTCACTTGGTGAGGAAGCCCCCTTTTTGACAATTTTTCAGTGTTCTTTTTGCTTACAGACTTCTCTAGATTTTTTCCTGTAAAATATCCATAACTACAAACGCTACAAAGATATCTTTACCAATCTATACATTAAGTATTTTCAAGGCGAGTTTCGCCGCAGCACGCTTGGCTTGAGATTTGTTCCTGCCGATACCGTGTACGGTGCACATCTTGTCTTTCTTGGTGAATGTGACTGGCACGTTTACTTTGGAGATACCCGGAACATCAGGGTTTACTAGTTTGGAGTCGCTGAAACAAAAAAGTCATTTTAATTTGATGTTTTTACAAAAACTAACAGAGTTCGAATCTCTATAAATTTACACAATTTTTTAAGTTTTCCGGGACAACTATGGAGTAATCCCTCAGGAATATAATATTTAGATAGAAAACACTTTCTTATACCACACAAATACAGGAAACAATACAGAGAAATCTAGCTAAATCTACATCATTTTTATATACGACAAAAGAAAAATACGTAAAGTCATTTACAACGGAAAATTTACCATGATTTGAGTTTTGAGCTTTCCAATATTTTGGCACAGTTTCATGCGCCATGATCAAGGAATAACTGAGGGCACTGCGAGTGAGTTGTTATTTGGCAGATATATCGATCTACTCTCATTTTTTGTCTTTTGCTACGAACGTTACTACAACCACCGGTTTCATTTTATCGAACGCAACTTGATCACGACACACAACCTATATCCCTTTGTAAATGACTTTAGTGTTAATAGCCATGATGGATTTAAAAAAAAACGACATATCTCTTACTCTCAATATCTTCTGATAATCTGACGGACTAATTAGATTTCTTTAGAACACTAGCCTATTAAGTATGGGGTATCTCACGTCGGATGTCGTAAGTCGACTAAGGGAACCTTTCAAAGAGCAGCAGCATCCTTGTGTATTTATAAAATGACCGACGACCTCTGTGGTGAGGGGGGCGTAGGTGTCCGCCTGCGACGCAGGAGGTTGCGGGTTCGATTCACGCCTTGGGATAAATGGACATATGACTGATAATGCGGAGGACATCTTACTCTCACTCAACCTTAACCTCATCAGCCTGTATTGGTCCACTACTGCACGCAGGCCTCCCCCTGATAGACATAGATTAAAGTGATATAACCAAAATACCTACCTAATTGTAGCGCCCTGATAGGGTCTTTATCCATTGTGTACCTACCCACTAAGACTACCTACACCTAAGAAAAACATCTGTATGCATAAAATGACAATAAATTATATGAATATGAATATGATAAGCGCCTAATTGGCTTTTATCTCGTGGGTAATGCCCATAATTCCCACGCTGGGCAGGCGGGTTGGGGATCGCAGTTCGGTGATATAATTGTTCTGTAGGGGACGCTGCTGCCCGCCCCCATCCCTTAGTCGCCTCTTACGACACCCGCGGGAAGAGTTGGGGTGGTGCATATTCTAAGCCGGCACCACACAGCTAAGCTAAGCTGTGTGGTTACTCTTATTACTCACCCAAATTTAGGGCACGCATGAACCATCTCATATAGTATAGTTACGGGCTGCCTGGGGATTCGCATAGAGAACTCGTAAATCTCGTTGCACATTATCCGGTAGAATACGGACCAGACCTTTTGTAGGTCACCGCCGCTATCCAAGTATATCGCTCCTGCTAGCGATTCAAACACGTCGCTTAGCGTCTGAAACAAAATTAATGTAAATAAGTAAATTATCATTTTAAGTTGTAACTGACTTTATCATTATTTAAAGTATGTTATACTTTTCGTACTCAATTAATAAAATAAATAATGCTTGACAGTTCACAGCGCATTGTTTAGCCCCAAGCTAAGCAGAGCTTGTGTTATGGGTACTAGATGACTGATATACTTAAAACAATACAATACATAGATAGATATTTTTATTATACATGAAAATACCCAAAACACCAGGAACAAATATGTGCAGATTGTACAAGCAATTGTCCCAAGGCGGGAATCGAACCCGCAACCTCTTGCGTCGCAGGCAGACCTTCGCCCGCCGCGCCACTTCGGTCGTCACACTAATATTTTAAGTTTGGAAGGATGCATGGTAGACCACCGAACTGCGATCCCCAACCCGCATGCGGGATGGGGATCGCAGTTCGGTGGTAGCATTGTTTTGCAGGGGGTGCTGCTTCCCGCTCCCGGTGGATATCCCTTAGTCGTCTCTTACGACACCCGCAGGCGAATTGGAGTGGTGTAAATTCTAAGCCGGCACCACACAGCTCTAAGCCGGCACACAGCAGCAGTGGACATATGATTACTAATGTGGAAGAAATATTAGTGTGATTGTTTTACCTTTGGAACCTCGACATATTCGGCCATCGGAGATTCTTCCTCGTCAATGAGATACAGCACGTCCTCTACGATCTCGTGGTTCCTCGCCACTTGATGGTCCACGAACGCCATTATAGCCTTGTCGAGTTGCGGGTTTAGTTCTTTGCAGATGTATCTGCGAATTTAATAAAATAAATAATGTTGAATTATCTAGCCCCAAGCTAAGCAGAGCTTGTTATGGGTACCTACTAGGTAACTGATATACTTAATACAATACACTACATAGACACATACTACACTTCTGGACTCAGACACCTAGCAGGGTTGTTGCGATTACTCGCATTCGCAATCGCGGAACTTCCGCACGGATTTTGACATCCGCATCTGCTTTTGCATTCGCAATAATCGATGCGGATGTAATACGAAAGCGCATGTCCGGAAGGTCACAACAAGAAAATTAGGGCCGAGGCCGGCTATTTTAGAGTTTTCTTTCTCCGTATGTTATTTATTTTCGCCCAAAGTTGGGCTAAAATTGGTGTTGAAATACGAAAGTTTAGAGGCTTGTATTTTTTAAATACTTTTTTACTGTTTCGGGTGTGTACAGACGAGTGACGAGCACTAATTTGCTTATCTTCTTTACTTTTGAATAAATATCAAATCAGTGTCAAAATCAAAAACTCTTTATTTCCATAACAATAAATGTACACTTAGAAAAGGTCAAGTTATAAAACTAAACATTGACACGGAAATAAAGTGATATTTTTTGATTTCTGTCGCTTCGGTATGCAGACTAAAGTAAAGAAGCGACGAAGAAATCTTAAGCCTGTAAGTTGTTATTTTTCGAGTTGGAGCAAAACCCGTCCAAAGCTTTTTTATCCTCTAGATAATCTGATATTTTATAGTAAGCCTTTTTGCACAGCAAGCTTTGTCAAACTAGCAGGATAAAGTACGAATAAAACCCCCTAGGGGTTATTACTGATAAAACCCCCTAGGGGTTTTATTCGTACCTTCCAGCTACTATTTAACTATTAACTTAACTTATAACTATAGGAACCCCTACATAGCACTGTACTTTTTGCAAAACATTCAAAAAGTACCTATACCTAGTAGGTATAGACAGGTACTTTTAGAACTTCATAAAGACGATGTCTTTCCCACACGAAACAGATTTGGTACTTACTTGTGCAATCCCAGTTTGACGACATACGCCGCGAATGTGACGTTGTTGACCAAAGCGGACCTCAGGTCTGTGAGCTCGCCAGGTTTCAAATGAGGGCTGTTTTCAAATATGTGTGACGTTATCAGGAAATCCAAGATGGCGTCGCCGAGGAATTCGAGACGCTCGTATGAGCGCGTCAGTCGGTTGCGTATGAATGAAGCGTGGGATATGGCCTGTGAAAATAAGAAGTTTTTAATGACATTTATTGGTATCAATTGATGACGCCAAAACTACGAATTTGACAGGATAAAGATGTCGTCCCTTTCATAAAGATCGAAATATGAAGGACTAGTTTATACCCAGCTGTGTGGTGCCGGCGGCTTAGAATTTGCACCACCCCAACTCTTCCCGCGGGTGTCGTAATAGGTGACTAAGGGATATCCACCGGGGGCGGGCAGCAGCGCCCCTGCAGAACAATTCTACCACCGACCTGCGATACCCAACAAGTATGCCCAGCGTGGGGATTATGGGAGAACATGAGATAAAAGCCAAGAAGGCGCTTATCAGGGGCAGGCCTGCGTCCAGCAGTGGACCAATACAGGCTGTTGAGGTGAGGTGAGTTTATATCCGCGCCTTCGCACGCTTTGTTTCTATGGAAACATTTAAAGTTTATTAGAAATAAATCACATGGGAACAGATTTATGGGATAAAACGCCTGTTTTATTCGAGGCCTGGAACTCCCTATATGCAAAATTTCAGGCCGATCCGTTTTGTAGTATCCGAGTAGTTTAGGCGTGAGAGGTTACAAAAATCCATCCATCCATTCATGAATGCATCCATGCATCCAAACTTTCGCATTTATAATATAAGTGTGATGGCTTTAATTTTAGTGCTGTCAAATTAGTTTTGGCGTCATCTAGTTTGACACCAATGTCGGTCTATTTATATCACGACTAAGCAAAGACGATACAACATTATGCTTTTTTGTGCAATATGTGGTGCCGGCTCAGAATTTGCACTACCCTAACTCTAACCGCGGGTGTCGTAAGAAGCGACTAAGGGATTTCCACTGGGAGGCAGCGGCCCCTGCAGAACAATTCCAACACCCAACTGCGATCCCCAACCCGCATGTCCATCGTCGGGATTATGGGCATTTTCCCCCATATGATAATAACCAATAAGCCGCTCATCGGTCCAGTACAGGCTGCAGATATAGATACAAATAATATGCTGAGCCTGGATTAAAGTAATACTAGCTTCTGCCCGCGGCTTCGCACGCGTATTTTCGCTATAATAAGTACCCTATTATCTAAGTCAGGCTTTGCTCTAAAAGTACGCCATATTTCATCTTGATCTGTTCAGTACTTTTGGAGATCCTAGGTAACAAACATTTACATTTCACAAACTTTCGGATTTATAATATTAGTAGGATTATGGTATCATCTGAGTGATGTGTATTTTTACCTCCAACAAAAACGATGGGTCTTTGAACTTGTATCCTATAATCTCTTCGATGTTGCTCTGACAATGATCCATAAGGAAGTCGATATCACTTCGGGTTGCTTTCTTTTCCGTGATGACCGTTGGGACAGGCTTGCTGAGAAGCTCTGCTAGCTTGTCCTGGAAAACAATAATGTTTTAGCACACACGCATGACTTGAAGGCCCCTAAGACTAAATGGGTTAAAAGGCTAATCTTATTTTCAAAAATTAACCTCTGAGTGGGTTAAACCTGCATGCCCAGCGTGGGGATTATGGGCAATACCCCCATGAGATAAAAGCCAACAAAGCGCTTATCAGGGGGAGGCCTGCGTCCAGCAGTGGACCAATACAGGCTGTTGAGCTGAGCTGAGCTAAGCTTGAGAGTGGGTTAAAAAAGGGTGTCAAGGTTCTATGAAAAATTGTTATACCTTAGTTCGATTCTCTCAAAACTCGGTATGAATAATCTATAAAGTAAATCATCAACCCGAAAAGAAATCAAAATTGCATTTTATAGATCCGTCGGAATCGAATTCGAATCCGACGTTTTCGATTCGGAAACGAATCGAATGAATTAAAATGCTGGACACAGAATCCATCTAGACTCATAGTAAGCACAGCTTGTGTTATGGGTACAAGATAACTGACAATGAATACATTACACGTATTGATAGAGTGTATGTAATAAATAAGTACCTAGATAAGTTGGTAATTTGGTTGTTCCACCCAGATAAATATTGGTGAATCCATTCCTACCCTACCTAAGAAAAAGGACAAGACCGTGAGCATAAGTTAGGTAACTCATAATTAAAACATTATATTATAACTAGCTTTAGCCTGCGGCTTCGCACGCGTATTTTCAGTATAATAAAAAAGTATAGGCATACTTTTTTATTATACTGAAAATACGCGCTTTATACTTTCATACCTATAAGTAGCCTATTATTTAAGTTTGGCTTTGCTCTAAATGTACACCAAATTTCATCTTGATCTGTTCAGTACTTTTGGAGATCCTAGGTAACAAAAGTTCAGATTTCACAAACTTTCGGCTCTTTAATATTAGTAGTATACAAATAATCACATAACATTATTAAGACACTAATAATTTTAAAGAACTTATCGCCAAGTCTTTAACTATGGAGTAAGTACTTGCTCGTTTTCGTGTCTGAAATTTATGGATATTAATGTATTTGGTTCGATAAAGCGTACTTATGCCATTTAATCTTTTTAAATGCATCTTGATATAAATATGATGTGAAAAATGTATCGCTACTCTATTTTGTTATGAGTTAATAGTTTATACAAATAAATGAACTGGAAGCGGCCGTTTGTAATATCAAAATAACAGCATTTTACTAAATACATATGAATGTATACACAGTAGTTTTAAGAAAACGCATTTCTTTGTCTTGGCTAATAAAATAACCCAAACGGCTGAACCGATTTGACGAGACTTCACTGGCAGCTGATGTTGTAGCGGGTAAAATAAGCTTATTTTATACAATAAACATATGTAGGGTTTCGTGAAAAAAAAAACCTGAAATTATAGACTGGCTGACTGACTGAAATGATAGAATCTACACTATGAGTTTGGGTTCTATCAAATTAAAATATCATAGACAAGGGCATTTTTTTCTATCGCATTTTAATTTGACAGAACATAGACCGTGCATAGTTGGTCATGACATTCCAATGACCACCTCTATCCATCCGCGAAACATCCACGCCATCTATTAAGGGGGTACCTACCCTCAAATTGCTTATTTTCAACTCCGTCGGACCTCCATATCTTCCAAACTACTGAATATTTAACTTTGAAATTTATATATGGTAAAGTTCAGGACTTATTCTATCGATCATATGTTTCGAAAACACGATTCCACAAAATTTTCTCGATAGAAAAAAATCGCAAAGTTACCTCTAATTTTTTTACTAAAACCCTAATTTCTCAATAAATACAGATGATACGATCTTGAGATTAAGCATAGTAATTGAGCTAAGTATAAAGAAGATTTTATATGTTGCCTTTTTTTCAATTAACTATTCTAATGTTTGTGGGGAGCAAATAACTACTAAAAACTTGATTTTTGGGCTTACGCCGCTTTGCTCTGTCCCGCTCCTGTGAACGCGAAATCCTATGCCTATCCTCTTCACACAATAACGAGGTAGGGTACCGCCTTAAGTTCGAAGGTAAATATGGGTTTTTCTTCGCAAAACGTCTCATTGTGAATTCTTCGTGGGAGAAGCCGACACAGCTAGTTAACAAATAGGTATTTGTAAACATAAACTTTGTATTACATATTGCCCAACCTTTGTGAGAGAAAAATAAATGATTATTATTATAATTATGTTTAATTTCGGTTACCTTGACCGGGAATATCTGCATCCATTCCACAAGTTTCACAGCCGTCTTAATTCCGCCGCTCAGCAGATAGGTACCAATGAGAGCCTCCACGCAATCGGCTACAGACTGGAAGAAAAATACATTTACAATTTAACATCATCATTAACAACTCTGCTTTAGCCACCAAGAAGGAGAATTAAGTACATTTATTTACAACAATACTAACAGAGATGATTTTATTTTTATTGTAGACAGATACTAAATATTAGTTGATCTTCACGCGGTAAAAAAAAGAACTTTGAACATCCTAGACGGCAAAAAATGCTACGTTAACAACTTGGTACGTATAAGGCGCATTCTCATTGTATCGTGACGACAAAAAATCGTGTAGTTTAGAGTATCGTTGCTTGTATATTTAAATGGAGGTGTTCACATATAAGACGACACGATTAACTGTCTACGAATTTTTTTGCTGTGACGATAGGTTTTCGTTTTAATGGGAACAGCTAGCACGGCAATCGTAAAACGATAAAAAATGTCACGATTCATTTTGTGTCGTTGTTGTGATGGCAAACGACAAGGCGACTGCCGTGAACCGTAAAATATCGATCCAATGGAAACAGACGTTCAACGATAATTTACGGTTATGACACAGTGGGAACCCACCCCGAGTCTCAGTAGTTCGGCGACGTCATCATACCTTATCCGACACAGCTTGTGAGTGCAGATAGCACTGCATAGCATTCTGGGCCCTCCCTTGCCGCTCCGTCTTAGCTATAGCATCTCCATCGGCGTACCGGCATTTGACCTTCTCCACGCTGTCTGGTTCTGGTTCCCCGCTTAGTACTTCTTCAAATTTCGACCCCTAATAGGCCTCTATAAATTAATCTAACCTTATCCGACACAGCTTGTGAGTGCAGATAGCACTGCATAGCATTCTGGGCCCTACCTTGCGGCTCCGCCTCAGCTATAGCATCTCCATCGGTGTACCAGGATTTGACCTTCTCCACGCTGTCTGGTTCTGGTTCCCCGCTTAGTACTTCTTCAAATTTCGACCCTTACTAAGCCTCTATAAATGAATCTTACCTTATCCGACACAGCTTGTGAGTGCAGATAGCACTGCATAGCATTCTGGGCCCTCCCTTGCGGCTCCGCCTCAGCTATAGCATCTTCATCGGCGTACCGGCATTTGACCTTCTCCACGCTGTCTGGTTCTGGTTCCCCGCTTAGTACTTCTTCAAATTTCGACCCTTAATAGGCCTCTATAAATTAATCTAACCTTATCCGACACAGCTTGTGAGTGCAGATAGCACTGCATAGCATTCTGGGCCCTCCCTTGCGGCTCCGCCTCAGCTATAGCATCTCCATCGGTGTACCGGCGTTTGACCTTCTCCAAGCTGTCTGGTTCTGGTTCCCCGCTTAGAACTTCTTCATTGGAGAATACAATGCCGATCAGGAATGTTGGGCGGATCTAAAATGATATAGTTTGCTTTAATAATTAATTACATAAAATAGATAAAGAAACATTCAATTTTAATGACAAAGGCATAGTTAACCCTAACGCCACGGCCGCATTGCAAGACGGTAGCCTGGATGCTAGATGAGAAATCCAACGAATGAAAATGTATGAGACCGGCCACACTGGAAACGTCGAGCTTAAATAATTCATTTATTTCAGACTAAAGAGCGGTTAGAGATTTTATTTAACTTATTCTACGGTTCATCACACTAATATTATAAATGCGAAAGTTTGGATGTTTAGATTTATGGATGGACTAGCTTTTACCCGACGCTTCGCCTGCATAATTTTTATCGACTCATTATTATAAACTCAACACAGGTACGATAAAAGAAAGGCCTCACAGACGCTGCAATAGCAAAAAAAAATGTACAACTCATCATTGCAAGCTAATAAATAGATCGGAAACGGTGACAGACGCTGCGGTAGCCGAAAAAATTGTAAGACTCATTATTGCAAACTTCATCATCATCATCAGCCTATGTTAGTCCACTGCTGGACATAGGCCTCCCCTAATGAGCGCCATAGCGCCCTGTCTTCAGCTTGCCGCATCCAGCATCATTATCATTATTGCAAACTTAATATGCTTGAAACGGAAAGGCTGACAGACGCTGCAGCAGCAAATTTCTTTTTATGACTGATCATTGCAGACTAATAACGGAGGGGCTGACAGACGTTGCAGTAGCTGAAAATATTTTGATTTTATGCCTCATACTCATCATTGCAAACTTAATATAAGTACTTAAAACAAAATGGCTTACAGACGCTGCGGCAGCCGAATTTTTTAAAGACTCATTATTGCATACTATAAACGGAGGGGCTGACAGACGCTGCGGTAGCCGAATTTTTTAAATGATTTTATGACCCATCATTGCAAAGTTAACAATGTTAACATACTTAAATCTGGAAGGCTGACAGACGCTGTGGTAGCCGAATTATTATTTATTATACCTACTATGACTCATCATTGGAAACATAATATTTTGAAAAGTTCTATGGGAATATTGTAAGGTTATTTACATTCCTATAAGAACTGATTTATGGGATGAAAAGTAGCCTTTGTTTAATTTCAGGCCTAGAACTATGCCTAGGTATACAAAATTAATCCCGAAGCATTTAGTAGTTTTGCCGTGAAAAAGTAACAAAGATTAATATTGTTCTATGGGAACGTTCTAAGGATATTTACATTCCCATGGGAACTGATTAATGGAATCAAATATATCCTTTGTTTTATTCCAGGCCAAGAACTATGTCTAAATAAAATTTCAGCCCGATCCGTTCAGTAGTTATGTCGTAAAGAAGTAACAAAGATCTCACTATTGTTCTATGTAAACGTTCTAAGGTTATTTACATTCCCATGGGAACTGATTAAGGGATGAAAAGTAGCCTATGTTTTATTCCAGGCCTACAACTACGTCTGTTCAAAATCTATAAATACTTTTTATCCCATATATCAGTTCCCATGGGATAGAAAACGTTTGCATAGAAACAACGCGTGCAAAGCCTCGGGCAGAAACTAGTACTATATACCTTAAAACTAACATATATAAAACTTAATTAATAATTAATAACACGATGTGTAGACGACGCAATCAGGCTTAGCTAGTCGCCTCGCTGTAGCAAGGCGATGTCTATCTTACTGGATTTTTACCTCTTGTTGGCTCGATGCGGCCATACGAAGTAATTAGGTGGAAGCTAGGCGGGTACCGGCTTAAAATTTGCACCACATAAACACTACCCGTGGGTGTCATAAGAGGCTAAGGGATATCCACCGGGGGCGGGCAGCAGCAGCCCCTGCAGAAGAATTCTACCCCCGAACTATCCCAAACCCGCATGCACAGCGTGGGGATTATGGGCACTGCCCCCCATGAGATAAAAGCCAATAAGGTGCTTATCAGGGGAGGCCTGCGTCCAGCAGTAGACTAATATACCTAGGCTGTTGAGGTGTGGAGGTGAGGTAGGCGATACACGCCTAGCTTCCATCGAAGCAACCATCTTGCCGTGCGCCCGTGGCCTAAATAAACGTTCTGTGCCTAAACTTTCATCTTTTACTACCCAGACCACTACCACTCCAGACGGTCGAGATGTAACGCCTATGGCCCTCCCTGAAAACCAGCGCTGGGTGGACACACCAGTGTTCATCTAGCACAATGCTGAGTGGAGGCCATATTTGCCTCAAACCCCGCTGCGCACAGATTAAAAGAATTGTGTATAGTATTATTTTGTAGCATAAGTTCTCGTTCTGTGTAGTAGTTTATAAGGTAAATAAAAATATTTTCTTTCTTTCTTTCTTTACTACTAATTTTATTAGCAAACCAAGCCAAAGAAACACAGTTGATTCCCATTGTATAGAAGGGGACGTAAACATAAATAGTAGGTCGGGTAATAAAACAGAGGAACACGATAAGCCCAGTATAACTATAAATAATCATAGGTATCGGTCATTGCTCTGCATTGTTTAGCGACACAATCTAATTATAACGGGAAATCGAGAGATCTGTTAGTCATCAAATATTCTAATCTGCAATTTTTTCGTTTCCTAGCAGCCGGAATTTAAACCCTTCAACATTTATATGATACTAGACGATCGCCTCGCGGTTTCACCCGCGTGGTTCCCGTTACCGTGGGAATTCCGGGACAAAATATAGCCTATGTCACTCCCTGAAAAGTAAGCTTCCTAATGGTGAAAGAATCTTTCAAATCGGTCCAGTAGTTTCGGAGCCTATTCAATACAAAAAAACAAACAATCAAATCTTTCCTCTTTATAATCACATCACACTAATATTATAAATGCGAAAGTTTGGATGGATAGATGTTGGTTACCTCTTAACGCCAAAACTACAGAACGGATCAGGCTGAAATTTTGCATACAAGTAAGTCAAACCCTGGAATCAAACATAGGCGACTTTTTATCCCATAAATCAGTTTCCATGGGATAGAAATAACCTCAAAACGTTTCTATAGAAACAACGCGTGCGAAGCCGCGGGCAGAAGCTACTATTAGTATAGGTTACAGATACATAAGTATGCAGCTATCGCGAATTTACTGAGGGATTAGTCTGTTTGACGTTAGTACCAAGATGAGATCGTGACTTTTTCCATACAATTTGGTACAGCGCCTCCATCGTGCGGATAGGGAACTAAGCAAATCCCATACTAAAAGGAGACGTCACGATCACGTCTCTCTCGTTACTAACGTCAAATAGACTCAGCCCTTTGATAAAGCAAATCAAGGTCATTAAGATTAACACACATAGTCACAAACTTTACCTATAGATAATTCGATATACCTGTAGGTACTAAAATAGTTACAAATTCCAATAGGTACAAGACGACACGGTTAATCCTTAAATATCGAAGTGGGACATATGTCCAACTTCAAAATGTTTTGGTTTTGAGCTTTATGAAATATAGGTATGCATAAATAAAATAAATACAAAACAGTTTATACCTAGTTTTATATTTTATAGATTTCAGAAAACGCAACCCGAATCAACCTAATCAAAACCATTCTAGGGTCGTTGCACTAGTTATCGACCATTTAGCGAAGTTCCAACTTTGAGGCCTCATAAAAAATATTGGCACTTTGTCAGCATAGTTCAAAGTGATATTAGTCGGTAGTCTAGATATTTGAGTCTTAAATATTAGAGGATTTTTATAGTTAAGCTTCATAGTTATTTTATAAAAAAAGAAATAGTCGAAAATGAGTAAAACTTCAGTTTTCGACCACAAAATTCAGTATTCGACCGGACCTGAACCCAATTTCGGCCGCTAATTTTAAGGGTTTTTATGGAACATAATTCTAAAATACTGGCATAGTTTTCGTGTTTTTTCATCAGAAAAAATGTCACAGAGATATTATATTGTAGAATCAACATGATCAACACTCAAACATGAATTTTATTTAACATTATTAACTTGATTTGATTTTACAAACGTGCTCCAGCTCTGCAGATCGCACGGAATCATCTGTTACAATACAAACGTGATCCATTTCTGCAGATCGCCCGTCTCCTGGCCTGTCCAAATAGGAGTCAGGATATTGATGGCAAGAGCTTTCTCCATATAATACTGGCACATTATAAGATCCTGCAACATTCCTTATCGCAATATGTGTTTGGTTGGATGCAAAATGTTGCGCGTCTCATCAATGCCAATGCGGTACTGATGTTGAATAGCATGGTCATCACGGATTATTGTGTACTAGGGCCGCCGGTCGGATATCTCACCACGCCAGCCTTAACGACATTATCACACACGGAACGTCGCACACAATGGGTGCGGGTCGTTACTTGCGACACACAATCAAATCAAATAAAATAAAGCCTAGCACTGTCGCCGACGGCCTAGACAGATCATTGAGCCACCAGCGACGATACCGGTTTCAGCGTCATCATCTAGTCGCCCATGATACTGGAGCGGAGGTCCTGCGCCACGGCGACCGGCAGGCTATTGGAGCTGCAGCGCATGCGGCCTACCAGGGATGAGACCCGCTTGCGCATGATTGCGTGGATGAAAACCATAAACGTGCGCGTCTGCGAACATCCCTGATGCGCTACAGTACCGCAGCAGCCCCTACTCCGGCCCCAACTCCTGAAGCCGTTATTGTATTGGACGCGTAAGGCATTGTAGGCTTTTTGTGTATATCTGGCCTACAGGCTGCACGTGTAGAAAGAAGTACAAGACGCCTTAAAGAGTGTTTTTAACTGGCGTTGTGCAACGTACGAATCTGCCAGCTACCATATTACACCTCACCGACAACGCCCTACGCTTCCTTTCAACATCCACATTGTCTGATCAGTGACCCAGGTATTTAAATTTTTTACCCAACTGAGAGGAGTACCGTAAAGAGAAACCGGAGGTACAGAGTAGCTCTTCGTACCTGCTTTGAATAGAAGAAATTCACTCTTTTTTACATGATACCTGAGTCCATGGGCCACTGCGTAAGTATGTCTCACAAAGCGTTCGTAACCGTCTCAGGGCACAATATGCAGGTATTGACAGAAATTGTCAGAATTTGCTTCCTTTGGAGTCATGACTCGTGACCCTGAATAGGTGGGATGCCGAATTTGCTTCCTTTGGAGTCATGACTCGTGACCCTGAATCCGTGGGATGCCGAGGCTGTCATAAATTTTATCGGAGCCTATGGATGGTCGAAGCAGACTTGATGTCTCAATTTTATTCGGCATGGATTCAGAGATGTCTTAGTTATCAATAGGTTCAGTACCAGATCTGGTCACCGACTGATTCGATGCTCTAAACATCAATCTAAAGCTTGAACAAAACCGTACGATGATGCCCAAACTTTGACCTTATCGAATCCAAATAATGGTGGGCACCGAGAATTTCCAGAAGCTGTTTCAAGATAGGTTTATGCCTTGAAAGACCGAAGACGCTGACGAACTCACAAGACCCTACACAATCTGGTCAAAACGCTGAGAACCGAAGGTATTAATAGCTGCCAAAAGCAGTGCACTGGCACTCAGAAGAGACTCTTGGGCCAGTGACAAAAAGACGAGAAACCACCCAAGCAACTTCGTCAGAGGTCAGACCTTAAAAAGCGGAATGCGAAGATGGTACGAGGTACGACGCCTTCGGAGCTCCAACACACGCTTTAAAAAAGGCAATAGAGCGAAACCGAGGGTCCAAAGTATTCACTCAGCAGCTTGGTTAGGAACCTGACGAATCTTAAAACGCACGATGGGAGAACCGAGATCAATGCTAGACAAAAGACTTCTATGACCGTTTATATGCTGCCAGTGCTCCTTGTCCTTAATTCAACGTGACGATCGTGATTCTAGAGCCACCCTGAAACGCCACTATACCGACTTACTGCCAGTTACCAGTACCTGTCCATGATACAAGCTCTGCTTACCTTGCGGTTAAATGATACTGTATGGATGGATTGGCAATAATTATTATTATTTTTATCGCTCACGACAAAATCGATTTACTGTTAAGACGGCTTATTATAACAATAAAGCCACCGGTGAGGACTGAAATACTTCAAAACTTCTGAAGGCAGGAGGAACCCTCGTGGTACACGAGGTACAGATCCCCTTAAATTCCGTCCCTCATTGCCGGAAAACTACAACGGCATGCTTTCGGGAGCTTAGTGGTTCTATTATTTAAGGTCGATACGATAACACCTTCTTCAAAAATTAAAGACCCATCTCACTTCTTAGCCAGGTTCTCAATATAATTTTTTTTCGAAGTTAATTTATTCTTCTCCATTACAAAAGTGTCCAATTTTTACCAAATATATCTTATCTAATGCAAATTGGCCGAAAAGGAAAACTAGTTTTAACGTCCGGCCACCTCATTTATACGAACAAATTAAATCTGGCCGAAAACGAAACCACAATTCTAAGCATGATGCCATTTTCGGCCGCACATAAACCGATGACAAAATTTCGTATTAATAACAGTAAAATGGGGGCCGAAAAAGGAAATTTAGATTCCTTCAGTCGACATTAGTCAACACGATGCAAATATACTCTAATAACATCCTGATAAGTAACAGAATAAGACCACAGTATTCTGGGTTCATTCGTACTCTCTTTCGGCCCCCCCGGCCGACAAGTAAATTATATGTGAGTTTCAAGTTCCATTATCCGGCCACCCCAATTTTTAAGTAATTCAATACAAAAACATAAATATTCGTATCTTAATACGTAAAATAAGTATTCCCATAGTGGAAAAACAACACATGACAATGGGTACATCGATAAAACTTGACATACTTGTCTTCCACTGAAACACGCGCCACTATTTTTTTTGTTAAAAATCCGACAAGCTGACAGTTCCGTCGCAACTGCAAAATTTAACTTTTTTTTTTAAATTACAGGGTGTGTTTACGCGCTTTACAAGGTTACTAGATAAGAGTGTAACTATTTGAATAGGCGTTAAACTTGATTTCGTTTGGAATTTGTAATCGACACTTCTAATAAAATAAATTTAATAAGTGCCTACACCGCAATGGCCGACAAGAGGGGCTGGTCGGCGAACGGGTGCACCTACCCTATCGCTAGACGTAAAAAGGTTAAAAAAGTAAGGCCGTGAATTATGGTATGGATCGTTCCCTGTTGTCCTTCCTTAGTTCTGTTAGGTACTAAAAAGCTACCAAGTCCCGCTACTTACTACGAATAAACAAGACACAAGTGTCCGAAATGTATAACAGATTGGTCTTGTGCTGTTCCCTTCCGCTACCTAGTTACTATAACCAAGACACAAGTGTCCGAATTGTATAACATATCAGTCTTGTGCTGTTTGTTGTGAACCAATCTAAACTTTATCAATAGTCACCGTCGTCGTCATCACCATAATGAATAACCTTATTAAGGCCCCCCTAGAGGCAGTCTTCCCCTCGTCGTAGTAAGCTAGCTACGGCCTTGACGGGCGCGTACACAACGCGTCGCCACCGCGCTTCGCCGGTAGTATTCAAAACTATTTCGGCGACGACACCCGCAGTCGGCATCAGACGTTCCCGTCGCACACTTGTTTCATAAACAGTGTTTTTGTTTGGAATATCAATGTTTTAAAACAGTGAAAGTGCTACAAAGTAAATGTTTGGACTCAGTTCGCCGATGAAGCTTTAAAAACAGAACTACCTTTATTGTCTGGCAATTGTTGGTGTTGGAAAACAAATAGTAAGTGTTAACGGGATTTTTAGTGTTTCTAATTTGGTTTGTAATTTAATTAGGTACATAGGTGCTAAGAAAAGTTATTATTTTTATTAATTTAAAACATAAAAGACGGGTTCCTCCGAAAATTGTTTTATGCCTTTTATTTTCGTGGTGCGGATTGACTGAACTATATGAGTGAGTGATGATGTCCTCCTAGCCGAATTTCGACCACGGCGGCCAGTCTCATCCGAGACTAGCCAGATGCGCAGGACATATTATAGTGCACAAGTGTGTGCGCAAACACAGGTGCATTCTCTATTCCCTCACTTTCATAATCCGATGGGTCGACAAACCGACACGACCGGGGAGAGGTCAGGATACTAAATAAATAACCTACACATAGAAAGTAAAAAAAACCTTATTTATAACTAGCTGCGCCCCGCGGCTTCGCACGCGTTTTTTCTATGGAAACGTTAAAAGGTGATTTCTATCCCATGGGAACTGATTTATGGGATAAAAAGTAGCCTATGTTTGATTCCAGGATTATATTATCTGTATACAAAATTTGAACCCGATCCGTTCAGTAGTTTTGGCGTGAAGAGGTAACAAACATCCTGGATGGATGTTTGTTACCTCTTCACGCCAAAACCAAACTTTCGCATTTATAATATTAGTGTGATGTGATGTGATAGATAACATTAGATTATTTATGTTTTTGTATGCATAACATATTTTAGATCGATAGGTTTTATAAATAGTTACAGTGATCGTTCATCGATCTTTATGATGGACTAGTGGCGGACCCGTGGCTTCGCACGCGTTGTTTCTATGGAAACGTTTAAAGACTATTTATATCCCGTAGTAACTGATTTATGGAATAAAAACCTGTGTTTTATTCAAGGTCTAAAACTACCTGTATGCAAACTTTCAGCCCAATCCGTTTAGTAGTTTTGACGTGAAGAGTTAACAACCATCCATAGATCCATACATCTAAACATCCAAACTTTCGCATTTATAATATTTGTGTGATGTCTTTTAGTTAGGTTCATTTACTAACGTTGCTAAGCACTGGCTTGAAAACAAAAAACTTGTTCCTAGTTTTTCGTTGTCAAGCCAGTGCTTATGTACTTAAGTATGTGATTTGTGTATGACTAGTTTATTACATCCGACGCAAATAGATGTTTCGTAACTAAATTAGAAGACGTCACACTTAAAGTAAAGAAACTGAAATGGAGTTGGACTGAACATACAGCTAGAGAAACATACAAATGAAGCAGAACGCTAATGGACTGGTTTCCAAAATATAGGGTGACCGGCAGATCGTGTGCCATATGGTAACTGGAGCTGGAGAATGTGGTAGCTAACTATGGTAGCTGGAGAAAGTGCAACAGCTTGTTGGCTTTTTAAAAAGCCAGAAAAGCATCTCGGCTGTTCAGGTTCTCACCGATTTTAAATAGTTTTTTTTAAGGAGTATTTATTGACGTTTATAGGTAATATTTGATAAACATCGGTAGGTATGGGATCTTCCTAATGTTAAGATGGTGGTTTTCCTCTCTGTGCGAGTTTCTGTTTCATCGGGTTTTTAAGAATGTTTGTATTTACTTGCTTGTATTGTGAAAGCTGGTAACAGCCTTATTTTCTTGTTACCTGACCAATACAAGCAACAAAGACAAAGGCTACATTGAATTGAATTGGTTTTCCCATAGCACCACTGTAACTCTAAATTAACTCGTACATTATTGTTATGGGCATTTCAAAGAATCGACTCTAAATATTTCAACCTTCATCATGAGTAGGAATACATTGTAGTGAGGTATGGCTTTGTGTATGATATTTAATTTATTGTAGGTCACTCATCATTTATTACAGTTGTCTCTTATATTAAAAGGAAGCATACCTACTCAATGAGGTTAATTAATGTACAATATTATAAATGTACAATGTTATTTATTATACTTACTTATAAAATAATAGTTACCTACTAACCTACAAGAAAATATGTGTCGCTATGTATTTTTAATTCCGACGCAAAAAGAGAGGGGTGTTATAAGTTTGACGTGTCTGTCTGTGGTATCGTAACTCACAAACGGATGAACCGATTTTCGTTTAGTTTTCTTTGTGTCATAGATAATTTCATCCCGAGTGTTCTTAGCCACGTTTCGGAAAATCTGACGGGGGGGGGGAATTTTTAATTTTGTTCTTGTAGAGAACTGAACGAAAGGCTGAATTCTGCTAAACTAATCGCTAAAATAAAAAATAAAAAAAAAATCTTTTTTGTCGTAGACCAAAAATGTATGCACTGTGTGTTAAGGATTTCTTAGCTCTATAAATCTGCATTCTCAACTAAAAACGTGACGGGTCCTCATTGCTACACCATGACAGCGGAATCGTCTCAGAATTACACATTTTGCTATTTTACTTTTGATGAAAGAAAATACAGTTATAGGGACGCTTCAAATTGTCAAGGTTGAAACCATTCCATCAATCTCTCCGTGCAAATAGCACAGAACGCACTATCTACAGTTTCTTTTATGCATGACTAGTTCATGCCCGCGGCTTCGCACGCGTTGTTTTTATAAACGTTTAAAGGTGATTTTTATCCCATGGGAACTGATTTATGGGATAAAAAGTATCCTATGTTTGATTCCAGGATTAGAATTGCCTGTATGCAAAATTTCAGCCCGATCCGTTCAGTAGTTTTGGCGTGAATAGGTAACAAACATCCATCCATCCATCCATCCGAACTTTCGCATTTATAATATTAGTGTGCTTCTTCGACGATAATACCATTGTCATAGTAAAGCGATTGATTACCAGAATTTGGCCCCAGATCTGCTACAACACATACAATGTATTTTTACGGAGATCAAATGTTCATATATACCTATGCTAGAGACATTCTGCTTGTAGAATGTTTACTAACAAACCCACTGACAGTTCAATCAGCTGATGAAGGGGTGAAAAACATTTTTCATATTTAGGTTAGCTCTTGCCTGCGGGTTTTTCTGTTTATTTAGGATATACATAAGGGTCTTGTTTCATTTTTTGTAATTCTAAGATTATAAAACCTGTAACTACATTGCTTTGTGCATTCTAGTTAAAGGTTTTATAATCTTTGAATAGAATAAATATTAGTACCAACCTACCAAGCTATACCCATAAAGTGGCTGCTAAGTGATATTTGATGTTAATAGATACTAAATGGCATAATAAAACAAGGCAGCCTTGTGATATTAGCTAATAGTATTTTTTTATCAATAAGTACCTATTCCTAAATAATGAAATTCAAGCTAAAGGGTAGATGAAATAAGACTATGAATGGAAATTTCAGTAAATATTTGTTTTTGTATCATTAGATATAATCTGAATGATGTATGGCCGTACTGTTTTTCTAAATTCGGAATCATAGTTCGAAAGGAACCAATTGTTTGCAACACGGGATGTCAAAACTGAGATTCAATAGGGTTGACACTGTTACAAAGACAAAAATTTCTGGTGATTATAATCTTCCGTTTTTGACATCATAATGACGATTTGTAAATTGAAATAATTAGATTTTGAATAGACTTCATGCAAAGATAAAATAAAGTAACGAATCTAATAGTATTTATGGGTGAAATCATATGAATTCTGTCAAGCCTGCTTCATTTCTTGGTGATAACCCTAAAAAACAGCTAATTTCCAATATCTACTAACATTCTACAAGCAGAATGGCTCTAGTATAGGTTGTTTTACTAACTTGAAGGAAATGATTTTGATATTATATTATAGTAGTACCTTCATATATATTAATAGTATTTTTCCTTTCCTTTATATTAATAGTATTATAGTTATTTCACTAAAGTAATTTTTAAATTAATAAACACGTGATGCTAGATTAAAAGGAATTTGGTTTCGTATCACTTTTAAGTAAGTTGGAAAATTTAATAAGTTAGGTACCTAGGTATCCTATTTATCAGACAAAAAAAGGTCACGTTTACCTACCTGTCTTCTTTACAAAAAACCTGACCGATGGAGGCACGTAGTTATACCTAACTATTATAATCGTACAGTTGGGTGGGATTGTGAAATTGCAATCAATTAGGCGTTTTAAAACGATTGAAAACGACGATCTAAAAGGGGGGCTATGTTTTAGCGGTCACGTAACAACAAAATAAGTACATGTTTTGGGTTTGCACAGATTTATCACACTAATATTATAAATGCGAAAGTTTGGATGGATGGATGGATGTTTGTTACCTCTCACGCCAAAAGTACAGAACGGATCAGGCTGAAATTTTGCATACAGGTAAGTCTAACCCTGGAATCAAACATAGGCGACTTTTTATCCCATAAATCAGTTTCCATGGGATTGAAATAACCTCAAAACGAAATAGAAACAACGCGTACGAAGCCGCGGGCAGAAGCTAGTAGCCTATAAATAGGTATCATCTGTTTCAGGATGTAAAGTTTTTGTGTAAAAATTTCCTTTTGTTACAGGTAATATGTTAGTTATAATATTACTGGCCTTGGTGGCCTTGGCAGCCGGTCTTCTGTACGTGTACGTCATCAAACCACCCTCTTCACCGAAGCTGGACCTTCAGAAATGGTGGGGCGTTGGAGCTAAGCCGACCGAGGCGGATAAATCTATCAGGCCGTTCAAGATTGAGTATGAAGACGCAGTGAGTAGTAATAAAATCAACTTTAATCCATCACAAAGCATATGAGGAAAGTTTGCAAAGATTTCCGAAATTTACATATAACAATACTGACCCAAATATGAAGCACCAGTAAAAGGTATGGGCCCTTTCAAAGACAAAATTAATAGGAGCTCTTCGTTTTATTTTCTTACTGAGATTACTTTTATTTGTCCATGGGCCCTTTCTTTAGGTACTAGCTTTTTTTTCGTCTACATAATGTGGTGGAAAATGCTACGGAGTTTCATTTGCAAATTCAAAAATGTAATTTGAAAACAATCAGCTCCTACTTCTAAACATTAAAAAACAACACAGAACCATAAGGGTCCGATTGATGCAGATTGGAACAGAACCCCCAAGTACCCCACTAAGAAAGAAAATGTACATTCTAATTGTGACATTTAAAGTACCATTAATGCTTTGACATTGTTTATTTATTTGACTAAGTTAAAATTCTTTGACATATTCATGTAGTACTTACCTTTTTTTATTGTATTAATTGAAATTTAAATTCATAATGTGACATTGATATTTAAGTTTGCTAAAAATAAATATTGTTTCAAATTGTAATATTAATGCATGCTTCTTAATAAAAGAACTAACTTAGATTGTTGGTTCCAACGATCACAAATATGTATATTGAAATGTTTGTACGCCCAAGTGGCAGAATCCAGCGATCTAAAATAAGTCTCATGAACTGACTGTAAAATTACCTGATTCACAAACAATAAATGAATTAACCCTTTAGATTACAGCAAATGGAAGCGTAAATGTGGGCGTATTTAAGAAAGAAAATAATTTTATTTATTTTAAATTTACTACACAACACAACTAACTAACTAAACACTAAATAAATTTAAATCCAATTTTTGTGCGTAGCAGGTCTAGGGCAAATATAGCCTTACATTCAGCATTGTGCTGGGTGACACTACGTTTTGATCCCCTAAATATGTACCAACCTGTATATTACCATACCAACTTGTTTATTATTATTTTCATTTACAGGCAATACTAGACCTACAACAGAGGTTGAAGAAAAAAAGACCACTAACAAAACCCCTACAAGGTATCCAGTCTCAATACGGAATGAACACCGATTACTTAGAGATCATACTACAATATTGGACCGAGAAATACGACTGGAAACGACGAATAGATCTACTGAACCGGTTCCCTCATTACAAGACGAACATACAAGGGTTGGACATACATTTCATACGGGTAAAGCCGAAAGTTAGCGAAGGAGTGAAAGTTCTTCCTCTGCTACTGTTGCACGGTTGGCCGAGTTCGTCCAAAGAGTTCGATAAGGTTATACCGTTACTGACATCACAGAGGGAGGGATATGATTTTGTTTTCGAGGTTGTGGCGGCTGATCTGCCAGGTTACGGATTTTCTGAGGTAAGGCACCAGAATTTTATATGAAATAATACATTTAAAATAAATAAATAAGGTGTCATAATTACATCATTAGGTATTTATATTTTTCTATACAATCTAATCTTTAATGAATCATTGTGAGATACAAAGGCTAATCTATTCCAGCTTGTAATTCTTATGAGATAAGTGACACGTGTAAATAGAATCGTGAACAATGTGCAATGGCCAATTGCTATAGTAACAGGGGACTTGCATAAGTATAAAGCATCATCATCATCCTTTACACCTATGAAGGATAGTTCTGCAGATTTCAAACACTTGTCATGCGGCGGGAATCGCACCTGCAACCCCCTACTTCGCAGGTGGACCTCCGCCCGCTACGCCACAGAGGTCGTCGTTTATGTAAAGTTCGCCCCGAACACGATAGTTCTAATCAGTTCTGTACTTTAATTAAGAAAATTGTATTTTTCAGGGTGCAACAAGACCAGGAATGAACCAAGTTCAGATCGGCATCATACTGCGCAACCTTATGATGAGACTTGACTTCAGTCAATTCTACATTCAGGCAGGCGACTGGGGATCCCAATGTGCTTCATGCATGGCTACGTTATTCCCTGATCAGGTACTAGGGTAAGTCTTACTATCACTTCCAAAATATACTTAGGATAAATATTTGAGATGTACTGTACATGTATTTGAGATGTAATGCACATATAGCTGTGTCTCGCCGGCTGAGAATTTGCACCACCCGAATTCTTCCCGCGGGTGTCGTAAGAGGCAACTAAGAGATATCCACCGGGGGAAGGCAGCAGCGCCCCCTGCAGAACAATTCTACCACCGGACTGCGATCCAAAATCCGCATGCTCAGCGTGCGGATTATGGGCATTACCTCCATGTGATAAAAGCCAATAAAGCGCTTATCAGGAGGAGGCCTGCGTCTAGTAGCGCAGAAAGCTTTATTATCGAATAAATAAATAATGCTGGACAATCCACACAGCATTACCCAAGCTAAGCAGAACTTGTGTTATGGGTACTAGATGACAGATATACTTACCTAAATTAATTTAGTTTCAATTTTTTCAATTTATAATTCAACTAGCTTCTGCCCGCGGCTTCGCGCGTATTTTCGGTATGATAAGTAGCCTATTAAGTAAGTCAGGCTTTGCTCTAAACGTACGCCAAATTTCATCTCGATCTGTTCAGTAGTTTTAGAGATCCTAGGTAACAAAAATTCAGATTTTACAAACTTTCGGCTTTATAATAGTAGTAGGATACGTAGATATTTTTTATTTTACATTTAAAGAAGTTCATTTATTTCCTTTATTTCTAGCTACCACTCAAACATGCCGCTATCTTCAAGAAAAATAAGCAACCTAAAGCTTCTACTAGGCTCACTGTGGCCAACCTACGTGGAGCCTAATCACGCGAACAAAACATACCCGCTAACGAAGTGGCTAAAGTATGTTGTGAGAGAAAGTGGGTACTTTCATTTGCAAGCCACAAAACCGGACACAATTGGTAAGTTAAAAAGTTCATTATCATCCTTCCGTCTGTTTTATTATATTGAGATGATTTAAGGAGGCAGCCACCTACCAAATCGTAAATGATATTGTGCGGAAGACTTTGAAGATCGCCCTAGCCCGGCCATACACTATGTCTTGCCTACGCAATCCAACTGCGCAGTCCAATCTTCAGCGGGTTATCGATTGCACAAGCCGCGCTTCCACCCACCGCCATCTACACGCACGTTCTTATCTAGCAAACTGGTTTGTGCAGGCATGCTCGCAGGTAAGACGGAGCGTGTGGCCGGGCTATTACACAGACAGGTCAGGTTAAGCTGGCGTGGAAAAGGTGACCACGGGTTGATATTATGATATTAAAAGAAGTACGCAGTACGTATAGAATAGGATTGAGAATGACGTCGGCAAGTTTCAATTTTTGTTAGGTACACAAAACATAAAACAAACCATAATAATAAACCACAAAAAAATTATCAGTTAATATTAGGACTATGCATATTTTTCCAGGTGTTGCCTTAACGGATTCTCCAGCTGGATTGGCAGCATATTTGATGGAGAAGATAGCCATTTGCAGTCACAAAGACCAGCTGGACACACCACATGGAGGCCTAGAAAACCTCAAAATAGATGACGTGTTAGACACAGTCACTATTATGTGGATGAACAACTGTGCTGTCACTTCAATGCGATTGTACGCTGAAGGGTTCTCGAAGGAAGTTACGAATGTGCAAGAGTAAGTGAACGTTTTTCTTCTACGAATGTCAATTTGTACCGTTGTGATATAATGTCAGAATTAAAGTCGGGTACTGACCGGTGTTACCGTATGAAATGTACCAATCACAACGAGCATGATACGTTACCTCAACCTCAACAGCCTGTGTTGGTCCACTGCTGGACGCAGGCCTCCCCCTGATAAGCGCCTTATTGGCTTTTATCTCATGGGGGGTCATAATGCCCATAATCCCCACGCTGAGCATGCGGGTTGGGGATAGTAGTTCGTTGGTAGAATTATTCTGCAGGGGGCGCTGCTGCCCGCCCCCGGTAGATATCCCTTAGTCGCCTCTTACGACGCCCGCGGGAAGAGTTGGGGTGGTGAAAATTCTAAGCCGGCACCGCACAGCTATGATACGTTACATCGCGTGCTAAATCCGTCTCGTTGCGAGCACTCTATTTTCCGTACTGTCTGCACGAACGCTCGCTGTGTAACATGTTATTACGCCTCATAACGCAGGTCAGTACCCACCTTTAGAAATACGTTCACTCTGCTCGATGGCGCTATTCTATTTTATTTCTTTGCCGAAATCGAGCTCAAAAGGGTCCCTTACTATTAATTCGGTTTTTTAGACGGTATAAGGTCCGTATGATATCAGATACCTAGACCATTTTCGGAATCCAAAACGATACAAGACCATACAAGGCCCTAATTCCACTAAATCAATCGCTTCACCATGACAGTGGTATCGTCTCAGAATAACACATTTTGATATTTTACTTTTGATGAAAGAAACTACAGATGGAGGGATGCGTGTCAAAACTGTCAAGGTTGAAACCAATCTATCAATCTCTCCGTGCAAATAGCACCGCACGCACTATCTAGAGTTTCTCTCATCTTTCATAGAACGATTCCACGACGATAACGATACCATTGTACAAAAGGTTGTATTTATATCTTTTTATACATGATTCTATTTTTTATAATTATAGGTATATATCACACACATCGATTACGCACACAAACAATTGCATTACATCACACATCAACCAAACATGACACACACTCACACACTCAACAAACACTACACCCACACAACCACGCATGATTCAACAAAATGTATTTTATTTCCCGCGGAGTGAAGGGCCTGGTGACCTGTACCACAGGTTTTTCTAAAACCTATCACAGGCACCAGTTCTCTCACAAAACAGGTCATAAGGTGGTACTTTAGTTTTCCTATTTAGTTATATAAGCACCTATTGTGAGAGAAAAATAAACGCTTTTATTTATTTATTGTCATAGTGAAGTGATTGGTTATTTAGCAGAATTCGGCCCCGGCGTCAAACAAGCAGTAGGTTGATTTCGGCGCCCTATCTGGTCTTTGCCTAATATGCAGTTTACTCTTTCAGAATACCAACACCAGTGCCGTTCGCCGCAATCAAATTCGAGCACGAGATAATGTACCAACCCGACTGGATATTAAAAGACAAATTCCCTAACCTGGTACATTCGACTACGTTAGATTTCGGCGGTCATTTTGCTGCGTTGCACACACCTGAAGAGTTAGTCAAAGATGTTTTCGCTGCTGTATTTGAATTTATTAAGTTTCATAAGAGTGTTTAGTTTAGAGCTGTACAGAAAATATTTTCAATATTATAAATGAGTAAGTACCTATTGGTCTGTGAGATGTTGAAATTTCTATTGCGTGATATAATATCGTTGCTTTAGTCAAGGCAAGTAATTAATGGTTATTAAAACATGTAAACTAAATTTCATACTTATTACGTAAGCATAATTACATTGTTAGTTACCAATAAAAATATTTTACTAAAGTATCACGAATGTATGAATACTGACCATTCCACGGTCCTTGTCCCTATTACAACACCATGGGAAAATTATGAAGTACTTAATGCAAAACTTACCTTTTTGTCCTGAATAAACTCTTCCAGTTCCTTTGGCGCAAAGAAACCGGGTACCATGAAGTCCTGTTTGGGGGCGAACGGTTCAATTTTCATTCTTCCTCCGATGTTGAGCCTCTCTCCAGCGTAGTACAGGTTTCTGTCAAAAAAACTCTTTATGAGTTGGGTCTTATGAATAAGAACAGGACCCCGATCACGGTGTGGTAAGGCACGGCATTACGGCTCAAACGTTAGCAGTTAGGGTGCGCATACACAGGCTGGCATCGGACAATCCACACTTGCCCCATCAATTATTTGACATAATAGATCCGTACCGCACGTAGCGGACTGTCGGCAATGCCGGCGAGGATTCTTGAAGGCAACTTTTCCATTTAATGCGAATGACGTCATTCGGATTGCCGATCACTGGACGCACTTGTCAGCGTATTGTCCGATGCCAGCCTGTGAAAGCGCACCCTAACGTTTCAACTGCTAACGTTTAAGCCATAATGCCGTGCCTTACCACACCGTGATCGGAGCCCAGGTATAGTAGAAAATGGGTTAGGGTTTAGCATTGAGTCGCAAAACGTCTCAGCATGAGTTGGTTATAAACTCGAACGTTTTGATCATGAAACTATCAAAATCAGGATCGCAACAAGAGTTTTAGTTACTTACTTCGGAACTAGAGGGCGCACTAAAAATCAGTTAAACAGTAAAACCAAGTTCATACCTGTTACTTATAAGCCGGCCCTTGATATTCGTCAGCTGTCCTTCATCTCTCCCAGCAAACTTGTGAAACAGATAGATTGTAGCTGCATACTTCAGAAACGAGTCCCCTAAAGTTTCAGCTCGTTCTAAGCAGAATGAGTCTGACGATCTGATCGCTGTAAATGCTGACAAGACGTCGCGTAGTTCCGGGCCACGTCCTGTGGGCGTCTTTTGGAGGATTGCAATTTTTTCAACGTATCTGAAAGAGGAATAGTGGTCAGGTTTCTGAAACTTATTAGAAAGATACACTTCTTATCTACGGGTTTAAAGTATGGGTCCTCTCCTAATGCTATGGGTAAGAAAACTCTCACACAAAGACAAGTCCCCGAGACCTATACTCGGTTTTAGAATCCAAGATAAATGTTTTTGTACACAAACACATTTGCATGAAAACTCAACATCTTTGCTTATAATAAATAAGCATAATCCACTTTATTGTTAATCTAACTTATAAGGTAACTTGTAGATATTCAAAATTCAAATAATCATCATCTTGACTGTTCAACCCGATGAGATTTTTATGTATGAAATTATATTGACACTCTCTGCTGGGTATACGCCTGATGCTCTTTTAATTTCCTACTATAGCTATCAAGTGTTAAATAAGGTGGCAATAAAGGTCGTTCACCTCCTCCACGAAATCGCAAAATGCAGTAAAAATATCGCTATTCTGTCGCTTTCCATACAAACAAAAAAAAAACGATACCGGTGGTGTGCTTAGAGCAGCCATTCTCAAAGTGTGCTCCGCGGAGCCCCGGGGCTCCGCGACAATACTGGTCATATTAAACTAAAAAAAAATCCCACAGTCGCTTAAGTCTCCATAGTTGTCGCGGCTCGCACCGCTTGTCAGCGCCGCCGCCGTTATTACCTTACCCTTAGTGCGCGAGTCCGACTCGTACTTGACGTTTTATTTATTATTAATTCATAAATTTCCCAATAGTCGACAAAAAATCTTATGAAATTCGAGGCTCCTAATAAATAAAATAATATATATATATAAATAACCTAATAAATAAAATGAAATCGGGAATAATTACCGACTAATTACGTTTTCAATTAATTAACGTATTATAATAATGTAAAATAATAATGGTTATAATGCTACTATGTTAAAATACTACTATGGTTAAAATGGTATCAAATGACATTTATTCACAGAGAAAATTATACTAGTATTTACAATTGAAACAATTGAGCTAACTGCCGACTGTTGCAAACAGTCTATAGATAGCTCAACTGATCCATATCAACACCAAATCGCACAATATAATGTAATGTATCAAATTACATTACCATGAGTGAAAAAATATTTGATTTTTAGTATAGTGCACACATGTGCACTATACTAAAAATCAAATATTTTAATGTGCGAAAACAAGTCTTTCTTTTACTATACACCAGCTAAATTGCTAACGCGCCAGCCTCATCTACATTCTGGACGACCCGATATTATCGTTCGAATATCTGGTGGTCAGCGAGGACGCCTCACTTCTCCTTCCACTCCGCACTGCTAAGATTTAGAACACGCTGCCTGCTGCTATTTTTCCGGTCACTTACAATCTTCTTCTCAAAACAAGGGTGATAGTGTCTTCTAGACCTAAGAGATATCGACATCGTCGACCACCTCGTCACTTTCCATCAGGTCAAATTGTGGTCAAACGAAGGTCTCTTGATTACAAAAAAATAATAAAGTATCTGACCGCCTTTGTCGATCGGCCGCTTTGTCCCGCCTAGCAATAGGTCCTGCCTATCACTTTAGGTTCCTGGATATCGAGTACTACTCTGAGCTGTGGCTGTGACCGCCTTGGCCCATGGGTTGTCGTCCCGCATATCTACACTCTAGGCTCAAGGAATACTGCGAATAAAACGCCATGTTCTGAAGCACTATCAGTCGTTTAACAGCAACTTTAGAGGGCGTTTACTCAATGCCTTGCTCAGTTCAATTGGTTCTTGGCTTGGCATCTTTGTCAGCAAGTGTCGTTCAAGTGAGGAAAATAATAATAATACATTTTTCGATCTTTCTCCAACTTGAAACTGTTCGCAGCTTTTGGCGGTAGACATATTTTGTTCAGGGTTGCAACTTCTTGCTAAAAGGATCTTATTCGTGCACCGCCAGGATTTCTACTGTTTTTCCTTTACCTATTCAGTTTCATTCTAAAGTTTGAGCATCGTGGATGATCAGATCACGCAGAGATCCATTGTGTAATTTGCGAATAATTTATTCAAATCATATATTTGAATGAAAGCTTCACGAAAAATAAGATGCTGATTTTATTAGCACGTATAGGCCAGATTAGGTGATGTTACTTGTAGAGGTTGAAAAACTAAAATTTTTTGTTTGTTCGCAACACATTTCGCTTTGATCCTACTGCAGTTTATTGTACTCGTTATATCTTATCATTTTTGACGACCTCTGTGGCGCAGCGGGCGAAGGTCTGCCTGTGACGCAGGAGGTTGCGGGTTCAATTTCCACCTCGGGACAAATGTTTGTACGATCTGCAGATGTTTTCTATGTATAATAAAAAATATCTATCTATGTAATGTATTGTATTAAGTATATCAGTTATCTAGTACCCATAACACAAGCTCTGCTTAGCTTGGGGCTAGATAATGCTGTGTGGATTGTCCAGCATTATTATTTATTTATTTTGGGCGTTCAATAGTTTTCGAATAAATGGTTTATCTGCTCTTCTTCCAAGTTCTTTTATCTTGCAAATTTCGCAAATTTAGCTCGACTCTCGAACTGAGTATGTACCAGATCTGACGTCGAGTTTTACGGATGGAATTCCATTCTCCTTTATCGCCTCAACGTCAAAATGATCATTCATGATGTCATAAATATTACGAGTTTTCGAAGTAGGTACGGTAGATGCGTTAGTGTAACCCAATCTGCTCAACACTGCAATCCAGCAAAGTGCTCTCCATCAGCTATTAATTAAGGTTTGTGGAAAGCCTGCCGCTAAAATAAATGGCCAAACAAACAATCTGTTACTCTTGTAGTCCAAAATTTTGCGAACCTCTCTGTAGAATTAGAATCTTCTGCTTCTCTCTCGGTTTTCGAGTTAGTCCGAGTTTTTTTCTTTTTTGGACTTTCATCTTCTGAATCTGGAGAACGGGTGTTCATAGGACTGCAACTGACGAAGCTGCTGCTTGTGTTTGAGCTCGTACTGCGCGACCGCTTTCTTGATGGTCCAGGATGTGAATCTCCATTTTCATCAGCAACAACAGTTTCATCAGTGCTATAAGAAAATGATATATATGTATAAGAGGTACATAAGTCAAATGAAAGAAAAAGCTACAGAAACACAAAACACACAAAAATTCTAATAGACGAAATCTATTTCCATCGCCATTTCATAGAAAAGTATGTGGTACCCAGCGTAGAGGTGTCTATCAGGAAGTTTTTTATTTTTAATTCTCTAAACTATAGTGCTAAACGGTGGTCATTAATGCTTACTATAAGTACATAAAACTAAAGGTTTATAAAAGAAAAGGTGATGGAAATATAAACACACTGAAAAAAAAACAACAAAAAGTATATTAGAAAAAGCTACGCAAAAGCAAAACGCCCACGACCCAGTCATGCCCATTTAACAATACAAACCAAGTAAGAATTCGTGCTAATTTTTACCGCAAAATCAGATTTTACCAAAATTTACTTACGTAGGTAGTTGTGTATTTTTAGGCTAATGGAATTTTGAAACTTCGTGCCACGTAGACTTATTAAACTTTGTACAACGTACAACTTTGCTTTTTTTCCAGCACTGACACTAGTGGCGACGCGGGTTTCGGTACCCAACGAACGGTTTTCAATGTCAATTGGCTCCCAAAGACATGATGTTTTGTTTTTTATTTGATTTAGCTGGCTTTCGTGTCACTGCGGCCATGATAGGAATATAATTGTGATCGCCACTTTGTGTGTTTAACATGGTGTTCAGCGTTAAAACGAATAAAGGCAGATTAAAGATTTTTAAGGGTGAAAATCTACTCTTGAAGATACTGGAAAACGGCCTTAGGTTAGTTAACAGGGCTTGGATTTTCGATACACATTTATTATTTACGAGCTGCGCCCCGCGGCTTCGCACGCGTTGTTTCTATGGAAACATTTAAAGGTGATTTCTATCCCACGGGAACTGATTTATGGGATAAAAAGTAGCCTATATTTGATTCCAGGATTACAATTACCTGTATGCAAAATTTCAGCCCGATCCGTTCAGTAGTTTTTACGTGAAAGAGTAACAAACATCCATCCATCCATACTTACAGACTATTGCGTTTATAATATTAGTTTAAATTTATCACATTTTTAACGTAAGGTAGAAAAAATATACCGTTTGACAAAAAAATTCGTAGACTATTTTTCAGATTATCCAGAGCTTAGATTCACCATTTTAAAGCCATACTCCAGCCAAATACCATGTGAAATGTTTGTCAACCAACAGCAAATACACTCAAATTCACATCCATTCAACGCCATGCATTCATTCTTCATGTTTGGCGTAGAGTTTCAGACGTAATTGTTAGCATTATTCATTGAATAAATCGACAAGGAATGTAAGTTTCGTATAAAAATACACGGCAACAAAGTGAATTTTTAGGCTAAGTATTGGCGGATTGTTTAAAAATATTTCACATCGAATTTGGTTGGAGTATAATCATATTTGGGCGGAGTCAGCTTTCTTGATTAATCTCGTTCACTTCGATTAGTCCACGCCGTCTTCGGAAGCTTAACGTTTTATGAGACTTAATTAGACGTGTAAATAAGAAGATACATCTATCAAAATAAGTAGAAGATCTTACTTGAGCGGCGGTGGTTTAATGGCGGCCTTGGTGGAAGTAATGTGGTCTTCAGGGGTCGGTCTAGAAGTCTCCTCTTTCATCACATGGCTTACAAAGTCATCGTACGATTCAACGTCCAATATGGTCGCGTTCACGATGTTTCTTTCAATGTCCATCGGCTCCATGTGTTCCTGATACGTAATGGATTCATTAGGTACAGCAGACATACAGCAGATTCAGACTCTCCGCCACCGAGTCATCGACTCGGAATCGGACATAGATTCGTGCGAAATTCAAATCTTTTAGCGGTCTTTAATATTTTCTGCGTTCTACGAGAAATTGAACGACCAGACAAGTAGTTTTCCATAAATAATAAAGCATTTCCTATGAACCCATGTTTTAACAAATTCGATTTAGAGCTACTTTTGGATTTATAAATAATATAAGAGGTTTATTACTAAAAATCAATATATTACCCAAAGCTACATTATTATAAATATTATAATACTTTATTGTAACATGGGTTCATGGAAAATGGTCTACAATTTGTGGAAAACTACTTTTCTGGTAGTTTTATTCCTTGCAGAACGCAGAAAATATTAAAAACCGCTAAAATATTTGAATTTCGCGCGAATCTGGGTCAGATTCCGAGTCGTTGTCTCGGTAGCGGTGAGTCTGCAGAAGTGATTTACGAGGCCAAACTCAAGCAAATTCAAAATACTACGCGCAGTGATTTTTACAATACGTTAATTTTGGTAGCTTAGTCATCATTGCAGCCCTTGCCGTCCGCGCTAAAAAGGTTCATTTCAGTTTGTCCTTCAAGGACTGCAATGCTAACCGCGCTGTGATGAACTGGGCCGCAATCACGGTGTGGTAAGGCACGGCATTATGGCTCAAACGTTAGCAGTTGAAACGTTAGGGTCGCGTTCACAGGCCGGCATCGGACAATCCGCTGACAAGTGCGTCCAGTGATCGGCGATCCGAATGACGTTTTTCACATTAAATGGAAAAGTTGCCTTTAAGGCTCCTCTTTCCCGAACACTAGCGCCGCCACATATTTTATCTTATTATTACGTTGAAGAAAGGAAATTCCAAAAATGACGTTGGGCAATTTGTGAATCATATCATAAGCTTTTTTTAATGCATCTGTAATTTTTTTATTTTGTATACTTTAAGCAGAGTTGCGAAGTTGCTGTTTTTGGCCACCATGGTGTTATTTTCGTTCGGTCAAACGACAAAAAGTTTTTACTTCAAGTCCATTAGGCCTCCTCCGATTTCCGAACAATATTTTGAAAAAAGAACCCAAAGGCTGGCGCGGTCAATGAGGTTTTACCAACATCATTGCGCGGTAAGATAATAATTTTAATATAAATTTCAAGTTATAATTAATTCTGCTTTTTATTTTCCTCGAAGGTGTTGTATAAAGCACTATTTATCACTCGGCAGAAAGTGCGATTCCTACCTCGTGTGTTTTAAGGCCCTCGGCTGCGCCTCGGGCCCAAAACGACACACTCGGTAGGAATTGATCACTTTCTCGCATTGGTGTAAAATGCACTATTTGAGTTTAGTCTTGCACAAATTACAGTTTAGTAATTTAAAATAATATGTAGTACGTTACAGCTCTAGTAATTAATTTTTAAAATTATTCTGTTTAGTTTGATTATTGACAATGCCCATTTACAGCAGATACCTATAGATATTAATTTCTTTGTTTTGTGATACCTACTTACTATAATTATTTAATTTGTATTTTTAGTTATCTATTGACTTAACCAAGTGTGCCTTGAGCTCCTACGGCGAATAAATTTAGTATGAGTATGAGTATCACAAATTGCCCAACGTAATTTTTGGAATTTCCTTTCTTCGACGTAATAATACGATAAAATATGTGGCGGCGCTAGTGTTCGGGGAAGAGGAGCCTTAAGAATCCTCGCCGGTATTGCCGACAGTCCGTTCCGTGCTGTCCGGATCTTGTATGACAAACCATTTATAGGGCCAGTGCGGATTGTCCGATGCCGGCCTGTGAACGCGCACCCTTACGTTTCAACTGACAACGTTTGAGCCTTTATGTCAATAGATTGTATACCGTAATCGCGGCCCAGGACCTACGCTTTCGGCCATCATCATCGCGGCCATTACTGACCTCGGATGTAACGTACATATTATTTTAAATTACTAAACTAATTTTTGTGCAAGACTAAACTCAAATAGTGCATTTTACACCAAGACGAGAAAGTGATCATTTCCTACCGAGTGTGTCGTTTTGGGCCCGAGGCGCAGCCGAGGGCCTTAAAACACACGAGGTAGGAATCGCACTTTCTGCCGAGTGATAAATACTACACCTTCGAGGAAAATAAAAAGCAGAATTAATTATAAATTGAAATTTATATTAAAATTATTATCTTACCGCGCCCAATGATGTTGGTAAAACCTCATTGACCCCGCCAGCCTTTGGGTTCTTTTTTCAAAATATTGTTCGGAAATCGGAGGAGGCCTAATGGACTTGAAGTAAAAACTTTTTGTCGTTTGACCGAACGAAAATAACCATAGCTACTGGCTGATCTTTTAAGAAATTAAAAAAAAATAACACGTTAGAAATGGATTTCCATACACTTTTTCCTCCCGCTAAAACACGTGAGAAATGAAATTCCATAGAGTTTTTCCTCCCGGTTTCCTATAGGCCTGCAAAGACATACTTTCTATTCTATAAATGGAAAAGGAATAGGCAAATTTCCGAGCAGGTGTAGTATAAAATACATTGTTAGACAAAGTCACATAATGGTGTCAATTGTGCGTTCTTTTTTCAAAGCATAATAGGAATTCTAGTGTGTAAATGAACCTTTCATAAAGGAATATGGGAGGTTAGTAACCTCTACTTAAACCCTGTATTTAAATAATATAAATGTTAGAGCTAAATAAATAAATCATGCTGGACAATCCCCCAAGCCAAGACTGCGGAATTTATTTTTTTCGGTTTTTTATAATTTCTGGGTTCAACAAGTAATTTAACTAACAGATAAGTAGTTTTGAGTATATATGTAACAATTAATAAGATCTCAACTTATCACTTTGTCTCGATAATTGTGAGATGATTCCGTAAGCAGACTCGAACACGTTTGTTTAGACCATTTCTAAGTTACAAAAGTAGTAAGAAATTACGGTAAGCTATTCGTACGGCCGCCTTTACATATGTAAGTTTCACTTACGTAAGTCACTTACGTAAGCCACTCACGATAAATTTTCAAGTGTAAACACTCATTGTACTCACATCATACATCTTACTGTAATTTTTTATTACTTTTGTAAATTGGAAAATTACAAGTCTAAACGTGTTCGAGTTTGTTTACGGAAGCGACTCCCAGCTTATCGAATTAAATTGATAAGTTGAGAACTTACAACAAAATAATGTCCTCTCAAAAAAAAAAAAACTGGACCCCAAACCAGGTAGAAACTTTTTAATTACTTACCGCTTTTGAAGCACGTCCCATACTGTGGGACTAGAAAAATAAGGACTACAAAAACCGTGTAAAACAAAATTCACTACATGTTGAACTTAGTGAAATGTTTAGTACCACTCCAGAGGAAATCGCTAGAAAATTGCATAATTTGAAGAAAAATTATTTTATTTTTCTGTCGCCTTATATTGGATAAAATTATTATATATGCAGCAGCCGCTTGAACGTGGCGTCTATGAGCCTTCCTATCATTTTTATTACTGGTTGATTCATTGATGTAAATGGGCGTGTAATAATTTATGTAAGTTTAAACTCACAAAAATTACGTGAGCATTATTTATTGTAAGTTTATTTTAGGTGTAAATGCAAACGTAAGTAACTTACATAAATATTACGAAAGTAACTTACAGATGTAAAGGCGGCCTTTGAAAGAGTGTTTACATTTGCAATTCGCAAATTAACTTACGATACGTTAATTACGTAAGTTACTTACGTGAGTCAAACTTACAAGTGTAAGGGCGGCCTTATATATTTTTTCGGTTATGTATCAACCTATAAATCAATTTAAAAATAAAATAAAAACTATGCATATAGATACCTTATTTATTTGAAGTTTGTTTATGCTTGATTTAATTTAGGCAAATGACAGAAACAAGGTCGCAAAACTACTTATCTACTAGTTAAATCCCCTGTAGAAACTGAAATTACAGCAAAAAACAACCGCGCTGCGACCCGTTCCACCTTAAGTGATTAATTTCAAAACTAATTTCCGTTCGAAACTAAACATTGCATTGTTAAACTAATAAATAATGTAGGTATGTTATTTTTTCTACTGACTATTAGGAATGCTTCGTATGTAAAGGAAGCTCTCATAACGGAATATGGGAGGTTTAAGTCGGTTAAGTAAACTCTACTAATACTTTATCCCGTATTTATATTAAGTATACGAATGTTAGCCACATGGTTTACAGATATACCTACAATATAAATCTGAAAAAGTGTATGTATCTGAACAATAAAATATAATTCGATATTAATTGTATAAAATAAAAAATATACATTATTTTACTATTAAAACTACCGTAGTTTGAGGAATTCATTACGAATATAAGCGGGTTAACTACGAACCGTGCTTTTGTTAGAAGAACACCAACGTTTCATCCCTTAACGAAAAAGGTTCGTAGTTAACCCCGCTTACATAAAAATAGAAGACTTTTTTCTTGATCTTCATTTAAAAAATAGTACGGTTTACTTACTTCCCATGGAAAATCAGCACTGATTTTCTTTTTTTGAATTTGGTACAGGCTCTCGTGCATTGACATGATTTTAGGCAGTTCATTACCATTGGAGCAAATCGGTTGGTTGATCCTGTGAAACATACAATGTTTATATTTAAATGTTACAGCTGAGCACAACCAATAATATTGAGCGTATTTTCACTCGCCGACACCGGACCGGAAGCCGGGGAGGCAAAAGTGGCGCGAAAAATTTGGAAAATCATGCCATATCTCTAAAATTTTTGCTTCCCGTCGCGACGGTGCCGATCTGTGGAAAAACGCGTATTTTCTTTTATACATTTCTTTTGTACTATGCAAACCTGTACCAGTGAAGGTTCGGGGACTCCAATCCAATACCTATCGATTGGGCCCCGATGTATGTTCCAGGATTTTTTAAAGTTTTCGAAATATGATATTTTTTTATTTATTTTCAGATTTTTTAAGTTTTGGAAGATTTTAGCGATATTTTTTTCTGTGATGTGATTCTTTGAGATTTTTTTTGTTAGTATCATGGCTAGCATGTGTGTTCATCTGTAAAAACACTAAAAACAAAAAATCTAACTTTAAGTAGCTCAGATTATAATCACGAAATTAAATTTCTGTTTGTGAGTAATTTTTACTTGATTTCAACTTTTTTTTTTTACATAAATACATTTTTTTACGTAAGTTCATTGCCCCCTGATGTGCGACAGAATGGATACAGAAATGGATTTCCATACACTTTTCTCGCCCGCTAAACGCGTGAGGAATGAAATTCCATAGAGTTTTCCGTCCCGCAGTTTAATACGCCTGCAATGACGTACTTTCTACCCTATGTTTGGAAAAGGAATAAGCAACTTTCTAAGAGGTGTAGTAAAAAATAAATATACCTGTCAACGGCATTCGAGTCTTTGGTAGGCTCTTCAATATTTGCCAATAGAGAGTCTATAGCGATAGGCATAACCACCTCAATAGGTGCCCATTTTTCATCTGAAAGAAAATACAATTTTTAAGTTTGTGTAAATACGTGCATCTCCCGAGGTAAATAATGTACATAACCCGCTTGTACAAGGATATTTATGACAATTTGTAAGCTGTAGGTATTTACACTAGTAAGACCCAATAAAGACCCACAGATCGTACGATTAGACATTTAATAAAACGTCAAGTGCGAATGGAGCTCGCGCACTAAGGGTTCTGTATAATTGTAAGACCTTGTTTCTTGCCAAGTATCATGATTTTAGGTCAACGGGAAGTAGGTACTTACCCTATAGATTTTGGCCCATGGCGAGAACCCATTTTTTTTGTGAATATGCTACAAATTTACGGTTTCTAAGAAATCAAATTAAATCGCAAAAAGTTTCGCTAACGGCGCTTGAGTCCGTAGAAAGTCGCAAAGATTTTCGACTCCCACGTCACTTGACTTCGTGGTGAAAATTCGAAAATTTTTGCGATATAATTTGATTTCTTAGAAATTAGAAATTATCCAGAGTGCGAGGCTTACGCACTATAATAACAAAAAACGTTAAATTTACGGTTTTCGGATTTTTCCCTTTATTTGTGCTATAAGAATTTGCTACTTGCCAAATTCTATGATTCTAAGTCAACGAGAAATACCCTATAGGTTTTGGTACATAAATAAATAAATACGAAATTAGGATTTTTTTCTTTACTAGTGCTGTAAGGACCTCTCTTCTTGCCAAATTTTATGATTCTAGCTGTAAGGGAATTACTCTATAGGTTTTATGTGCATGTGATTACCTTGGAAATTTCAAAATATTCGGACATAAAAGGCTGTAACTTTTGATTGCGTTGATTTAGATGCTTTATTTATATTACAGTCCCAAGTGGTTACAGTATTTGATATTAAATTCAACTCGATACCTCCAAGCAACAGGGGGTTGACAGACGGACAGACAGACAGGCGGACAACAAAGTAATCCTTTATGAGTTCCGTTATTCCTTTTGAGGCACGGTACCCTAAAATTTTTATGTAAGGCTCAATGAGATACAATAATGCTTACTTTTGGCCAGAAGTGGCGTTCCATATTGGATTCCGACTGATGCTTCCATGATGAATTCTTGTGCAATTAGCAGCATGGTCAATCTGATACAAAAAACATGTTTATTAATGCTTACTTCGTATTCCAAGAGAAATTAATATATGCATTAATAATGCTTTGGAAAACCAAAGCTTTAACAGACACTTGGATAAGGGTTCATCCTTAATCACGTGAGGCTCGAAGGGGGGGGGGGGGGACTTCCCCGGGGGGACGTCGTATCCTACTTCCAATTCCAACATTTCAAACTAACATTATAAATGCGAAAGTTTGTGTGAATGTTTGTTTCCACGTATCTCCATAACTACTTAACCGATTTAGATGAAATTTAGGTTCTAGAATAACAGAGTAACATAAAGATCTATTTTCAAAAATTAACCTCTGCGGGGGTTAAAAAGTGGTAAAATTTATATGGAAAATTATTATTCCTTGGTAAACAAAACTCGGTATAGATAAAAAGTAAAAAATGAAAATCACGTGTTTTTTTATTTTTACAAAACTACTCCTAGGGAGTGTACAAATATTTCTGAAATTTCCACGCAGCTAGCAACGCAGCGAGGCGCAGCTAGTACAGAATAAAAGTCTTTATTAATAGCATTAACAATTAGTACTGTAAACTTATTAGTACGGTACTTTGATGCAGAACTCTGGCACGAAAATATAGTTCTACGCGCCCTTGGGCCTATCGTCGCCAAAAGATTTCGCGACAAACTTAGCTTGTTTGTCCGTGAATGTGGTAGGTTCATAGAAAAAATCTGCGAACATACCTGTGAAGGATGCTAGGCAGCATAATGGCCTTATACCAGAGCACCCCAGGGTAATCGTATTTAATGCAGAACTCTGGTACGAAGATCTCGTTGTATCCGCCCTTGGGTCTATCATCTCCAAAGGAGATTGCGACGAGCTTGGCTTGTTTGTCCGTGAATGAGTTTATGGTCGCCGCTCGGGGAAGTAGGCAGTTCATGCGAGAGTTTATACTGCGCACCTGTAAATACGAATGCCATAAACATATGTTGCCACTGCTCAACATACCAAATCGCCCCTCGTTTGGGGGCCCAAACGAAGAGGGGGAAAAAAATCATACCAATTGTCAAAACCTTGCTATGGCTTACTATAAAATATCAGATTATCTAGCTAGAGGATAAAAAAGCTTGAGCTGTTTTGCTCCAACTCGAAAAATAACAACTAAAAGGCAACTAAGGTTTTGTTCGTCGCTTCTTTACTTTAGTCTATGTACATACCGAAGCGACAGAAATTAAAATTATCACTTTATTTCCGTGTCAGTGTTTAGTTTTATAATTTGACCTTTTCTAATTTATTGTATTTATGGAAATGAAGAGTTTTTGATTTTGATTTGAGGAGGTTTTGCAATAATCACCACGCTTGGCAAGCGGTTTGGCGATCTCAGCCGTAGCCCTAGCACGAGGATTGTTGTCTAGGGTAGAATAGAGAAAAATTACGTCACATCGTCATCGAATGCGTAATATGTTTAAAACTCGTTCCTTCAACTTCAATAATTTACGCAATGTATGACAATGCGATGTCATTCTTCTATATTCTACCCCAGAGAACTATCCCAATGCTTGGCCTACAGAGGTGTAAAAATACAAAAAACGAAGCAGCTGCCCTTCCTCTGGTAGTTTCCCTTACAAGACTATTACGACCTCCACTGGCTGAGTCGGAGGGAGTCGATTCTTACGCCACGACCCTTCCGGCCTTAAGTTTACGGGATATTTTACTAAGATTTGTATTGTCTTTGGTGCGCAAATATAGAAATACTCAAAACAACACAAATTATAGGGAATATCCCGTTATCTTTTAAGTGAGTGACAACCTAATTATGAAATTTTAGATTTTTAATTTTATTATCTGAATCTTAATTTGAAATCACTTAGATTATTTAGCTGTTTATTGAATTATGCTTTTTATTGTTCCACTGTTCCTGTATGACGTAGCCTCTTTACAGCTGAATATTTCATCAATTTTGTAGGTAGGTACCTATTTTTTCGTTTGTGTAATTTAATTTTAATTGAATACTATTTAGACATAAGGCACTCTTGTAATTTTGACTTAACTAAGTGCTCCTTTGCGTTCTATAGTTGAAAATAAATGAAATGAAAGTGATTTTAGTGTTAGTAACAATTATGGTTTCAAGTGCTAACAGAGTGCTATTAATGCTAACAGTGTGACAATGTAAGATTTTTTTTAATGATATTATGTATATGTACTACACGTATTTGTGTGGATTGGATGTAGATAGACATTGGCTCGTAATGATGATGATATGTACAATAATTTGTCCCCAACAAATGAGACTGAAATCCCGCAAATGAGTCATCGGCATTATTTATGCCCATGTATACTTTTGTTAATTGTGTGAATCATTAAAAAAGAGAACGCAGATAAAATCTCATCTAATATTGTAGATGCGAAGGTTTGTATGTTTAGATGTTTGTTACCACTTCACGCCAAAACTACTGAACGGATCTGGCTGAAATTCTGCATGGATGTAGTTTTAGACCTGGATTAACACATAGGCTCCGTTTTAACCCGGAGACACGTGCAAAGCCGCGGGAAGAAGTAAGTATAAAAAAATACCAACTTCGAGCAAGGGTTGTTTCTTGTCTCCCAGTATTTCGAGATTGTATTTGGAAGCGTAGTAATATGCGAATGTTTCATCTGAATCCGGCTTGAAGAACGAATTCGGCGTCATATGCTCCAGCACGTTTGTTACAACATATCTGTAACATAAGAGTTGTTTTTAGTATTATATTATTGTCACAGTCTTGTAGCTCAGCTCATCTTGTAGTTCCAGGGGTCAACAAGCTGAGAAAAATCGAAGTTTCGTTTTCGTTGTCGTGCAAAACCACTGCACACACCTAAGCCGCCGGCACAACTCGCTGGGAAAAGCCGGCGGCCTCGCGCGGGCGCAAGCCGCCTGCAAGATTGTTTCAAAAAAAGCGGCGGCTTTGCCCGGCGGCGCACAGTGGTTTGTCTCCATACAAGAGGTTGGACATAGGATAATAAAAAAACCAAAGTCGTTATTTCAAAAAACTAAATATGCCATCACATTTGTCTGTAATACAGCAACAAATTATACTTCATTTTTCAATTGGACTTATAGTCTAGGAGATAGCGTAGTAAAACTGTTTTTCTTGTGTGAAAAGCAACTTATAAATGTCAATATTTATAAATATCTTCCCATATTGGCCCATTTTCGTTTCGAGATTTTATACTCATAATCTAACTATGTTAAGCTATATTTTCTCCAAAGACACATGCTGCTACTTTTGTGCACTTTTTGAGATATAACGAAAAACAGATAAAAAAATACTTGGTTTAATGGTATGTTTTGAAAGGACGCTATTGTCTCATAATAAGTTGCTTGCCTTGTTAAAAAATAATAAAAATCTTCAGCAGACATAAAAAGGCGAACACACTTATTTGTCTTTTTACAAATAAGTGTGTCGGTCGTAGTCGGGTTGTGCCGCCGAGCCGGGGCGGCTTAGATGTGTAGTGTAGACAGCTTTATGTCGCTTGCGTAAGATTAGCGTTAGCACGAAAACGAACCAGATACCTCGATTTCGTTTTCAAGAGTACGGGCCCAGGCCACACTGACTAAATGTTGTGCACCCCCTGATGACCCATGTTTGCACCCCGGGCTGCTACGCTACACTGAATGATATTCAGGAATTTAAAGTTGGTTTTATTTTTTGAAAACATCAAATTATATTCTTAGGGGCCTTATTTTTTCTAAAGTTTAAGCAAATAGAAAAAAAACCCACCTGTCAGGCAAAAGCAGTCCCCTGTACCAAGGTGTAACAACTTTGTACTTGAAATTCTCCTCAGTGACTTTCATTGCTCGCCTTTCCTGAAAATAAATTATTTCATTAACATCAATAACATTAATGTGAGTAGTAGGTATATTTTACTATATTTATATGTGCATTTATTCAGTAATTGCTTTTTTGTTTCTTGTCATTTTTGTTATCTATCACTACCTACTAAATTGTTGTCCACACTACCCAAAGGTTAGCAGGTAGAGAATGCTATCTAGTATTAAACTATAACAAAAACTTGAAATGTGCGCTAATCGATTTTTTTATACCACCAAGGTGGCAAACAAGAATGCGGCCCGCCTGATGGAAAGCGGTTACCGCATCCTATAGACGCCTGCAACATCAGGGACATTACACGCGCGTTGCCGAACCTTTAAATGTCTTAGAAGACCCTTTTCGAAGAACCCCATGTTGTAGTCCTGAGGGAAAACCTCCGCAGGGAGATTTCACAACCTCCTTTTTTGTTTGTCAATTTTCTTCAATTTTACAAACAGAGACGGACAGAGGAATATAAGGTTAGAATATGCTAGGTTTAGATAATATATTTACACTACACCATCTCAGGAAATTGCTTATTCTTTTTCCAAATATAAGGTAGAAAGTACGTCATTACGGGCGTCTAAAATGCGGGACGCAAAACTATGGGATTTCATTTTCATTTCTCACGCGTTTAGCGGGAGAGAAAAGTGTATGGAAATCAATTTCTAACGTGTTATTTTTTAAAATATTTTGAAATATCAGCCGGTCGGTAGCTATGGTTATTTTCATAATAGGCCAAACACACGACAAAAAGTTTTTACTTCGAATCCGCTATATGATAGCGGCCTCTTCCGTATTCGGAACAATAATTCCAAAAAGAACCATGTGAAAATCGCAAGTGCGCGGATTTATTGCTACATTTGAGTTATAATTTGAATTTACTCGAGTGATTTTTAAGATTCTAAAACGATGATTTTCCTCGAAGATTTAGTATAAAGCACTATGTATAACTCGGGAGAAAGTGCGATTCCTACCTCGTGTGTTTTAAGGACTCAAATGACACACTGGATAGGGATTGGGCACTTTCTCCAATGTACTATTACTTTTTATGTACCATTACTTTGCGCTTTAAGGAAATTGGTAGCGATCCTTTCATGAGGTGTTTCATAGACCAATAGATATTCCAGGAAGTGGAAAGTGAAAAGGGAGGCATTTGCCCTACAGTGCGATACTACAGGCGCTACCCCAACTCTTAGCTTATAAATGTGTCTTCTCTGTTATTTTTAGGCACCTCTAGAGGGTCGTGACGTGACGCGATTATTATGGTTTCCGCTGAAAACCAGCGCTGGGTGCATACATCAGTGTACCCAGCACAATGCTGAGCGAAAACCATGTTTGCCTTGAGGTCTGCTACGCACAAAATTTAAATTACGCAGCCATTAACCATTATTATATGTAGTTGTAATTTTTGTGTAGTAGTTCGTGAGGTAAATAAATATTTCATTTCATTTCAACTCACACTAGCGCTGTCACCTATCATATGCTTTTTATAAGGCCTGTGTAATAGTTTTATTTTGTATTGTTAAGGCAGATGCGAGTTTGGTGGCCACCAAGAGCAACTACGCATCTGATTAATAAAAAATATTTACCGCAACATCGGGAACATCAGTAGGCGGCAAATTGTCGTACTTTTGCATGACATCCCAGTCAATGTCATAATTTCCGCAACCTTTCACAGGAACAACGTACATGCAGTTCACTTTTCCCTCGAATACTACAAACTTCTTAGCGATTGCCAGTATTTGGTCAAACAAGAAAACGTGAAATCTGAAAAACAAATATTCAAAAACTGCATTATTGGTATATATATTATAGGTAGGTATTTCACCTAAGCTACATTACAAACACTATTATCTAAGATCCATACATCCTACTTATAATAAAAATCCGAAAGTTTGTGAAATCTGAATTTCTGTTACCTAGGATCAAAACTACTGAACAGATCAAGATGAAATTTGGCGTACGTTTAGAGCAAAGCCTAATTTTTATTTAAATTATTTATAACAAGAATAATAAGGAGCGAAAATTGTTTTTAGGAGCGTCGAAGAGCGAGTAAGTACTTATAAGATTTACGATAAGTCTCATTTATAACCTAGATATACTTTTAATGAACTTCTTTTAATTTTATTTATTTAGAACAAGAATAATAACGAGCGAAAATTGTATTAAGGAGCGTCGAAGAGCGTGGAAGAACCATCGTTGAATGTCCATGACGAACGGCCATGAATCCTTAAACCTCACGAAAAACCGTATCCTTAACAGTGAAATCCGTTTTGGAGATCAATGGGAACATTGGTTTAAAAACAAAAAAGTTGATAAGATAAAATAGGTATAACAGATAAATAAACAAAGAGGAAGTGAAATATGAATGCAGAAAATCATTACATTGAACGTCATTCATATTGACCGACGCGTTTCGTAGAGTATATATAATCACTCTGATCGTACGCGTGGGATAACTTAGGGATATCCACTCCAACATTCGACGTTGCGTGGTACGTGCGTCGGATAGCGTACCGTAAGATCAGTGTCATGTTTTCATACAAATTCAAGCGTCCAGGTACTGCGTCGCATACGTTGCATACACGGGACTTGTCTGTTCCTACCTTAAGGCTTAGCTGGAAAATCTGTTGCTATTGATTTTTTGGCAACTAGCTACAGTCATTGGTATTGAATACCTTAAAAAAACATACCTTTTGATGAGAGCAATCATCTGATCATTCAACTTTATCACAGCATAGTTCATTTGTATCTCAGTTGTGACTTCACCAACAGTCATAAAACACGGGAACTTGCATAGTTTCGGCAGCGGGTTCTGTGTTAGGATTCCGTAGCCATGGTCTGCATTGATGAAATCGTAGAGGACTTTATCTCGAGACGTGTCGGGCTTTGGGAAAGCTGGGGTCAGTTTTAGAATGTGGAGGTAGAAGTGTGGAGAATCGGGTATAGCTTCGAGGCATTTTGGGAACTGAAAAAAAAAGCATGTTCTTTATGGTGTATTTTAGGCATACACATGCACGTAGTGTTCATTATTTAAATGTCGAAAGGTAGGTGGAATTAAAATACAACCGTACATTATATCCGTACGTATTCATCCGTACGTATAAATGCGTAAGTAATTTTGTCAGTCTGTGTAAGTTTTCACGCTGAAATTTGGCAAGGGGATAGATGGTATTATACGTAAGGACATTTTTCATTCTTCGCCGGTAGAAGCTAGTTCCATGTAAAACCATATGTGAATGGTCCTAATCATTGAGATTTCTGAAATAAGCAGCTCTATTTTGGTAGAACTGAAATTATTATTTATAGCCTGCGTTGGTGTCAGTCAACACAAACGTCACAACAACTAGACTTTATTAATTTGAAAGCACTAAAAATGATGACATACTTGTTATTTCGTATAAGAAAGGTAAAGTACGGCTCATAGAGGAGAGTAGAAGAAAAATATTGTATCTGCCGACCCGACTTAGAATTTTTATTTCGATCAATAAGACAACAACACATGTTTGTGACATCTGAATTGACAGCATTATCTTACTTGTATCATATGTCTTCGTACGCATTTCTTAGACCCAGGCTTAGGCACATCTTCGCCTTTCTCATCGGCCCTCTCATTCCAGGGCCAGTTCTGGAAACAGTCTTTTACATCTTCTTCATCAAAATCCACGACACTAAAAACAAAACTCGTCATGAAGTAAGGGTGTAGCTAAGGGGTCGAACGTTACACTAAACCAAGTGAATCGCATATCTCTGTACTCTTGCAAGGCCTGATCAGGCCATTTTCCGCACATGCGCCTGCGAGTGGGAGGAGTTTTGCCTATTTATTCCAAACGATTCCACTGGTTAAGTGTGACACATTCAGCCCACGCTGCTCAGTAGGTCTAGCACGGGGATAGTTGTCTAGGGTAGAATAGAGAAGAATGACATCGCATTTTCATACATTGCGTAAATTATTGAAGTTGAAGGTACGAGTTTCAAACATATTACGTATTCGATGGCGAAGTGACGTGAATTTTTCTCTATTCTACCCTAGACAGCAATTCCCGTGCTAGGCCTACAGTAGTAAATCTCTAGGGGTAAGGGCTTTATCAGCATTGATTTTAGCGGTGAATGCATTGCAACTACGTGGCGTCTTCACATTATCCATACCGCAATTCCGAAAACTAAATTTATCAATTAGTACGTCCAACCTGTCATGAACTACAGAGCTGAGACGTGGGCACTCACAAAATCAAAAACTCTATATTTCCACAAATACAATAGGTAAATGTACACTTAGAAAAGGTAGGGCAGCTTTAAAGTCGCTCAGAGAATAAATATAAAGAATAGCTCTTTCCGCTCGGCGATTCTCTGAATGATTCGAAACGAAATCTCCGATACAGCTCAACATTCTCGCGAGAATCTCGCGAGAAGGCGAGACCAACACGAGAAACGTGAGTGTGGAACCGATTCACATGTTCTCGCGTTCTCGCGCTCTTTGTCTCGCGTCAAAAAACCGACAATAAGCGGAGAACTATTTACTAGAATGTGGAGCGCGCTTAAGAAGCTGGATGCGACAAGCTGAAGACAGGTCGCTATGGCGCTCAATAGGGGAGGCCTAGGCCGGGGAGCATGCATTATGCGTTTGCTAAGCCCTACATTATAATTTATAACATACCCATAGTCCTTAGGCAGAAGCGAAACTGGGTCTAATTCGCCCTCTTCATGTAGTTTGATGCAAGCATTCAGAGCGGCTGATCTTTTAGCATTTTTAAGGCTGACTTGAAGGTCTCCCTGTAATATTGTGTTAAAGATAATTAGGTATTTTTCAAAGAACAGACTTCAGGTACAGAGAGCAGTGTTTACATTTTGTATACTCATGAACCTTACACCTTACCTTGAACCTTACGACATCTTTGTACGATCTGCAGACATTTGTCCAGGGCGTTCTAGATGTTTTCTATGTACAATAAAAAATATCTATCTATGTAGTGTATTGTATTATGAATATCTGTGTGAATTGTCCAGCATTATTTATTTAGGTAACTATTCATGGCTTTGCATTTTCCAGGAATAAAAATTAGTGTAATATCATCAATAATCCAAGTCTAGAACTACATCTATGCAAAATTTCTGACCGATCCGTTCAGTAGTTTTAGCGTGAAGGGAAACAAACATCTAACTATCCAAACTTTTTTATCACGAAATAACACGTTCGAAGTTTCGGGCAGAGGCTATGGATCTGTGATCATTACCTTAATCGGCTCTTTGATCGGACATGCTACTGGAAATATAATGGTGATCAATCGCTTCTCGAAACCGGTTTTGTAATCGGTAACTTTCTCGTGAATCCAAGCTGGACTGATTTGCGTGAACTGGTCGTGGGGCATCGTACTGAAGTAACGGTTCAGTAGGCTGATAGCTGCCGCTGCGGGCAAACGTCCTGCGGAATGACAAATGTGACCATAAGAACCTGGCTTAGGGGAACCAAAGTAAAACGGGGTGAATAGAGACTCCAGGTTGGATAGATATGGATGAAATACTGGAGCAAGACATTACCTGGCTGGTGGCAGTGGAAATATCCTTAATCCGTGACTGTTCACCTTATGTGTCAGTCGATCTGACCTCTGCAAAAGGATGATTTGCTCCAGTATTTCGTTCATTTCTATTCACCCTTAAGTCTCTATTCACCCCGTTTTACTGTAATTTGTAACAACCTACGAATCAGAACATAACGCATTTCAATATACCGCAGGGTTCCTGAGAACTCGACCAAATATGTGCGAAACAATGCATTTTCATGATTTGTTATCGTAATATTTATTTTTCTAAAAATGTTTTCATATTAGAAGAACCAAAGAAATAATGTTGAATTTTATGTAATTCGAGATTTTTAAAACGAGGTACTGAGTACTGAGATCTCGGCCTAATTTGACGACCAAACATATAAGTTCGCCTCGGTCACGTAGTGGTACGTTCCCTTATCTGGTCGGGCCTTATCCCTTAAAGCAATATAGTCACCTCCTTGTGGCGTCACATAAGGCGGCAAAATGTCTTCGTCGTAAAGATTCTGAATTGCAGTATCAGATGGTGCATCTCTTGAATCTGTATTGCCAACCAAAATCTAAAAAAAACATGTTTCAAAATATTAAAAGAATATTGTGAAGAAAAGGTTTGCGTATTAAATATCTATCAACATGGCATTGTCTGAGGAGCTAGATGCCAAGATCCACATCGGGTCACTGCGCCACGGCAGTAAGTTAGTAGCATTGTCAGTGTCATCATCATTGTCTTCTGAACATACCTGATGAATTTGCTGTTCAATTTTCTGGAAAGCCATGTAGTTTTTGACGAATTTGTCTCTGTGTGCATTGTTTACCATAAGTATAAAATTAGAATCTTTGCTGCGAGCACGTCCTGGCAAAAAACAGAAATGATATATTAAAAATAAAAGGAACTAAACTCAGGCTGGACAACTAAACACCACCATCTAGCCCCGGCAGATTTTTTTTTTACTATACTTATAGTATTATAATATCTGTGACTATACGTAAACTAGTAGTTCTACGAACAGTAGACGTCGCGAACACTAACTTTTTTCAACAATTAATTTATTTATTAATGCACTAAAGTAATTTAAAACGGGATATTTTGGTAGGTAGGTTCGGTAGGTATATTTTGAAAATAGTCGAAATGGTTACCCTTTCAACCCCCCGCGGCTGCGCTATTTCATATAACTCTCGAAGTGTTACAAAGATGTTCTAATAGGTGGCGCTGTACTGTAAATGCTCTCTTGCATATTACTGCATTTTGCGGAGCTATTCTGCTCGTCATGCCGAAAATCCTCATCCGATCTTTACCAAATTTTTATAAGAACAGTTTAAAGATATTACCTTTCAATTAAAAATACAATCATCAAAATCAGATTTCTTAAAGCAGAGATATTCCAAATCCGCCTTTTTGCCTTATTGTGGAAGAAGTACGCCTTTAATCAAAAAATCCCGACGACAATAAAATTCTATAAAATCAAAGAATCTGTACACAAAGTTTCGTACCGATCGGTTGTAAAATACGACCTGTAGAGGAGTACGGACATACTGACAAAAACGCTATTTAGGCCAGACCTGAAACGAAGACTTTCATTCACTACGTTCACGACGTCAAAAATACCCAGACAGAATATCCTCTGCAGATCATACCAGACATTAAATTTGTCTCATGGCGGGTATCGAACCGGCCATCTTTTGCGTCGCAGGAGAACCTTTACCGGCTGCGCAACCTACGTCGTCAAATCGTTAAAATTTTAAGACCATAAGGCGGTTAAAACACTGCCACGCATCACGCTGCATCTTGCGTGTCGACTGCGCGTTTTCTATACAAACGGAGCGTTTGTCCGTATACAAGGAAAAGAGAACATCCTCAAAACAAATATCAGTATTCTAAAGATAAAGAAAATTACAATCAAATGATAGAAATAAACGTAGAGTAACAGTTTTCTATGGCATAAACGTCACTCAAGCTCGGATATGACTGAACAAGCTCAGATAATACTTGCCTAGGAGTCAATCAAAAGCAATTATGTTTATATGGATTTTCTTACCTTTGCTTTGAATGTACGACCTATACTCCAAGGGAGGGTCAAAACGTAGCACCAACAAGCATTGAGGAATATCCACTCCTTCTTCGATCACGCTCGTCGAAATCATGCAGTTAAGTTCGCTGTAATAATAATAAAAATAAAATAAATAATAAATAATGCTGGACAATTCACACAGCATTATCTAGCCCCCAGCTAAGCAGAGCTTGTGTTATGGGTACTAGATAACTGATATACATAATACAATACACTACATAGATAGATATTTTTTATTATACATAGAAAAACATCCAGAACCCCTGAACAAATATCTGCAGATCGTACAAACATTTGTCCCGAGGCGGGAATCGAACCCGCAACCTCCTGCGTCGCAGGCGGACCTTCGCCCGCTGCGCCACAGAGGTCGTCAACTTTGATCGAAGACTCAACCTGAATTTATTTCCGAGCGTCTCGGAATCCCATGAGATCAGTGTATTGTAGTGCGATGTTAAATTTTATGAGCCAAAACTCTTACACGACAGGTCGCCGAGTTTTCTCGTTCAAAGAGGACTCGCTCGCGCCATCGCGCGGCGGTAATGGATTTTACGCCATAGAACTACATAGAAAATTAAGCACCGCGCAACATGCCGCGGTTATGGGTTCTGGCACTATTTCTGCGTGACGAATTATTATGCGTTTTGTACTTACTTCCGACCAAACATCAGCAGCGCTTTTTGACTAGCTTTCGCATGGAAATGTGCCTCTCTAGTACATTTCATTGGGTTCGCGTTCAAACCCACGATAAAATCGTGCTTTAGAAAGCCAAATTCTACAGGGTTGACATCTATTACTCCTTTTAAAAGATTGTATAGCACTTTCGCAGTGAATCTTTGCTGTGTGAAAATAATCGCGCTCAATGGTTTTTTGTTGGTGTTCACTCTCAGTAAAACTGTAAAGAAAGAGAAAGAATTATTGAAATACTAGTTAGTATATTTAGCAACTTTCGTTTTCATTAACTGATCCCTGAATTCTGTGAGTCGATAGTATCGAGTAACACAAGTTCTGCTAAGCTTGGGCTTAGATGAAGCTGTGTGGATTGTCCAGCATTATTCATTTACTTATATTGACGACCTCTGTGGCGCAGCGGGCGAAGGTCTGCCTGCGGCGCAGGAGGTTGCGGGTTCGATTCCCGCCTCGGGACAAATGTTTGTACGATCTGCAGATATTTGTTCAGGGGTTCTGGATGTTTTTCTATGTATAATAAAAAATATCTATATAAGTAGTGTATTGTATTATGTATATCAGTTATCTAGTACCCATAACACAAGCTCTGCTTATCTTGGGGCTAGATAATGCTGTGTGAATTGTCCAGCATTATTATTATTATTTGTCTACGACGAGACGTTGGCCTCAGATGGAGCATGCTTTCCCAAAAGGAACTTATTCACTCGGGATTTATCCCATACAAAAACAGAACATCTCGTCGTCGAGATGATAATCGACTCACTGAACTCTGCTCTGATGTATGGGGAATACTGAACAACCTACAAAAGGCTAGTTGACTCGGGATAAAAAAATTACCCTATTTTATTCTCTCTGGCCACGTGGTCCTACTGCCTTTGTCCTACCGATCGGACCACATGAACTTTTTTTTTCCGGTTGGTTCGAATAACTAATCGGACTATAGAAATTGACGTTTTCTTAGACCACGTAGTCCCACTAATCGGACCACATGAACTTTGTTTTCCCGTTCGCTTGGTCGAAAAATGTTATAAGGTTAAAAAAATTGATAGGAACATATTAAAAGAGCTGTTGTCTACACAGAAGGTTATTATGTGATAGTAGGTTTGTTAGGTTTGACTTAGAAACCACCAGTCATGTGGTCCGATCGGTAGGACGAAGCGGAATTACAAATTCTTATAGTCCGATTAATCGAACCAACCGGAAAAAAAGTTCATGTGGTTCGATAGGTAGGACAAAGGCAGTAGGACCACGTGGCGAGAGGGATTTTATTAAGACCTAAAAAAACAGCAAAACTGTATTTTAAAAGTCTAGTTTTCGTAAGCAGGCGAAAACGCTGTCAGCCATATTTATCTGTGCTGTGATGTCATACGGATCGAAAACAAACAATTGACATTAGCAAACGTTCCCCGTAGTAAAAATATAGACATACTACCTACGTAGCGAATTTCACTCGTTTAAGATCCGGCATAAAATTTGCTTAGAGTCCTATGACGTCACAACATGGCCGACAGCAGTTCAAAATTTAAAAAATCAATTTTTAAATTGAAAATATGTGGTCATCTTACACTTATAATATCAGAAATCTATACAATAAATTTCTTAAGTCAAATACTACAAAAAATATTTATTTATTGCGCCAAATTTAATGAGTCAAATAGCCTATAGTGTCAATATTTATCGCTAATAAGTTCCTTTAAAACAATCAAGACATAGAAAGAAATCTTTACCTCCAGGCTTATTCATGACGTTTGGGCTGTATTCTCTCAAAACGTTCAGCATTTGCAAGACTTTTTGTGAGGAATGTTTAACGATTTTATCGTAGCCATTTTCCTTTTCCATCGATCTAGTTATAATACCCCGAGCCCTGAAAAAAATACAATTGTAATACAAAGTTGCTTAATTTGAGCTAGATGCCTAGAAATACAGTGTGTAAGGGTGAACAGTCTTATCCTTGAAACCAGAGATTAAGTATCATGAGTGGAGTCCTAAAACCTAATTATTAAAAATAATCAATTATTTTCAGTGGATTTTCATAATTGAACCGGTAGTTTTAAGAAGGGAATAAATGACAAAAATTGACAATTTGACATTTTGATGAAAACGTCATCTCTAAAGGTAGACACATCTATTAGCTCTAAGAAGGGAACAAAATCCGTTTTTGCTGCGGAGATATGAGCAGGTAAATTTCGTAGTAGTTTGAAGAAGGGAATAAAACCGGGACTTATTCCTTTCTTCAAACTGACTTGCAAAATATGCATACTACAACATAGCCTCTATTGCTTTGCAACATAGCTGGTTTTCCTTAATTAAATACACCTACCATGAATGGGAAGCTAGACGAGGACCTGACGACGTGTGCAGCTTGCTAGGGAAGACCATCCAGAATATGGATCCTGATATTGAGGAGCTCTACATACCTAGTTAGCGACGCGTGTGGGGGACAAAATAGGAACCATACTCTCATACGGTTAAGAAGATAAGTTTACCTATACTTTTCTGTACGAAGTCACTCGTTCTTGCAGTGTGATCGAAACTTTGTAACAGCCAAACGACTTTCAGAAAGAAAGACCGAATCTACACTCCGGAAGAGTATAACCTAATGATCTCCACTGCCAAAACTAGGGGATTTAGGGTAGCCAGCATCACTTCAGACGACATACTGGATTTCAAGAATTCATGGCCTTACTAGGTACTACAAGACTTGAAAATCGTTAAATAAGATTCAACATTCATGATCTCAAAATTCAGACATTTGACTTACAGTTCAGATTCAAAGGGTTACTTACAAGCCGCCGGGTACATCGATGTGTTACACACACTTTCTTGCTCCAGAAAAGTCACGTGAGACCAGCGCTACCTACAGCTAAAGCCTACAGTGGTAAAATAGGTACCAATAAATCACAAAAGATGGAAGACGTCCGCAAAATCATTCAATACATGGAGGAAGATAAGAAGGAGTTTTACCTGAACCTACTAACGTGACCAACCACTTCTGCTGAGACGACAGATGATGAAAAGACGGCTGAAGACGATGGACGATATTTACGTTATTTAATTTTTCCTTTAATTTTCATTGTAATGTTCAATAAATAATACTTTATTAGTAACTTAATGGTTTAATTTTGATATTTAAATGCATTAGTTTGAAAAAGGGAATAAATCCAAAACATTTAAACCATTATATCTAACTACTGAAAACCTACAGAAATAATGTTCTATTGCTATAATATTGGGAATACAGTCTTCTTTATTTCATCCATAGGTCAACCATTAGAAAACAGTAAAATTTAGAAGTTATATAGTTTTTTCGCTCTACTGAAAAGTTACGTCGGGTGACGTTATTCCCTTCTTAAAACTACCGGTTCAATTCATTTCTTCGCCATCGTACGTGATTTCATGGTCACCCTAGCACGCTCCGCCCGCCTGTCGCCGCGTGCCGGCCGCTGCCGGCGTAGTAGGTATCGAAACCACTCTAATCGTAGGTACATAACTTGTGATGGAACTTTCCCTTACTACTTTTCCTGGCTTAGGACAGGCAAAAAAAATTAAGAAATAAAATAAAACATTACAATTGCGTTGAACATTTGTGATAATTATGACGTTGACAGCTTCCCGGTCCGTCGGCTCAATCCAGAGAGAAAATTGTTTTTTAAAATTGTCTCCCCGGATGGCGATCCATCGAATAGGATATTTTACCGTAAATGCATAACCGGGATTTGAACCCAGGACCTCAAAATCAGCGGTTGAACAAGCTGACCACTAGACTAACGAAAGACTACTGACTTTAATAAAAACTTACTCTACGCAGGAATTTATTGTAGATTTATACATATTGTGTTCTTCTTGCGTTGTAGCTTTCCGTTTCAGCCTTTCCAGAAGGAGCATATAAGCCAAGATACCAAGATTGCCTCCGAAAGGACCAAACTCTTCTAATAGCATCTTCATAGAGATTATCATGTTTTTGACAGCTTTTACTATCTGCAAAATGAAATATATTTATTGTTGACACTGTGTACAAAAGATCTTAGTAAACTAGCTAGAATCAACAGTTTGTACATTGATTATGGACGTACAATATTTAACTGAATTTAGATTAACAGTTAACTCATTAATTTCGTAAACACATTTCTCAAATGAGCCACATACGGAGTTATTATTCAAAAACGTATACTATTCTTTATAAAAGACTAGTTTATGCGCGCGGCTTCGCACGCGTTGTTTCTATACTAATCGTTTAAGGTGATTTCTATCCCATGGAAACTGATTTATGGGATATAAAGTAGCCTATGTTTGATTCCAGGATTAGAATTACCTGTATGCAAAATTTCAGCTCGATCCGTTCAGTAGTTTTGGCGTGAAGAGGTAACAAACATCCATCCATCCAAACTTTCGCATTTATAATATTAGTGTGACTATAAACCAGAGGTTTGTCACAGTAACTATAACTTCAAGACAAAATTTTGTTCTGATTTTATCTAACTTCGTTACCGAACTCGTCTTAAAAGTCCCTGCCCACACTACCACTTTCTTCGACAAATCTTTCACTGTACAAGCTACACATCAAACGTGCCAAATCACTCCTTATCTTTAAAAAACTGCTTCATCAGCATTATAGATAATGCTCGCAAAGTTAGACTTTATTTTTAAAAATAAAGTTGTTTATGTAAGTTTATTATATTGTTTGTAGGTTATATGTAGGTATGTATGGTATAGTATGTAGTGTAAGTATTGTCTTCTTTTTTTTGTCCAGTCCATCCCAAGGTTGCCTGGAACAGAGCGCTCATAGCGATAAGGCCGGCTTTGCACATCGTCTAATCTTAGCATTTATTTCTGTATTGTTATCTGTTTTTGTGTGGTACAATAATGTTTTATCTATCTATGTATCTATAATCATATTATCATCATAGACATAAAGTGTAACCTAACATTGTTAATGGTTGAAACAAATATCAGCATCTACTTGTACATTGAATACATCTGAAATGTACAGGCTTCTGCCCGCCGCTTCGCGCGCGTATTATCGGTATAATAAGTATTAAAATACGTTTTGCCTATCATCTAAGTTAGGCTTTGCTCTGCGTTGCGCCAGATACTCACCAGCTCTTGAGTCACGCGTCGCTTCGACCAGACGCTCAGATTTTTTTTATAAACCCGAAGAGCCTCGGTACCCCACGGACCTAGGGTCTCGACTTCAAGGGAAACAGATGTGTAGGCTCTGTCGAGACCTGCATATTTGAGACTCTTGAGATCTTCTGCCAAATCTGCCGCCGCACCCGCCCTCACGGATGTCCTCGGAAGATGGGAGGGCGCAAGTCTGTCGACGCTTGTAACGTACCACACGGATATTATTAATATTATCAATTACCTTTTTTGGGTCGGTACTTATGTCTATTTGCCACGGATTCAGTTTTAACTCCTTTGTTCTGGTTTTGCGAGGAATGTCCGTATCCATAATAGTTTCAATGGCTGCGTCTAGCAGTACATTTGCTGCGTTCATTGCAGCGGTCGGTCGGAAGCTGTCATGGTACTGGACAGATTCATTGGGATTTGTTGAGTACCTGCAAAAATAACATATAGGAGACTGAATTCCACAATAAAAAGTATCCTATGCCCTTCCTCGTAGTATGAACTCAAATCTTCATCAGCTAAGTTTCATTAGAATTAATTCAGTAGTTACGGCGCAGCCAAGAATAAATAAATAATGGTGGATAATTCACACAGCATTATCTAGCCTCAAGCTAAGCCGAGCTTGTGTTATGGGTACTAGATAACTGATATACTTAATACAATACTATTCACTACATGGATAGATTTTTTAATATAGAGGTAGAGATAAACCATTCTAAAAATGAACGCCGATTGTATTAGTGATCGCCGATTGTTGTTTAGTGGAGGGGGCGTGCATTTTTAGAATGGCTTCCCCTACATAGAAAACACCCGGAACCAATATCTGCAGATCGTACAATAATTTGTCCTGAGGTGGGAATCGAACCCGCAACCTCTTGCGTCGTAGACAGACGTTCATAGAGGCTGTCGAGAAACAGACAGATAGACTGACAAAAAATGAAAAATGATGCAAAAAAAAATTAAGGGCTGTTTGTTATCTATAATAACAAACAGCCCTTAATTTTTTTTTCAAAATATTATCTAAGTACAGACTTTGCCTTGTTACAGTTTTATTATAAGAATAGGTACATAATAGGAGGAACTTTAAGGTTTCTACTTCCTTCTTTACTCTGGCAAATGACGAACTGCGAAAGACTGCAGGAAATGCTGGATGCGATAAGCTGAAGACCTGTCTTCAGCTTACCGCATCGACAGGAAGCGCCCTGGCGCTATGGCGCTCATTAGGGGAGGCCTACGTCTATCAGTCGACTATAGGTTGATCAGGGTGTTGTGATGTGTGATACGAACATTTATGTCGCGGCAAGAATCGAACCCGCAACTTACTGCATTTCAGACCAAATCCCACTGCGCCACTGAGGTCGTCAAAATATTGAAGTGAAACGTTAATTATTCGGACCCTGAACCGTAGGATATATAATGTAGGTCTATGTACTAGGTTACATTATGAAAAGAATGGCGCTAAGTGCTTTGTAGGTAGGTATATGAACTCACGTCAAAACCTCCCCTAGCTCATTGACAGTTGCAATAGTCGCGTGGAAGGTTGTCTCCAATTCTTTGAGCGTGGTTTGAACTTGCCCCATAGTGATGTTTGCGTTTAAAAGAGTCGCTGTTAATCCTGTAAAAAATAAAAATACAAAATCGTTTATTTTGGACAAGTACAGAGATACATATAACAGTTTACATGTTGAACGAAGAGACCACAAAAGTTAAAATTGCAGCGTAGTGTCTTCGTCCACCTCCTGGCACGACATCAAGTAGAGTTTAGGTTTATTTTATTTATTTAAACTCAAGTTATAATTTGGGTAAGATACAAGGCAAAAAGATTATATAATGGAAGAGAGTGATTAAGTACTACACATATTATTAATTAAGAGCTGGGTATTTATAAGTTCCTACTAGAATTTGTTATACTGGGCAAAATTTGTACAGAGTTTCTGAGTAAGTGGTATTTTTAAGTGCGAGAGGGAAAGTCTTGTATATTGTTGTGTATTGAGCGATTGGCTAGTATAATATGTGTGTGTGTGTGAGAGAGAGGGTGTATGTGTGTGTGTATAAGGTTAGGTGCCCCCGAGGACACCGGTCTCTTGAGAGTCCAGGCAACAAGAGGTGAAAACGAGGTGGGAAAAAAACATTTATACAGCTCTAGACACTAAATTCATATTCGTAAAATAGCTGAGTCAGCTCAGAAGCTACTGTCGCGAGATTCAAAAACATCTTCCAGTTTTTTGGGTTCTACAAGTAATTTAGCCTGACAACAGATATGTAGTTTTGCGACCTTTGTAAGCCATGTGCTAAGGAAACTGTGCTAAAACCACCTTTGAATTACTTGATTGTCGTTTTGGAGTCTGAGAGGACATTACGTTGATTTTAATTCCGTTTATATTCTAGAAGCTTGTAAATTCGTAAGAAATTACCCAGAATATTTTATTAAGAAATTTGATATACCCAGACGATATACGTAAACAGACATAATCATTATAAACTTGTAATACCTGATTCAAAACACGTACAGATTAAAAAAATGGCGTTAAATTTACAATAAGATACCTAACGATTTAACGCGTTCAATGCCACCACGATTTTCATAATGTATTGCCGGATGCCGGGAACATTTCACGGTGGACGCGCTAGGGGAGTCACCGGCACTGGAATAAGAATTACGTGAACTCGCGAGGTGAGTCAGTGGCACTGGACGTGTTAAAAGATACATCCGACATTAATTTTAATAAACTACTAAAGAAGCTTCTTAAAAATGTTATTATACATTGATTGAATGTTTTGATGATAAGACTTAGTAATTTGACAGTAAATAATTTAAAATTATCATTAGTAAGAAATAAAGAAAGAAAACCCATTTATTTGGCACAAGCACACACACACTCATAAATATTAAAAGGAATAAAAATTACATAAGGGGCCAAAAAGGTCCCTGTCTCAGCATTATGCCGCTACGAGCCACAGCGAGTAGCGGCGCTGATTTTCAGACAGGGCCTCGTGTGGTGGCACAAAGATGGTAAAAATATTAACATAGGTACAATGAATACACAAACAGACAAGAGTAGATAGAGAGGTTACATACAACACAGGAAACAATGAGAGAAAAAGGAAAAGAAAACAGAAAAAGATAGGTATAAAATTAATTAAGATATGTACAAACTATAAATTTTCTTATTTCTTGGTCGGTTAGGGCGTGTCTCACCGTCTGTAGTCGGCCTAATTTATTAAAAATATTTATTTAATTTTTTTTATTGTCTATGGTATTGCTAACTGCTGTGGATAGGACAAAATAAAGAAGAAGTGTCAGGAACTGTCGGAAACAGACAGAGGATCTAAACTAAATAAACAACGAGATTCTTAGTGGGTACAACAAATTGTGGTTTCTACAAAAATAAGATAGTGTGTATTTTGATGTATTGGTGGATCGATAAATAAGTAAAAATAATAAGATATATATAAATAATAAATCCACACACAAAAGGGCAGCCAAGTAAGGATGAGCTTAGGTGGGCAGTGGACTCAGAAGGGCATCGCCCAAGCCATAACAGTGGAAAGGCGGAGGAAGCTTGGATAAAAACAGTCTATTAGTAGGTACCCATCTTATCAAGTTGCTACACCCTGACCAGGTAGGTACAAAATAAGTATAAGATCTACCAACTAAGTGTTAGAATAGTAAAATATTCATGTACCTATAATTATGGATGCAATAAATGAAATATGAAATAATAACACAGCATGTCAAGTCAATAGACTCTAAAAAGCGAAGTTGTTTTTTTTCGACACATTCATCAATCATAATAGTCATAATTTCACATTTACACAAATCCTAATGAATTATACATATGAATCCGTCCATTATTGGTGAAAACCTTATGAAAATTCGTTTGATACGATTCTTCATTTGCGTTCAGACAAGACCACAGAAATAGATCTCTATATATTTCTGTGGATAAGACTCAAAGTCGCGGCAGAGCACATTTGTTTAGAAATACTTTTGTAGTGGATAGGCAGTATATGAATATGAATACTACAGTATAACTATAATACTTCATGGGTAGAAGTATACGCTGAAGCCGCGGTGAACAAACCTCTAAATGCTTCTTAAATCAACCGCATCGGGTGGTCGTCCACGGCGTGGTGACACTCGTGGAAAATCAGTAGATTTATATCTTCAATCTTAACGTAGGAATGGTTGTATTTTGTAATACTTATGTAGTGATAAGTCAATACTATAGTAAGTTTAATACTTCTTTGGCTACAGTAATATAACATACCAAGAACTCTAGGCTGAAGCTGTGGTGGGCATTTTTCAAATTGCTTCATTATTAACCGCATCGGGTGGTCGTCCACGGCGTGGTGACACTCGTCGAAAATCAGTAGATTTATATCTTCAATCTTAACGAAGGAATGGTTTAGCATGTCACTTAGTATTTGACACGTCATGACGATCACCTGAAGAAAATTAAAAGATCATTAACTATTATGGGCGTTCGATTAACGTTGCGCGGGAGATCCAGAAGAAAAGTTACAGCCCTCTCCAACGGCAACATCTCGTTCTTTGTAGGTAGGTACGGCTTATTGCAGGATTCCGTTTAGAAGTACCTAAGCAAACTTGTTTCAATACTAGCATTCACACAAGTATCCTGTTTAGGGTATCCTGCAAAAAACCAGTCCGTTCGAATTTGTCATTTGGTTTTTTAATTTTGCTGGAAACTATACTGTGTGAAAATGAAAATTTTTGCGGGATCCAGTAAAAAAAACCGTTCCTGCACAGTATTTATGTAGGTACTGCGATCACCAATTCGGCAGTGAATGGCAAAACCCAACAGTGAATAGGTGACTTGCAGACCTTCGTGATACATCCCGTCGGCCATTATTGTCACTTTTCACGAGGTGAGGAGGAGATTGAGGTCGAACGAATGTCTATAGACTATTAAAAAAACTCTCATATGTTTTGGGAAAGCATGATCAGCAGTGCATTTATGTGTGCAGATGAGGTACCTACCTGATGGTTCTCCAACTCCAAATTCCATTTGGTTTTATCCCAATGGTCAACGCCATTTTCCCCGCTGTATGCGCCCACGCCTTTCACCGGGCATAAACGTTCAATAACTTTTTTCTGTAATAAATAGATGATCAGTTGTAAATCTTAGATTGCCGTTTAATTTTAAAAATCAAAATGAAGTCTTCTTTCAGTATTTTTTTTTATCTAGGTACAATATTTAATTATTACTTTCTCTCAATGTGGCATAGCCGTGGGACGCCCTGTATATTCAAATCACGGAATTAGAAATAACAGTTCTTCTCTATTCCGTGACTCAAATGGTATGAAACGCCTGAATTAGGCACAAGTGCCTGAATTAGGTTACGCCTGCTTCTCAGGTAAAAAGTACATAACTTACTTAATAGTACTTACAATGAATACAGGGTGTTAGCGTAAACAGTCTTATCCTTGAAACCAGAAGTTCAGAATCATGAGCAGAGTCCAAAACCGATGAAAAAACTATTTTTTTTACATAATTTTGAAAAAAAAATCTTCATTACTGAAAAGGGTCATCCGGCTCGAAGGACCATGAAAAGGGTCATCCGGCTCGAAGGACCATGAAAAGGGTCATCCGGCTCGAAGGACCATGAAAAGGGTCATCCGGCTCGAAGGACCATGAAAAGGGTTATGGTTGGGGGTTGTGGTAGATGGCGCTGGTTGATCCCCAAACTGCCCTTTGAGATTGGTGTTTGGTTGGTGTTTGGTATGCGGTCAAGGAAAGTCACTGGTAGGTATGGTATGGTATGGACTATATTCACAAGACACACGTATTTTATAGCTAATTAAACTACTGCCGCCAACTTATGGTATTAATGGTATAAATGGTACGGAATGGTTGAATTGATTTGAACCCGCGACGATGGCGGTCGATCGCGAACTGAGTAGATTTAGGTAACCGCGAGCGAATACGCATTCAACTGCAAGCGCAGCTAAATGCATATCTGCTGCGTGGTCGGTTTACCCGAACAATTACATCATAAAAGCATTTCACCCTACATTTATACCTACGCCGCCTGCTTTGTCGGTTTCAAACAAAGACGCCGCTCGAACGCCGACTTAAAAGCGCCGCCTACGCGCCGCCCACTCGCGGCCGGCCCGCACTCGTCAGTCACGGCCCGCATGCTAGGTAGTGAGCACGTCACGACGCGTTCCGTGCTAATTTGTGATGTGCCGATTTGTTCGCGTATTGTGTTAAGTAGAGAAGTGACGATGTCGTTCACAAATGAACAGTGGACTGAAATGGTGCGTCTTTATGCCATCGCTGGTGACAACATGAACTTGGCTCGTACGATGTACGCAGAGCGGTTCCCAGAACAACGTGTGCCAAGCCGGCAAACGATCCTAGCGGCTACACAAAGGCTACGTGCCTACGGCCAGTTCACCGTGCCTAGTCATGCACAAGTCATGAAAACATTTTATGCCTAATGTGAGTAAATCAAACTGTACATAAAGCTGTAAATTTTAATTGAATTGTACATAAAACTTGATTGATGATGAACTTTTTAAATACGCCAAAAGTACCTACCTACTTTAGCCTACTTACTGGCAAATGTGTTAGAGTAGCTATTTTTGCCTGTCCTAAGCCAGGAAAAGTATGAAGGGAAAGTTCCATCACAAGTTGTAGGTACCTACAATTCGAGTGGTTCGATACCTACACCACCGGCCGGCTACAGGCGAGAGCGGGCGGCGCGGCGCGGCGTGATAAGGTCACTAGGGTGTCCATGAAATCACGTAGGATAGCAGAGAAATGAATTATGAAATTCCATCGAAACTAATTGACTTTTATTTTTAAAAATAACTTGTATCGTCTTATTTTAGGGGTGTACATACGTGGTTTCAAGGATAAGACTGTTTACGCTAACACCCTGTATAATAATAAATTTGGAAAGTGTATTCGGGCTATATTCGGCATTAAGCGGAGAGACTCCTGTATATTTTTATTTATGAGGCATAAACTATTAACTTTCCTATCACTCTATATCTTCGAGATGATCTTAAGTTTGTCAGAAATAATATAACACTGCTTGAGAGGGATGAAAAGTCTTATTTATTACAGAAGAAAAATAGTGCAAAAACCGCTTAAGGTGCCTCAATTTAGACTAGAACGGTGTAAAAATAACTGTTACTCAATAGCCATACAGTTATATAACAAACTTCCACCTGACATGAGAGAACTGACAGATAATGAATTTAATCGCAAATTATATAATTGGCTTTGTGAAAACTGTTTATACTATAACTGATTATTTGAAATTTAAATTTACATAAATCTTTGACATGTACTAAATATAATTTAATCTAATTTCTCTGACAAATATTCCTTTTGACGGTTGTAATTTTAAGCATAGTGTTCGATATAATTTTTTTAATATTGTTAAAGCGAACCTTAAATTATGTATTAAGCTTCAATGTATCTAAATTACTACTTAACATTTGCACGACTATCAAGTCAAATAATTATAGTGATACTCTATTTTTAAGACCATCATTTCTAACCTATATTTATGCAAATCACTATCATTTCATTTCAATAAAATAGTTACATCGAAGTAGGTAGTCATCATAAAGCAAAGCAATGATGCAAATTAGTGGAAAAATTTACTTGCTAACTATGCTAAACTAGTTATAATAATAAAGATCTTACAATGAAGTTATTATTTTTTGGTGAATACCAGCCTGAGCGTCACCACCCTATGTAAATAAGTTATAATATTTTAAAAAACCTTTTTTTCAACACACTTGCTCATAAAATGGCTCTATGGTCACCGCAATTAAGCACAGAATGACACCCATAATCAAACTGCGACTTTTTCATTGCTATAACTCACTAGTGAGTTAGGTAGGTATAATTTTTTTTTTTATTGTTTGAGTTGCTTTGTTATTAAAAAAGTTATTATTCAAAAAAAAGATCGTGTTCAATAGAACAAATAAATTAATGTTCCTATTGCTTGCTCATTTATTGCAACTTCTTATTGAAATAGATAATTTTAACTCTTACGTGTTTAATAAATAAAACTTGCACTCAAATATAACTTTTGTTTTCCCTGTAATAAAAGAAAACTTTAAATTCCCCATTATGTACGTGGCAGAATAGGCGCAAACCCTATGCGCGGAAAATAAAAAAAACCTCATCCCTTTAGTCTGTGGCCGATCGCAATGAGTTTTTATTGTTATTTTATTCACAAGTGAGTTGAAAAACGTCGTATGATACACGTGTGTAGTGATGATTACCGTTCTCGGCTCTCATAAGACCCTCGCCTACGGCTCGGGTTTCAATGGCGCCTCGGCGGTAATCACCAATGTTACACACTAGTACCCTGTATTAATTCCGAACCGAACCAGTATACAAAATTTCAGCTCAATCGGTTAAAGATATCTGCTTCAAAATTGAGCCGCCAGATTCCACCCATACAAACATAGTTACATACATTGCAAGTTAAATAAAAGCTTGTAATAAAATACAAATCTTAGAGCACTGGGGATATCTTTAGAGATAAGTAAACCTTATTAGACATAAATTAGTAAAATTCTTTTTATCAAAAGATTTTTTTTCAGAATTGAATTTTCCTTGAATGCATGGGGCATTGGAGAATTGTGTAGTAGGTATATATCGAAACAAATTCGCCTTGACACACTACCAAAACAGTAAACAATGGTGTTTTATGGCTAAAGAAATTTATTATCAAATCACTTCAGTAGGCATAGGCAGTATCGAGTCTTAGGTCTTAGCAAACATGGATGTTGTTGTTACGCAGGCAATAAATATGAGTTTTCAATAAACACAATGGGAATAATTTGATTGTTTCGAAAAAACAAACAAGATCCGTCAATGGCGAGTGTACTCGCGGTTTCGAACGTTTGTCGATTATACATAAATGGACTAAAGATATCGGTTAGAGACATCGCTATTAAACTTTGATGAATAGGTATCTACCTAAAAATAGTAGGTACCAAAATACATTTTAGATGGATCGCTATGCATAGCTGTGTGGTGCTTCTTTGCACCCCCCAACTCTTCCCGCGGGTGTCGTAAGAGGCGACTAAGGGATATCCACCGGGGGCAGCAGCGTCCCCTGCAGAACAATTCTACCACCGAACTGCGATTCCAAACCTGCATGCCTAGCGTGGGGATTATGGGCATTACCCCCCATGAGATAAAAGCCAAAAAACTAACTTTGAATCCCTTAATTTTACACCGACTTTAAGTTTTGCCAAACACTAATCTCCCTAATAAGAATACCCGAATAAAAATTTTATGGGGTATACTCGTATATGTATACAAAAGCGAAAGAATTTTTAAAATCGGTCCATAAATTGACGGAGAAATCGACGAACTGTTTAGAGACCCCCTTAATATTCCACTTAAATCGACGAACATACCATACATATAATAAACCAGCCAAGTGCGAGTATACTGGCACACGGAGGGTTTCGTCCACGTTTCGTCCCATCGTTGAAACCTATTTCTCAAACGAAACTCTAAAGACACTAACTGTTTGGAGACCCCCTTAATATTCCACTTTATTTTATTTTAAGTATTTGTTGGGATTTAAACAGTTAATTACTTAAAGAAAGTTTCATGTGTATTATGGTTACAGCTAAGAGATACAGCCTCAACAAACTTAGAGCAAAAATCGTATATTTTGTATGGGAGCCACCTTAAATTTTAATATTATTTTTAACCCCCGACGCAAAAAGAGGGGTGTTATAAGTTTGACGTGTCTGTCTGTTGTCTGTGATATCGTAGCTCCCAAACGGATGAACCGATTTTCATTTAGTTTTTGTCATAGATAATTTTATCCCGAGCGTTTCATGAAAGTCTGTTCAGCCAATAAACGTCGGCGGGTTTTTTAAAATTTTAATTTTGTCTTGTGAGTATTTGCTGTTAAAGCGGCAAGAGATATACACATTCTGTGAAAGTTTCAACTGTCTAGCTCTTACTGCTCATGAGAGGCCTCTGACAGACGGACAGACAGCTTAGGGTTTCCATCGTCTTTTATGGTTTCGGGTACGAAACCCTAAAAAACATCCATAGAACCTCCTTATTTTTTCGAAGTTGCTTAAAAAGGCAAAATGTTATCTTCTGATAATATTTTGCATTTTAGTCTCTTTTGTCATTTTTTCTTTATTTTGCAGAAATGTTCTGTTATCTGCCTTAAAGCGATCTTTCCGGGCAACCTATTTTATGTCCATAAGTTCTTTTATAACTTAATAATTAATTGCCCAATATAATAATATAAAAATGAATCGCAAAATGTGTTGGTAAGCGCATAACTCAACAACGCCTGGACCGATTTCGCGAATTCTTTCTTTGTTGTGTTTGTTATTGTCAGGAGAAGGTTCTTATGAAAGAAAAAATTAAGAAAGTTGGAAACATAAATTTCCACGGGGGCGAAGCCGCGGGGCGCAGCTAGTAATTTATAAAAAGATCTCTTTATTATATGCTTACCAAGGCCACCCAAAGGCAAACGAGTGTAATTTTTGAGTTGTGATTCACGTGAAATGCGTACTTCGAACGGAAATTACAATAAAATAAATAAAAAAGAATAAACCCTCCGAATGATGCAAGGATTCTAAATTTCTAATAATACCCCTTATATATTTATTACATTTAAATCTGTTCATTAGAAGTAATGGTGGAAATGGTGGAATAAACAAACTGATATACATGAACCCTGAAAATAATGATTTAAGGTCACTCTCTCTTTTGAGCAGTTGTGTAATAATAATCGACCATCAGCAATGAACAATGGGACCAAGAAGAAACACGTACAATAATAACAAATTCTTTATTACCTTACTACAGACAGTTAAAATTATCAGCGCTCATTGCATAACATGTACGTTTAAAGAGAGTGATGACTCATTTTGCTGCACAGGTTTGAACATGCCTTATCTACAGTGAGTGACTCATACAATACAGTCATTGAGGTGTAAATAGCCCCACATTACCCACAACAATGTAAACCCTACAGTAGTTAGTTACACAGTAGGTAGTAACCTAATCATACACAAAGATGTTATTGTAAATACACAATCTCAAATAACAAAACAGAAGCAGGATATGTATTTTTATTTCATATCCACTAGCTTCTGGCAACCCATGCTAGCTAAAAATACAATGACGACCGATGTGGCGCGGCGGGCGAAGGTCCGGCTGCGACGCAGGAGGTTGCGGGTTCGATTCCCGCTTAGGGACAAATGTTTGTACGATCTGCAGATATTTGTTCCGGATGTTCTGGATGTGTTATAAAAAAATATCTATCTATGTAGTGTATTTGTATTATGTATAACAGTTATCTAGTACCCATAACACAAGCTCTGCTTAGCTTGGGGATACATGAAGCCGTGTAGGTTGTCGAGCATTATTTATTTATTTACTTATATTTATTTCAGTGTTTCATTTCAGCCCAATCCGGTTATTAGTCTTAGTGTAAAGAGGTAACAAACATCTAAACTTTGACATTCATAATATTGTATGTATGAGTATACGAGGAACTACCTATTATGTTACGAGTTTAAGGCGTACTTAAATTAGAAAAATAAAACGTCAAGTGCGAGTCGGACTCGCGCACCGAGGGTTCCGTTAAATTAGGAAGTAAGTACCCTATTTGTGTGTGTCATTCCCTTAGAAATATCAAAATATTCGTGCATAAACGGCTGTAACTATTGATTGCGTTGACTTAGAAGTTTGATTTATATCACGGCTCCAAGAGATCACGGACTCGAGTATTGGATGATAATTTCAATTCCATACCTACACGCGTTCCAGTAATACACAGACAGACGGACTACAAAATGATTCTATAAGGGTTCCTTTTTCCTTTAGAGGTACGGAACCCTAAAAAAGTATTGAATGCAGATAATCCGCCTTCCATACTGGATGAGCAAACTGGAACTGTGACAACAGACCAACGAAGAACGAAGAGAACGAAGAAATCTCGGAAATATTTGCCAAACAATTTGATAGGTAGGTATGTTAGAGAACCGCCTCATATACTACCAATCCCACAAACTGATCGCTCACAACATCCTGCAAAAAGACCTAGACATAATATACCAGTGGACCCAAGACTGGCTAATCACACTCAACGAAAAGCAGTGCACAGTTTTGCATGTTGGAAGTAAAAACCCAAAATGCAATTACTCAATTAATGGTAGCCCTCTGGAAAAGGTAGAAAAACAGAGAGACCTCGGAGTACTTATTATTGAGACATATTTACTAATGAGAAATGAAATGACTGAGTGGGGCTGTTATATAATAATAAGCAGTTGTAAATTCCCTGCTTTTGGTGTTGTTTTTTGTTTTGTTCTATGTAGGTATGCTAGTGGTCTTCAGGTAGCCCTTTTTAGGTAAGGACCTCCCCCAGTTTGACCTATTTATCTCGATCTTCATCATTCGAGCATGGCTGTTACTCATGCATAAATGATTTTGAACCTTTTTTTAGGCATAGAACAATTTTGTGATTTAAGAAAAAAATATTACCTGTTGGTTCACCAAGGGAACTGTGTTGACCAGGAAGAATGTCCTTTTCCCCCCCTGTCCCCAAGGTTCCTGCAACGCCTCCCTGAATCTTCGAATCAGGCAGACCGCAATGAAGGTTTTACCAGAACCTGGAATGGTTGATCTTCATTATCCAAAGCCAGGGTCAGGTCAAAATAATAATTACTTTTTGTAAATTTACTTATTCAATCACTGTAGGAAAGTTTATTTACACATTGCTCTGTACAGAATGCTATTTAGAGACAGTGGATAGATACTTTTGGTGTCATGTTTTATTTGAGAAGATAAAGGAAAACGAAAAAAAAATCTGAGCCAAAATGAATACCTACTACAATACCTTTTCATTGATTCAATAGAATCAGGATCAGAATAATGTTTATATATGTATAAAAAATAAAGTGATGTTTATAAATGAAAAGAAAATTATTTACGCTTACAAACAACATAGACAAGTCAAAAAAAAGCATAGTATATTTCTCTAATTAGAAAAACGTGTTTCTATATTACCTGTTGGTAGATGTATGATAGTATTCTTTTTGCTGGCGATTTCCTCCAGCTGCTCTTGATAAGGGCGGGATACAAGATCCTCAGCCATGTTGAAAGATCTGAAACATAAACATTAACTTTTTTTTTCATTTATTTATGTTACATATTATTAACTCATTTTATCTACAACTAACAAAAACCATAATTCGGTTTGTCCGTCAGCCTCAGTCTCTATAGTATGGTTTAGTTAATATAAATAGTTGGTACTATGTACCTTCCTACGTTAGTAGGTAGTTGAATACAGTCGACTCATACAGTTAGGTACTATATTAAACTTATAAAAATAAAATAAACACACACCGAAATTTCAAGTCAGAAACTAAATGTACCTAGACAGTTGCCAATGCATCTGGAAGCCAAGCAAGTTCAAGCGGGGAACATTGATCAGCTGTCCGGTGTGCAAGCGACATTACAACAATAATGCTTGTTCATCAGCAAATGGAACCAACTGATAACATTATACAGGGTTATTTCTAAAATGAAGTCATGATCGATATTTTATAATAAAAATATTGTATAAGTGAATGCATCTGGAAGCCAAGCAAGTTCAAGCGGGGAACATTGATCAGCTGTCCGGTGTGCAAGCGACATTACAACAATAATGCTTGTTCATCAGCAAATGGAACCAACTGATAACATTATACAGGGTTATTTCTAAAATGAAGTCACGATCGATATTTTAAAATAAAAATATTGTATAAGTTTTTATTTCATGTTATAGTTTAGTTAGTTATAATAAAGTTTGCAAGAATTATAAGTTTTTAGTAATTTGAAGTTATAAGTTTTGTTGTAAATCATAGTAGTATTTCTTAATTTTCAATTTATAGTTTTCGTCGTTAACATTATATGAGATTTGAAAGGGCATTTTGTTAATTAAGTTAGGTATTAGATACTTATCTATTTGTACGTTTCCTGTAATAGTTATAAACTCTGGGTATTGTTATTAATGATTTATAGACGAGCAGCTGAGAGCTGATATGTCTATATCACAGTGCTTTTAAAGTTTTTCACTACACTAGTTTGTCTCTTGTAGTGGTCAGATTGTGCGTTAGTAACCAGTGGTCGAGTCTGTTTTTGAAGCTGTTCACAGAGGGAGCTGTTACAACTTCTTCAGGTTGTGCACCACTCGGTTACTCAGGAAGTGATGACCAATGTTAGTGTTTGATGGTAACGGGTTACTCTGAGACTATGGCCTCTAGCTGTTTTGAATAGCACCTTGGGGGTATATATTTTGTGTATGTCAGGCAGGTTGTAGGTGTGCGATAGAATTTTGAAAGTTTCAATTAGATCACCACAGAGGCGTCTATCCTATAGGGTAGTGAGGCGTAGGCGGCTAGTCTCTCTGGGTAAGACATCCGGTGAAGGTTTACGGGAATTTTTGTGGCTTTCCTTTGTACACTCTCCAGTAGGTTTATGTCCTTTTGTAAGTAGGGACTCCAAATTTGAAAGCCATATTCTAACAGAGGTCCTATATAAGTTTAATAGATTTTTAGGAATATCTCCACTGTCATTGTCTGGTAAGCTCTTCTTATAACATTCGCTTTCTTCACTATTCCTGTGATGTGTTCTTCCCATTTGAAGTTAGTAGTAATCATAATGCCAAGGTCCTTTTGTTGTTTTACTGATTAACTGAAGGGATAGGGGTGTTCAAAGTGTATGTATTCTTGGGGTTTGTTTGCCCCAGATGTAGAACACTACATTCATTAAGTTTGATAATCCAGTCTTTAGTCCATGTTTTATTTGTTTATTACAAGTTTATGTTGGGTTATTTTTTTCTGGTGGTAATATTACGCCTAATTTTTATTTGCAAGTGAATTGTTCTGTCAGAATGTTAATTTTAATTTTTGTATGAATTGGTAATATTTTACAGTATCTGTATATTCCAATACCGTAGTAACTGAAGTGTTGCATCATGCAGAATATTTAACCTTTTTAACTACCTACAAATAAGCAAAAAATAATGTAAGTGCAAACTTTTAATAGGTAAAACTTTTAGTAGAATCATAATCATTTTATTTATTAACGATTGAAAAGTATAAGTAGGACCCTATTGCTTATACATCATCATTCAGTCAGACTTCTAATTCACTCACTGGTTGATGCCATTCACTATGATTCTGCAGGAAGTACCGAAGAATACCTTCTGTCCTACGTACTTCAATTTCTACTTTATACTCTGAACTTGTACTTTTTATCCAAAACTGAGTGTTAAATTCTTGATACAATTGCGTTAGAGAAAACCTACCCACCCGCCCGCCGCTGTCGCTGCGAACCGTGTGCCGGTAAATTCGTTCAGAGAATAAAGCGAAGAAAACATTTTCTTTCTGGTTTTTAATCATACTCACGGATAATACAAGCCCAGTCGCAATCACATCACAACCGAAACCGACTCAACTCAACTCGTACTTTACTTAAATAATTCGGAAGTTCGCTCTCATGCAAGAGCAGAATAAACTACTAAAGGTATGTATGTACTATTTGGACTGCGGCTACGGCGAAACAAACTAACTTAACCTAGCAATAGCATAAAATAACATACACAAATCGAACTAGATAATAAGTCAATGAAAGAGAAGAAAACAACACAAGTGCTGCCATCATCGTTATTAATTTCTCCCTAAAATTTGAATCATCAACGACGACGACGACCACGACGCGGCGCGGGCGCGACGACGACGACGACGAGACAACGCACGACGCTGCTGCTCAGAAAGTTGCTTATTCTTTTTCCAGACATTGGTGGAAAGTATGTTGCAAGAGTATTAAAATACGGGACGGAAAACTCTATGTAGGTAATTTCATTACTCACGCGTTTAGCGGGAATGAAAAGTGTATGGAAATCCATTTCTAACGTGTTATTTTTATTTAATTTTCTGAGATATCAATTTTTTCCCATTTGTTAATGTAATTTGATCAATTAAATCACTGTTCTGTTTAGTTATAAACTAGTCTATTGGTCATCTCATTGAGTTGTCAATGTTACAAATTATTTTTTACTTTATTTATTTTTAAAAAGATTTACACAGTAGGTACCTACTTATATTGATAACACTCTTTAAACTCGTGGGGGTTTGACCCGAATGTTACATTCCTCGGCTTTTACTTTAAAAAGAAGAATACATGTCATCATTACATTACACATACATTCGTATGTAGGTACGTACGAGTAAGTAAGACTCTCTTGCTTAACATCTAAGGGTAAGTAAGTATGAAGGTACTCAGTCATTATTACACAATGCTCGAGTACCTACGTGTTGCTCTGAGTTATAAACTAACATTGTTCTCATAATTGTCTCATAAATATCTAGAAAAGTAAAAAGTGAGGCAGGTACTCGTAGGTGCTAATGACAAATTAATGAATGCAGAGCGGATTCGTCGGAGTTTTTAGATTTAAGCTATACATGGCTTGGGGCACATCAATGTGAATTTCGTCGTGATTTCGGACTACGAAAAGTAGGAACCGGCGGCGTCAAGATAATGTGTTTTCGTCTATTTATATTCCATTGTGTGTAGTGTATATTAACGTGTTACTTAAGCTGTACTTGTATCACTTTAAAATATTTGATCAAACATTTAAAGTTAAATGTAATTAATAAGTATGCAGGGGGAGCAATGGGCAGTTAATAAAGGAGGTTTAGGCATGCCAAATGCTCTTGAAACATTTTTAAAAAATTTACTCTTTTCTGTATCCAAAAATAGATGACAATAGCATTCGCCCTAGTAGACTTACATCAAAACCATATGGCCAGAACTAAAATTAAGCAATAAAATTAAGCATGGAAGCTCTTTTTTTAGGTATAATAAACCCATTTGAGTCGTGATGAACCAAACTTAATTATTAATCATTTTTTTTTTTTCATAACGGCAGAAGCTCTTATTCACAAAGAAAATTACACAAGTAGGTATTTACAATTGCAAAAATTGAGCTAACTGCAGACAGTTGCAAACAATCTACAGGTAGCTCAACTGATCCATATCTGGCGCTCAGATAACTTTTTAAAAACCCGAAGAGCCTCGGTACCCCACGGACCTAGGTCTCGACTCCAAGGGGAGCAAAATATGTGTAGGCTCTGTCGAGACCTGCGTATTTGCACCTCTTGAGATCTTCGGCAAAATCTTCCGCCGCACCCGCCCTCACGGATGTCCTCGGAAGATGGCAAGGCGCAAGTGTGTCGACGCATGTAGCGTCCTACACAATGGGCCTCCCGAAATCCAATGGGACTAGTGTCATGTCGTCGTCGGGCCTCTTACCGTCGTCACGCAACAGATCATTTGGTTCGAGAATAGCTGAAACGTTATTGGTGACAAAGGCCCGCCGGATGATGTCGATGATATAGCACCATGTATCACTAGGGAGAAAGTGCGATTCCTACCTCGTGTGTTTTAAGTCTTAAATGACACACTCGATAAAATTTTGGCACTTTCTCGCCTAGATGTACAGTGTATTATTATATTGTTTTTATTTTATCCCACTGTGAAACAAGAACAGCATAAATACTAACTACCTAGTCTATAAAAAGAAGTCAAGAAACCACTGAAGTGCTGATTACTGCTGATTCGGATTAGTTTTTTTAGTCTACGAGGTGGGCTAGATATAGTAAAAAGTATGATCACAAAAAATCGTTGTACAAAAGTTTACAAGCAAATTAGCAGCCGTTGCGTGCTATCTTGTACCTAAAAAACATTACAATCAAAAAGCATCATCATCTACTGCTTCGTGGCACAAGGGTAGGCAGCTATCCTGACTCTCCGCTACCGAGTCATCGACATGGAATCTGACACAGATTTGGGCGAAATTCAAATAATTTAGCAGTTTTTAACATTAAATGCGTTTTTCAAGGAATTAAACTACCATATAAGTAGTGAGTACCCTACAGGACGTTGGGTTCGATTTCCACCTCGGGACAAATATAGTACGACCTACATGTAGTTTTTCCGGCTGTTGTAGGTATTTTTTTGTACGATAAAAAACTTTTTATTGTAGGTATTTATTTTATATTTTTATCAGTTATCTCGTATCTAGGATACCTACACATAACACAAGCTATTTGAGTAGGTATGGGTTAAATCATGCTGTCACGGTAATATTATCCAACAGTATTTGGACTCGGCCGTATCTTTGAAATAAATGCCTACAGCCGCGCGGTAGGTAAACATGCGATAGGGCTGCCCGCCTCCACCATTTTAATTACATTTGCCACAACACAAAGTATTGTGTTTCCATTTAGTTTTGTGATTGTAAATATAGGAAGGTACTTTTTTTATATAATAATAATAATCATTTATTTCAGACACAGCACATGCACACAGATTACATACACAAATCCATATAAACAAATAAAATACTTTGTGAATTGAATGGGAAGTGTTCAATAAAAATGCGTGTTGTTTTTTGATTGGTAGATTTAATTAAAAAACCTGTTTATGTTTGAATAACAAATCGGTCTTATAAATTTGCGACCGAAAAATATTTGCGCCTCGACTGAGACGTACCTACAAAATGCTTTATTATTAAATTTTAGGAGATTTTTTTAGAGAAAAAGGAATATCTTTTACTTGGTTATAGATATCTGCAGCTACTTTATTAAATATGTACCTGAACTTATTTTTAGAGAAAAAATCGCGCCGTTATTGTTAAAAAAACATCACACCATCCGTTCGTCACTGCGGCACAGCCGCGACTGTCTGCATGCTGAGCGCATGCCGAGATCGAGGCGCGTAGGTATAGCTCGCGTTTCGCCCGTTTGTATGAAGTCGGATTACTTATAGGATAATATTACCTTGATGCTGTTTAGATTGCAAGGTTTGTTTTTACGTATATTAAGCCTTTAATAAAAAGTTAATAAATAAATAAAAATAAATAAATAAATTAGAACTTAGCAGAGCTCTTTTCGTTCTTGTCAATTTCTTTCCAAGAAAACGTCAACGTATTTTCTGAATATATGGGTGTTTCTTACAGTTGGAAACATTTCAAAAGTCTTGTTTTACGTTCCATTCAACGTTCATGAAGGTGTATTTACCTTTCATGAACGTATTATTTACAGAATAGGTTTGGTTTATTTGGTTTTGCCAGTTTTCCTTCTAAGAAATGAAATGCAACTCAATGCCTTTTTTATTATAAATGGGTTGAAAGTCACTAAAAAGTCAAGCCATTCTAATAAAACGAACATTTATTTGAACTTAAGTAGACACAAAAGAGACAAGGCACCTACACGTAATCAAATTAGTGAGATCTAGAATGGAACGTTTTTTCTTTTGATAGAACGACAGACTATTTGAGAATTCCCCTTTCACAGACAAGACAGTTTTATACACGTGGAGGTAAATCATACCTACTGACCTCCTTATGTGTGCAAATGAGCTTAGTGAATCAGATAAACCATCTATGGTCTTCAGAGTACCTACAACCACAATTTAGCCCAATGGACGTGAACGTGACGTCAACCTCCCGAAGTTAGACGATGTTTATAGCCTCCACCCCACGCGATTTGGGAGCGCGTCTTGTGTCGCGCGATTTGTTGAAAAAAATTACCTCGTTCGTACCTAGTAACGTGAAACGAACCACCCTAAAGAGCTTATTAGACCATCCTAAATATTGGATCCGATATTCAGTGTCCGATGTAAGACAAGAAATTTAGTCGCCGGAGCTCCTGATTACACGTTCACTGATTCAGGACTCTAAGCAGACGCTAAGGACGAGAGACAAGTAACGGACGTGTACCTAGTATGTAAATTGAAAAGAAGTGTGACGAAATGGCCCCTACACCACAGTAGATAAATGTATACAGTAGAATGACTCAGCCGTCTCTTCGAACTTTATAACTACAGTTGAGCGGAGCGCTAGGGTTGGTACAAACAAGAAATCTAATTTTTCTGTGCTTTTCTCAGTCGTTGATTTGATATGGGGCCTCATTTATTACGTAAGACGATTTATGGGGCGACCATGTGTTATTTTTATTTTTTCTTACAAGGGGGTGGGAGGGAGTCTCGATAGTTCTTACGTAAGATCACAAAAATGCGCAAAGTTAAAAATTATACTTTGAAAAAGCGCGGGCAACCGCGCGAGTGCCGAGGTTCGATCGGATGCGTACCTATACGAGTAGGTAAACGATTTCCATGGCAACGGACCCGCGCCACTCGCACTGCGCATCCCGGGAACTCCCCGCTTGTGGACTAATTAGTACCTAACCTACCTTTGTAAGTAAGTAGGTACAAATAAACATTTCTAAAATTGTTACTTTGAAAAATAAACATTAAAACAAACCAAACGTGTATTCATTTTTTACTTTAGATTCATACGTAAGTATGTGTACGGTCGAGAACCGCACGCGGGCGCAAAAACGAATGACAGGAAAAGCGCCCTAAAAGCTAATATGTAATGTATACCTACATTACATACATATTACATTAAATGCAAGCAGAATTTCCCATACATTTTTAATGATAGTACCTACCTATTAGCCTACCTATCATTTTGTTCATCACCCACCTCCGAAGAGACAAACAAGAAAGCGAAGGCCAATTGCGTGTCGACTTGGCACATTTAGGGTTCCGTACCAAAATTAGGTCTTTTATATTTAATGTAGAATACATTTAGACCGCAAAATAAGTAGGTAGGAAAAAATAAGTGAATTGCAGAAAAAATAATATGGAGGTACTACATAAATATTTGTTAGTAACATTGGCATTACTTATACTTCAGGTACGGAACCCTAAAACGTGGTAAAGACTATATTTATTTTACCTTTCAGCATTAGCAGGAAGTCGAAAAAATGACAGTGTTGGTTTAACGAACGTTGAGTTTAGGCACCCGTAAACACTGCAGTATACTCGTGGTCGTGATGCCGCCATTATTTAATTTATTATTTCGCGCACTAGCAACGTTGAGGTACCGAAACGGGAGCTGACAGCGCGGGGGTCGCGGCACAACAAACTCGTTCAGCGCAGCGACCAGTCTCGGCGGCGCGCGGCGCGCGGCGTGACACTGGATATAGATGTGCATGCCGAGACTACCTTAGCGGCCGTGTAAATGACGCCTAAATGTGCGTGCGTCGATTCGGGCGGTCTAGTATGAAGTCGGATTACTGTATATTTATGTATTGTGCCTACACTATCAAAAAACCAAATAATTGCTACTGTCGTAGCCCTAGCTGTTGGCTCCATACAAATTAAAAAGAGAAAAGAACGAACTGGGCTGAAAGATTATTTATTATTGCGTTAAAAGCTAGCAAGCATGAACATTATGAGGGTCTTAGAACTAGATGACTTCAGAAATTATGTATTACGTGCGCTCGCGACGGTAGGCGAGCGGCGACTGAGCGTCCTAACTGTGATTGCACTCCTCCGATTTAGTATCCTAAATAAATTTAGAATGTCGGAAGCCATTCTTGTCCTAAATCGGAGCCTAATTAGGTTATGCTACCTTCCTAAATGCGATTCAACTTCTCTGAATTCAGGATTGACTAAATATCGGATCCGATATTCAGGATGGTCTAATAAGCTCTTAAGACATGGATTCCACGCTATAGACTAGCCAGACCATACAATATAATACATCATAGACTAAAGCCAGGGCCGTCTTAGGCCATGCCGGGGCCCCGGGCCACACAACAATTTGGGGCCCTGTTTGAACGTATAATAAAACCAGCCAAGTGCGAGCCGACGCGCACACGGGGGGTTAAATAGGAGCACAACATACCTACTAATAGAAAAAACGGTGAGCGAAGCGAGCCACGATTTTTTTGTGACAATAGGTGCGGCGGGGGTGGCGAGCTATCTCAAGAGTAGGTCTGTCGTGGCCATATCCTAGAATTGATCACTTCATGATGTGACCGACCATTTCATGAAATGGTAGAATTTCATGACATGGCCAGCTAAAACTGACTATATCGTTTAAGCATCAACGTTTAATGATATTTCCATCAACGTTTGGCCATATCATTTATGTAGGGTTTCCATGATATCAAAAGGTTTAAGGCTATGGCGCTCATTACGGGAGGCCTATGTCCAGCAGTGGACTAATATAGGCTGATGATGATGATGAAAAGGTTTAATGAAAAATTCGAATTAGGAAGAAACTTTATATTTAAAAATTGCTTCATGCAGTTGGCTTTCAGTTTAGACGTTATGCTCGTTTCTCGAGTGACTTTTATAAAATTCCTGTAGTTTTTTATCGTAACGGCTCTTTACTTCATTTTTGTCTTCTATTTGCACATTATTATTCGCTTTTTTAACTAAATAATTGTCCGCCGACATGATGCATCACAGAACAGAAACAAACAAACACTCAAAAACCACAGATGTCAAAAACAAAACAAAACAATATCAGCGCCTCTAACGGTGGATAATGTAACTATTTTATGATATTGTTTGACCTTATCATGAAGTAGCCGTGCGTTTAGCTTTTCATATCGTTAAACGCTGATTATTCGTTGATCTGCCCTGACTACATCATGATATGGCCAGCGCGTATTTTCCATTTCATGAAATTCTACTATTTCTTGAAATGGTCGGTCACATCATGAAGTGATCAATTCTAGGATATGGCCACGACAGATCGATAAATTCTATTTAGCGCCCCTTGCCACCTGGCATTCACACACACGAGTGACCGCTCCACACGCTCTACTCTAGGGTTTCACATAAAGGCCACAAAACTCAAATACTAATTGTCTGATATAGTGGAGGTATGTTTTTGTGGAGTGATTCTTTTTAAGTATTCTCTGGCTGTGTGAGCAAGTAGTCGTTTTCACCCCCTGGTGCTTGGTGGAATGGCGGCGAAACACGGAGCTACACATATACATATTTCCTGCCTGGGAAGTGGCAATGCCACGTTTTCTGTGAAACTCTACAATGTCACTATTAATAGAAATGCTAAACAATTATTTATTATTTATTATTATTATTATTATAATTCACATAATATCATAAGCTAGCCCTAAGCTAAGCAGAGCTTGTGTGTGGTGTGTGTAGCTTGTGTGCATTGGATTCTCACTGCTCAGGGTTGCCAGAAAATCGCTCAGTTGTCGGTCTTTTGGGGGCCCCCTGACGATGGGGGCCCTGGGCCCGTGCCCCGTGTGCCCTTATGGTAAAGACGGCATTGACTAAAGCTAGGTTCATATTGCTGTGTTGGGGTGTGTCGGGGCGCCTTCTGTTGTGTCGAGGAGCATTCATACTGATATTATGTTGTGTGGGGGCGCAATGTGGCGCATTTTTAGATCATTAAAAATCAAAATCAAAGTCAAAAACTCTTTATTTCCATATATACAATAAATGTACACTTAGAAAAGGTCAAAATATAAAACTAAACACTGACACGGAAATAAAGTGATATTTTTTTATTTCTGTCGCTTCGGTATGTAGACTAAAGTAAAGAAGCGACGAAGAAACCTTTAGCCTGTTAGTTGTTATTTTTCGAGTTAGAGCAAAACCCTTTTTTATCCTCTAGATTATCTGATATTTTATAGTAAGCCTTTTTGCACAGCAAGGTTTTGACAATTTGTTTGAATTTATGTACCCACTAGGAGTTTTGTTATAGAAGCGTATACATTGCTGTATAAAAGATATATTATATTAATGATGTGTAGCCTAGTTGTGGGCACAGCGAGCCTTAGTATGTTTCTGGTATTCAAATTATGTTATCGCTATTTTTAGGGAACAGACTTTCATTTCTATGAGTGTACAACAAGTTTTCATAAATATATTGACAAGGTACTATCATTATGTTTATTTCTTTGAATTTATCACGCAGGGATTCTCAGGGATCTATATTATAGATTGCACGAACAGCCCTCTTCTGCAGCACAAATACGGTGTTAATATCTGCAGCGTTCCCCCACAGCAGTATACCATAAGACAGAATATTATGGAAGTCGCTGAAATAAACAAGTCTAGATGTATCCACATCCTTAAGATGACGGATTTTTTTGACTGCATACGCTGCAGAACTAAGTCTCTTCGATAGCTTATCTATGTATGGGCCCCATTGAAGTTTATTAACTAAGGTGATTCCTAAGAATGCAGTACTTTCTACTATTTCTAACGTTTCTCCTTAAGGCGAAGAGTAGGGGCGATAGTGGCGCCACTACATATTTAATTTAATCATTAAGTTATACAAAGGAATTATCAATAAATCGGACCGCTGCTGGTAGACGATACCTATCACAAGCTTTTATTTAATGTATCTGTAATAGTTTTGTTTTGTGTTATTCAATCAAAAACCTTGTTTGGAGAGCTTGGTGGCCACCAATAGGAACTAAACTCTTGAAATAAGTATCTGCCTAAATAATACAGTACAAAACTATTAAAGATACATTTAAAAAAGCTTATTATGATAGATATCGTCTACGCGCGGTCCGATTTTTTGATAATTCCTATGTATAACGTAATTATATAATTAAATATGTAGTGGCGCCACTATCGCCCCTACTCTTCGCCTTAACGTTTACATCAGCCTTCACTTGTTTAACATTAGGTAGAATAAATCTATTACATTTTGTTTTGGTTTCGTTTAGCAAAAGATTATTGACACTAAACCAATGAACTACTTTTGAGATTGCACTATTCACATCGTCGAAATTTGTGTTTTGTCGTTTCATTTTAAAAATTAATGAAGTATCATCAGCAAACAATACAATCTCATGATTATTCTTGACAAGATGAGGCAGGTCGTTAATATAAACTAAGAATAGGAAAGGACCGAGGATAGAACCCTGTGGTACACCCATTGTAACTACAGACCCCGAAGACCGTTTCCCATTAATGTCAACTCTTTGTATCCAATCACTCAAATAAGATGTAAGAAGATCCAAAGAGGTGTTTCTTATTCCATAGTGATGTAGTTTCCTAATTAATGTTTCATGGTGTACGCAATCGAACGCTTTTGACAAGTCGCAAAAAACGCCCAAAGCGTCTTGCGACTTCTCCCAAGCATCGAAAATATCCGATACTAACTCTACACCGGCATCAGTAGTTGACCTGACGCGAGTAAACCCAAATTGCTTACAATGCAGCAGGTCATTGCCATTGAAATGCCTAAGCAAGTGATGTAAAATAAGTTTTTCAAAATTCTTCGTGTGAGGGTTTGTGGTGTCGAAACATGTTTTAAAATGGAATCATCTGATACTGACAGTGATGTTGATGAAGATAAATGTATAATTTCTGCTATTAATGACTCTTCTTAAAAAAAGATAAATAAATTAATAAATAATACTGGACAATTCATAGAGCATTATCTAGCCCCAAGCTAAGCAGAGCTTGTGCTGATACCTATACTTATTACACTACATAGATAGATATTTTTTATTATACATAGAAAAACATCCAGAACACCCTGAACAAATATCTGCAGATCGTACAAACATATGTCCCAAGGCGGGAATCAAACCCACAACCTCCTGCGTCGCAGGCGGAACTTCGCCCGCTGCGCCACAGAGGTCGTCAAAAAGAAAAGGAGATATTGGGTTCATCCTATAAATCGCTTAAGAGAGACATCATCGGTCATTTTTTATAGAAGAACCACGTAGTACGAACAAAAGAAAGCAATTTCTAGTACCTATTACGGAATGAACTGCATCCCGCGCGGTTACGCGCAGTGCTGCCATCTTGCAGAAAAAAATATCACTAGATTTGGTCTTAAAACTCACTAGATTTCGGGTTATTTTGGACATAAAAAATCACTAGAATCAACAGCGGGGTGATATTGGACATGAATTGTACGAAGAACTGAATAATATGTTGAACTGTGTGAATAATATGTTGAACGCCTGCTTTTCGCTACGTCGTCGACGACGGTGCCAGTGTCAGTAATGAGTAGAGTACTCTGTAGAGTAGCCTTGGTGTCAATTGTAAATTTGTCATTATTGTTTCGTGTCAATGTCAAATTAATGTTGTTGTAGTGAATTTTTAGAATAGCTTCATAATATTTATTTTTTTGTATAAGCTAACTTTTGTAAGTAATGAACTTTATTGAGATTAAATTTATCCTCTTTTTATTTTGATTATTACAAACTCAACCTCAACTCAACCAAATTTTAATCTTATTCGTTCTAAAACTGACATTGGCAGAATTGTGTCAAACTATGACGCAGCGCAGAGCCAAAAACAAAAGAAGAAGAAGAAGTGAAGAATTTAGCTAACTATAATTTTTATAATTTTGAAGCGATTGCGAAGTTGGTGTTTTTAATTTTTATAGCCATGCTAGCACCCGTAAAGAATATTTTTGTGTACTCTATTCTGTTGTTCATTATATGCATCAGTACTGTTGCACCTGGTGGTAAGGATTTGCTATTTTAAGGTTATCTAAAAGTTTACATTTACCGACGCTCATCAAACCATTTTAGTAAAATGTAATTTGCCTGTAGCTAAGTAAAAAATTATGAAACATCGGCCACAATCATATATTCGATAAAACGCAAAATAAAATATTGGTGTTGCCTCATTTCAGCCAACGATTTACACTTCTTCGATGGGTCCACTATGGCTGATATTATAGCTGGTGATATATTCTTTGAAATAGTAGATCCACCTGAACTTCAGTATTCATACCGAATAAGACCTGCCAAAGATTTTGGCGCCCCTTTTGTAAGTATGTAAATAAATATTAGATGCAGGAGTTAGGTATTATGTGGAAATCCATTGCAAAATATTAGGATAAAAAATATTTAGTAAGAATTCCGCCGAAAACCTTTCTGATGAGATTCAACAAAATTCAATTTGTGTGCACCACCCCACAAATTGACATGCCGTACAATTAGAGAAGGTAAAAGAAAAGCAGAATATAAAATTGCCATGTCACTTAAGACTCTCCAACTTCAAGCACACATGCAACTTAATTGTAGAAAAAAAAAAACATGCTAACTACACAATGAAAAAATCCATCAACGTAAGTCATCAACTAGTTTCCTCTCTCCACAAGACACCATCAGCAGGGATATTCTGACTCTCCGCTACCAAGTCTACTACAGAATCTGACACAAATTCATGTGAAAATCAAATATTTTAGTGGGTTTTAATAATTTCTGTGTTCTGCAAGGAATTAAACTACCAGGAAAGGAGTTTTCCAAATATTTCTATGAACCAATGTTTTAACAAATTTAGATTTAGTGCTAATCATTAATTTGATTTGATACTGATTTGTTAACTTATCAGGTTTATGGGGTTACTAGGATTTACTTTTTCCTTTGATCTTACAGAATCAAAGTGTGGTCTTCGAAAAGGCACGTTTGGTGCCAACTGTCCCACTGCACAGTTGCTCCGATATAAAAAACTATGAAGCAATTGTTGGAAATATTGCTTTGGCTGAACGAGGGTAAGTCAAGCTACAGTCTTTCCACAAGATATTTTGTAAATTAACTATTAGCCTGGTGTATGCTATTATCGCCCAAATTCTCAAAAACGCACAAGTGGCGAATTTTTGGCAAATATGCCAAAAATTCGCCACTTGTGCGTTTTTGATGTTTTGATTTCATTGAAAACTGTAAAAAAATCGCGCCTAAGGGCCGGACTCCGCAAAAGCGGAGATGCGACGAGCGGAGGAGGGATGTGTTTTAAAAAATTAATAGGACATCATTTTCACACATCTCATTTTAGCTCAGCTTCAGTGGATACCACTGAGCGGAGATGTATCATAATAGGTTGGGGAAAAAGTTTCTTCGCATTTTTTAAGAAATAAAGTATGTCGGTACCATTTTGTTTGATAACTTTTTGCCATCTTGTAGGTAGGGATATGATCCCATTGCTTTAGAAATTTTGGGGCTTCTGATCAAAATACCGCGACAAGTGGTTTTGGCAGTCCTCTCGTGATGTTAACCTGACACTGGCTAAAGAATTCTGAAGAGACCGAAACAGGTGGAAATCTGAAGGTCAGGACTATACGGCGGATGCATTAACACCTCCCAGCCAAACTCTCTTAATTTTTGCTGAGTGGCTAAAGATGGGTGAGGTCTAGCGTTATCATGATGAAAAACCACACCCCTTCTGTTGATTAATTCCGGCCGCTTTCTCTCAACTTCTTGCTTTAATCTCATCAGTTGTTCGCAGTAGAGTTGAGAATCGATGGTCCTGCCTGGTGGTAACAGCTCATATTGAATATTGCTCTTCCAATCCCACCACACACACAGCATCACCTTGTTGCGAGTTAACACGGGTTTCGCCACAGTCTGTGAAGCCTGACCGGCCTTTGACCACGACCTTTTTCGCACGTTCTTGTCGTACGTGATCCACTTTTCATCACCAGTTATCAGCTTCTTCAAAAATGGTTCGGTTTCATTACGTCGTAATAAAGAATCACAAATGAGTACTCGGTTCATTAGGTTTCTTTCAGTGAGCTCGTGAGGTACCCAAATATCGAGCTTTTTTGTGTACTCAGTTTTTTTGTAATGCGCCAAAACTGTTTTGTGGTCAATTTCCAGTTCTTCAGCTACGTCGTAACTACTGATATGCCGATCTTGCTCCACTTTTTCAAAGATGACATCCATTTTAACCGTATAATGGCCGGAGGGCGTCCATCGCGTATCGTCGTTGCTTTTGCGAGGTTTAGGGCATTTTTTGAGGGATCTATACATCCATCCATCCAAACTTTCGCGTTTAGAATATTAGTGTGATATTATTGTTGGGTTTATAATAGGTAATAGGATGACCAGAGTGACGTGCATCTTTGACATTTCTATGACGGATTGAAAACGCTTAAACCAAATTTGTGCTACTCTCACAGATACTGCACATGTCCCGCAAAAATTTTTCGCGGCTTGCGTTGCATTTTTACCTTTTCTAAGTGTAGTAATCAAGTAAAATTTTAAAATGTATCGAATTTCTTCATTAGATTCTCATCATCTGTCATCTTGACAGTACGAAAAACAAATAAAAATCATAATTTGAATTTTGAATTATTTTCTTTAAAATTTGAACTTTTAATGATACCAAAACCAGCCAGATACAAATAGTATAGCCAAAGAGATTTTATTACAAGTTCGTACATACCATAATGCGAAAAGACTTTTTCCCTAGCCTAATATTGTATACAAAGAAAACTAAAAAAGATCGAATCAGAGATGTGAGCAGCCTCGCAAGCCGGCGAAGTCACGCAGCAGAGGCTAGAAGAAATGTGAGCGCGCAGTGGAGGTGCTGGCCGCTAGTGCATTCATCTCAACTAACATCCGACGCTCGCCGCACGCAGCACAGCCACTTTAGCCAGCACAGCACACATCTCCGCTTCAGTCCAGTACGCATCTCCGCACAGCTTAGGTGAAGACAACAACTGCGCTAAAAAACTCTCTTCTCGTCACCCCTTCGGACATCTCCGCTTTGGTGGAGTCGGGGCCTCATACTTCTGAGCTGTGTTTGAGTATTCGGGTTTTAGGTAGGTTTTTCTCAATGCTGGAAGCAATTTAGCTGGATCCAGGACATTTTTGTGCTTGCTGGATCTGCAAGGACAGGTAACTAACTTTCTTTCCACGCGAAAACGCCACAACACTCACGTTGCTGCTTTCCCGCACGGTGAGACCGAAATATCTGACAAATTAGTAGATCTGTTGCATTTTTGAAATAAAATATTCCTATAAATTTTCATACCGTAGCCTTTTTATATATTTTTTAACAGTACATGCTAGATCCGCGACTAAGCAAAGGCTTTCCCATGGTCACTAATCGATAAAAATACTAACCATTTTAACAAAAAACAAATGTTTAAATGTCCCATAACATCGAGTCTGACCTTTTTGTACCATTAGATAAATTATAATATTTAAGTTCTGATGATGAGATGAGAAAAATTTAATCATATTTTTTTCTTTGATTTCAGGGAATGCTCATTTGTGCACAAGAGTCATAAGGCGCAGCAAGCGGGTGCAAGAGCTATTATCATCACAGAGTCCATTGCAAAATGGGATGACTCTATGGATAATCTAATAGAAATGGTTGACGATAAGTAAGATATTACTATAAAGATAAAGTAACGCGGGAAAAAAAATCGGGATTCTACTATTTTCTAAATTTTACAAGGAAGTTAGAGATTTATTATCAGTATCAACTTCAAAGTTTCATAGTTTGTTTTAACTAAAAATCATAGCAATTGGCTTACAATGTGCGCGAAACTTCTTACCTGCTATCATAATTACTAGTAGAATCTACTAGTAGAAACCAGAATTTTTCACGCATCACCAACCTTAAAGAATAAATAATAGCGGAAAAATATCACATCACACTAATATTATAAATGCGAAAGTTTGGATGGATAGATGTATGGATGTATGGATGTTTGTTACCTCTTCACGCCAAAACTACTGAACAGGTCGGGCTAAAATTTTGCATACAGATAATTCTAATCCTGGAATCAAACATAGGCTACTTTTTATCCCATAAATCAGTTCCCGTGGGATAGAAATCACCTTTAAACGTTTCCATAGAAAAATTGCGTGCGAAGCCGCGGGCATAAACTAATTATGACGACCTCTGTGGCGCAGCGGGCGAAGGTTCGCCTGCGACGCAGGAGGTTCGATTCCCGCCAGGGGGTCAAATATTTGTATGATCTGCAAATATTTGTTCCGTGTCTTCTTGGTATTTTCTATGTATAATATTCTCTAAATTATTATATTCCTCAACCTCAACAGCCTGTATTGGTCCAATCTATGGTATTATCACAGTATAAGTAAAACATACAGTAGGCTGAGGCCTTTGATCTTGCGGTAAATCCCGACAAATCACACGACAGCGTATTAGGGCCAGGGTTGTCACAAGTATAGAATATCTATTCACTTAATTATTTATTTGAGATCAACATCATCATCAACGTTTATGTATGACCTATTAAATTAATTATTAATAAATATAAAAAATATAAATTAAAATTAATTATTAATAGCAAAAATAGCTTTTAGAAAAAAAACGGCTATGTTTTAACTATGTTAAAACGGGTATGACGCAGGAGGTTGCGGGTTCGATTCCCGCCTCGGGACAAATATTTGTACGATCTGCAGATATTTGTTCAGGGTGTTCTGGTCGTTTTCTATGTATAATAAAAAATATCTATCTATGTACTCCTATATTATTATGAATATCAGTTATCTAGTACCCATAACACAAGCTCTGCTTACCTTGGGGCTAGATAATGCTGTGTGAATTGTCCAGCATTATTTATTTATTTATTTTTATGTAGGTACTTATGTAATGTAGGTGCTTATTAATATGTTATTAATGTTGTCAAAGAATTAGCAAGCTGAACTGGCAGTGGGCCGGTCATATCTCGCGAAGAATCGACAACCGCTGGGGTAAACGTGTTCTTGAGTGGAGACCGCGACTCGGCAAACGTAGTGAAGGACGCCCTCCGGTCAGGTGGGATGACGATCTGCGATGGACTGCAGGCAGATGCTGGATGCGGCAAGCTGAAGACAGGGCGCTATGGGGCTCATTAGGGGAGGCCTATGTCCAGTCGTGGACTAATATAGGCGGATGATCAATGTTGTTAATGTTTTCTTCGATAATTTCTTCTCGTACTTTTCCTTTTTCAAAATGCAAACTCCAAATGTATGATTTTTTTAGGCTTTCGCAAGTTCTTCCAACTAAATCAGGTCTTCTACAAGCTACAATACAAAATTTGCATCTGGAAATTTTGAAAACGTTTTTCGCATGCAGCATGCAGTGTAATGCTCAAGCAGCTCGCAAGATCTACATTCGTCCTAGAAGTATGAATCCCGCCTACAAACTTTAAAATTTCCCCTATTTTGGTCAGACGATACTCAATAGTAAACTTAAAAAAAACATCGGCCATCTTAAATTTGATAAAAAATCCCATATTCATAATTGGCACCCTCAAATTAGTCGAAAACGATACCCATGAGTAAAATATGAAATAAATAACTATCCACCATCTTGGATTTGAAAAATAGCCCCATATTCGTAATTGGCACCCTCAAGTTAGTCGCAAACGATACCCATGAGTAAAATATAAAATAAATAAGTATCCGCCATCTTGGATTTGAAAAATAACCCCATATACGTAATTGACGCCCTCAAGTTAGTCGAAAACGATACCCATGAGTAAAATCAGAAATCAATAAATATCCGCCATTTTGGATTTGAAAAATAGCCCCATATTCGCAATTGGCACCTTCAAGTTAGTCGAAAACGATACCCATGAGTAAAATACGAAATTAATAGGTAACCGCCATTTTGGATTTGAAAAATAATCCCATATCCGTAATTGACGGCCTCAAGTTAGTCGAAAACGATACCCATTGTTCTATCAAATTAATAAATAAACAATGCTGGACCATTCACACAGCCTAGCTAGCCCCAAGCTAAGCAGAGCTTGTGTTATGGTTACTAGATAACTGATATAGGTACTTAATAAAATACACTTCATAGTTAATTTTTTTATTATACATAGAAAGCATCCAGAACGCCCTGAACAAATATCTGCAGATCGTACAAACATTTGTCCCGAGGCGGGAATCGAACCCGCAACCTCTTGCGTCGCAGGCGGACTTTTGCTGATTAATTTACCTTTGTTCCGCGTGTGGAAATCGGTGAAAACGTAAATCTTTGTTGATATTATGATGATGATGTGCAATCTCTCACGGCACAACTTGTATGAACCATTTTTAAAAATAACAATAAAAGCAATAAATTTATGCGTCACCCCTGAAAAATAGCACCCGAGTACTGAGGTACGCGGTATAGTCTACTCGGGTGAGCCCTTCCCCCGTCTCGTCCCTTGCCCCCCGCACGATAGCCCTGTCAAAACGCCTTCGTCGAACGACTGTATGCATATAGGTAGGCTGTGGTATTATTGTAACTGTATTGGTATCTGCAAATCGTATAAACATTTACCCGAAGCGCGAGTCGAACCCGCAACCTCCAGTGTCGCAGGAGGGCCCTCGCTAGTGCCACAGAGGTCTTGCAGTTTGTGTACAGTTTACTACTGATGTTAATAATAGCAGTATCAATTTCTGTTTGACAAAAGTCTATGTAAACTGAATAGGGGCCGATTTCTGCTAAACAATCACTTAAATAAGACAGTGGTATAGTTGTTCTATCTCACGAAGTCCGTTGGGCTATGTATGTCATAAGTAGTGAATGCATGTACCTACACATTGTTTTAGTGTGCATAAGCTCAGAAGCAATCAGTCTCGCCCGAGATGCGGTCCGTCACTAGTGCTCATTGTATTCACGTCAAATTTTGGTAGCGAGTACCGTCAGCATGACAACTAAGCGCAAAGTCACTACTACAACCAGCAGCCTTATTGTCTAAGTAAACTGATAATCGTAATCGACTTCATTTTTGACATTTGAAACCTAGCCTGGACTTCGACTGTCACTTTCGTATTGTGTAAATAGCTGACACATGCAACACCATTACCAGCGAAATTCAAAGCCAGTGAATGAATGAAACTTCGTATTCCCGCTAATTTTGGAATTGCGTAACGCCGAAATGAATTTCAGTTGCAAATTCAAGCCCATTTGAAACGTCAAATGAAGAAGGGAGCTCATTCGAGTCTTGTTGGAAAAAGTTTTGGTGAAATCTAAGTACTTCCAATTCATAAAATTGCCATAAACATTGTGTTTGAAAGTTCGGAAGCTAAGAAGTTGGTAATTAATAATCTCGGAAGTAAGTAATAATTATACTTGAGTTCAAATTCATTTTGTCAAAGAAAAATACAAAGTATTCTCTCAATCAAATGTCTTCTTCCTAACTGGGAAAGAGACAAGATGTTTCACCCGAAGTAGGCACTTACTACATGTCTACATGACTGTGCATTGAGAGCACACTACACTAGTTCTGTTACACATAATTAATTGATTTCAGGCGTTATGGCGCGAGCCATTTTGATGGCCGCTGCAGAAGAAGAGCGGCTGAAAAGGCATCTGCGATTAGATCGCAGAGTCTTGCGGCAGGCCAGCAAGCCATGAATGTTGCCCGACAAGGAGTTTGTGGCACATTTTCGTCTGCACAAGTCTCAATGAGTTGCTTTGTGCAGATAAAATTTGACATGTCTTTGTCATTGCTTATTTTATAAGTCTATAGAAATAAATTTATTTACACTCTTAAATAAACTAAAAAGCAATTCATATTTATTTGTTTTATTTAAGTTTTTGCTCTATTCGCAATACAGAGCGCTGTATCTCTGCCAAGGTGGCAGCTATCGCCTCTAATGAACGCGAGACCCTCTCCTCATTCGCTAGATGGCGCTCCTCAATTCGCATTGCCCACTGAGGCACATCTGCAGCATGTGATGTATCTGTAACAATTTATAAAAATACAGCTTGGTGGAGGCTCTGTCCCGCTGTGGACACTCATTGGTTAGCTATTGATGTGATGTGACATGAATAGTGGTAGCATTCAAATTAGCTGCCAACTCCTCCCACATTTGGTCAGCTTGCTGCTTCGCCAGTGGACCGTTATTAGCCAGGCGGCCCACTGCGAAACCCCTATTTTCCTCCATGTACGACACGAGCATCTGCAACTGCCGGTCGGACACAATTTTTCTTGCAGGCATTCTGAAATAGCCATATTATCATATTATTACACTGTTCTGTAACAACACACTTGATAACTTTCGTAACGTATCAAATCGGTAAAACTTGTTTAATGTACTTACTTAAGAACTAACCATTTTTCACGAAAAAACAGTCGTTTTCACAAAGCAATCAAACCATACAAACTTTAAATTAAACCGCGAAGTGTTGACAACCCCAACAGTGAGTGACATGAGCGAGTTTGACAGTAACAAAAACAAAACTTGCGTTTCGTTACTACTTTAATGGTATAAAGTTTTTTATATTTTTATTTATCTCCACTTAACAAACTGACAAAATACGTGTTTAAATTGCAAATAATGACAAAAATCATGCAAAGGCTATGTTTTTGCAACATAACTGTTTTTCCAACAAGTAAAAAAACTTAATCGCAAATAGTACCAGTGGAACTACTAGTTGTTCCACTTGCATAATCGGAACGTATCAAAGAACGAAGACTAGCGGAATTGGATTCACAAGAATCATTCATTCCGAAACCGATTACCAGTTGAATACCTTATACAATACCAAAAACATTCTGACTGGGTTGACAACTGGTAATGGTCTTGAAGTTCACTGGTAATGGGCTTCAAGTTAGACAATAAGGCAGCAGGGCTAAACGGACTTCGTGAAATTGAACAACTATATCATCGCCGAATCGTCCATAGATGAAAGAAACTCTGGATGCGTGCGGTGCTATTTCCTCGTAGTGATTAATACATTGGTTTCAACCTTGCCACCATTGACACGCGTCCCATCATCTGTAATTTCTTTCATCAACGGTGTCAAATGTGTAATTCTGGGGCGATACTAGTGATATGGTGTACCGATTCCTCACCTCCTCAACAGCCTGTATTGGTCCACTGCTGGACGCAGGCCTCCCCCTTATAAGCGCCTTGTTGGCTTTTATCTCATGGGGGTAATGCCCTTAATCCCCACGCTGGGCATGCGGGTTGGGGATCGCAGTTCGGTGGTAGAATTGTTCTGCAGGGGGCGCTGCTGCCCGCCCCTGATGGATATCCCTTAGTCGCCTGTGGTGGTGAAAATTCTAAGCCGGCACCACACAGCTACATAGTGTACCGATTAATTTAGTGGAATTCGGCCCCTGAGTGTGTTTTTGCAAACATTGATCAAGGTATTCGCCGCCCCCCGATTGAAGATTAAAAGTGTATTACTATTTCCAGAATGGAGCTAGATGTCAACATACCCGCCGGGTTCCTGCTGGGACGAAGCGGTTTCAAAATACTAAAAACATTAAGGCTGCTTATGAAAAGCTATGCTGTTATCAACCTACCTGTTAATATGACGCATTTTAAAATTAAGGACATGAAACAACCTCCATGGATATCATGGTAGATAATTGAGACTCTTTTCCTCATGGGCTATTTATTTAATTATTATTGTCATTAAAATTACTTTCTCACCAGAAATGCTGATGTTCTAAACACCATGCTTCTTATACACGACTGCCTAAAAAAGGAGTGGTATGTGAGTTTCTTTATTCCACCATAACATTTAAATGCCTGTAAATATTTGGATGTATCGGGTATCGTTAGAATCCATAAACCAACCCAGGGACACTAGCTATGATTGAAAAAAGTAAGGCAGTCGTGTTTTTGATTTTCTGTAAATTTAGCACGTTAACTCGTTTATAGCTCAATTCAAGTCTCGATAATTTATGATTGTTAGTAATATATTACCACAGAGCAGATTCGAATATATCCCAAAAGACTGGTATGTTAAATTTAATTAATCAACTAAATGTAACATTCAACGAACGATGCGAACTTTTCTTGTATATGAAAATTTTTCGTACACAAGAAAAGTGCTCATCGTTCCTTATCGTATAATTCATGCTACCTTTTGTGGGTGCTCATAACTACTTTCGAACCAGTTAATTTAAAATTTACCAGATAGTACAAATAGTATTGTTATATGTCGTTAGTTATTTAAATATAATTCAAAGACTCTACCTTGTTACCTTATCAAGTTGGTTTTTATTTACTGCGGCTTAGCATATTGTGACGATATATTTATGTATAACTCAGGTACTTTCCATTGCCATTCTAGTTAGTTAAATAACCACGGGCCTTACCGACAACTAAATCCATCCATAGTAAAATACCTGTTTTTTTGGTTTAATTGTACCTAGGAATATCTTTAGGTAACAAACATAATTAAAAACGAATGATTATTTATCGGTTATTTACCGTATAGGTAGCTTGTGTTAGTGTAAACTTTGTTAGGGGAAATTATACCATAAAAGTACGCTTTATATACCCGATAAATAATCATGAATTATATGAACCAATCGCGAACGTTCAAAAACTTAATTGTACAAACTTTTGTCTTTATAATATTAATAGGAAGTAAGACTTCGTTTAACAACCTAAACAAAGGACTCAATTTACGTAGGTACAGATTATCAAGCCTTATTATGACCACATTATTATCATTATGACAAGATATTCGAAGCAAATAAGTAATTTTTTTTTTTAAGTTATATACATTTATTCACAAAGAAAATTATACTAGTATTTACAATTGAAACAATTGAGCTAACTGCCGACTGTTGCAAACAGTCTACAGATAGCTCAACTGATCCATATCAACACCAGTCGGAAGCGTCCCCAAGACGCTGGCTGCATTGCCACGCTGTATGGCAATGCTGATACGCTGTGCCAGATATTCACCAGCTCTCGGGTCACGCGTCGCTTCGACCAGACGCTCAGATAGTTTTTTGAATACCCGAAGAGCCTCGGTACCCCACGGACCTAGGGTCTCGACTCCAAGGGGAGCAAATGTGTAGGCTCTAGTAATGATTGTATGTAAATTCCTAATGATTCTGTTTACTTCAGTCACGGTATAAAAAAGTAACGCGTGTGATTAAATTTTTACTGTAAGTAGGTATATCTAGAACTTTACCTAGACTATTTGTGAGAATATTTATCTAGTCCATAGTGACTAAGCAATATTGATAATGATAAGTTTATAATTTATAATAGAACCCAATTCTAAGATATATAATTATTAATTATATAGGATATCGACAGCTGTTTCCAAAAATAAATTGCGTTACAAAGTAACATGCCTATTTTTTAACCCCCGACGCAAAAAGAGAGGGGTGTTATTATAAGTTTATCGTACATCTGTCTGTGTATCTGTGTATCTGTCTGTGGTATCGTAGCTCCCAAACAGATGAACCCATTTTCGTTTAGTTTTGTTTTGCGTCGTAGATAATTTTATCCCGACTGTTCTTAGCCATGTTTCATGAAAATCTGACAGTAGGGTTTTTTAAATTTAATTTTTTTTCTTGTATTGGTATAAGTACTCGTAGTAAGACAGGACTACACAGGGTTAAAATCAAACTTTTTTTTTTATATAATTTTTTTTTATAATGCTGGACAATTCACACAGCATTATCTAGCCCCAAGGTAAGCAGAGCTTGTGTTATGGGTACTAGATAACTGATATACATAATAATATACGAGTACATAGATAGATATTTTTTATTATACATAGAAAACAACCAGAACACCCTGAACAAATATCTGCAGATCGTACAAATATTTGTTCCGAGGCGGGAATCGAACCCGCAACCTCCTGCGTCGCAGGCGGACCTTCGCCCACCGCGCCACAGAGGTCGTCATTGAAAGTCATCAAACTATGTAATAAATGAAGATCAATGATCACTATTAACGTTCAGGTACTTCCATTATTAAGAATGTGAGCGGGTTCAACCCTTGGACTCTGGATCACTGTGCAGTACGCTGCACTATGCGGTGCCGGACACAATCGTATGAAAAACGGCTAGAGTGGTCTTTTGTTCCGTCGAAGTCTGTCAGCGGCAAAGGGCAGTACGTAGTAGGTACGCAGCGCGTATTGCTTGGTGACCAGTACCGGATTAAGACTACTGATGCCCTAAGCAATCCACGCCTGTGGGCCCCCCTATCCATAAATTTAATTTAACCGATTCAGTGCGGAAGACGCCGAAGGAGCGCCATAAAAATCCCTTCTGTCTGGCGTATGGCACGGGAGCGGTGCCAAATTTTTTTACCCTTAAAAATCTGCTAAAAGGGCATTTTTAAAGGATGTACTTTAAACAAAAGTGTCTTAATTTTTCACGAAGATCGTGCTTACAGAGTTCGTTTGTGGATATTGCGTGAATTCGGAATTCAGGGGTTGTAAACCTTTACTACGGATCTTTTTTGTGCTCGCAGGGAAGCTGAACGCGCGCGACTCGAACCACACTCACCCTGAAGAACTATTATAGAATAGAATAGAATGTTTTTATTTGTGACAAATAATAAAATTACTTATAACTAATAAAATTAAACTTAATAAAACACAAAAAGGTCACCAGCTCAGCTTAGTGCTGCTATGGCACAAGGGCCATAGCAGCGCTGGTTTTCAGCGGTGCCGGGTGATAAGTGCAGCGCTACTCGCTACACCAATCTTACAATCATAACTTAACTCATAAATGCCTTAACGCTAATTAAATGTAAGTTAAAGATAATAATAAAGAAAGAAAGAATTACACATTTTGTACAACAGTTAGTTATAGATTTCTAAACAGATAAATAAATAACCTATATAAATTGAATGTATCACAGGTCGCCAATGTGTGTGTGTATGTGTATGAGGGTGTGTTTGTGCGTGTTGTGTCGAATGCACCAGAGGACACCGATCTCATGAGAGTCCGGGCAACAGGAGCAACGAACAACACAAGTGTGTGTGTGTGTGCTAGGGTGTGTGTCTGTGTGTATGTAGGTGTTTGAAATAAATATTTAGTATAATAGATGGATAAAATAATCAAGTGATAGATTTGGAGAAAACGAGCAAGAACGACAAAGCATTAGTGTGGTTTTTGAAGAATCAACAAATGTTTCCTAAGTGAGTGTCTAAAAGTGTACAAACTATTACAATTTCTAACTGGCGGCGGGAGATTGTTCCAACATTTCGTGGCAGCGTAACGAAAGCTACCACGAAATGCAGTCGTTCTATGGTATGGGCACATTAAACGTACAGCAAATCGGATGTGACGATCAGAGAAGACAATTTTTTCATGTAAGTATTTTGGCACCTGTTTTTTAACTATTCCAAAAAGTAAAGTAGCAAAGTGTAAAGTCCGACGCGATGACATGTTAAGAAGTCCGTGGCTGTGTAAGTAAGGGGAGATGTGGGCTCGGCGAGGTATGGGAAAACAAAATCTAATACAGGCGTTTTGAACTCGCTGCACCAGCTTTTTAGAACGGCCAAGTAGGCATTCTCCAAAGACATTGTCGACATAGTTCAGCTTAGATAAAATAAGCGATTCACAAAGTGATATGCGCAGATCTATATCAAGGTACTGGCGAACTTGGTACAAGACGGACAACCTATAAAAACAATTTTGGACTGTTTGCCGAACATAACTCTCAAAGTGCATGGATCCATCCATCAAAAGGCCCAGATTGCGGGCTTCATTAACTCGTTCTATAGGGACGCCATTAATTTGAACTTTAGGGTTGAGCCTGACGATTTCACCAATTTGATGTTTGGATCCTAACACCAGAAATTTGGTTTTGTTGGGATTAAGACATAAGTTATTTCGGCTACACCAGTCTACCAACATATCTAAATCTTGGTTTAGTTCATGTACGGCTTTTTCTACATTGCACGGTTTAAATGATGTATAAAGCTGTAGGTCATCAGCGTAAATGTGGTAGTTACAATTTTTAATATTATTTATGATATCTGCTGAATATAAAATAAAGAGTATTGGACCTAAAATTGAACCCTGCGGAACACCACGTAAAACAGGCCTTTCGTCAGATTTTGAGATGAGACCACTACTCGTACGGATTTCTACAAGTTGTGAACGATGACTCAGGTAGCTTGCAAACCATTTAATGCTATTGTGGTCGAATCCATAGTAGGTAAGCTTGGATAAGAGGAGCGTTGTATTAATTGTATCAAAGGCACGAGAAAAGTCCAAAAGTGTTAACAAGGTGCCCTCTCCTACGTCTTGAGCTGCCAGGACATCATCTACTACATCTAGCAAAGCAGTTGCGGTACTGAAACCTTTTCTAAAGCCTGATTGCTTTTTCGGTAAGATATTATGTGTTTCTAAATAACTACTCATTTGTGTACAAACAGCCTTTTCAATTAATTTCGACAAAAAGGGCAAAATACTTATCGGTCGCAGGTCTTTTAAGCTGTTTGGGGAATTGGTTTTTGGTAACGGCTTTACTACGGCTGTTTTCCAAAGGGAAGGGAAGGTATTTGTTTTAAAAGACTTGTTAACTATAGATGTTATTAATGAAAGTGTTTGTGGAAGCGTTAGCAGAATCATGTCCATGGACATACCATCTATACCTGTTGCATTTGTAGAAAAGTTATGGATTATTCTACAAACATCATTCTCGTTTATAGGAAGTAAACTAAAAGTAGAAGAACCATACCTATTATATTCAAAAAAGGTTAAATCACTGATTTTAACTTCATTGTCTCCGGGAAGGGATAAAAAATGATTGTTAATTAAATTTGGGTCTTGGAGATGAGATGGCAGATCAACGGATTTGTTTTTAAAATTTACAACATTTTGTTTTATATTTTTCCATAACAACCGTGGGTTTTTTGAGTTTGAATTAATTTTAGTATTAAAAAAAGACTTTTTTTCTGAATGAAGTGCCTTGTTAACAATATGTTTCAGTTCTTTATAATAACTTTTATGAGCTTCAACATTAGTAGAACGGCATCTTGAATAAGCTTTATCACGTGTCTTCATCATCTCCTTAATGTTGTACGTTATCCAGGGATAGGTTTTGTTTTTTATAAGAACTTGTTTAACCGGGGCGTGTTTATCGAATAGATTGCGAATATTTAAGCTTAAGCCTTCTACCATATCATCAACGTCATCGCCAATGAGTTCGTCCCATTTTACATCATTTAGGTCCTTTAGAAAAAGTTCGTAATCCATGTCCTTAATCGGCCGATAAGTAATCCATTCTGGTGGAGGTTTCATTTTTTTAACTCGTACCTTACATGATAGAAAAGCATGCCCACTTAAGTCTGGTATGTGATCGACAACGACTTCGGAGAGTCGCACATTGGAACATAGAATATCGATCAGTGTGGCGCTGTGATTAGTAAAGTGAGTAGGGGTGTTGACATACTGTTCTAGACGGAAACAGTTCAAAAAATCTAATAGACTTTTTTTGTCGGTATGGGAATCCAGAAGATCTATATTAAAATCCCCTGTCAATATTACGTGGTCAAAAGTTGAAAACGAGATTATTGTATCCGTGAGACAATCCAAAAACATTTCGACATTTTGCCATGGTGGGCGGTAGGCAGTACCTATAGCTAACTTGAGGCCGCCTGCAGTGAGTCTGAGCCACATCTGGTCTACACCCGGCGCTTCCGGATGGGCGAGCAAGCGCGCGCTAACGCCGCGTTTTACGTAGAATCCTACTCCTCCGCCGCGCTGGCGACCGCCGACGACGCTACCGTAGCGGCGCGGTACATGCTGCAGGGTGTAGCCGGGCACCTTGGCCGCACGCGCCTCCTCGCCCTCCCGCAGCCACGTCTCATTTATGGCCATTATATCGACTGGGTAACGCATCATTGCCGCGACAAACTCATCGTGCCTCGTGCCCAGAGACCCCTTATTAAGTAAACCGAGTGTTAAAAATTTGTTATTTACAAATTGGATCACAAACGAATAAATGGTTTGATCATACTTACAGTTTAAAATAAGAAGTCTCAAACACGAAACATGATGATCATCAGAAAATTCAAACCATGCCGCCGCAATCGTCCTCCACATCAATGCTGGCGAGATAGTTTTATTGTTAGTATTTGCATGAAAAGACCGGTAAAACAATTTACAACATAAAACAACAATAATATACAATATTCTTTGCCTAAGAAACTTAAAAAGCATCAGTAAATCGAAAACAAATATTATCATTGGGTCCAGTACAGTACAGTTACCATTACTGTAATTTGTGCAGTAACCAAATAATATTAAAAAACGATGGCACTTTAGTAATTCCATAAAAATAACGAGTAAAGTCAAGTGAATCACGAAGTATGGATTATTAAGCACTAACTGGTTGCGCACCAAAAACCTTCACCAGATCATCTTCGGATCGAATGCGCCTCGCAGGCTCGCCGTTGTCTCGGCGCATAAGGATCGCTCCATCCTGGGTCCACACGAACTTCCAACCGAGACGGCGGGCCTCCTCTCGCGTACGGCGGAATAACAGCCGGTTTGCGCGCGTTAACCGTTCGTTAACGTAAAACCGACGTGTCGGAGTAGGCAGGCCGAGGCCGGTGGTGTCAGCGCCGCGGCGCACGCGTGCTGCTTTCAGCAACTCCTCCTTCTGGGCGCGGCGCAGCAGGCGTACCACGAGAAGTCGCGGTCCTGTTTCGTTTACGGCGGCAGCAGAGCCGTCGGTAACACTAGGTATTCCGGCAACGGCGGCGGCGGTGCGGGGAGTATTATTGACTCCGGTGGCGGCGGTGATAGGCCCGGCGCCGCCGGCGCTTGATGTTCTAGTAGCGACGGCGGCGGCGGCGGCGGCGGTGGCGGCAGGGTGACACGCCGCCGGTGCGCCGCCGGCCGCGGATGCGGGGTCACGGCGGCGGGCGCCTACTCTCACAGCGCTTACGATTTCATTCGACGCGATCTTTACGCCAAGCTTGTTCCCGATGAGCGACGCAATGTGGATAGGATTTTCCCCACTCAACTCGGGAATTCCGGAGATCTCCACCTCGTTCGCCAGCAAAGCTTGCTCTTTGTCATTAAGGTCAATTCTTAGCCGATCAACTGTAGCAGTGAGGTCATTGACCTTTTCATCTTTGTCATCAAGGCGCTTCTCTATGAGCGTAACGCGGTCCTCGATAAGACAACATCTCTTGCTGAAGTTTTGGATGGACAATGCGAGGCCATCCATTTTGTTCAGCAGCTGATGAGTCAAGGCTGACATTTCGTTTTTAATGTAGTCTTTCAGAGCCTCGGTTATCTCAAGAGCCGATTCGCCTAAGTCTTCGTTTGAGCTGTCTTTACTCGGCTTGCGCGATTTACGGAGTGTTACATTTATGAAAGGGTCGTTGACCTCGTCGTCGTCGTACGCGCTCGGCTCCACTGCGCGGTTGGATTTTGCGCGGGAAATCGGACTTGCGCTGTGTGATGCTGATGATGTACTGGGCATCTCAGATTTGGTAAACGCCAGTGTTTTTTTTGTTTTCGCTTTGTTCCGCAAACAGGGGCCGCAATTCCATTTAGCTTTTTTGTCTGCATCCATTAGATAATAGAGCTTCTCATAGTTTACACAGTCAATATGGAAATGCAAATTACAGGTATTGCAGAACAGAATAGCCCTGCCTTTTACCACACTCTTGCATTTACCACACGACTTAGTAACAGGCGACATTTTAGGTAAGTAGGTACCTTGGTCCGGGCGAGCGCGAGTTTACTTGTTAGCGCGCGAAAAACTAACGTTAGGTATTTTGTGTTGAAAACACGCTATCTACGAAGGTTTGAACTTGTCTATTACACTAAAAACAGCAAATATACGATGTAAAACACGATTTTGTTCGAAAGGACACTCAAAACTCACAAAAACATTATTTAACGATTCAAAATTCACGGAGCTCACGAATACGCGTGTGGTTGGTGCCGCGCGCGGCACTGCACCCTATTGGTGTTCTTCCGACACAAACAAGGTTCGTAGTTAACTCGCTGACATCACACACATATTATAATTGTGATAGTTTGGATAGATGGATTTTTGTTACTTTTTTACGCCGAAACTATCTACTGAACAGTCCCGAGCTGGTTTCGGCACCAACCTGCACTGGAATCAAACTTAAGTTAAGTACCTACCTTTTATTCCATAAATCAGATTCCTTCCAAGGAAACAACGCGTGTAACGCCGCGGGCAAATGCTATTTAATAATTAAATAAACTATGTACCTACCTATTAGTATAGTGAAATAAAATTCATCAAACTGTGACAGTTTTTGTAGTTTAGGTAGGTAGGTAGGTACTTTATTTCTCTGAGACCATCGATCAAGGTGGTGTCCTGCAAATACCTTGATCGATGTCTGAAACACTTAGATGGCAAAGGACATTTTTGATAAGGTTGCGAAATAATTATTCTTGTCTATTAATTTATCCATGCGGCCGTCAAATATTAATTTCATTAGTATGTATCTAGCCTATCAATACCTAAACAAGTCTGCAGCTTCTCCACTCTACTGAAAATAACTCAGTGGACTGGAATTGGCCTCGTCAAAGGCCTAACTGAATTCGTCAAAGAATAGGTAAATAGTAGCTTCATAGGAATACTTAGAATGTTTGAATAGGTAATTTAACAAACGTTCTTTGTAATTACTATTCCGTTCGAACAAGCCTATTATTTCGATAGTAAGTAATAGCTATGCATATCCTTTCGTGGAAATATAACTGAGTCCTCAACCCTAAAATTACAAGGAATTATTCGAGTATTCTTCAGGGACATGGAAAGTAGGTTGAGGCATGAACCTTAATATTTAATGATATTTAATGTTTCGGCGTAGCCAGTATGAAGGGGACCATGTAGTCTGAAGTAATTAAATGAAATCCCTCGCGGATGGTTTCTTTTGTTGACTTTTACAGATCAGCTTTGGCTGGTTAGTCGCTGTATTTTTTTATGCATAGAATAGAACCAACTAGCACAATGACGTTAAAACAACCTGTATATCATTATATATATCGGTTCCATTCGAGTATCATAGTGTTAATAGGGTAGAGTGGTAGCCATTGAACCACCAAAAGTTTGAAGGACTGTAGAATCAAATCGGAAGCAACCCTGACATATTAATTTAGCACAAAACCTACGTTAATTCAGTAGCTTCACTTTTGCATTGTCACTATAGCTGTTTATTTGATGACTATGTTACTATTGGACTTACAAAAAAAAAATTAAATTGGTTCACTGTGTACCAGCAGTGGTACGCATTGAACATGGGGGGTGGTACTCGATTAACCTAGTGGTACCTGATGAACCACTGTATGGTTTATACCTCAGATATGTTTTTACAAGTGAAAAATAAACATATAATTTTTAGTAATCATTTTAATTGCACTTCTTAGAACTACATCATATCTTTAAATTAAATATTTTGTATATTTTGAGATAGCTGATAAGCGACAGCTGATAAGTTTCAGTTTTGTAGTGTTCACCAAAATGACACTTCCTATTTTTAATGATATCTTAGTGAGTTAGTAAGGTAAATCAACCTTAATTTCTATGATAAAGAATGCCTTGCACATATTATCTAACATAGTAATAAAAAGCTTAACTTGTAGGTGAGTTTTTATTTAGAAAAATAGAGATCAAAATTTTCATCAAAAACGAGTCAACCAAGAATATAAGTAGCTCTAATAATGCCTTATTATTAGGCTAATATTATTCCAAATAATCATAACTTTACCTGTACCTAAGGTACTTATGCAAATTAACCTTTGGGTATTCTACAAAAAAGAATAACATGCAAATAGTCTTACAAAATCAACAAAAAGTTATCAAGAAAACAGTCTTTATAATGGCAGCTCTAACTCTGCCTATTATTTAGATTAATATTAGCCTAATAATAATTAGGCTAATATTAATCTAAATAATAGGAACTATACCTGTAAGGTGGTTAACAAATTAACCTTTAGGTATTCTACAAAAACAAATAATTTGTAAATACTTAAGTCTTACAAAATCAACAAAAAATTATTAATAACTCCTTTCAAATGAAGTTCAATGCCTTTCCTTATTTCTTCAGGAGTATGGGCACCCTTTTTTCTTTTATCTCTGCTTGCTACTTTATTTCTTCCCATTCTAAAATAGTTCAAAAATAAGAAATTTGCTGTAAATAGTTACTTTATAAAGATCTGGGTAGATGTACGCTATGAACCACACTATGGTACCCAGTGAGCCATGGTTCATAGGATACTCCTCGACAATGGTTTACTGGGTACCACCCCACCCTTTATAAATTTAAAGTGAAACTACAACCGATAGAAGAAGATTATGAATGCAAATTTATATCTCAAATATGCTCAAAAACATTCTACATTTATTAAAAGAACTCATATAAAAATGGGAGTTGTAAAAAAAGAGTAATGAAAAAAGTAAACTTACTTGTTTTTCGCCGTTTTCGGTGCTCGCAGTTGATAAACGCTCTTTCCTCGCGCACTCGCGGCGACAGATCGCCAGTGAATGCGTACAAGGTAGCGGCGCGGGAAGGCGGTTCGAACAGCATAAATTGCACAAACTGGCGACGTCGCGTTCGGTTGATATGAGAGTGGTTCTTAGCGTACCACTGGTTCATAGGCTACCACTCTACCCTAATACCTGTACAGTGGAGTTATAGAGTGCTCTAACTCCCATATAACCACGAAAGAGGCCCACGATTTTACAGGTAAAGGTTATAGAAAGCCAGTAGAGCGGTTATATAAAGGTGTAACAGACCCTGCACAAAAGTGTTGATTCATACTCAGCTACTACTTCAACCTATATTACTGTGCTTGTAGATGGGTTGGTCAACACTAAAGGTTATATAAAAACGTCGGCTAAGAGTTATAACCACTTAAAACTTTATTAGACCTATTGAAAATAGTTGTTTGACACTTTGACGCTAGTTACAATATGTTTATGGTATCATTTAGCGTACAACTAAATGTCAATCACCGAATGGCCATTATCTAACAGAGAAATAATAAAGTATACCTATTCAAGTTACTTTGTGAAGTGAAAACAATCTGGCGTTGTGATTTTACGGTAAGTGTATACCATGTTTTCCATCTCAATTTTAACGCGCTCTTGATTTAATAAAGATTTCAAATAAAACTTATGAAACATAAAATAGGCACCTCAAATTTGTATCATTTTTTTATTTTTGCTTTATGGCTAGTGGCATGTTAAATTAAGTGGCATCAATGAAATTACAAAAGTAACTTATATAATAATGTATTTTGTTGTCAAATATTGAATAACCCAGTCAATTTATAGGTTATAGTTCACCAAAACAATGGCGAACTTACATTAAAGCTTTAGTCGTTGCATAAGTAAATTATTACCCCTTTTGAGTTACAACATCTGTAGCCAAGAATGTTGTGACACCATTACTTTTACAACGCCTTTATAGTGTATCTACTTATCACAATAAGCATAAATAGAATTAACATTACAGCTTGAACCTACATAAATGAGTTGTTCAAAACTTTTGGTGTCTGTGTATCTTACACTCTTGACAAACTCTATTTTACAACACATGTCTGCACCTTATAACCAATATAATACCTACAGTTATAAAAGACACTTCACTGCAACAACTAAACAACAATAAGTGTTGTCGGGAGTCAGCGAGCACTGTTGTATAGGTATAAGTGCTACAAACAGGTTAAAGCTACAACATCTTAACTATACTTGCTGTAATTAACGCTATTCTAACTCTTAAAGTGTTCTTACGTCGTTCATTAAAGTTCTAGAACCACCATTGAAGCTAAATTTATTTTTTAACTCCTTTATAACGTTTTTAGTAAGAACTGAGATAATTATTACTCAATTAAACAGGTAAAAGTTATAATAAAAACTGTATCTGACACCAAAATGTTAGTTGGGGGTACCCACCTACCAAAGATCTAAGATAGAGGAAGGACCCATAACGTTTGTTGCCCTTAATCGTAGGAAGGCTGGTGTTGCATCTCTACTATTAATTCTTATAACGAGAGAACGTGAAGCTCTCGTAATGTTCAGGGGGTATTTTTTAAATAAGTTCGTTCGCCTGTTTCCCGCTGCTGACGCGGGCTGTCTCCCTTCTCTCTTTTCGAACATGGTATAATAACATATGCACCATGTCTTCGAACTCTATCGTCAATGGAGTCCCTCCCATGGAGGTAAGTAACAACCAATACTTGGTGTTTGCTACATTATGTAAATTGTAGAGCAATTTAATGTCCAGGAAGGTGACTGTAACCCGAGTCTTACTTTTTGTAATGGTACCTTACCTATTTGGTACAGGCGGTACAGTGCCTTTAGCGTGCGGGCATAGACTCCGCAAATCCCATACAAAAATGGAAAGTCTCGATACATCGAGTGACCAAACTTAGGGCTCTGCTTATTTTGCGTGTTGAGCAAAGCATTTAGTGTTTAATGGACCTACTCATGCTAACCAGCAAGCACTTTTGTTAATTATAAGGCTAGGCAGATATAGCGAGGGGTCGTCGTAGCTATTTCTACATTTTCCCTATTACAATATATCTTCCTCAAAAGCTTTTAATGTCAACGTTTCCCTTCGAAGGCTTGACATTATCTTTGTTGTTTGTCACTGAGCATTGTCCATCTTACGCGTAGACCCGTGACTCTTCACAATACGTATTATAAGGGCATACCTATAGGTTTTTATAAAATATTTTTTTAAATAGATTACTATTATTAACACTGTGATTAGGTACTTCGCTCTGAAAAGTAAACAGAAATGAAAAACAAACAAATCATTATAATTATCTGCGCGTCTGGTAGAAGCGACTCGTGACCCGAGAGCTGGTGAGTACCTATCTGGCGCAGCGCATCAGCATTGCCATGCAGAGGGAAAATGCAGCCAGCGTCTTGGGGACGCTTCCGACTGCTATTGATATGGATCTGTTGAGTTAGGTACCTACCTGTAGATTGTTTGCAATAGTCTGCAGTTAGCTTAATTGTCTCAATTTGTAAATACCTACGAGTTCTAATTTGTATCTATAATATGATTGTAGGTAATTTTCTTTCCTATAATTACTTATTTATTTCTAAAAAACTAGGTAGGAATACCTTTTTATTTATTTAGGTATTGTTAATTGGTACTAAATCACAGCTCAGTCGATAAATTTATGTTTATTTTTTAATCTGTTTAGTTAAATAAGAGATCAGACCAAGGGAATTTCACAATTTTTTATTTCGTCTGAATCTGGGATAGATAGAATTACTTATGTTAGTCAAATTTTTAATAAATATTTACACTTCGGTGTAAGGTGTCATTCTTGGACACACTCCATGAGAACATGCAAAACGTTCTTCAGTAGGTTCCTACACCGCTCAGATGGCAGTCAGGAGAAGGAACTTCTAAGTTCTTTGATGAAAACAACAATAGAAGAAATCTAAAAACGTTTTAATATCTCACTCATCGGCGTCATATATAGGAAAAAAGCATTTGTTAAAGATAACTCGTGCTTAGGGTTTCGACTCGTGTGTAGCTCTTATTCTGAAACATAGGTAGGTATAACTCACTACTAGGTTCCTACAAACAGATAATAAAAATCACAATAATTCGACCTCTGTGGCGCAGCGGGCGAAGGTCCGCCTGCGACGCAGGAGGTGCGAGTTCAATTCCTTCTCGCCTCGGGACAAATGTTTGTACGATCTGCCGATATTTGTTCTGGGTGTTCTGGATGTTTTCTATGTACATACTTATAATAAAAAATATCTATCTCGATATAATTAATTTGTAAAATAAAAAATATTTATCTATGTTGTGTAGGTATTGTATTAAGTATATCAGTTATCTTTATCTAGTACCCATAACACAAGCTCTGCTTAGCTTGAGGCTAGATAATGCTGTGTGAATTGTCCAGCATTAATTTATTATTTATTAATTAAAGTAATAAAGGTAAAACTTGTGGCGCACCAGCGCACCGCTCGATATAGGTACAACAACTCAAGACTAAAACTCTGAATAGATGAATATTGAATAATCTTTGTTTTGCTTCACCATCGCCAAGAAGAAAGGAAAAATCCGCTACAACTTACAATCTTTCCGGAATACCAAGCACAAATAAAATAGGTAACTAATAGGGGTGTTACAAATACGTACGCTATATCACACTAATATTACAAATGCGAAAGTTTGGATATTTGTTACCTCTTCACGCCAAAACTACTAAACGAATCGGACTGAAATTTTGCACACAGGTAATTCTAATCCTGGAATCAAACATAGGCTACTTTTTATCCCATAAATCAGTTCCCATGGGATAGAAAACACCTTTAGCCGCGGGCATAATCTAGTATAAACTAATGGCTGACTACCAGCTATACTACACAGAGTTCGTATCTCTATCTAGTCTGTTCAGGTTCAGTAAAAAACTACCTTAATTAAAGGTACGTAGGTACCCCAATAACATGACTAAAAAGCGTAGGCACTTAATAAGTTCTGTGAAATGTATCACAACCTTCTGGGAGCTAAGTACCTAGCTACATTCGTGTCAGCACTGTTAGCAAATATCGTTGCGTGCTCCAAGCAGTATAAAAACCTCCAGCAGCCAAGTGAAAAGCATTTTATGAAGCGATATTAAACTAGAACAAATGTTTGTTCGTGAATGCTATGTTAGCTAGTTTAATTTTCATTTCAAATTCGCTAGATAAGTACCTTAAAATAGAGTAAAGAGAGATTCGACACGAATACTGTTAAGATGTGTATCGTATCAGAGTCGAGGCCTAGGATAGGAAACTCGAACTAGGTACCTTTTACCGCAGTGTTCTTGAATAATTTCTTAGCATCATGCGACATTCCATGGGAAATAGAACACACGTGGTTCATAAAATAAGGCTAGTATCGATCGATATACGATATGCTATTAGCTAGAATAGAACCTTCGATGGGAACTGTAACACATGGCGGTGGCAAAACGATTCTTGGAGACATTTCTGTTTATTATTTTATTTTTCGTTTGTGCATACCTTAGTGCATAGACCGTTTCGTACATAGTTTGGCTATTAAGACTAGTGAGTAGACATAAAGGCTAGGCTGTACTGTACAACCAAACTTGTATAATCTTACATAACTAACAAAATGTAATGTAAAATTGGCTACGCTACGTTTACGTAGGCTTCTTTAGGTAAGTATAACGAAACAAAAAGTATATTCTAACTTGCATAAGGCAAAATAATTATTTTTTAGTCTGAAAGAATGATCTTAAAAAACAAATTGTATTGATAGTTTTATCAACCTAACCTGGTTCGCAGCTTACTGCAGAATGCAGATATACCCTGCCGCCGAAAAAACCCTCTCAGCTTCAACACTAGTAACAGTTGGTTTTATGGACATCATGTCTTGAATAAGAGTTAAATAGTGACATTTCTTGCCTTCAGCTTCATACTGACTCATCTCTTTTTTTTTAATTTTTTCTAAGTCCTCGACTACGCCGACGCCAGCTATCCCGATCTTACCCAAATGCAGCTTGACAGGCTTGAGCGGCTTCAAAACTTCTGCATACGCTTCATCTTCGGTCTGCGCAAGTATGACCTCATTACCGAGTACCGCAATAAGCTTAAATGGTTGCCGATCCGTGTTCGCTTGGACGCACACTTTCTCTCGCTCTTATACTCCATCCTTTTCATCCCCAATACTCCGCGTTACCTTAAGGAACGATTTGAGTACGTCCATCAAACTCATTCCCGTTCACTTCGTTCCACTGAAACCCTCTCACTGAAAACCCGCTCCTGTCACACCAACAGCTCCTCCTTCTCCGTGCGTGCCACAAAGCTGTGGAATGCTCTACCTACTACTATAAGACACGCAAAGTCTCTCCCTGTATTTAAGAATATGGTCTATAAACACTATCTCTCTTCAGTTATAAATTGTCAGTTTTTTATTTTGCATCTTTTTTTTCAAATATTATTATAATACTTGGTATTATTATTATAGTATATTAATATTAGTGTATTTTATATTATGTATTATATGTATGTATTGTATATTTAAGTAATACGCCGCCGTCTTTTCTAGCACAACTGCTTCGTGTCCATCCCAAGGTTGTCTTGAAGAGATCGCTCTTAGCGATAAGGCCGCCCATTGTACAACTCTATAACTCCCTTTTCCTGTATTTTTACTTTTGTATTTTTTGGTGTGCAATAAAGTGTATTTGTATTGTATTGTATTGTAAGTCATTGTTGTGTCCCGGATTTATCTTTTTACTAAATTCTTCTTTTCCTAAAATTTACTTTCTAATTTTTCGTCGAGTCAATGTCGGCCATGCCAACGTACATTCTACGAGTTGGCGCTCCCGTTGGCGTCGCGCGCCGCGGTTTACTGTCCTGGGTTTTGGGTTGAACGGGGAAAAATAATATTGGGTAGAAAAATTGTGGGTTGAACGGGGAAGCACTCTGGGTCCGGTGATCGGTTCCGTTAAGAATGGCCGGGCCCGGTGGGTGCCTAAAAAGCTAATCTTTAGTAGGCACATTGTACAAACATGACGGCTACAATACCGTGAGTGAGTCGAGTGAGAGTGTACCTATAGATGACCTATAGTCTTCCAACAGTTTTTTACCACCACACCAAAACACCACGTCCTTAACGTATGGTTGGCACCATAGCATCATAAATAAATAAATAAATAAATAATGCTGGACAATTTACACAGCATTATCTAGCCCCAAGCTAAGCAGAGCTTGTGTTATGGGTACTAGATAACTGATATACTTAATACAATACACTACATAGATAGATATTTTTTATTATAGATAGAAAACATCCAGAACGCCCTGGACAAATGTCTGCAGATCGTACAAACATTTGTCCCGAGGCGGGAATCGAACCCGCAACCTCCTGCGTCGCAGGCAGACTTTCGCCCGCTGCGCCACAGAGGTCGTCATCATCATCATCATCAGCCTATATTAGTCCACTGCTGGACATAGGCCTCCCCTAATGAGCGCCATAGCGCCCTGTCTTCAGCTTGCCGCATCCAGCATCTGCCTGCAGTCTTTCGCAGATCGTCATCCCACCTGGCCGGAGGGCGTCCTACACTACGTTTGCCGAGTCGTGGTCTCCACTCAAGAACACGTTTACTCCAGCGGTTGTCGGTTCTTCGCGAGATATGGCCGGACAACTGCCACTTCAGCTTGCTTATTCTTTGTGCTATGTCGATAACTTTGGTTCTCTGTCGGATGTATTCGTTACGAATTCTATCCTTCAGAGAGACTCCGAGCATACCATACCATATTGTAACCGAATCCACATCTACCAAGGTAGGTACCTACCTAACCTTGTTTGTTTGTACTTGACTAATGTAATGAGACGGTAAATGCGGGCTCATTGCGTATGCGCATCGATATCTCGCAATTTGAATAGATGCGCTCGAACAGCCGCGAACAAAGCATAATCAACCGGAAGCGATGCGATAAACAAACTGGTTTCGAAGGAATTATGGATATGGATACAGTTATATGTGATACACTTCAGGGACCTAAAGCTGCTTATTGCTATCTATGATGCAGATCGTTTTTGACGAGAAAGTATCTATTTAAAGTTAGAATTATACACCCGCATCGACCGCATTGTCCCGCGTGTTTGACGTGCAGGTTTGGCTGAAGCTTTAAGATCGACCACGTCGTCGGGCAGTAGACATAGGTGGGGTGGTCTTATTTGTTAAGTATCCCTTTCCTTATTTTCCAAAGCCATAACAGCACTAGTCAGTCACCCTCGTTTAAAGGTGTCCGTCAAGTTAGCAGCCCCGCCCGCCATGGCATTTGGTGGTAACTATGCCAATAAATGTGTCCTGAAATAGTGCCCCTAAATATATCCTAAAGTACTAACTTTAGGAGATATTTAGGTCTTTCACTGTGGCTGCTATCTTAACGTCAAGCTGGCAGCCCCGCTGATTCCGACGAATCTATAGCGAGATATGAATCATGAACTATGCCAATTAACTGTGCCTTACGGTATCTAGTTCTCCTGCAAAGCTCAGAAATAGACCTCCTGCGGTTTAAGAGATATGTGACTCTGAACATCTACATACATTACATAAAGTACAGGCGAGTACAGAAGCGAATTGTTCCTCGCACGTCGATTTCCCCTATGTTGATTCCCGTAACGTCGATTTTTATAAAGGCGACCGCGCTTGAATTCCCTTCCAAAACTTTATATGGCTGATAAAATCCTTTACCTATGTTTTTAATAAAAATTAATGTAAGCAATAAATTGTTAAATGGAATAAATATAACAAAATACACACATCACGTTATATAACGAGAAAAAATAGAAATATAAATTCTAGAACGCTTTATTCAGAAAGAAAATTACACTAGTATTTACAATTGAAACAACTGAGCTAGCTGTTGCAAACAATCTACACGTAGCTCAACTGATGTACATGTTCTCTTAAACCGCAGGAGGTCTATTTCTGAGCTTTTCAGGAGAACTAGATACTGTAAGGCACAGTTAATTGGCATAGTTCATGATTCATATCTCGCTATAGATTCGTCGAAATCAGCGGGGCTGCCAGCTTGACGTCAAGATAGCAGCCACATTGAAATACCAAAATATCTCCTAAAGTACTGGGGTACTATTTATTTTACTTAGGGCATCGGGGGCACTATTTCAGGACACATGTATTGGCATAGTTGAAACCACGAAATTCCATGACGGGGCTGCTAACTTGACGGACACTTCTACTTACGAAAGAATCACAATATTTAGGTGCATCGATCTAAGTCGATCCAAGTAAGATCAAGTTTAAAAGGGTATTATGCAACTCAATGCTTTTGCTACTTGAACTTGCCAATGGCTAGTGCATAGGGAGGCACAAATTTATTGCCAGACTGTTGTCAGATAGGCTCTTCAGTTTCAGGTTAAATTTGAAACCCTTTCCGTTTTAACTTTTGCACGATATTATTTTACATCATCACGCTCTAATATTCTCTGCATTTAGTCCGACTACAATGGTAGTCACGCCCGTCGATTTCTCTACAGTGAACAATGTTTATGTAGAAAAAAGTGTGCTCATGCTTGGCTGACCAAGCGTGGCGGACATGGCATGTGGACCGTGCTCTATGCGCCATCTTGGATTTACGGATTGGGTTGCGCGCGCGCCTAACCGGGACTCGTTCTGCTGTTCATTGACGTTAGATTAGTAGGTACCACTATATGCCTCTGCGCTCAAAGGTATTCAGATGCTCAGGTTCAGAGCAGATAACAGTAGATAATCTATTAAATAGATATAAGTGTATATATACTATTTATAATTGTTTTATTCTATTACTAGCTTCTGCCCGCGGCTTCGCACGCGTATTTTTGGTATAATAAGTAAGCCTATCATCTAAGTTAAGCTATGTTCTAAATGTACGCCAAATTTCATCATCACCTGTTCAGTAGTTTTGGAGATCAACAAAAAGTAACAAAAATTCACATTTCACAAAGTTTCGGCTTTATAATATCAGTAGGATTCCTATTTTGTAGGTGCAAAATAAATGTAATTGACAGAAAATCTATTGTCTCCTAATGTAGAATAGAATGTAAAGTCCGGGATTACAAAACATTTCTTGTCATAATTTGAATACCCTAAGCCTTTATAATATAACTAGACGATCGCCTCGCGGTTTCACCCGCGTAGTTCCCGTTCCCGTGGGAATTCCGGGATAAAATATAGCCTATGTCACTCCCTGAAAAGTAAGCTTCCTAACGGTGAAAGAATTTTTCAAATCGGTCCAGTAGTTTCGGAGCCTATTCAATTCATACAAACAAACAAACAAACAAAAAATCAAACCTTTCCTCTTTATAATATTAGTATAGATAACATACACATTGGAAGCAAACTACTACCTATAGACTAGGAAGACATAATAGCTCGTAGTTACTGTAGTAGGAATCAAGACATGCATTTGCATAACATTGATATAACACAGAAACGATAATACTGTTAACTGTCTTGGCCTAGCAGCCTAGATAACCAGAGATCTAATTGTTTTCGGCAGCACGCAAAGGCGTTCGAGTTGGATTTCTAATTGCTTCTCTTAGCGTCCCTCAAGGCTAAACCAATTTAGCGCAAACAATAGATAATAACACGATTTGTATCAATATTAATGTACGAAGATGGCCTTGATTGGTTTGAGATTATTTGAGATAGGTACCTACATTGAATGTTTCGTAAGAGAACAAAAATTAATTGTTAATAACAAATTCTAACTTCTAACGCATGTTCACATGAAAATCTCCCAACAGATACACATTATTGATGACCAAAGTGTGTAATGGGCACGTAACCAAAATCAAGAAGGTACGAATCTCTACATTTCTTTATTACCCCCACCAAGTTTGATGAAAGACGGTGGGTAGTTCAATATTATATAAAATGTAAATTGTTCTGGGACTTTGGGTTGACATCAGTCTTACGTTCCAGGTATTTTTGTTAAAATAAAGTAATTCATCGTTACGAAATACATTTTTGTTGGGAGGCATAAAATTCAAAGGAGATGCCTAATTTTCCAGGGTAGGTACTTGGTGGTCATAATTAGGTACTTTAGCCAAAGGATTCAAGGAATGTTCAGCACCAGCATAGGCAGAGACCTAAGAATGGCTGTATCAAAAAAACTTGACTTAATATGTCAACGAGCTCTATAGCGCTTATAGCTATACCTGTTAAAACGCCATAAATTATCTTTCCCTTGCGTTTCTTCGAAAACTTAGCTCAGTAACCTACTGCAAACCGTTTCTTCCACTTTTGAGACCATTGTGCGTAAAGTCGCCATGAACAATATCGATAACTAAGTAATTAAATTCAAATTGTTGGAGTCTTGCATAACAATCCGTAAGCCACGCCAGACAATGAAGGTAGGTACGTACATATCTACATAGTGTAAGTAAGTAGCCACGCATTGTTTCAAAGGCATAACGCTATCAGAAACTTTACTGTCATCAATTTAATAGTTTATTGTTCTATAGCGGCCAATGGATCGAAACTATGATGTAGTTATTTACAACAGAGAGGGTAAGAATCGATTACGCAATAACCTAATAGGTACCTATAGTTAAGTATACAGGGTGTAACAAAAATGAACGACCAAACTTTCAGGCGGGGTGTAGATTCGATACGATAACACTGAAATCAGGAAAAATAGTAAAAAAATCCCACCCTTTAGTTTTCGAAAAATTAAATAAATAGGTACGAAATTTTCAGCACATTAGGCAATAGACTCCAATGCACGTGTCTATTTGAAAAAAAAAAAGTCTGCGTACTGTATTCATCTCTTTTATAAACCCATACCCATAACACCTATACGGTGCCCAAACGAGCGGCCGCCGTATATAAAAAATTTAACTAATATTTACAATTTCAACAGTCTAACTGCAGACTGTTGCAGACAATCTACAGGTTTAGATAATTAATGAAGTAGGTATCCAATAATTGTTATTTCTGTAATTAAAGTACCTACTTATCTTCCTTACTACTTTATATTTATAAAAACAGGCTGGTAGTTCAGTACCTACTGTAAAAAAATAAGTAGGTACAGCTAAGCCAATTTAAAAATAATAAGTAGGTAAAGTCAAATGTTAGTTATACCTATTCATAGAAAAACTAAACGCACGAATGGAATTGTAGAGTCAGCCACGCAACCTACACAATTACCCGAGGAAAATGACCTCACGTTAGTTTTATTACAATTTGCTTTCATTTTACCATGCTTTTACTTCAGTTAAGTAGGAAGCTTGTTACCCGATAGGTTCAGAATAGAATCCAACCATTATACCTAATGTTGTCGGACTTATTAATGTTTTTGTAACCTTATGTAGAGAAAAATAGAAGAAAAACCCAACTAGAGAGAAGTAGGTAGAAGTTGTTTTCTGAAATCTTTATTAATGTCCTCTTACCCGAATTTCAACCACGGCGGTCTCATCGGATACTAGCCAGATGCGCAGGACATATTATAGTGCACAAGTGTGTGCAAGCACAGGTGCACTCTCTAATCCCTCACTCTCATAATCCGATGGGACGACAGACCTACACAACCGGGGAGAGGTCAGGTGCAAGACCAACGGCTTATCGTGCTTGCCAACTTCCTGACTCCGGACTGCTACTGTGAATTTTTTTGCTAGAAAAACCCCAATAACAACTATGGGCACGAACCGGGATTCAAACCCAGGACCTCATAATCACCGGTTGAACAAGCTGACCGTTAGACCAACGAGGCTTAAAAATCTGCATTATAATCTATGAGCTCACAAACGTCACTGGACACAGGCCTCATAAAGGTACACGACGACACAAATAGCGGTCTTGAGTCTGTCCATCGATCGATCTATCTATACTTCTACACTTGACGACCTCGGTGGCGCGGCGGGCGAAGGTCCGCCTGCGGCGCGGGAGGTTGCGGGTTCGATTCCCGCCTTGGGACAAATGTTTGTACGATCTACAAATATTAGTTCCGGGTATTCTGGTCGTTTCTATGTATAATAAATATCTATCCATGTAATGTAATAAATTATGTATATCAGTCATCTAGTACCCATAACACAAGCTCTGCTTAGCTTGGGGCTAGATGATGCTGTGTGGATTGTCCAGCATTAAAAAAAAAAATACTATCACACTAATATTATAAATGCGAAAGTTTGGATGGATGGATGGATGTTTGTTAGCTCTTCACGCCAAAACTACTGAACGGATCGGGCTGAAATTTTGCATACAGGTAATTGTAACCCTGGAATCAAACATAGGCTACTTTTTATCCCATAAATCAGTTCCCATGGGATAGAAATCACCTTTAAACGTTTCTATAGAAACAATGCGGACGGAGCCGCGGGCATGAACTAGTAATATTATAAAAAGGAAAGATTTTATTGTTTGTTTGTATTGAATAAGCTCGGAAACTACTGGACTGATTTAAAAAATTCTTTTACCATTAGAAGCCCACATTATTCCTGATGAACATAAGCTACTTTTTACCGCGGGAAAACGGTTCATTCCTACGGGAAAACGGGTAATAGGACAACGGGTAGTAAGAATGCAGCTAGTATAATATAAGTAGCGATCTAGAATCTTTTGAACCTCATAAATATCTGCCTCCCTGAAAATGTCCACCTATGTATAAAATGTCTATTTTCGATAGTCCTACCAGTTTTCAGTGTTAACTTGACTATCAATGCTCAGAAATGAAATGGTTTGAAAAAATAAAAGAAATGTAGTGAAAAGGCACGCCATGCATACTAAAATAGCCATATGAAGGAAAATAGTAAAGTTCGTATTTGATTGTAATCGTGTAATGTCACATAGTTGCTGCACTAAGAATGTCTCAGTTTTTTAGGGTTTCGAAGATCGGTTTCGAAACCCTTATGGTCTCGCTTTGTCTGTCCTTTTTTCCCTCCTTAATAACTCAGCAACTACAGCAGCTATCAACTTGAAATTTAAAATAATAATACATTTCGTGCGCCTGTAAAGATTTTAAGAAAAAAAAAAGAAAAATGAAAATGAACATTTTCCATACAAATTGAGATGTCAAAATTTTAAAAGAGACTTACAGAGTCAAATGGGGTATCAAATGAAAGGTATTAGTTTGTACATTTCAAAATAGTTTTTGAAATTTCTGTAGGTTTCATACTTTTTGAAATATTTTGAAAATAGTCGAAAAAATACCCATTCACCCCCCTATCTCCGAAGTTTGCAGAGCGATTCATTCAAAATGTATGGAGCGTTTGTAGATATAGATCTATATTTTACAGGAAAAATATAGAGAAGTCTGTAAAATGAACCCTTTTTGAAAAATGGTCAAAAAGAGGGGGGATAATTTTCCAAAAGGGGAGTTAACCCACTGAGTGGGGTATCATATGACAGGTATCGGTTTCTACATTTCAAAACAGTTCTTGAAGTTTCTGTAGGTTTCATACTTTTTGAAATATTTTGAAAATAGTCGAAAAAATACCCATTCCCCCCCCTTATCTCCGAAGTTTGCAGAGCGATTCATTCAAAATGTATGGAGCGTTTGTAGATATAGATCTATATTTTACAGGGAAAATATAGAGAAGTCTGTAAAATGAACCCTTTTTTAAAAATGGTCAAGAAGAGGGGGGATAATTTTCCAAAAGGGGGGTTAACCCACTGAGTGGGGTATCATATGACAGGTATCGGTTTGTACATTTCAAAACACTTTTTAAAATTTCTGTAGGTTTCATACTTTTCGAAATATTTCGAAAAAATTCGAAAAATTTACCGCTACACCCTATCACCGAAGCATTCAGAGAGATCCATTTGAAATGTAGGTAAGTACCTACTAGTTTTAGGTGTTCATTAAATTTCGGAGTTTCTAATCGGTACCTTTAGTACATAGGTACCTACTTGTTCACAAACGTTCGAAACCCTCGGCGCGCGAGTTACACTCGCACTTGACGGGTCTTGTTTTACATTAAGATTGTTTTATGATTTTAAATTATGGGTGTAGTGTAAGTATTACGTCGTGTATTCCCTACCGGTGTAAACCCTTTTTCACATGCATCCGGTCACGGCACGGTCGTCGTGCCGTGTAATGTAGAAATGTATGGGACGGGCGACACGGTGACGGCACGGTCACCGTTCCAAGCGAAAGCTGCTAAGCTCATATGTACATTTCTACTTTACACGGCACGGTCATCGTGCTGGCACCGTATGCATGTGAAAAGGGCCTAATAAGTTTCATTGTACATTGAGTTTGTTCTATGGATACAGGGGTGTAGTGTCGGTGTAAGTATAATAACCTACCGGCGTAATAAAAATGCTCATAAGAAGTTTTATTCCTTTCGGTAGAGGTCTAAAACTCGTAGAGGTTCGTAGCAAGGTGCTACGGCAGCTTAGGAGTCCTGCGTATAGGTATTATACCTATTGTGGCAGTTGTCTATGTCACCAAGGCATAAATTCAAGCAGTAGGTACCCGGTATTTACCTATTTGTTTTTCAGATAACACAAATAATTTTTTTCAGTCACTTAAAGCATAAAAATACGTAATAATAACCTCAAATTAAAAACTAGAGAATTCAGAGTTAGAATAAATCGTAGCAGTTTCTCGTACCTAGCAGTTTGCTATATGATAATTAGCATCAAATCAGCAGTTTTTCGTAGCAGTTTGATACTGATAACAGCCTCAAATGAGAATAAAACTAGAGAGTTCAGAGTTAGAATAATTTGTAGCAGTCTTTCGTAGCAGTCTGCTACGAGTGGAATAAAAGGGCTTCCCTTTGGTTTATAAGATTAGGCAAGTGAACTTTCATCGTACTTTACCTACGTAGTATAGTTATTCTGCGACTCTACCAAGTTCCGGGTACTCTGTTTTATCGACTCGGCTGGTCCTAAAATGTCAAACTTCCCTGTAGAGCGCATGTGCGGAAAATGACATCGCTGACATTCAACCACGCTTAGAAAACCACTGCGAAACATTACACCCTAAATTTGCACTTTTCTCACTAAAAACATTCGTAAAACTCTATTCAGACAAACTTTAGCCCCTTTTTATTTCACTTGCTAGTTATTTCCACCGAATAGACTTGATAGAACCTTTGTTTTGTAGGCAGTTTTGCGATCTAACCAAACTAACATCTAGCGGCCATAATTTGATCAAATACTGTGAAAATAAAGTAATAACAGTGATTGTGGAGAGTGATAACAAAACTTTGGATCCGAGAGTGCTGTTGTGACTTACTTTCAATGGATTGTAGTAGAAACTGTGGTATGAAAACAATGTGCAAGAGTGTGCTGGATACACTTTGCATCACAATAAATATGCAGTGAATTCCACGCGATTTACAAGAAATCCCGATGTCTTAGCTTAGGAACAAAATTATCAAACAAATACATATCATTGCTGTGCCTGTAGATTTAAAATATCCCTTATATTTACATTTATACGAGCGTTATTCATATTTGAACATTTTAAGTATACATTGATGTAATATTACTGGAACGTGCAACAAGCTATCTCGCTGAAGACAAGTCTACCGAACGAAGTCATTGGTGAGTTTTTATTCAATCATTACTTTAGCTTAAGCTATTCTAAGTTCATTGTTTTTATTATTTGTCCGTTTTTTAAAACGGCTAATGAGGGAATCCGCAAGATGTAAATTTGATTGATTTTGTTAGGTTATTAAATAAAATATTAATAACCTGCGTTGTTATTACCTAACAACCTACGTTTTGATAACAAAAAAATAATAACAAAATATAATCATGGTACATAGGTACATAAGCGGTTGCTAAGGCATGTCTTAGGTAATTTCAATACATATTTTACGGTTGCCTAGTTTCTATTAATTGCCTAGGGTAGTAGCTAGGTTAACGAATGTAATTAAAAGGTATTATTTATATGCAAGTATGCTGATGATTTAAATACAAATACCTCCTTGGAAATCTATCTACTCAGTTCGTAAGCTGCTGGATGCTCTCTCTCTAGTACGCCATTCACTCCATTTAGGATATTGTTTTCTATTTGACATAATAAATACTTATTTGATAATACACCAAGACACAAAATCGCCAGATCGTACCTAGCTTCCTAGTATGCTAAGATAACCAAATCCATGCTGAAGAAGAGCCAATTTTTAACCGAAAAATAGAGGAGGTTCTATGTTTGGCGGTTTGTATGTTTATTTATTTCTGTTTTTTATATATCTTCGTCGATTACTGTGTCAATTGTATAACAGACCGATTTTGATGTATCTTCGATCTTTTGCTTTTGTATAATGAATGATCTCGAAAATGAGATGGTCCCAAAAAAAATATTCTCGAGGGATGCGTATTAGTCACGCTAAACTTATAAAATTAGTGTAATTATTTAAGTCAGTTCTTAGTTTTTGACGTGACAACGTCTTATAATTCGATAGAGCCGGCTGCACGCACGAAAAAACATGACGTCATTAGGCGTTACCTCTGAGGCGTTACTCTGAGGCGTTACTCGGAGGCGTTCCATGTAGGGCTTGAAGTGCAAGCGAGAGCGCTCGACATCCGTCTCTCTCCTACTTGAGTGAGCGATGCGGCTGCGTGGACAGCTGCTATACTATAGTACATTTACATGTTTTGATCGAGTATCAAATGCTACCATTCCATCAGTATATTCTTAAGACGTTGTCACGTTCAACTATCGTCAGTAAACCGACTTTACAGACAACCAATTTTTTCAAAAGATTAAATGATGTTACTTAAAGTTTAATCGGTCTTAATAAATATATTTTGTTATTTTTTCTCATTTTATTCTATTCGTGGTTCAAACGAAATATAAACGTTTCAAAATGGCTCTTCCAGAGCAAGTGATTCCTTGACACAGAGGGGTGCGGTGGTGCGGATGTAGCCTACTTTATTTGCCTAATGTAGAGCGACGCATTTCCTACGCGAAGTGAAAACTTGCCGGGGCGGGCGGGCAAACAAAGGTGCGTAGGAACTGGGTTTCACTCTTGTTTTTTACACGAATTCTATATTTATGACTAGCTTCTGCCCGCGGCTTCGCAGGCGTTGTTTCTATGGAAACGTTTTGAGGTTATTTCTATCCCATGGGAACTGATTTATGGGATAAAAATGCGCCTATGTTTGATTCCAGGGTTAGACCTACCTGTTTGCAAAATTTCAGCCTGATATGTTCAGTAGTTTTGGCGTGAAAGAGTAACAAACATCCATCCATCCATATTTATAAACTTTCGCGTTTATAATATTAGTGCGATACATCATCATAATTCGTGTAAAAAGCAGGCACAGTCAACGAAATGATTTGATGATTTTTATAAGTACTAAAACCCACTTATGATCAAGAACTTTTCAACCTAGATTTATCTGGGTTGAAAAGTGGCATATTGTAAAATTTCAAAAACGAAGAGTAGGGGGTATCTACCTAACCTGGGCCTGTAATAGGTTTTTCCACGAAAACGAATCAGATACATGGCTTGGGGCCAAATGATGTTATGTGGATTGTCCACCATTATTTTATTTATTATTAAACTAGTTTCTGCCCGCTACATCTGTACGAAATTTCAGCCCGATACATTCAGTAGTTTTTGCGTGAAGGGGGGACAAACATCCATCAAAACATGTACTAGTGTGATTTATTATCGGATTATAGTTTTCCGAGTAGGCTCACTGTTCTGACGTTGCACCTACAAGTAACGTAGCTTATTTAAAGTGAACGCCCGAACGCTTACATAAAAAAAACAAATCAATTGAGAACCTCCTTTTTGAAGTCGTTTAAAAATAGACAATTTACACAGTCATATAGGTAAACCGTACAACAGATTACCTACCTCCTCAGCACACACAGACAACCACTGCTGAAAGTGTCTTCCCCAAAGAACGAATAAAAATAAACAAAAAAAACGGAAAAAAATTTATTACCATTATGTATCATGCAAAGAACGAATAAAAAAAACAAAAAAGAACGGAAAAAAATTTATTTCCATAAGTATCAAGTATACAGTAGCAGTAGATCACGCACTAGGACAAGTCTGTGTCATACACGACGTGGATTATAATACTTTCAAGTTTTATGGTCGGCAAATGAATCCAAACTTTCATCTATAAAATCATAATTACCTACATACAAAGCGTTCTTATTTTTATAACTATGACTCATGATTCGTGACTAAATAAATCCCTAAAGCTTGCTAGATTGTATCGTATCGTAAGGGATATTGGGCAGTGTATGTAGGTAGGTAAAATTAAATCCCACTAAGTGAAACTTAATCTCTAAACAAAATAATTAAAGTAATACCTAGGTCGTACTGATTGTAAACACGCGATGCTATTTGAAATGAAGATCAGAATGAGCCAACAATTTAAATACCAAATTGATTTCCAAGCTCCAACGTATTTATCGAAATAGTTAAAAAAAGAACCCTTTTTATCAGAAATCGGTAAGAATCCCAAGTTATTTCTGTTATAAAACGTGAAGTCGAATAGAACGGGCGCGGCTTGCGTGTCTTTCTCGCATGCTGGCTGTAAGTTAGCGGTAGCCAACATTTTTTCACATTTTACTACACGGTCGGGCAATCGGGACAATTATGGCTATCGACGTAGTGCTTTGCTTACCACGAGCTTCGGGCTAAAACGGTTCTCGACTTCTCCAGTATGCTCGCAAAAAGTCACTTTGTAACAGTCTATGTTTTTCACCACAAGAGGTCGCAATGATCAAAGAATGACGACAAAAAAAGTCTCTTTTTTTAGCGGTCATCTATTTTAGATCGTAAAGTTCAAAATGTAATTGTATGATTTCCGATCATAGCCAGAATTGTAAGCTTTACCTAAATAATTACCCACGTTTAGTTTAATGTACCTAAGTTGATACAGACAAACGCATATATCTGTATGGGTTACATATATACGTTTCGTATCATCTTCCAATTAATAACAACACCTACCTACCTTCCTCAAGTATGCATCCATCATTAGAACTTCTAACAATCTGGCTAATAGCTTTCTTATTAGGTTACCAACCCAATTATGCGAACGTTACCAGGCATTTTAATTACAAGTACGGACGTAACTGAAAAATGAAAATGCTTTTGTGTAGGTACCTTGAGAGTTCCAGTAAAGTGTGTCAAATTGTTTGCGAAGAAACGAGTTGATTTACAAAATAGCGCAAGAATTCGTAATGGCAAAAAGAACATTGTTGCAAGGTATTTTGAAACATTTGCGATAAACCCGACTTGTAAAAACTACTTGTTTTCATTGCTTACGTAACGTTTATTGACAAACGTAATTGTACTACGATAAATTACGAGCTATTTGAACATAATACCTACCTATAGAGGCCAGCAAAAAAACTTGCATTGCTCCACCTTATTTACAAGCAAATTGTTCTTTTACCTACTATTAAGACCCGCAGTGGCATTGGATGCGCGAAGCGCGAGAAGCACAAGACAGAATAGGCTGGCAAAAGCAAATAGAGCCTATACCTATCCAGAATGTGAATGTGATTATCCCGGGATTGCGCGGACCAGGGAAGTGCAAATGCATTGATTGAATTAAAAATTAAGATAAGATAAGATAATTTTTATTGATTCACAAGAAAATACACACATCGATAAAGAAGAATTAAAAAGAAAAAAACAACGTGAGACCAAAAGGCTGCCACTCAGCGTGTGCTGCAGGAGCTCGGGGAACAGCTGCAGCGCTGGTCTTCCGTGGCACCTTAGCGTAGAGCGCGTCACTGGCTATGGACACACTCTTTACAATAATTTTTGGTGTCCAACTACTTATGAATTTATGATAATAAATAAACAATGCTTGAAAATTCACATAGCCTCATCTACCCCGAAGATAAGTAGAGCTTGTGTTATGAATACTACATAACATACTATAAATGATAAAGCTTTCCTGCGTCGAATTTAACGCTGTTCTAGAGGATCTTAAATTCCCTAAGCTCGGCTTTAACGGAAAACTTAAACTAGGTCCTAGTACTTTTGTCGATAGCAACAAAGCAGCCGACTGGCTTGATTATGTCACAACTATTTCCAAATAGCTTTCTGTTCTAATTAATCAGAAAGCATAAACAAAATCTTACTTTCATTTAGATCGCTTTTGTAATCCGCGTGAAAATTTCATCAAAAACGATATGAATCGGATACGCGTAATTTCACAGGTCTATAACTTTGTTTTACTTTAAACTAAATTAAAAGGTGTAGTAATCAAAACTGTATAAAATTATTTACTAGCAGTTAGGTACAAATGTTTTACGCATCGCGGCATTCCGTAATTAGAAGTTAGCGATTTCGAAGCGCATACGTCGGATCCATCGAACTAGCATTGAATATTATGTCTGTGTTCCACAGAAAGCTAGTATTGTACGATAAAATTAGTCATTTGGGATACATAAATTTACTTAAACTTAGGGGTAAATTAAAAGGTAGAGCAGGCACATGGCCAACGTGCCGCCAGGACGCCTCCTTGGTGAGCTTTTAACTCGGAATATTCATGTCAGATAATCATCTGCCACACACAAAGTCACTTGTCCATACAAATTTACAAAATGATTGATGGGCTCCTCAGACTATTGAAACGCCACGCGACCCGACGAAACGTGATGCATGTTGAGTTGAATCTAATCGTATCCATTTTTAACTCCCGACGCAAAATGAGGGGTGTTATAAGTTTGACGTGTCTGTCTGAGTATCTGTGTATCTGTCTGTGGTATCGTAGCTCCCAAACGGATGAACCGATTTTCGTTCGTTTTTTTTTGTGTCATAGATAATTTTATCCCGAGTGTTCTTAGCCATGAAAATTTGTCTAGTTTAATGAAAATTTGTTCAGCCAATAAACGTCAGCGGGTTTTTTAAAATTTTAATTTTGTCTTGTCTATGACCAGAAACACATTGTAAACACATGACGTGTCACCGCATCGGGTGTTAATAATGTGATTCTGGTCATAGAAAATTCATACTACTTGATTCAACTCAACACGTGTCGCATTTCGTCGGGTCGTGTGGCGTGTCAATAATGTGTTTCCGGCTTAAATAGTACCGAGATGTAAATTTTAAAAGGATTCGATGAAGGTGACTCGGTGATTCGTAAAAAAACATACCGAATATAGAACCTGCTCCTTTATCGCAGTTTTAAAAAAATATATAGAGCAAATATTTGAAGACTCCAAAAACTTATAATGACAAATCCCAAACAAGGAATCTGATAGCTTGTCCTCTTGGGAATTTTTAAGGGACAATCCGTTATCTTTGCTCTGACTTCAGACCGTAGCTCGTAGCCCACGCTTCGGCCCCAGAGTATCGTAGCTTGTGGTAATTCCCAGTGGAAACATACCTTTGAATTAATTAGTGATTATGATCATTTGCGGAGCACTCATTTCGTCTTCTCGCTATTTGTTACTGTTATGCTTATTACTAAGGCGAATGATTTCTTTATAGTCTCGCAGTCACGTTACACCGATGATTTTAATTGTAAGGGAATTTAAATACGCGTGTAAGTTTTTAAATTACAGCTCTACTTACATGTTTTTAACGAGCTGGTACGCACTGTTTTACTGTAAAGTGTAGTTGTAGAGGGGAGGCCCTTTAGAGAGCTGGCCGTAAGTTTTTGTTCAGATTTTTTCAGTTTAGTTTGTTACTATAGATAGATCTTCTATTTCACGAAGTCCGTTGGGCTATGTATGTCATAATGAATGCATGTACACATTATTTTAGTGTGCGTAAGCTCAGAAGCAATCAGTCTCGCCCGAGACGCGGTCCGGGTCACTAGTGCTCATTGTATTCACGTCAGATTTTCGTAGCGAGTACCGTCAGCATGACAACTAAGCGTAAGTCACTACTACAACCAGGGCTAAACGGAATTCGTGAGATAGAACAACTGTACTAGGAAAAAGTTCTTATAGATCTCTCTGTAAGTTTTATTCTTTGGAGACGATATAAATTCCTCTGGGTTTCTGCTTACTTACCCATATTTGGGTATGGCGTATTTTGAAAGTAAGGGATATTTTGAAAGTAAATTAAATAATTGTACCTATTTGCGAGTACAGGATATTGTACAGTACATTTTGATTCGTCGATTGTATGCAGAATGAGGGCACAAATCAGCGCAACAATAAAGCAACTGCGCATCGCCACAATAGAGCAATAGGCATGTCGGGCGCATTCGACGGACGCGATTTCATTTCCTGCGCGCGCGCCGACCCGTGCGCTCTTGCCCAATTTCCGGTGACACTACGGTACTTACCTATTGCAAATGATTTATGTTTTTAGTATTAGGTAGCCATTACACTGCTATTAAGTATTTCGATAATCTGGCCAATTCGATGCTTGAAAATGAAACATTAAGTTTTATTTATTTTATTATTATTCGTGTGGTCGTTCCGTGGTCGTCCTTCTGTAAGACAAAGGCCTCCTTATCCAACTTCCACTTTTCAAGGTCTTGTCCTGCGTAGAAAACCTTTGCCCAAAATGTGTTTTTGTAAAAATCTTTCTAAAAACGTAACACATGGTTTTTGGTATAGTTTCTCCCGGTTCGGGTTTTCCTTTCCGCTGAAAATGGTAAAATTTTCAGCCTTCAGCCCGTATCGTACGAAGGTTCTACCACCTATTAAGCCCTATTAAAACTCTTATCGCGAACAAAGCTAATGTTTTACGACCATAAACAAAATCGGTTATTATTTTTGTTGCGTGGGTAGAAATAACAAAAGCTTTTTAAGATTTTGCGTGCGGCACGCATCAAATGTCTCCAGTACTTTGACGTACGATAAAAGTGGAAAAATTGGAAAACACATGCGATATTTTATGTTTCATGTAGAAACTTTATGGGTAAAACAATACAAAGTTATACGAGCTAGGGAAAACTACTAAAGCTTTTGCTGGAAAACGTTAGGAAGTTAATGTTAAGTAACTTTGTAATTTTAGGGTTCTGTGCCGGAACACGCTCATTTTATATTAAACCCCAGTGTAGGAATTCTCGTAGGTATCTAAGACGTTATTGTAAACTAGGAGCCCGATCTGTTTTCGATGAGTGAATTTTAAGAAAAGCTGCATGGCACTTCACATTTTACACTTATTGTTAGCTCTTGACTTGAAATTGATGTCGGAACCTGTCAAAGGCTTAATTAAAATTTAGAATCTACTTAAATTAAAATTAAATTAATAATGGTTTATTGCAATCTGTCATCAGTTGTGTCCAAGATGGCGGCACATGGTGTCCTCCGTTGGTCGCCTCAGTGAGGCGATCCACCGATCTGAGCCGAACAGTTGGTCGCCTCATTGGGGTTTTAACCAGACAGCAAATTTGAGTGTACTCAAAAGTTCTCTCTCAATGTAGGTTATTTCACCAGGTTCATAGGAAATGATTATTTCATCATGTTCATAGAAAGATTAGGCTTCGCATACAAAAATTCAGGGAAATCATGATTTATAAGCTCGCCAAACCCTGTCTGAGCGTAACCACCATGTGGTTACTCAGATGGGCATATGCCGCCATCTTGGACACAACTGATGATAAGATGTCTGGAAGTCTTCTCACTGAGGCAAACAACAGACGACAAGAAAGTAATTGACACTAATTAAGGGCTCACATTACATTACCAATATAAGCTATTCTGAAAATAGCTTGTGGTTTGGTAGTGAGTTAAATAAGTTAATCTTAAATAAGTCGAAGCGACGCGTGACCTGAGAGCTGGTGAGTATCTGGCACAGCGCATCAGCATTGCCATACAGCGTGGCAATGCAGCCAGCGTCTTGGGGACGCTTCCGACTGGTATTGATATGGATCAGTTGAGCTACCTGTAGACTGTTTGCAACAGTCTGCAGTTAGCTCAATTGTTTCAATTGTAAATACTAGTATAATTTTCTTTGTGAATAAAGGCATTTGCCCAGTTTAACTATAAGAATGCTTTATGTATACGTTGTTGGCGTTCCTTTTTAATAAATAAATAAATAAAACTTTTGTTATTTCAATGCCAATATTATAAAAGCAAAAGCAATTCTTTTTGGCTGTTTGTTATCTTTTCATGCCTCATCGCCTGAACGGATCTTAATGAAATTTTACATTAGGTAAACGGTATCTTGGGGACCGACATGGGCTACTTGAAAACCGCGTGCGAAGCTACGGTTAGAAGCTAGTAAGCTATAAATAAATAATAAATAAATAAATAATGCTGGACCATTCACACAGCATTATCTAGCCCCAAGCTAAGCAGAGCTTGTGTATAGATACATTTTTTATTATACATAGAAAATATCCAGAACCCCTGAACAAATATCTGCAGAGCGTACAAACATTTGTCCCGAGGCGGGAATCGAACCCGCAACCTCCTGCGTCGCAGGCGGACCTTCGCCCGCTGCGCCACAGAGGTCGTCAAACAAGTCTATAAAGATGATAAGGAAAATAAATTCATTTATTTCTCTTCACAATAGGTTTTACAGTTAATTGATAAGGTTAAGTGTATATTATAGCGTACGGATTTTACGTTTGTGAGAGACTGGTGCCAGTGATAGGTTTGAAACCTGTGTTACTAGTCACCACCACCAGTGCCCCCTCCACAGAGTTCGTTAGGTATGATGATGTTATGTTTAAGTACAATGAATTGTGCCATAATGTGACATTATGAGAAATGTTAATAGCTTATACCTATACATATAAAAAAACAAAAACAATAACTAAGTATGTATATTAAAGGGTAAGAGAGCTACAGACAGCTTACATTATAATAAGTGCGTGTTTTAGTGTGCGAGTGTGTGAATGTAGAGTATGTGTGAGGGGTTTGTATGGTTGTGAAAGGTTTGCTTGCAAGGCAAAGCGGGTGTATTGTGTATGTTGGAAAAGAACCGGATAATTTATTAATTGAGTCGTCATTACATGAATTGTTATCACATAAAAATCCTCTCTGCACGAATACCATACCATACACCAATAGATACAGCATGAATTGCAACATCCATCTCAGTAATGTGAACTAATGGATGACCGTATTTGAGGTAAAAAGTGTTGGCAGATATAGAATACATTTGGCGATTTATTTTTATACGGCCATTTGTTACTTTTGTAGCGGGAATGTGTTGTTTGTATGTTTTTATCTAAAAACACAACAGTCGTAAATCCACGCGCCAAACAACATGGATTCGTGAAATAGGTTTGCATAATTGGCTGCAGTATCGTCACAATTCAGTTTTTTTGAAGTAAAAACATAGAAATGCTACTAGTACACTTAACTTGCTTAGACACCTACCTAATTAAATAAATAAATAGTACTGGACAATTCACACAGCATTATCTAGCCCCAAGCTAAGCAGAGCTTGTGTTATGGGTACTAGATAACTGATATACATAATACAATACACTGTATAGATAGATATTTTTTTACTATACATAGAAAACATCCAGAGCACCCTGAACAAATACCTGCAGATCGTACAAACATTTGTCCTGAGGCGGGAATCGAACCCGCAACCTCCTGGTGTCAGCTCTCTTACTATGATGTGTAAGGCATATAGAGTCACTTGGTTGTTTACCTATCAGTAGGATTTCACTCGCACCTTTGCGGCATTTGCATGAGACCGAATTTTTTTTTGTTTTTTGACGACCCCTGTGGCGCAGCGGGCGAAGGTCTGCCTGCGACGCAGGAGGTTGCGGGTTCGATTCCCGCCTCGGGACAAATTCTTGTACGATCTGAAGACATTTGTCCAGGGCGTTCTGGATGTTTTCTATGTATAATAAAAAATATCTATCAATTTAGTGCATTGTATTAAGTATATCAGTTATCTAGTACCCACAACACAAGCTCTGCTTACCTTGGGGCTAGATAATGCTGTGTGAATTGTCCAGCACTATTTATTTATTTATTTTATAAATGTAAAATAACGCGTATCTAACAACGGTGTAGCGGTATTTCGCAACAAATTATCGCACCACAAGCCAAAAGTAATATAATTGCGTCGTTTCTCACCGGCTGTTTTTAAGACTGTCGTTTCAACCCACAAATTTAGAAAAGAGCCTAACACCCAAATATTCAAACGCAACTCAGATGAAACCAGGTCTCAAAAGACGAATTTTTGACTGATTTTCATTGAAAACTGTCAAAAAAGCGCGATTGAGGCGTGTTTAAATGTGAGTTGCATTTGAGTATTCGGTCGTAAGTGAACTAAAAATGTGCAAAGGTACAGTTACAGGTACAGAGATAAAACCATCCCTAATAACTTTTTTATTGTCCCTTGTAAGCGTAAATAGGAATCCTAGATCCTAGCACACAGCAAAAAACCCTGGATAGTTGACACCGCCAAGCCGTAGCCAAGCAACTACAACATCAGCAGATCGTTCTACCTCTCTTCACCAATATTGATCTGATATTTGCTTTTTTAATTTCTCCCAAAAGCAAGACCATTCAGCCGCGTACGAAACGGCAAGTTCGTAACTAGTTACGAACGAAACAAATTTTTTCTTCTAAATTTTTCTTCTACGAACGAAAAATATTTATTCTTCTTTAATTTTTCAGGGAATTACCGCTAATATGTTTTCATTTCGACGCGCTTAAATTTACAAATTACACTGATGTTGATGATTGTTTTTATTCAGTATTTCATTGCATGACAAAAATATTGTATGCATGCAAACTTACAAAAGTCTGTCAGATAGGGCATGGCAATAGATATACTTAAATATCGCACACCCTTTCTTTTTTCCCTCAAACAATAAAATTCATAATCTTGAAATAGTGACATTTATTCACAAAGAAAATTATACTAGTATTTACAATTGAAACAATTGAGCTAACTGCCGACTGTTGCAAACAGTCTACAGATAGCTCAAATGATCCATATCAACACCAGTCGGAAGCGTCCCCAAGACGCTGGCTGCATTGCCACGCTGTATGGCAATGCTGATACGCTGTGCCAGATATTCACCAGCTCTCGGGTCACGCGTCGCTTCGACCAGACGCTCAGATAGTTTTTTGAAAACCCGAAGAGCTTCGGTACCCCACGGACCTAGGGTCTCGACTCCAAGGGGAGCAAATGTGTAGGCTCTGTCGAGACCTGCATATTTGCGCCTCTTGAGATCTTCGGCCAAATCTGCCGCCGCACCCGCCCTCACGGATGTCCTCGGAAGATGGGAAGGCGCAAGTGTGTCGACGCATGTAGCGTCCCACACAATGGGCCTCCCCAACTCCCATGGGACTAGTGTCATACCGTCGGGCCTCTTACCATCGTCACGCAACAGACCATTCGGTTCGAGAATAGCTGGTACGTTAACGGTGACAAAGGCCCGCCGGATGATGTCGTTAAGGCTAGCGTGGCGAGATATCCGACCAGCGGCCCTAGTGCACGATAATCCGTGATGACCAAGCTGTTCGACAGCAGTACCGCACTGGCATTGATGAGGCGCGCAACACCTTGCACCCAACCGGAGACATGTTGCGATACGGAAAGTTACGGGATCCAATAAAGTACCAGTGTTATATGAAGGAAATGCTTGCAACCAATGTCCTGGCTCCCATTTAGAAACGGCCAGGAGGCGGGCACGATCTGCAGAGCTGGAGCACGTTTGTAACAAACAGTTCCGTGTCAACTCACACAGAGGCCCGTCCCATTGCCGTTGGGACAAAAGTGATTTTGGGGGAGCAGCATCGGGGCAAGCACTATGCCAAGCCGTTCGAGCTTCGTCTAAAAATGAAATTTTCAATGACATTCCAGGTGGGACCAAAAGAGAAGGATTTAAAATTTTTTCAACTAAAGAACTAGTGCTGTAGACAGAAGACAAGAACGCTGGTAGGGCTACACTTGAAATTTTGCGTATACCTAAGCCTCCCAATTTGACAGGCAGGGAGGCCTGCGACCATGCCTTGTCATCTAAATCGATATATAGAAATAGTTAATTCGATTCCGCGAAAGGAAAAGCGAACCATGCCACAGATTAGAGAACATCACTTATGCTATAGGTACATTTTAACCATCATTTTACCATAATTGTATGCATGTAAACTTACAAAACTCTGTCAGATAGGGCATGGCAATAGATATAGTTAAATATCGCACACCCTTTCTTTTTTCCCTCAAACAATAAAATTCATAATCTTAAAATAGTTAATACGATTCCGCGAAAAGAAAAGCGAACCATGCCACAGAATAGACAACATCACTTATGCTATAGGTACATTTTAACCATCATTTTACCATAATTGCTAACCGGGTCGTAACTATGTCAATACATTAAGCCTATCGCTCGTTCAACAAACTAGTTATAATGGTAGGTACCTTCGTTCTGTTGACTTTGGCGAAATGACATGGAAATTCTGGAAATTACTGGCGGCCATTATTACATGCCGATGTTTTCCAACTAGGGCTAAAGTATCACACTAATATTACATATGCGAAAGTTTGGATGGATGGATGGATGTTTGTTACCTTTTCACGCCAAAAGTACTAAACGGATCGGGCTGATATTTTGCATACGGGTAATTCTATTCCTGGAATAAAAGGACTACTTTTAATCCCATAAATCATGGGATAGAAATCACCATTAAACGTTTCCATGGAAACAACGCGTGCGAAGCCGCTGGAATAAACTAGTTATAATATAATGTTTTAACACTCGCTTGCTCTGAAAGGAAAAACAAAAACAATTTTAATGAGCACTTAATTAAAACTGTAAAAGCTATATTCTAGCCAAACTCAATGTGGAATTTTTTTAAACAGACCATGGCACAAATAACTAAAACTCACTTGCTTGGCGTCGAGTTTCATATAAAAGAAAGCAATATTTATTGAAGGAAGGATCACAAATCGACAAGTAATGTAAATTCCGTATAAAAAGACACGGCAACAGAGTGAATTTTAGGATAAGTATGGGCGGTTTGTTTACAAACATTCTACATCGAGTTTGGCTAGTCTCCAAAACTCCAAAACTGAACAAGAATACTGTTTCTGAAATCGGTAAAAAATAGTAGGGTTCTTCGGAAAACATTGAAAACACCACCACAAAACAATAAAAAGCATTCCATTCCATGAATGATCGATCGAATTATTTTCATTCACCTTTATACTACACTTGGTCAGAAAGTTGCTTATTCCTTTTCCAAACATAAGGTAGAAAGTACGTCATTGCAGGCGTACTAAAATGCGGGACGGAAAACTCTATGGAAATTTCCATAGAGTTTTCCGTCCCGCATTCCGCATGCTATTCCTCACGCGTTTAGCGGGAATGAAAAGTGTATGGAAATCCATTTCTGAAGTTTTTTTTTATTTTCTGAAATATCAGCCGATAGCTATTGTTATTTTTATAATATTTCAAACGACAAAAAGTTTTACTCCGAATCCGCCATATGATATCGACCTCTTCTGTATTCGGAACAATAATTCAAAAAAGAACCGCATCAATATTGTTTATGGTAACAATTTTCCCGCAGAACGAACCTTAGTTTCTCCAGCCCAAGTTTCGTGGTAATTCAGTAGGTATTTAGCTATGAATAAGCAATATGGAAAACTACGGTCTAATTTACCGTGCGTGTGGTCGGCGTTCACTTAACTCTATAGAATTTGTTACTCTGGCTTTTAATGGCTTCAATTAGGGCCTCAACGTATCCTTATACAGCCCCAATGTGCCTTATTCGATCAAAATATAGGCTCCAACAAAATAAGGCTTTCTTGTATAATTGAATACACAATTAATGGATCTTACCACAGAGAAGGGAAAGGGCCTATATCTATTTATTTATTAGGGTAGAATATATTTCTACGAAAGTTACCATGCTGCTGGGTGGTCATTAGTAAAGTCTCTAATATCTTAATATATATAAATCACGTGTCACGTTGTTTGTCCGCGATGGACTCCTAAACTACTCAACCGATCACCTTTTAAACCGGAAGGTTTAAAAGGTGAGAGCGGTACGAAGTTCGCCGAGTCAGCTAGTACCATATAAAATTTAATCAGATGACTATTCACTAATCCGATGAAATTCAATAGATTTTGAAAGCTTATGCATTTTCATGTAAGCAACATTTTAAAAGCAACAATTTCCTTCTGACCTGAAAGTCGATCAGTACCCACCTTCACGTGTCCAAATTTATTTTTGTTTCCTTTGATGACATCTAAAACTAGCTGATACTCAGTCACGTAGTAACTGGATAAAACAAAACACTCAAGATTAGGAAATGATGTTAGACTCGGACTCCCAATTTTTTGACGTGACAACGTCTTATAATTCGATAGAGCCGGCTGCACGCACGAAAAAACATGACGTCATGCGGCGTTACCTCGCTCTGAGGCGTTACCTCGCTCTGAGGCATTCCATGTAAGGCTTGAAGTGCAAGCGAGAGCGCTCGACATCTGTCTCTCTCCTACTTGAGTGAGCGATGCGTCTGCGTGGACAGCTGCTATACTATAGTACATTTACATGTTTTGATCGAGTATCAAATGCTACCATTCCATCAGTATTTTCTTAAGACGTTGTCACGTTCAACTATCGTCAGTAAACCGACTTTGCAGACAATCAATTTTTTGTTTCCTTTGATGACATCTAAAACTAGCTGATACTCACTTACGTAGTAACTAGATAAAAGAAAACACTCAGGAAATGATGTTGCACTCGGTCTCCCAATTTTTTTTCTCAATATAAATAAGTATTTCTGTTACAATTTAGATGATCTTGTAATTTCGTAAAAACTATCGCACTGCGATCAATTGCGTTTGATATACCTAGGTAGCACTTTAGGCAACCAGCTCGTGTTGCTAACGTCAGGCCTTCCTTCATTGATATTCGAGGCTTGTACGCTACCTTCCTACAGGTATCCTCACTATCTTATGGTAGGTACAAGTCTACGGGCGAATTATCTAAATTAGAACAGGTTTCTTGCCTTGTTCGTGTTTGAGTTGTACCTACTTGTTTCGGAATACGCGCTTGATGAAATTAAACTTTCACAGGAGTACTTATTTAGTCCTGAAATCCGCTAGGACTAGTGCCTACTCCAACTTATAAATTATTTTTTTTTAGGATATTCAATCGCGTTCTATGTTATGGAAAATTTCAAGAGAAATCTGGAATTTTCTCTTGGAAATGTTACGTCAGTAGGCCGACACAACACCGGCATGACATGCAGGTTGTTGTCGTACATAGAAAATACCCATATTTTCATTAATAGCTACATTTAAAAGCCTATCTCAAAAGTGGAATAAGTAGGTTTTATGATTTTGTGAGTCATTGAAATTGTCTCAGAAATGTTATTAAAAATTCGATGTTTTATTTGTTCTTCCTTGGAAAAATAGTAAAACAGAAAATTCCAAGAAAGCTTCATCAACAACAAGCAATCCTGTTATTGAACAGCAAATATTTTCTGCCGATTTCCCGAGATAGCAAGAACCTTTCAATTCTGCTTTGAAACCTGAACGCGCTTAATCTTATTGAGAATAAGACGTCAAGTGCGAGTCGGATTCGCACACTAAGGGTTCCGTAAGACCTTGTGTCTTGCCGAATTATCATGATTCTAGAACAACGGGAATTAGGTACCCTGTAGGTTTTGGTCCATGGCGAGAATCAATTTTTTTTTTGTAAAATAATACTACAAATTTACGGTTTCTGGCTTTTTACCTTTATTGGTGCTATAAGACCTTGCTTCTTATAAAATTTTATGATTGTAGGTCAACAGGAAGTACCTTTAGGTTTTGGTTTCTAGCAAAAATCAAATTCTTTTGTGAATAAACTACAAATTTACGATGTTAGGATTTGTTCCATTACTTGTGCTATAAGACCTTGCTTCTTGCCAAATTTTATGATTCTAGGTATACGGGAAGTACCTACCCTATAGGTTTTGGTTCATGGCGAGCATTAAAAGTAATTTTTTTTGTGAATAAATTACAAATTAATGGTTTTCGGATTTTTCCCTATATTTATGCTATAAGACCTTGGGCTCACCAAATTTCATGATTGTAGGTCTACGGGAAGAACCCTATAGGTTCTGAGTGCATGTAATTCCCTTGGAAATTTCAAAATATTTGGATATAAACGGCTGTAACTTTTGAGTGCGTTGACTTAGAAGTTTTATTTATGTTGCGGCTTCAAGAGGTTACGGACTCGAGTATTTGACGATAATTTCAACTCGATACGTCCACGTTCCTAAGAAAAGAGGGTTGAAAGACGGACGGACAGACAGACGGACAGAAAGACATACGGGCAACAAAGTGATCCTGTAAGATAAGGGATAAGGATAAGGGTTTATTTTTTCTTTTTGAGGTACGGAACCCTAAAAATAGAATAAAAATATTTACTGACGCCCACAGCTTTATTTATTTATCGCCATCGTGAATAAACATCGTTTTAAATTAAAAAAAAGATCGGTTTATCGTTATGAGTTACGATTATACTAGTGAGACTAATAGGCAAAACTTTTGCAAACAAAAACATTTTCACTTTTAGAATAGAATAGAATAGAAAATCAGTTATTGCCAAAATTTGCAGAAAATACACAAAATAGAACTAGACTTGTATGCTATACTACTTAATTAAAACAAATAAACTACGACAAAAGGAGTAAGTTCAGCATTTTGCTGTAATGTATTAATTTACTTCTCTACTATAGCTGGTTGTTTGATGATTGACATTGACAAAATACTAAAAAAAAACGATCGTTTATAATATAAACGATTGTATAAACGATCGTTTATAATATAAACGTTTGTTTTTTTTTGTATTATGTGCCCGTGGCACACCTCCGCTGCGAAACCATATCAGCGTAACCGCAGTAATTTCGCCATGTCTCCAGGTCTGAACCTTATAGGGTACTTCCCGTGGACGTAGAATCATAAAATTTGGCCAGGAGCAAGGTCTTATAGCACAAGCATAGGAAAAAGTCCTAAAAATCATATATTTGTAGTTCATTCACCAAAAAAAAATTCTTTTAATTCTTGCTAAGTACCAAAACTTATAGGGTACTTCCCGTTTACCTAGAATTATAAAATTTGGTAAGAAGCAAGGTCATATAGCACGAAAAGCATGAAAACCGTAAAGTAGTTAGTTTATTAACAAAAAAAACATAATTTTTGATTGTCTCCCTCGACCAAAATATACAGGGTACCTACTTCATGTTGACCTAGAGTCATGATTTTTGGCAAGAAACAAGATCTTACATCTAAACGGAACCCTTAGTGCGCAAGTCCGACTCATACTTGACGTTTTATTTTATTGAAATTAGCTTGTTCTTCAGCTTTAATTCTGAAGCTTTTAGGTATATTTTTTACACCTAAAATATCGAAATAACACTGAGACATAAAATTTTCTGCCTTGCACTTCGTTGGGCACTAAGTGTTGCCATACGCTAAGCGTAGCACCTCCCTTCTGATATGGAACTAAGTGAACCTCCCTAAGCGTGGGTTCGAACTCAGGTGTGCACTAATCACCTTGATGAGTTAATATCACGCCTCACTTATAATTGGCGGATAAATTATGGGGTAGAGCGCGATAGGTGTGTGTTATCCCGTAATAGTTTGAAGGCTCACCTAATCAGGTGGTAGAGCTTCAAGAAATAATAATGTGCTACTAGAACTAACCTTTAAAAAAATCTTACAAAATATTTTAAATGTTGGCATTCAAGAACAAAAAAATTGGTTGTCTGTAAAGTCGGTTTACTGACGATAGTTGAACGTGACAACGCAGACGCATCGCTCACTCAAGTAGGAGAGAGACGGATGTCGAGCGCGCTCGCTTGCACTTCAAGCCTTACATGGAACGCCTCAGAGCGAGGTAACGTCGCATGATGAGGTAACGCCGCATGACGTCATGTTTTTTCGTGCGTGCAGCCGGCTCTATCGAATTATAATAAGACGTTGTCACGTCAAAAAACTGTTTGGTACCTATACCTACTTAACGCACAGCCCCAAACACTGGTTCTAGAGTCTAGAACCAGTGTTTGGGGCTGTGCGTTGTCTGTGAGTGAGTCAGGTACTCCTTTATAATATACACTTGCGAGCTTTAAACTGGAATCGCTTCAAGGGTTGTTCAAGACTAATTTTTACAATTTCTTTGCAGTGAACTATGAGTTAAGTTATGTTTTCCCTTACGCAGGATTTATTGGCGACGATAAATTTTAATTTAATGAACGATAATGTCCGCTGCCACACCGCAGCAGTGACTAGACAGTACCGACAGACGTCTTCCATGTCGGCATTCCCACACTAGACTGGCCAGCCCTTATTCCCGACTTGAACCCAATCTGGCATATGTGGGACGAGCTAAAACAGCGGATACGAGGGAGAAATCCAGCTCATCCAGCTCCGGCGCCGATAGAAGCCGATAGATGCAACTTCGACCTATTGCAATAATTCCCAAAATTTAGATAGCCAATTTAATTAATTTTAAATCTTCTTGATATAGCTTGAAAGGTAACAAAATTACTTTTCAAATGATATACCACAATCTATAGTTCATTGTACATAAATTGTAAAAAAATTGTTTTGATCAACTCGCGATGAAGCGATTCCATTTTAAAGCTCGCAAGTGTATATTGATTTAACTAGGTACCTAAATATAGATACTTATATTAAAAGTGTAACATATCCAATTCTGCGCATTTAAGCTTTTTTTTTGCACGACGCGGCGTTTCATAATATGAGAGAAACTGTGGTTAAATGTGAACATCATTAGTCGGCAGGTATGGAAATCGCGAACGAAGTCGCGGGTACAGCTAGTAATTTATAAAATATGTGTAAAAGTACCTACTTTCTACGCAGTGTCTTCTAAAATTTTTATAATATCCCTCTTTTAATCTCCCTTGCTTGTACAAAATATTTTCACAATCAACGTATCCTACTACGAATTATTTTAAAAGCAAATCTTTGGTACTCGTATTGTCTACTTGAGAACGAATAGACATATGTAGTTGTTTTTTACTAAATACTACTAGACTATCGCCTCGCGGTTTCACCCACGTAGTTCCCGCTCCCGTGGGAATGCCGGGATAAAATATAGCCTATGTCACTCCCTGAAAAGTAAGCTTCCTAACGGTGAAAGAATTTTTCAAATCGGTCTAGTAGTTTCGGAGCCTATTCAATACAAACAAACAATCAAATCTTTCCTCTTTGTAATATTAGTATAGATTCGTTATAGTCCTCGTAAGGTTCTAAAGGAGTCGTAAAATTAACTCGGAAAATAAATAAGAAGTTATTGCTTTTTTCATAAGGATTTTTCAGTAAGTCAATAGGAACGAATTCAAATCATATTACACTTTTTATTACAGTCAGAGTGATATTTACAAACGAAAACATCAACGGTTCATTCTACAACAAAGTAAAAGTAGACATCAACAAATACAAAGTATTGATTCTCTAGGCCGAATTTGAAAATAACTTGTAGTACCAATACTTAGTAGTAGTGTTGCCTGTTTAATTATAAAGGAGCGTTTTGTTAGTTTTCAGGGTTCCATACCTCAAAAGGAAAAAAGGAACCCTTAAAACTTTGTTATCCATCTGTCTGTCCGTCTGTCAACCCCCTTTTTTCAGGAACGCGTGGACTTATCGAGTTGAAATTAACGTCAAATACTCAAGTCCGTAACTGATTTTAGCCGCGATATAACTAAAACTTCAAAGTCAACGCACTCAAAAGTTACAGCTGTTTATGTCCGAATATTTTAAAATTTTCAAGGGAATCACATGCACACAAAACTTATACTACGTAGTCTACGGGTACTTCCCGTAGACATCATGAAATTTGGTGAGCAGCAAGGTCTTATAGCACAAGTAAAGAGAAAAGTCTGCAAAGCATAAATTTGTAATTTATTTACTAAAAAAATTACTTCTGATTCTCGACACGGACCAAAACCTACAGGGTACCAACTAGAATTATTTGGCAAGAAGCAAGGCCTTATAGCACAAATCAAGGATATAATCCGAAAACAGTAAATTTGTAGTTTATTCATAAAAAAAATACTTTTTATTCTCGCCATGGACCAAAACCTATAGGGTACTTCCCGTTGACGTAGAGTTATAAAATTTGGCAAGTCAAAGGTCTTATAGCACAAATAAAGGAAAAAATCCTAAAACCATCCATTTTTAGTTAATTCACCACAAAAAATACTTTTGATTCTTGCTATAGACCTAAACCTATAGGGTACTTCCCGTTGGCCTAGAATCACAAAATGTAGTAAGAAGCAAGGTTTTATGGCACAAATATAGGGGAAAATCCAGAAACCGTAAAGTATATAGTTTATTCACAAAAAAATAAGTTTTCATTCTCGCCGTGGACCAAATCCAACGGGGTAGGTACCTACCTAGAATCATGATAATTTTGCAAGGTCTCACGGAATCCTTAGTGCGCGATTCCGACTCACACTTGACGTTTTATTTATCTCTTAATCTGATATTTTAGAAAACAAGAGAAACCAGCTAGTTATTATGTGCGAAATATTGTGTATCATTAAAAAAAATAACAATTTAAACCTGCTATTCTGAGAGGCAATGAAGTCACTCCGCTCTGACTGAAAACTTTTTCGTATTACAGCATCATTATTTAATCTGTGCTAAAACCCCGCATCTGGCAACCCCCGTCGCACAGTCAGTTACACGTGTATGCGCTTTTTAAATATTAAAGCGCGCTCCATTTCCCATGCGCATATTAAACATTTCAATGGCGTAAACAGGGAAGTACCTACCATCCTACGTGTTTTTGCTTTGGCAAGATCTAAGAATATTTACACAAAACACTGAGAGAATTTATTTTATAAATTATTTTTAAAATTATTTTTTCAACAAGAGAGTGAGTTTTTTTTTGTTGAACGTGCCCATATGAACTAACGAGCTAGCGAGGCACTCGAGAATAGTCACGGGCGGAGCGAGTGTCTCTTAAATGGACTAATGAGATATCACAGGTCTTTTTACCATAAGTTCGAATCACTTTTTTCCACATGTGGAGACAAGACTTCAAAGTGAATAGAAAACGATTTTGCTCACTGTTTTTTTAGCAGCAAAGACACCGTTTTCGAGCTAGAGTGGTGTGAAAGAGTTTTATTTACCTACCTAAATGCGTCTTCAACATTGCATTTAAAGCTGTCACGTCAAGCCAATGTGTTTCTTTCTGAAACACTTGATTTGTCTGCCTTCCAACCCTTGTTTTGCCGATAGAAAGAGTTACAATTCAATAAAACCGTTAAAATATTTCCGATTGAAAGGGGTGACCCCGAACTCTATTTTATTAGCCTAGCTTTCCCCCAACACACTATCCCATGCAATTCAAGTTACAACCAACAATATAAAATATACATAAGGTTTGTTGGTATAGTACGGTCGGCGCCGCCACGGCGTGTTGTGGGGCGCGGTTGCTATGGCAATGGGGGGCGCCCTCACCCCCACCCCCAGCTTTCAGCTGACCCGTCGACCTCTAGTGACAACGACTCCTTACACTGTCAGTGTTTTAGAGAGGGGAAGTTGAATAACGGAAACTTGAAATAGCTGTTGTGGTTTAACGTAACGACAACGTTATAGTAATATAGTTTCCGCAACGTTTCATGAACAGAATTATAATTTTCAGAAAGCTGTCTGAGGCGTAAATAAGTATATGCTGCCTATCTAGTTTATTTTAAACTCAATTATGTCATTTTATAGGTAACATTAAGCCTAAGCTTGATCTAAGCTAACATTAGAGTACCTCATTTTAGATTTTATAGTGTTATCTCTAGGTGATATAGTGTTATCTCTAGGTGTGTTAGGTCTTGGGGTTTCCAATAAATAATTTAAATAAATATCGTAATTGTGAGTAGACCCTAGATAAGAGACCTAGATTACCAAGAACTTAATTATCAATTCTTAATTTTTTTTGGGTCTAGTAAGGTATTAACAATAGAAAGGATACTTTATCAAGGAACATCATAAAGGATACCTTACGGATAAGGATTTCTGTTTTAGGTCAATTATTATTTTGTAGTTCAACTCTTCTGCGAAAAATAAACGGGCATTTAGCAGCTTAGTCGTTTACATTACTTAATCGTTTTTTTACTATTTTGAAGCTCATAAAAACAGCATAAAAAATTAAAAATATCTATCTATGTAGTGTATTGTATTATGTACATTAGTTATCTAGTACCCATAAATAACACAAGCTCTGCTTAGTTTGGGGCTAGATAATGCTGTTTGAATTGTCCAGCATTGTCCTGCACAGATGCTTATGTAACATGTACATAAGTATGTAACATGTAGGTAAATAAGTATTACTACCGTGAAAACCAAAAATACCTAAACAGATTTATGATCCGTTTAGAGTTATTGAACGAATTCTTATCTTTTCTTATTCCATTATCACTTCCATCGCCTGTCCCATTGGGCAGAAGTTCTTTTTCTCGCGAAAACGGCGACGCTAGAAAATTAACAATATGAAAAAAACGTTAACGGTTGTTAACCTGCTGTCGTTACTCAGGTGTCCCAACTCTATCACCACCAAGTCTAGTCTATTTCTTGACATCCTCAGGCTTATGAATACTTTAGGTCTCAGGTGTCCGTACGTACACTGCAAGGCACTGATACTGTTTCACTGTTTTACTATTGGGAATTGAATTTTAAAATTGACTTTAGAACGAGTTGGGTACTTGCATGTAAATGTTGCTCAACCTTAAAGTGTTTTTCTATGTTTCGTCGTCAGAAAGTAAACGGATTAGTAGGTAATGATAATTTTTAAATATTTTTTTAATTAAAATTTTATGACAAATTTTATTATGTTGATAAAACTTTTATACGTTACAATAGTTATATTTTTTAACCCCCGACGCAAAAAGAAAGGGGTGTTATAAGTTTAACGTGTCTGTCTGTGTATCTGTCTGTGGTATCGTAGCTTCCAAACGAATGAACCGATTTTCATTTAGTTTTTTTTGTGTCATAGATTATTTTATCCCGAGTGTTCTTAGCCATGTTTCATGAAAATCTGTCGGGGGGTTTTTAAAATTTTTAATTATGTTCTTGCATTAAGTTTAGCGGTACAAATACGAATTCCTCGGAAAATAACAGTTTTATGGAACCATCTCGGGATCAATTAATATAAAACAATGATCATTGAAAACGGTCTGCAATAGACAGAGAAATCGGCAATCATACTTTAAAAAAAACATGCATTCAACAGGACATATAATAATAATAATAATGCCGGACAATTCACACAGCATTATCTAGCCCCCAGGTAAGCAGAGCTTGTGTTATGGGTACTAGATAACTGATATACATAATAATATACGAGTACATAGATAGATATTTTTTATTATACATAGAAAACGACCAGAACTCCCTGAACAAATATCTGCAGATCGTACAAATATTTGTCCCGAGGCGGGAATCGAACCCGCAACCTCCTGCGTCGCAGGCAGACCTTCGCCCACCGCGCCACAGAGGTAGTCAGTAGTATAACCTCCTCCTTTTTTAAAGTCGATTAAAACACAAACAAATGTGCTTAGTCAGCCCCAAATGTAAAAACACACAACATGCGATACGTGTCACGTCAGGTAGAGCAAATATTTGGCCATGTTTAATCAATTAGGCTGGAACTATTTAGTAGTTTTCCCCGAGGTGTATAACGGAGGTCGTAATTTTGCAAATTCAACGATATTACATAATATTAAAACATTTTATTGTATAGGTAATTTGAGAATAGAACCCACTTATAAAAGAAAATCGTTTCTAGAAAATGGTAAAATAGAGAAGAGTGGAAGGAAAAAATGGTAGCCTTATACTCTACTCTATAGGCTTATAAAACTATCATACAAACTGCGACATTACGAAAACATTATTTTTTTGTAAGTACTAGAAATAAGAAGTCTCCACAAAATTATTTCAGTAAGTAAAACAAACTACATGCTTGAAGTTTATTAAAATTTGTCCAACTATTTTGGCTAGTATTGTAAATACCGTGTAAATACAAGCTGCAACTATTTTCATGTTTAAAATAATGTATATGCCACGCTTTGAAGATCAAAGAGATTAAGTTATACCCATAATGTTACCGCATTCATTACACTAACTGCGATGTTCGCCACTTTGTAATGTAGGTAGATACTTGCCATTCATTGCACTCTCCTTATTCAAAGAGATTTAATGTTACCAACGTAATATAGTAATATAGGTACCTAATTTTAGGTAAAAGTCCCCTGGGATCAAATACCTACACGGTAGAAAGGATTTGAATCCAATAAAAAACCTGCGGGCTCAGGTTGGCTTTTGGAGTAAAAAAACCAGATAAAAAACATTAAAATGTCCGCCAACAAAGACATTGTTTCCTCAATAGATGCTATCCGTTCCTACGCAATCCTTGTGTCGGCCGTCTGCATAAAAAAACATAAAATGGCTGCCTTTTCAAAGGATTTTCATATACAAAAGGATAATTTTCCTGTAGTTCGCCATTATGGCCGGGGCTTTTGTTGTACGATGCCATAGTTTAAGCACCGCTATATCATAATGACCTTTTATAATATTTCCCGATTGACTGTTACGTAAATTAAAATATATTTCTACAATTATCCTTTGTGTGGCAATTGAAATTTAAATTGAAAATTCATTTATTCAGACATAATATTATTATCATCCATTTTGTTAGTAGCACAATATAATTAAAATTGAGAATGGGTAGTATAATTAAGAAACAAATAAATAAATCAATAATAATAATAATTTCAATTATGATGTGTACATATTAATATAGTGAGCAAATTTATATTTAAATATCAACAGTTATTGGGTTACTAGTGGGGCGAGCGGCCGATGCTGATTTACAATGCCGATTTACATCGACCCATGATGCCAGAATTGAAACTAAACCTATCAGTTACCATTGCTAGTAAGCTGTGGGTGCAGGGGGTGTCGTAGGTGCGGCGCATCAGGGACGCGATCCTTTTGCGAACAATTGAGTTCATAATATCATCAACATGTGCATCTGCAAACATTCCTGATGCGCTACAGAACCGCGGCAGACCCATCAGCATCCTAATCCCGTTGTTATATTGGACCCGTAGTGCACTGTAGGCCCTCTGCGTATATCGTACCCATAGGCTGCACGTATAAAAGTTTTGACAAAATGCCTTAAACAAAGTCAACTTGACTGAGGCAGAACAACGTGCAAACCTACGGGCCAACATATTACATCTGACCGACAGAGCCCTACGTTCCCTTTCAATATCAGGGTCATCATTCAGGTCATCAGTGACCCAGTGGCCGAAGTACTTGAACTTTTTTACCCATAGTAGGGGAGTTCCAGCAAGCAGGACAGGAGTAACAGCATAGGTTTTAGTCCCAGCTTTAAACTGCATAACCTCACTCTTTTTTCCGTTGTACTTGTGCCCATGTCCATGATCATTCTGTCCATTTTATTTGAGGTATAATGGTATGGTACAAAGTATTAGCTGTAGTTGGCTACACCATTCTCATTACGAAAGCCTTTATTCTTTCACATTAAGTGCATATATCTGCATTTAATGAAAATGTATAAAACAACCTTTATTGGATTGAGTTTCAAATCTACTTATCGATTCAAGTAAATTGTTGTTTTTATTTAACATAGAATGAAAGCTTTTGAATTTATATTGCTCTGAAGAGAACTACATATGTATGTTATACGCGATTCTTAACCGCGATAGGTTACTTGCTAATAACCTTGTTGGCACATAGTGTGTCGGCCTGCAATGCGGCGCTTTTTTGACATTTATCATACTGTAGTCCGCTTGTAGGCTTGTATAGGCTTTTGGAGCATTACCAGGTTACACAGACGTATAAGAACTTTATATATTTCAGAGGATTTGAAGCTTAGATGACAATAATTATGATGATTAATGTACCACGACTTGGCAACCGTTGCAAACTCAAACTATTCCATAACGCCCGTAGCACACCTCCGCTGCGGAATACGAGTAGCGGAACCGCTGGATGAATTCCGCTGCGATCAAGTGTAGTTTGAGTATCGGAACTGGGCGTTGGAACGTCTCGCGAGTCAGTTAAGTCGAGTCAGAGGAGGAAGCAATATTTTTGTGGACTTTCACTTTGAAAAGGATATATAGAAAGTAGGTCTATCTCTGACCCCTTGAATTAATTAATCTGTAAAATCGACGAAAATTTAGTTTCGTTTTTTATTTTGTCGACTTCCACAAACACGTGCGAAAACAACGCAGCACCGCAAAAAATAGCGGCAGGAGCACGAAAGTGTTGCCGACGTCGGTACAGATCGACGAAACCGCGCGGGGAAAGAGATAGAATTATAGTCAAATCTATGCGTTAGAACAGGCAGTTTCGCTAGTATTCCGCTTCTCCTACATACGGACAATACATGGCGTAATTACTGCGGTTCCGCTGTTATGTTTTCGCAGCGGAGGTGTGCTACGGGCGTAAAGGTGCCTATTTAATTTATGTTCTTGTAAGAAGTTTATGAGCTTAATAATATAGAAGGCTAAGCGTATCTTTTTATTAAATCTAAGTATTAAGGTGCGTTCATGTTCCTTGATTTATTTTCTGTGCTCCAAGAGAAAATTACTCATTTAGCTGCCCACCTTTTATCAAGAAAGGTGAAATTAAACTTTGTTGTAACAATAACGAACACCGAAAACGATGTTGCCAACATTAATAAAATTCCTTAGCTCAGAAACATGAAACTTTTTTTTGTATTTCCTTGCAAGGAATTTCACTTCGAGCTGATAAACGTAAGAATTTAATAAGAGCGTCATATTTGGTAGGCATCACAGTATTTGTTTCTTTTAATGACAGAGAAGGAATTTTCTCTTGTCCAATAAAGATAGTCTTATTTTATTTGATTTAGGTTTCATCTTTTAAAATTCGGAATCACACTTTTATGATAAATTGTGAAATTGTGAACTTCGGATGAATGGACAGATAGATGTATGTTTGTTTGTTCTCTACTCCAAAACGACTAAATGGGTCGGGCTGTTTTTATTTTTAGACACGAAAAAGTCCAGAAAAATGCGCCAAAGCACCGACCAAAAGCTAGTAATAAATAAATACTTGAGTTACCTATTTCCTCGTAATTGATAGACAGATTTTATCGATCGATCGATCGAAGCGAGCAAAGATCTGAATTGTAACTTATATTATGTTTTGTTAGAGCATAACTCTCGAAACGTCGTCGTCACTTGATCCGATCTGCATGCAATTTGATAGGTCTTCAAATTAGACTTAGGATATAGGATAAGGCTGATGAGCCTAACTATTGAAGTCAAAGATCAAGCTATCATAGACAGTCAAGTTAAAACAAGGTATAGGCAATTTAAGACAATGCCTATGACAAATTGTTCGCATGCTCCAATTCCGAGGGATAAATGTCGCTTTCGCCCGTCTGAAGCGAATCAAACCGGAAAAACTTTTGAAAGCCGGTAAGCCCAGCTCACTCGGAACGGAATCACAGCCAGCTAAAGTATATTTCACCCTTTTGACGACACATTATGTACATTTGCAGCGCGTAACGACACGGGCACGGCTCACAATTTCCATTAAGGCGCTTCGTAATAGGAACGGCCCAAATTTAAATCGGCTCATCGAAATTTCTACTCTACTGTGTTGAGCATAAAGTCGAGAAAGGTGAAGAGTTGGAGCTCATTTGTGACGGGGACAGACCGTTTTTCAGCCGCACCCGTGTTACACATATCGTATTAGCAAAGGACGGAATCTTAGTGCAATTAGCCTTAACATTTAGGAGTGCCGTGCCCGGTTTGCGGGCTGTGATACTTTGTTCAAACCCGCTTGGAAACTTTGCACGGGGTGTTTAGGGTGCCTTGGCATTTAGGATAGGATGGTCAAGGATTTGTGACAAACAAGGATTTGTGTAAATGTTGGTAAATATTAATAATTGAGTGTTCGTCATTTTCAAGCATAATTTGATTATTATAAACTAGTTTGCGGTTTCCCACGCGTTGTTTCTATGGAAACGTTCAAAGATTATTTTTGTCGCATGGAAAATGATTTATGGGATAACAATTCTACCTATGTTTGATTCCAGGCCTATAATTACCTGTATGCAAAATTTCAACCCGATCCGTTCAGTAGCTTTGGCGTGAAGAGCTAACAAACATCCATACATCCAACTTTCGCATGTATAATATCAGTGTGCTACTTAGGAAATCGTCAAAAAATACGGTCAAATTTTTTCATCAAAACAATAACCTTTAAAAATCATACAAAACTTTTCACAACGACGTCACATTTTGTTCAAGGAAATTGCACTGAATTCTAAAGAGCGAAACTTGGTAAAACAGCATAGAATAATTAAATCATTGAAAATGCAAAGCTGTATCAAGCTTAAACGGGTGTGCTGGTAGCAAATTAGCTCGGTATCTGCTTATCCCGGGGAAGCACCGAGGAAGATAATTATTTATTAAAATCGTTGGCATCCCCTCTGCCATCCTGGCTTCGGCTCCTATTCTCGCGGAATCGAAATGGATTATGCACTCGAGATTTGGTACCAACCCACTTTATATCCTGATGTTGGCGCTAACTGACGTTCGAGATATTGTGAAATACACATATATAGAACTGGGGGCTGTATTACGATGGTATTACGATACCCATTGCAGTGATCTTTGTAAATGTTACTTTGTTATACATGGCCCAAGATGCGTTAGTCAGTTTACTCACCCGTGTCGCTGGGCAGTGAATGAGTTAATAAGATATTTATTGAGGAACCTATTCCAGTCTTGGAATCTTGATAGATGCAGAGTTCTTTTGCCATTTTCAATTTATATAAGTCGATTTTCGTCAGCCTTTCACCTTCGACATCAAAAAAGGAGGTGGTTCTATGTTCAGCTGTAGGTATATTCTTTTATGTATAATATGTTCGTCGATTAATCCGTCTTTTGTGGACCGATTTCGATGATTTTTTGCTTTTGTATAGAAAAAATCCAAAGATGGTGCCATAATTTTTTTGTATCTGAGGAATTAGTACCTATTTATCCCGCAAAACTTAAACAAGATCCGTCAAGTGCGAGTGTAACCAAAGGTAACTGGTTAGAGATTTCGCTATTTAATGAATACCTAAAAATAGAAGATACCAACCTACATTTCAGATGAATCTCTCTGCATACTTCAGTAATAGAGGGTAATGGTAAAATTTGTGAATTTTTCAAGATATTTCAATAAGTACCTATGTACCTAACTGACAGAAATATCAAAAGCTGTTTAAAATGTAAAAATCAATACCTTTCATTTGATACCGCACAGACCCATAGAAAAATGCAAATTTTGCATGTTATAGAAAAAACCCTTATTAATTATACAAGCAAGTTTAACAAGAAAAAAGAATTTTTAAATTTTAATTATGTTTATTTTGCCTTGACAATAACATAATATTTTTTTTATTAAACTTGTCTATTTTTTTATAAACAGTTTCTTAACGAATTAGGAAAAAAAACTGTATTAATTAATGCTAGAGTTAGATGCAAAAACAGTTGTATAGTAACATATTTTATCAAAAATGTTCATTTTAACATCATTTTTTGGATTTATAAAGTTTTCTTCATTTAAAAAAACTATAACAAACAAAATATAAGGTTAAAGGAAATTTTATCGCGTGTTCTTGTTAAGATGGTATTTAAGAAACGTCCCAAGAAGGAAAAAAAATTGCTCTATTGTTTAAACTTTTATGTTGACTTTTGTAAGAACAAAGATTGGGAAAAAAATTGGTTCATTAACATTGTATAACTTTATGAAAATCTGATATGTTTTTTTCTAACAGGGTTTTATTCTTTCAAGTTGTTTGATGTCACCGCAATTTTTCCAAATTCTTAAATTAATATTTTATACTATAAAACATCTTGATACTATAAAACATATATTTCCTGTATCTAGGGACTTTGCGCTCATGCCGTAACGGCCGCGCGTAGACGTATTTTCGGCGTTGTATAAAAGCTATAAATAACGGAGATAGAATCCTGGGAGTCCAGACGTTTTTATTGAAAATTTCCTCTTTTTTACAGATCTTCTTTCAAAAGTTCTTAATTAATAATAGTTTTTGAGTAATTAACGAAAAACTAAACATCTTTTTCCGTAAATCTTTCTAATCTGTACCCAAATCTTATTTTGTTAATAATTATTGCAATTTCTCGTAAGATAGGGAGGAAACGTCGGTTTTCTTCCAACACAAACAAGGTTCGTAGTTAATCCTCTCATACTCATAATGAATTCACAGATTACCTACCAATTAGAGTGTGATATCATCGTATTAGGTAATTAGGTAGGTAACTATAGTGCGCAGTCTAATCTGACTAATAGATCACTCAGCTTTTAGCTCATCATTAGTAGAGACAATGCACCAAACATAATAAATATTAGTTATTTACACAATGAAAAACCCATCAAAGTAGGTCGTTGACTAGTTTCGTCGCTCCTCGAAACCTGCAAATCTTATGCTAGCCACTGACCCTGAGATGGTCCCTTAAAAAAAATTGTGCCAAGCGGTTAGTTTTCTCTCGTAATACTTAAATAAAATGTCAAGTGCGAGTCGGACTTGCACACCAAGTAAATAAATAATGCTGTACGATTCACACAGCATTATCTAGCCCCAAGCTAAGCGGATCTTCTGTTATGGGTACTAGATAACTGATATACTTGATACAATATACTAGATAGATAGATATTTTTTATCATACATGGAAAACATCCAGAACGCCCTGGACAAATGTCTGCAGATCGTACAAACATTTGTCCCGAGGCTGGAATCGAACCCGCAACCTCCTGTGTCGCAGGTAGACCTTCGCCCGCTGCGCCACAGAGGCCGTCAAACCAAGGGTTCTTATTATGAGAGAAACAGTGTTTAAGTGTGAATACCTAATTAGTCGGCAGATATGGCAGTCGCGAACGAAGTCGCGGGTACAGCTTGTTTTAAATAAAATTGAAGACAGTTGCTAGTAAAAGTGCCTACCTATAGTGATTTACAGTAGTTTATGTACTGGCACAATGATAGGTATAGATAGAGATTCCGTATAATTCTAAGACCTTGTTTCTTGCCAAATTTTATGATTCTAAGTCAACGAGAAGTACCCTATAGGTTTTGGTCCTCGGCGAGAGTCAAAAGTAATTTATTTAGTGAATAAACTACAAATTTTAAGGATGCCTTCCTTTACTTGTGCAGACCTTGCCTGTTGCCAAATTTCATGGTTCTAGGTCTAGGGGATGTACGAAACCCTAAAAACAGTGTAAATATTAAGGAATTTGAAAAAACTATCAATTTACCATATCGTTTCCAACGGCACCCTATTGTGCTATTACTAATGGACCAATAATATTCAATATTAATTATTGAACTTGGGAACGTCACAAATAAGAGATACCTATTGCAAATATATATTTAGGAATTCATATCATTATGACTACTGCTGCTGATGTTGATTTGTACCGATAACTTCAGTGATGACAAAGTTTACAGTTTATGTACTTATTTATTTAGGTACGTATGATTCGACAATCAGAACCTGTTTTCTTTCAATAAGTATGTAGATCATACCTAAACTTCAGCTATTCTTTATTAATCGGTGTTAGATTCCAAGAACCTACTTTTATATAGACGTTTTATTGGTAAAAGCACTTAATTAACAAGTCATACAATCAATTAGTAAAATAAAATAAATAAATAATCTACTATATAACAATAAGTCGGGTTTTCCTTCCTGACGCTATAACTCCAGAACGCACGAAGCGATTTCCACGGTTTTGCATTCGTTGGAAAGGTCTCGGGCGCCGTGAGGTTTATAGCAAAGAAAAAATTAATAAAGTGGGAAACATAAATTTCCACGCGAGCGAAGTCGCGGGCCGCAGCTAGTTTACTTATGAATAAAAGTATTAATAATTGTCACACACAATACATACGTAATGTTAAGAATTAATTGATAATAATTATTGAATAAAATAGTAATAGAATTTAGATTTAAATTAAAATCAAACTGCAGTATGATCTAGAAAATCATAGACTTACTAACACGGATGCTACCTGACCATTATTCGTGCGTGAAAATTGAAAATTAACTCAAACACACAGCTCCAGAACTACATACGCCTAACTTAAACCCCTTTACCGAGAAATCTACATAATGGATAGGTTTCAATACAGAATGTACACTGAACATAATGGGCACTGAACCCCCGAATTCTCCGAAGTTCATCAATCACGTATCTCGCTCGTTCACAAAATAGAAACAATTACATAAGTAGAACCGTAACTTGCGATACCTCACAGTTCTATCTGAGTCCTCATTGTCGGTGGATTTCTACAGGGAAAGTTTAACATGAACCTAACTTTTCTGCACTTAGTAGTTAGCTAGTGATATAAAGTTGTTATCTCGGGATCTTTTTGTTGAAAACGCCTTTCAGGAAATATTTTCTTTGGCTTATATTCAAAAGCTTGTTAATGGACCCGGTCAGTAATAATGAAGTTAAATAAGCAGTTTTACCTAGTATTCTAAAAACTGTCTGTTATTATTCGAGTAGTAAATAAATAAATAAACAGATATTGAGAATAAATGAATAAATGTAAACAGATTGGAGGATTGATGTGGCGCAACGGGCGAAGGTCCGCCTGCGAAGCAGGAGGTTGCGGGTTCGATTCCCGCCTTGGAACAAATGTTTGTACAATTTGCAAATATTTGTTCCAGGTGTCCTGGGTATTTTATATGCATAATTAAAAATAACTATCTACGTTCAGTAGACATTGTATTAAGTATATCAGTCATCTAGTACCCATAACACAAGCTTTGCTTAGCTTGGGGCTGGATGATCCTGTGTGGATTGTCCAGCATTATTTATTTTATTCTGTCGTAGAACAAAACGTTCATGAAAATTAATTGCCCAACATTCGCTCACGGCGAAATGTAGAATGATGCACCGCAACGAAGTGACCGCATCATACTCTCGTTGACACGTTGTTTTCGTCGCAATATATCCACAAGTTTATTAACGCTCGCTCTGGTTCAAATGATCGTTTGCACCGCATGTGTACCGAGATGCAGCCGATGACATGTTTAGGACATTCTGTACGTTCTATGATCTAGCTCTCATAAAGCGCTGAGCTCGAGCGTCGATGGTCAAATAATATGAGTTGTCAAATTTTCTACATGCTAATTCATTTTCACACTTCTTACTTCTTACTAATATTATTAAGCTAAAAGTTTGTGAAATCGAATTTTTTGTTGCTTAAGATCTCCAAAAATACTGAACAGATCAAGATGAAATTTGGCGTACGTTTAGAGCGAAGCCTAACTTAGAAAAGACTACTTATTATACCGAAAATAGGCAGCAGCTAGTAAGTCATAAATGTGAAAGTTAGGATGTTTGGATGTTAATTACCTCTTCACACCCAAACTACTAAACGGGTCGAGCTTAAATTTTGCGTAGATGTATGTAGTTCTAGACCTAGAATTACATACAGACTATTTTTCCCTGAAAATTGTCTGTGAAGCCGGGTGCATTATCTAGTAATTAAATAAACATTAAATGTTTGCAAGCGCAGTACTTGAAAACGACTGGGTCGATTTGTATGTTTTTTTAATTTTAAAATTGTCGCAATATTCCGAATTAGTTTTTTATGAAAAGAAAGATGAAAAACATTCTTTTTTTTAACTTGGCCTGTTATGTGTGGGACCAAACTTGCGATTGAATTTTAGATCAGTTATACTAAACCGATTGAGCTAAAATTTGGCATAGATACTTATTTAAGTTCGGTGGGAATGCCATGTCAAGGTACCCTCGAGCTGGTCTGATGATGGAGATGGTGGCCATAGGAATGCCATTTTAATATGAATATTTATTTTTTTATAACGTAAATTTATAAAAGACCAACGTACCAAAAAACAAACCTCCAAATTAAGTAGTTTCAGTTTGGTAGGTAATTGTGAGATATCATAGAAATGCATTCGGAGACAGCAAAATGCGCAAAACTTGAAAGGTTTGCAACCTTAGATTAATCTCTTAGCTTCTTGCAAACAGGAAGTAGTAAAGGCTTAAATAAGAGAATGAAAAACGAGCAAGAAGCTCACACGATAAGCGTTTTAATCTGTTTAAGTGTTGCTGCGAGTTTCAGCTTGCCGGTACTTGCTAAGTAAAGAAACTTGTTTGTTTTAGGCCTCGGAAAGTACAATAATATTGTTTTACTATTTATCAAGATAATGTCTATTACCTAAGTCAGGATTTTTAACCCTGGTGTCTTACGGAAAGTAAACCATGTTACGTCCCATTTAAGCAAATAGGCTTTCTAGACCAAACCATATTTAGCTTCTACTTTGCGGTTTTAGAATAAAAAACTATTAGAACATTTAGCTCATCTCTGTCACAAACTTATCTAAAATTCAATTATAGAATTTGCTAGCATGACCCGTTGCGCTGTGAAATTTACTGAATGCCAACAATTTGGCTACGTAACCTAGGTGCATTACATTAATTTCTAGCTGAAAGCCCGGGCATTAATTTGCGTCTGCCTCCGCAGGGAAACCGCAAAATACTAGTTCCGTTGCTATTCATAATAAAACGCAAGCCGCTAAGTGCTTCAACATCTGTCCGTAACGAAATACTATTATGTAGGTACAACGATTTCGCCACCGGACTTGGAAGTGAAACACCTTAATATTTAGACTACTTCGCTTTACAAAAGAAAGTGGCTGGAGCCTCGCCTACGACAAATCTAATGAATAAGTAAACTGAGAAAAATAGAACCCTTTTCCTGTATTGTATTTTACTCGTACATTGGACGATAAAAAACGAATAAGTAAAGTGGTAAGTTTGTTTGAGGAAGCCTTGGGGAGCTATTTGACTAATTCTTAGTTTTATTGACAGCCTGAGTGAAGCTGCGGGCAAAAGTGAGGCCCAATTTAGCAGGATGATTTCCCAAAACATTTTTCAAAATTACCTGCGTGCTTCCGATAAAAACATTTCTAATCTATGGAGATCCCAACTGCAATTTCTATCTCAACAAATTAATGTTGTATACCTCAGTGCCTCCGAATTTTTAGGTTAGTTTTATATTTAATTTATTTATATGTACCTTTGGGGGAGACCTTTGCCCAGCAGTGGGACAAAATAGGTTAGATAAAAAAAAAAAAATGTACCTAGTGTTTAATTATGTTAAAATACTGGACTGACATAGTCAAACAATTTACTTAAAATCCCTAAAATAATTAAGAATAAAAAACTACCTTCCTCAATCGAGCAAAAAGTTAAAAAGATCATTTAGTTTTACAAAATTCCAACTAAATCAGATCCAAATTGTGCGCTTGCCATAGCATTCAAGAGTGTCAAACTCTACAAAATTTTGTGTAGGATTGAAAATATCTAATTTGAGATTGACATTAGAGCTGCTTTCAAAAGTTTACCCTGATTAAAGCCAACCTGTAGGCCAAGCACGAGGATTGTTCTCTAGGGTAGAAAAGGCAATAATGACATCGCATCGTCCCACATTGCGTACATTATTGAAGTTGAAGGAATGAATTTCACACAAATAATAATAAAGCATATTTATTCACAATGAAAATTACAATCAATTAATAGAAATAAATTTCAGCTAGTATTTACACAAACAACAACAGCAACTGAGACTTTGAAACAATGAGGATCCGTAAGGTTATAGCAATTTCAATAGAACTAGTATCCACGTTATTCTTTATGTCATTAGAATGATATTATATCTTTTTAAATTATCCAAATCGGACCATTACATACGAAGTTATGACGAAATTACTAGCGAGGTTCACTGAGTGACCGCCGCGGGCGTGTGTGACGTCACTGGGTCGCTCGCCGCCCGTTAACTGTAGGCAGATATCAGTTTTTAGTGATTTACTCCGAAACTATAAGTTTGGGAAAAAAATGTCAGAACCAAATAGACTCAGTTTTGAGAGACCCATCAAATAATAAAAAAAAAAACTCTCCATTGGGTCTCTCAAAACTGAGTCTATTTGGTTCTGACATTTATTTTCCCAAACTTATAGTTTTCCTTTAACCGTCGCGTCGCGTCGGCAGATATCAGTTTTTAGTAATTTATAAAAACTGATATCTGCCGACGCGACGCGACGGTTAAAGGGCGGCGAGCGATCCAGTGACGTCACACACGCCCGCATCGGTCACTCAGTGAACCTCGCTAGTAATTTGGTCATAACTTCGTCAATTTTTGTCGTAGAACAATAATTTTTGCACTGTGTGTTATGGGTTTCTTAGTTCTATAAATCTGCATTCTCAACTAAAAACGTTAAGGATCCTCTTGCAAACAATCTACAGCTAACTCAACTGATAATTTTGATTATTAAAACTAATACTAATAATAAAACTAATTCGTACTAATAATTTCAATCCTAGCTCTAATATATTTCTTTTATTTGATTGTAATTTTCTTTGTAAATAAAGTATATATTAGGAATATCAAATAATTTACGAATCCGATGACAAAGTGACGTAATTTTTCTCAAGTCTTGACAAAACCCTTGACAAAAATCCTTGCGCTTGCCCTACTGGCAGTATTCATAAAAGATTTTATATCAAACCCAAGAATCACAATAACATTAAATAAGACAGAGTAGAACGTAGTAGGAATTCGATAGAGTTCGGACGTTTCCTCGCGTAATCCCGTAGCTTGGTCACCATTATCGACTTACTCGAGCCAGCCTTGTTATTATGGTTATACTGCTTGTAAGCTATTGTTAGTGTCTGTTATTGCTTGGATTTCAATAAGCTAAGCTAAAACAATATTCCTATGCGCACCCTGAATCTAAAGCACAAATAGTTGTAGAAAAATATTGAAGACAATATCTGCAAAATAAACTAACCCTCTTATTCACAAACCTTTACAAAATAGCTAAAAGTGGTTGGTTTTCTTCTATTGACATAAGTCAGAGTGAGAAAAAGACTGCAGTGCAGGAGTGCTTTTTCTAACTTACTGTGAGTTATTTTAACAGATTATTAAGAAAAAGGTAACTTCCTGAGCTTAAGCACAAATAGTTGTAGAAAAATATTGAACACAATATCTGCATAATAAACTAACCCTCTTATTCAAAAACCCTTACAAAATAGCTAAAAGTGGTTGGTTTTCTTCTATTGACATAAGTCAGAGTGAGAAAAAGACTGCAGTGCAGCAGTGTTTTTCCAACTGTGAGTTATTTTAACAGATTATTAAGAAAAAGGTAACTTCCTAAGCTTCGCTTCCGCGGAACTTAAATAAAACGCTTACAGCTTTCAGACAATTTCTGGCATCAGTGAAAGAATTTTCAGAATCGACTGAGAGTTGCAAAAAAAAAAACAAATATGTACTTACCTTTATAATATTTGTAGAGATTTTTTGTACATTAGCAAAGTAAAAATAGAGCTTTGTGATTTTAACAGGGAATTTTTATCATTTGGCTATTTCATAACACAGTCTGCTTTGACAGCTCTTGCAAATATTTATTTGTTGAGTTTAGTGATATCTACGTCATATTTGTATCTATATTTACAAAACGGTGATATCATAAGTACCTACCTGCTATTTATTAGTCTGCTTAACTGCACAAAATTGCTCCACCGCAGTCATTAACGTAGCAAACCTAATGCAAAACATCTTGGAAGACCAAAGCTCAGCTCAGATAGGTGAAATCGTCCTTTATGGCGATTGGGGAGGCTGGGAGAAAAAATTCTGAAATAATATTATTAGGTTCTAACAAACCGCAAATATAAGCGAATGGAGGATTATACTCCAACAGACCAATGTTGATCAGTGGCACTAGCTTCAACGGTGTGGACGAGATTAACCAACCAATACACTACAATAGATTAAACTTTTTTTAAATCAATTTTTACCAAATATTACAAAATTATAAATACAAGAAAAGAGAATTATAGAGTTGCGCAATGGGCGGCCTTATCGCTAAGAGCGATCTCTTCCAGACAAACTTGGGATGGACACGAAGCAGTTGCACACTTTAGTTATGGACGTGAACAGTTTTCATGATCATGCATTTTGCTTGTTTGTTCTCTTGCTTGTTAGCTATAACGCCATTTGAACGGGCAAATAGCACTAAATGTGCTAAATATTGTTTATGAACTATGTTTGTGAAGCCCTGAAGATGTACTTTAACCGACTTCAAAAAAGGAGAAGGCTCATATTCGGCTGTATGTATGTTTTTTTCTATGTAGGATTGATGGATCAGTTGAGTTAAATGTAGATTGCTTGCAGCAGTCTACAGTTAGCTGAATTGATTTAATTGTAAATACTAGTTCTAATTTATTTCTATTATTTGAAACCAGAGACCGAAACCACTGGTGATCCTTGGAGGAGGCGTACATATCAAAAAGCAACTGACATCGCATGACACAACTGACTTTTTTTTTTTTATCTAACCTATTTTGTCCCACTGCTGGGCAAAGACCTTTGACAACTGACATTAAAATATTATAATACGCATGACTTTTTTTAATAAATATTTTTATCTCTTTAAACATTTTGTGATATGGAATAAAGCTCTTTTAATTTTTTTATTTATTTGTTTTATTTTATTGTTATTTTCTTTGTGAATAATTTTTTTATGTACCATGTTCGTCGAATTTACAGTCAATTAAGGACCGGTTTTGGTTATCTTTCGCTATTGTTTAAAGAATGATCCCTGGTTCGTGCCATAATTATATTTATTCTTGAGGGATTACTATTTATCCCGCTTAACTTAAAAACAGTGTAAAATTAAGGGATTCGAAGATTTCAACGTCGGTTCTTAGAGCTGTGTGAACCTGGCAACCGACTTTGAGATATTCATGTTAATACGGTTCTATTTGATTGAGTACCGGATTTGTACCCGATTGTACCGACAAAATTCTCGTTTGTACCCTAAGGGGGTAAAAGTTATGGGAGGAGGAGGTTTTTGAATAGTCGATAGTGAGTTTAGTGAATAATTTTATCTCAGAATTTAATATTTTGTAGTACTAAGGCTGCTTTTTAGTTTTTCAAAAAATGTAATTAAGTACTAATATGAATATAATTGAAAGACTGCAGGCAGATGCTGGATGCGGCAAGCTGAAAACAGGGCGCTATGGCGCTCATTAGGAGAGGCCTATGTCCAGCAGTGGACTAATATAGGCTGATAATAATGATGATGATGATGAATACAACGTAATTTGTTTAAAATTCGAGACCACAGAAATATGTCACACTTTCTATCATATTACTATCTTAAACTATCAAAGCTAGACAGTCATATGGTCATTCAATTTCCTCACTTTGATTATTTGATATGTTTCGTAGCACTCTGGTAGAAACTCAGCTTTATGCCGTAACTTACTTTGGCAGACGCAATGCTTCATGCTAACTCAGTTTGTACGGTTTGTACTATTGAGAGTGGACTATTTTACTATACTCTTTGGTGGACGGCCTTTGTTGCCAGTTGAGTTTGAGGATTGTAATTCCTTGAATGAGAGCTGGTCTGTTGATTTTAGTCTAAGAATAATGTTATATTTTATATACTTCTGCCCGGGGCTTGGCACGTTTTCTTTCGTAGCTTTTATGTTATTCCAGATCTTGGTCTTGATCTACGCAAAATTTTAAGCAGATTCAGTAGTTTTGGCACAGCCAAAAATCTCACAATTTTACATCTTCACAAACTTTTACTTATATAACACTAGCTTCTGCTCGCGGCTTCGCACGCGTATTTTCGGTAGCCTATTATCCAAGTGAGGCTTTGCTCTAAACGTACGCAATATTTCATCTTGATCTGTTCACTACTTTTGGAGTTCCTAGGTTACAAAAATTCAGATTTCACAATCTTTTAGCTTTATAATATTAGTAGGATTAGCTGCTGTCTACGGCTTTGGACGCACTTTGGAAGTAGTCTATGTCCTAGGATACCTACCGTTTACCTCCCAGCAGAATTTCATTAAGATCCGTTCAGCCATTTAGGCTTGAAAAGGTTACATAAATAAATAAATAAAAACAATCCACACAGCATCATCTAGCCCCAAGCTAAGCAGAGCTTGTGTTATGGGTACTAGATGACTGATATACATAATATAATACATTACATTGACAGATTTTTTTATCTATACATCTATAATAATATTATAAAGAGGAAAGATTTGATTGACGACCCCTGTGGCGCAGCGGGCGAAGGTCTGCCTGCGACGCAGGAGGTTGCGGGTTCGATTCCCGCCTCGGGACAAATGTTTGTACGATCTGCAGACATTTGTCCAGGGCGTTCTGGATGTTTTCTATGTATAATAAAAAATATCTATCTATTTAGTGTATTGTATTAAGTATATCAGTTATCTAGTACCCATAACACAAGCTCTGCTTACCTTGGGGCTAGATAATGCTGTGTGAATTGTCCTGCATTATTTATATTTATATTATTTATTTATATTTATGTTTGTTTGTTTGTTTGTATTGAATAGGCCCCGAAACTACTGGGCCGATTTAAAAAATTCTTTCACTTACTTTTCAGGGACTGACATAGACTATATTTTATCCCGGAATTCCCACGGGAACGGGAACTATGCGGGTGAAACCGCGATCGTCTAGTCATATATAAAAACGACCAGAACACCCGGAACAAATATTTGTAGATCGTACAAACATTTGTCTCATTTATTTATTAAATTCGTAGATGCATGTAGGCCAATTATAGTGAAATATGTACAATATTGGTTAAAAATGTATTTCATGCAATAGGTATTTGATGTAAGTAAGTACCTAGTTTTGTAGATTTTATTGGATAGCGGAAATTGTGTTCATCTACAGTTCTGAAAACCAATAATGAAGCTTCCATGAATTGGCTGTAAAGCTTTTTGGGAATTGGTTGTAGCTTCTGAAAATTCCATGAAACGGATAGGACCTACCTTTATCATACTATTTGGGAGCTTTTCAAAGGCTTTTTTTTGGTTGTTATCGTCATGTGGTTCAGACTGAAAACCAGCGTTGTTTCCGTCCTCAGGCGGTAGCGACATTAAGCTGAGGCTGGACCTGTTTAGCCACGCACTAGGGAAAGACCAATTTCATTCATCGACTCTACACGTAGGTATAGATCTTTTTTTTAAATCTTTTATGATGTTTGTTTGTTTGTTTTATAGTCTCTATTGTTGTGTTTAGTATTACTTTTTCTGTTTTTTTTTTTTTGTTTTTACTTTCCCTCGGTGTTTTGTGTGCTAAATAAATCTATATTCTATTCTATTCATGTTTTTGAAGTAAAAAGTTCTGATACCGCATTTTTTTTTTGGAAAATGTACAAAACGAAACCCTCGAATCGAAACTGAATCGGGCATATGCATATTCCCATTTGAAAGTTTAAAGTTTTCGCTTTTATCGTGTGTGTTTAAACAGTCACCCTTTTTTAGGGAGATATTTTGATGTAGAGTTTCTAGTAAGTAAATAAATCGAGAGCTGAAAGATTAATAGGAAAGAAGCTGGTTATTTTAATAGAGGCATTTGTTACTACACGCTCCTTTTGTTGCGGACTAGATTAATTTCGCGCGTTCTATTGGCTTTGTTCGGTTAGTTATGACGGCGAAGCTTGTGTCTATTCTATAGTGTTCTTCGTATAAACTTGATTAAATTGAGGGCCTTTGTCTCGCCATTGACTTATGGACCTTTGAAAAATATCCTTCCACACGTTCTATTCAAACTGCCTCTGCTAGATTTTTTTGTAGGTACCTAAGTAAGACCGTGGTCGTGTTCTGAATAAAAGCTGATTTAAAAGTTTATTCGTTTCTTATTAATGGTAAATCGATAAATTTTATCATGTTGGTGACTCCATCTTGTCATGTCTGGCAGTCAACATGTATAGCTTTTATGAGGCTTACGTCGTCGTCGTCTAGAGTTTTATGAAAGGAGTCGTTCAGTTAGAGCCTTCGATAACTACCTAAGACTCTTGTGTGGTTTAAGAAATAGAGCGCACTATAAAGTAGGGTCGAAAGTTGGCGTGTGGATCGATACGCGCTTACTCATCCACGGACGCAAGGGCCGGACACATCGCGTGCCACCTGCCGTACAAAAATATCGATCTTTCCACAAAGCCACGTCACCGCAATCAATATACCTTACCGCCCCGTGCCTAATTACGCCCGCCTACATCACTCAAACATCCGTAAAAACTTCCTAATCGCGACCGACGATGATAGCCTCCCAGATATATAGCGCACACTGAATCATTGAAAGCGTACAGGAAAACGCTTCATTGTAAACGTTTTATTTAATTTTCCCTCCATTTACTTTTTTATAATTTCTGCCGTGCATAAAAAACGATCCGCCGCCGCAGGAAGCGCGCACACACGCTCAGCCGTTGTGTCCAGACGCACACAGGGACAGGAACACCTGTCTTGGGAACGAAAGGTGTGTTAGAGCGTGCGGGGAAGAGACGACTATACGTATGTTGCGGCGCGTAGGATAGAGAGGCGGCATGCGCGCGCAGAGTGTCTACGGAACGCCCGCCGCGCGTCCCGCTCGCGAGCGACTCTACCCGAGAGCCGTCAGTCTATCGCGCGCAGAGGCAGCGCTTGTATGTGCCGCCCTTTGCTCTGACGCGACCGACGCAGTGTCCGTAACCGGTGTTCGGAAAATTGTGCATGTGCGTTTTCCGACGTGAGCAGTGTGTGTGTCTGTGAGATGTGCTATTGTTTTCTAGGTAACGGAGAGCATTGTTTGAAAAAAAAAGGCAGCCGGATGCGACATATTACTCGATGCACTTGTTCGCGCGTTTTAATTTCACTTTATTACGTTTCCCACGGAGGTATTGCCGGAAAAGCTTGTCGCTAACTTGCTCTAAATGTAAGAGTTCCAGGGCATTTATACGACGATATTTACTAACAAATACAAAGTTCAAAAGCAAACGGCTCCTGTTAGCAGCGGGCTATGAGTTTATGATCCGTTAATTGTTTGCACCACTTTAGATAAGCCTAACAATGTGTGAATGTTTTTCATTGTTAACGAATCCCAGAATAGTACCTATATTATTTTCTGTGATGCTTTGTGTAAATTAGTGGGCCAATTCGTGCAGAAAAACAATGTTCTTACTACTAATTAAACTATACCTATAAAACTGTTAAAACTAAACGTACATAATAAAAGTTAAAAGGAAATCCAAAAAAAATTAGGTGAAATTTGCTCTTCAAGATACACAAGACTCTGACCTGTTACAAAAGCGTATCCTCCTCAAAGCAAACGCCGAAACTACGGAATATTATTTTTGATATAACGTAAGTTTTGTACCTCCAATTTAGCACTGACACGAGCAGTAAGTTTGTAAAAAATGATGACACCTTGCATGGAAAGCACTCAACAGAACAACGGGATCGTAAGTAAAATTGAAGAAGAGGTAGCACCGTCAGATAAAAAATATCTTGATCAAGTTGAAAACGGCAACAAAAACCGTATCAAATGGCCGCTGACACCAGTTCCACGACAAGAGAAAGCTGATGAATTGCAACGAACATTGAACAAGTCACTTCGCCACTGTCTTTCTGTTTTCGTGACCACCGAGCTGGAAAAATATCGATAAATCGTTCGAAATTGACTGCTGGTCTCCAGTTTCTCCCTAAATTTTGTAAGAGAATCGCAAAGACGAACTAAAATTAATATATTTTGTCTAAATTTAAAAATGGCAATACATACGCGATGTATTAAAAAAATCAATTAAACTAGTTAAAATAAACGATATCTCTATGCAAACTGACGATTTTTATAAATTGGTAAATGTATAGTCCGCAGACTGGTTATATTATAAATCAGAGTAATTTTCAGTTCTAGAATAAATGTTTCAGCAAATTTCCAATAACCATTCTTACTTATCCTCATGTTTTAATGAAACCATCACGTGTAATTCGGTATACCTATATAATTCAAGGAATGAGAGCATAACGAATATCTATGTATGTAATGTAGCTTTATCATAACGAATACTTATGTATCTTGTTAAAACTTGAAACAAATGACTCCACAGTGTTTGAAACACGATGTATATGGATGACTTTTTTCACGGTTGGTGCTTGCGCAAATGCAGACAGGCAGATGGCCGCGCCACTGGTTCGTTATGCTCGAATCACCACCATTATGAGCGAAGACTTGAATAATAACCTTTTTAAACAATAACATTGAAGGAATTATTCAAGTAACGAGTCCAGTTACAGCATAAACGCAAAAAAATATATATGAATAATGGAAAACTAAACTTGCCATGTTAGAATTGCAAGGGAGGTTTTCCTTTATTTGGTTGTATAGTAAAAAATACTAGCGGTCGAAAAGAAAGTAACTATGGTAGAGTAAACGATCTCATAAAAAGGTTTAGCCATAAGTCCTCTAATACACGGCACAAAGTACCGATCGACACCAAACATAAATGATTTATGGACAGGAGGGACCCTCGAATGCCCTGCTTAATTGATCTCAATAAATGAGAATGGCCTCTAGCATGACGTGACCATTAGTCTCTCAACGAAAGAAATTAGGAGGTTAATTCAATTAATGAAATAAGTTCAACTCGAATTGTAGTCAAATTGAAGTTATACGTGAACTATCAAATGATAAATTATAGAATAATTAGGACTTAGAAAATGGAAGTCTAAAAACAAAAAATTCGATAGTCGACATGCCAATGGTAGTAATTAAGTCAATAAAACTGAATTTACCGAATTCTTAAATGTATTTCGATGATCCACACTCGCGGTAATCTATCAAACATTCATACTATTTGATAATTTGATCAAAAGAGTCAATCAACAGATCAGTTAGTCCCAAAAATGTCGACCACGTTTAAAAAAAAAATATTGTGCAAAATAATTAAGTCCACTGAAACTGTTCAAACTGAGTTTCTTTAGTTACAAGTTTCGCTTTGTTGATTAATATTATATTGCAAACATCTTTAAAATAACTTAGCTCCAGGATTGTTTCAATTTTCGCAAAATGCCTGAGACCGAGTTATTTCAATAATACTTTAAGTTTTGTAGTGAATTGTGATGCTTTTATTATAATAATATATTTGTTGTTTTCCATTTAAAGAGTTATTTCAATTGATAATTTGAGAGTTTGAGTTTTGATTGAAAGCTTTCTACTTTATTAGATTCACTGAAAAATGTCACATTTAGTTAAATGCAAAAGGTCGAAAACGAAGCAATGAATGCTTGGCAACAGCCAGTGAAATGTCGCATAGATATAAAATAGCTGCGATAGGATTTTCACCGACTAGCAATTTGTTTTGTATGTTCGAAAAACGATCCGATGGCATTGATTCGCAATAAAAAATATTGCTTTGTCACGCTTTTAGTGGCCTCTTTCACAACAGGCACCAGTGGACCGCGCAGCTTAGCCTGCCGAACGTAGTAAATAAAAATCCGTTCAAGCTTTTATTACTTTTCCAGCATAGCTTGAGCCGATATTCTGGAAAAATTTTGAATATCATTCCAGGTGATGAACTTATGCATAATTCATATGGAATAAATGCTGACGGTGCCGTTATTAGCACTTTGGAGTTAGATTTCGATTTGTTTCAATCCATAATTTTGTTTTGGAATAATAAAAATGTTTTATAATACTAACCACGCTTTATTCTAACTCTCCTGGAACCAATGTTATCAAGTTAGAACTGGCTATAACAAGCTAGTTATCATAAGTTGGATTACAGAGAGTTTGAGACTATCATCTTGAAGCAAACTGGTAATAACTTTGCTCATCCAATTCTGGCTGAACATTTCAGTGGTTATCTCTCAAGATGGCTGACTATAACAGCTGATGTCACTCTTGAAAACTCTTCGTAAGTGTTCGTAAACAGGTGGTCTGTGGGTGTTCAGAATTTCTGATCCTAAGTGGGTAAATAGGCGCAATTTGGGCCACAGCGCGGCTCTGCTGGCTGGTCTGATTCAACACTTCATTGCGGCAATTAGATTCAATTTGCGGGACTCTCGACTATGAATATGGCCCGCTTGTAACAAAGCTTCGTTACTCTTGGAATTACTCTGAATACTCTCCTCAGAGATACTAATTTTCTTTGTTATTCTGTTAATTAGACGTTCAGGGAAAGTTTTTCGTTCTAAATTCACAGTGTGAGCGAATTCTGCTAATTATTGTAGACACGCATGCCTAGAGTGCCTACATTTTCTCTTTCATGATTAAAAGCATTCATCGGTGGTCCGATAGAGCAGACTAAGTTAATTGAATTGTCCCCTTTCAATGCAATGAATAGAAACCAGACAAATAGGTTTAAATCCATCGTGCTAGACAGAATGTTGTTTTGTACAAATGTCATACTTTCAGTTCCACTTCCATTCTTTCTATCCTAAACTATTATTTTGGCAAAGGTTCATAAAAACTAAATCTTTACCTATTATCTTCGTAGCTATACCTGTGTAAGTTCGTAATAAACTTCCAAATGCATCCATACAAGAATACCTTCCAACTTCAAAAGTGATGCAGGAAGTTTCAGCCAGGCATGACTCAACTTGGAATATACTCGTAAAAGGCGTGTTTTTGTCAGTTTTACAAGTTTTTACAGGTTTCTTTGAATAAGTACTCTACCTGACTCTCCAACTATTTCTTTGAGCAGACCTCATACTTTTTCAATTAAATAGAACTTTAAAAGTGAAATTCTATTGTTAGATTGGCAAACGTAACAGAATTCAGTTTTCTCTTTAGGCATATTGTATTTTCACTGGCTTTAATCCTCTAATTTAATGCTGTAAAAGCGGGAACAATCATCATTCACATTACACATTAAATAACATCACAGAAAAAGAAACCATACCGAATGAATCTATACATAACTGAAAAAATGTGTTTAAATTAGCATTAGCGGTACTTATCTATTTATATAAAATGAAACCCGTTTTCCTTGGTCACGGAATCACGCGTGAACGGCTGGACCGATTTCGCTAATTCTTTCTTTGTTGTGTTTGTTATTGTCAGGAGAAGGTTCTTATGAAAGAAAAAATTAAGAAAGTTGGAAACATACATTTCCACGGGGGCGAAGCCGCGGGGCGCAGCTAGTTACTTATAATTTAGTTTCAGTTTTCAGAATTGTTTCAGTCTGCACTGACTCTACCCATCATTGTTTGGATAAGGTTTATAAACAACGACTTTTGTTGAATTAAAATACAACATTACTAGTTATAAAAAACTTGTGTGTCATTTGAATAACCCACAATTTCCTAGCCCTTCATTCAACTCAATTTTCCGAACTCACGTGGGCGTATCAAAGAAGTTAGAAGTGTCCATCTTACAACTGTAAACGCTGTAGTGGAAAGAAATGCCTTTGATGATTTATACTCAGGTGCTATAATATTTTATTTGCTAAGGGAACAAGAAGATGTCATTGCCGTCACATTGCCTAGAGGTGCCAGGGAAGCGTAAAAACATAAGAGCCCTTGTAAAACCCAAGGAAATATTACTCTTAATTTTATATTTCTCTACACTTCTGATTATTTTCTGTTAGCTGACTGTTTGTGATTTCGTCCTTCGTCTTTAATACAAACATAGCATAAATTGAGGTTTTTATTTGCTCGACATCACTACATAGTATAAAACAAAGTCGCTTTCTCTGTCCCTATTGATGCTTAAATCTTTGAAACTACGCAACGGATTTTGATGCGGTTTTTTTAATAGTGATTGAAGAGGAAGGTTTATATGTATAATAATATTAATAGTAATTTTATTGCACGTGGGAAGCCGGGGCGGGTCGCTAGTTTGTAATAAAATAGATATTCTACTAGTCTAACTAGCAGTATATAAATATATCGTACTAATCGTTTATTAAATTGAATCACTAATATTTAATTTTGTGGAATAATTAATGGTATTTCATATATACTAGCAGTAGGTATGCCTATCGTACTGATAAGAATTTATTTTATCGCTCACAGTTTTATCTGGTTTCAATCAAAGGGTGACAAGTTTTAATACAAAGCCCCCATTGTTTGCCGTATTTATGGCATATTCATGTTTCAAGTGTTAGATCAATAAACTGCTCTGAGCTCTTAACAACATCAACGGCAGAAAGAAGTCCATTACTTGACAAAACCTAGGTTTGGAGGTTTATTCTGATGTCTAAATTCCTCTGCTGTGTTGAGGTTCTAATTCTGACTTAGATCTACCTAGGTACGTCAAAATTATTTGGGTTGACTTTTATTCAAGGCTTGGTGTACAAATATTTACTTATCGGTTTATACAAAGAAAATCGCACAAGTCCCGTCGAAGTCCTGGATCTCTCGGGACTTAGTAGTTATAACAAATGGAACCTGGTAGAGTTGCCCGGGACTTATTTACCCGCACCACCGCCGCATAAATATAAGGCCGGATTAAAGTATTCAGCGAAGTGGGAAATATAGCAGGCCGGGTACTTTTGTGCGCTTTCTAAGCGCAAAACTTTTTAGTGGCTATGTTTTATGGCTATAGCAGATATAGATCGAGTATAGAGCACGAGGCAAACATTCATCAGAATTTTCAATCGAATAGTCGAGCTCTGCTTGTTTTATGATCCAATTATTTACACAGCGATTTCCTTTGAAAGTTAGTGTACCGAAGTGGAATTCGACGAATTGTACAGCTTAATTTTACCTAGTTTCGGGTTGATTCTATTTTTCAGACGCTCACCTGGATGTGTTGTTCCCTTTTGATTCTCGCTATGAACCAAAACCTTCAGAGTACTTTCCGTTGACCAAGAATCATGAAATTTGACAAGAAGCAGGATCTTATAGCTAAAATAAAGGAAAACATCAGAAAAAAGAAAATTTTTAGGTAATTCACAAAAAAAAAATTTGATTTTCGCCCTGGACTAAAACCTATAGAGTAACTACTGCATGTTGACCTAAAATTATGATATTTGGCAAGCAACAAGGTCCTACAATTATACGGAACCCTTAGTGCGCGAGTCCGACTCGCACTTGACGTATTTTAAACAATAGCGAATGAATTTTCAAAATAGGTCCACATTTAACGCAGAAATCGACGAACATACATTAAAAAAACAAACATACAGCCAAACATAGAAACTCATCCCATTTTTCGAAGTTGGTTAAATAAAATGAAGATGTTTTCAGACGTTAACTTCCCAACTATTTCGGTTTGTTTGCAATTAGAAGTTTTATCGTTCTGCAACGGGATTACCTGCTCTTCGGTTTTCAGTTTTTCTTTAGTTTCAAGTTGTTCAAGAGTTGATGTTACAAAATTATTGCGGACTCAGCTACTTCGTTTTAGCTTTGAACCACAACCTATACGATGCATGGTATGTTTGGTCGGCCCAATCAATTGAACACAATTTAATTTAAAGCGATTTAAGAAAAAAGACTACAAGCAGATACTAGATGCGGCAAGCTGAAGACAGGGCGCTATGTCGCTCATTAGGAGAGGCCTATGTCTAATAGTGGACTAATATAGGCCGATGAAGATGATGAAGAAGCTCACTCTTTCGGTACCTAACAAAGTAATCAACATACAAATCACCGAAATTTGTTTGACCCGCCGTCTTTTTATAAGATTTTTTTTAACTTCTCCTGTTAGTATGTATGGACATATGTGTGGGACAAATCTTGCAAGTCTTGCAACTGAATTTTAGACTAGTTTTCCTCAAGCGATTGAGCTGAAATTTGGTGGCATACTTAATTAAGTAAGTTCGGTGACAATGCAATTTAACTATGGTACCATCGAGTTGATCTGATGATGGAGATAAGATAGAAGGTGGCCAAAGAACTTAGAATTTAGAACTCCTAAACAAAACGATGTAACGCCGTCGAGTTTGGACTCGTTGGATTTCTTGTCTTCCCAAGCACTTAGATAAAAGCTTGTTTATTTCCAAGGGATTGGTATCTCCGTAAAGCTTAAAAATCAATATTATACTTTTGAAAAATCACGACTAGTGTCAACAATAAAAAAAAAGATCAGTATATTTGTTCTAAATGGTCTGGATTAGAAAACTATAAGACCGTGTAGCTAGAAAATGGGATTGCTGTCTGTAATTGTGGTGATGAAATAACGATTGTAGTTTTAATACAATAGAGCGCGGTTTTTATGTTTCAACAATTATAAAACTACGGAATTGGTAGCTGTTGTAAGCGAAATTGCATTGCGTCACTCAGCACTTTTACTTTTATTTATGTTTCGAGTAGTAATTAGAGTTTATCAAGGTTTTTTTATGTTTTTTGATTGAATTAATTTGATTGAAAATAGCCTCTGCAATTCTGATTTCACCTCTCCGTATTTATGTTTTATGTTTTAGGACAAATGTTTGTACGATATGCAGATATTTGTTCGGGGTGTCTGGATGTTTTTCTATGTGTAATTAAAAATATCTATCTATGTAGTGTATTGTATTATCCTAGCTTGGGGCTAGATAATGCTGTGTGAATTGTCCAGCATTATTTATTATTTATTATTATCTTATCAAAGAGAGAGTTGGGCCTAGGTACGTGATGGTAAAAGGGTTATTGACGAGCTCTATTAGATTGGATAAGGTCATTTGGCTGACGTGTAATTGGCTGATAGGTAGCTAGCTAGGTAAGTGTGGAATGAGAGCACGTGCGCCATAAAAAACTAAAAAAGAACGTGTAAATTGCTTTGATTTATTATATACTGGGCGGTGTTGTGAGCTGCGGCTTCCAGTAGAATATTAAGGCCACATTTTGATGAGTTGTGGACATTAAACACGTTAACCGTGAAATAAAAGATTGTAGCAACACTACTACATAATGAGTTTTCTCTTTCACCTACAATCGACTTTGCACTTACATACAAACTTGCCTTTGTAAAATATAAATTTTCAAATGAATCTGGAAGAAGTAAGCAAATAACCTACCCGCTAACGGTGAGAATAAGACTATTAGGTAAATACATAGGTGAGGAGATAGATAGACAAATAGCTATATTTATTCATAAAAAGTTCGTTGTTACACTTTACAGTTTATAGTGCCTTAGTAAATAAGGCACTATAAACTGTAAAGTAAGTTCTTCACGTGGAAAGAGACGTTTGTGTCTGAATGCCTAATGCAATCCAAATGAGTTACCTAAGTTTTGCACCAACACAACGAAAAAAAAAAGACATCATCATTGGAAAAAAGTCAGTAAATAGGTATAATCGATCATTTATTTGGTACCTAGAACCACCTACAACCAACCATCGTTCTTTTATCAAAAGCATCAGGTTCGAGTATTTTGTACACCTCACCTTTTTTGCATAGATAAATCTAAGGAATGAGAGTAATCTCCATAAATTTAGACTTTATACCCAGTGTATAAGATTCAAATGATAATGTGTGGTTACTTTTTTGCTCAGATTTTGTACTTAGTCACGGAGTATAGAGGCAAAAAGCCAACCTTGGCTCGCCTAATAGCCCCCACGTGATTGTTACATATTATGCCTTAGCGTCCGGTTCTAGTAGTTTATAATGTCGTTTGTATTGTTGAGAATAATATTCTCAGTTCTTTTTTGTACGGACAAATTATTTCAATCTACAGCTCACTTGTTATAAAAATGGTTTTGGAATGATCAAAAAATTTTAAATAAATAAATAATGCTGGATAGATAATTTACACAGCATCATTTATCCCCAAGCTAAGCAAAGCCTGTGTTATGGGTACTAGATAACTGATTTACTTAAAATATTATAGGTACTACATACATACATATATATTGTTTATTATACATAGAAAACACTCGGAACACCCTGAACAAATATCTACTGATCGAAAATAACGTTTCTTGCACTGATTTTAGCAGTGTTTATTTTTGAAACGGATATTTACAATTGAAATTGGTTTAACCTCTCCCTAATTTACCTACACTCGAGAGTAAACATCGTCTCACAAGACTGATATGCCTGAAGACGTCCCAACAGCCATCGATAGGGTTCTTGGCTTCGTGACAAAACTCTTCATCCATATCTCTTACCGGCTGTCACATAACTATGGCTCGAATATCTTTGTTATTCTTTAAAATGGTTTGTACTATTTTATAAATCACTTTTGTTAACTGTTTAATGACAAATCGTTAAGAGGGCCCTAGTCAACGTGGCGAGGTTTTGTTGTGTATAAGATCCATCAGGTTCTTGTCACAATCATGTGAAATTTTGCAGATAGTTGAGCAAAAAAGAGAAAAATCAAAGAAACAGCATAAGAAAATAAAAGGTCTCGCTTATTTTATTATATACGACAGGGACAAAAAACTTACAGTTGAGGAGTAGCATCAGAGAACTAAAAACACCATCCTATAATAATATGTCCCCTGTGACTCATATCATAAAAAACTATAAACACAGAAGCCCTATTTACCCACTGATATCATCTGTCGGCTCTTTAATTTAGAAGATCATGGACGGAGTAGGAAATATAAAGCGTGGGTACGATAGAAAAAACAGAGGTATGAACAAATTAACTTCTTCAGTGCAAATAATTAGAATTAACTAAGTATTATTGTTAATACCAGTATTGTTGTTTTTGTGATTTTACTCGCACAAAAAGAACTATTAAAAATATTTTCTAGGAACTTAGAAGTTTAAAAATCAAATATCTTCATTTGGAACACAGAACAAGGGAAACAATTAACCGGTGTGAAAACGATAATAAGTTTTTCTGATCATAACTATTTTGTGTCAATGTTTCATAGAAATTCGTTTGATAAACGTTCTGGAACAGCTTACTAAACTGATGTTAAGTATTCTGTCTGGTGTATTTCCACTCCACATTTGTAGACTTTTATTGCCGTGACTAATCATATAAACCGTGGTCCACTGCCCACACGGTGCGATATCGGCACATTTTGACATTTAAAAATAATATCAACATAACAGTTGACATTATCTCTTCAGTCTAGAAGATAAGGTAGAGTTTTCAACAACCGTTCAAGCCGGCAATCAGGCATGTCCCCAAGTTCTTCTTCTAGGCAGTTTCAACAAGTGAACATCTTTCCTGTGCTTTTAGTAAATAAGTGGATAGTTTTCTTACCTGATATTCGTATGCAAAAAGTAGAGTTCAATCTTTAAGCGAACACTATGTCTATTTGAACTGGCAAATACCACTTAGGTAAATAACCATGAATAACCTGTTCAGGAATCCATTTAGAAAATCATATAAGGTACAATCTATTTCCAAATTGGTACTTGAATAGTCCACCAATTTCCTCAAACCTGAAGATCTCCGTAGATTTGTTTTTCTACCAAAATAAATAAGTGTGATGGAAACATCCCCAAGGGTTACGTATCGATTTATTAGTAAAGGGCGTTATAAAAGGATTCCCTCCCTAATTGGAACGAACGGAACTTGAAATGTTTTGAATCACTTTTACCTACCGAAAAAACCTTTGAATAAAAGATTTCGAAGTATTTGACGTATTCGGCTGTCTTTACAATTCGAACTTTTCATGTGACTTGAAGTGATTTGGATATGAGACCGGCGGCAGCCCAATAACATATTTTTCTTTTCGTTTCAGGAGTGGTTTGCAACTAAGAGGCCGATCCGAATGAAAACAAAAGTGTTCACTCGCTGAACATCAATAAACCTTCGTGAATCTGAATAGATATCGATAAATGATATTTGTATGTTAGTCGCGCACCGCGTCGAGTGGTAGCGTCAACGTCTGCGGGTCTCGTCTCGGGGTTGTACTCGCGTGCTCGCGCGTGGTCGGCTATCGTCACCGCTGAGTGTCAGTGCTGCCGGAGTCACGCGACTCGGCCGGCACGCCCCGCCACAGCCGTGGATAACCTCGGCCAGAGCCCCCTCCCGGTGAAGAGGCTGCACGACGCGCTGCAGAGTGCGCAGGTGAAGCGCCAGCGGCTCTCCCCTCCTTACCCTCCTCCCCACCCGATCCACCAGCTCGCGGTGCACCAGCACATCAAAGTGCAGCAGAGCATAGTGCAGCAGAGCATCGTGCAGCAACACCAGTTGAACTTGGCTCACCAGTCCCTGCAGAACCTGCAAGCGGCACAGAGCCTGCAAGCGCAGCAGAGTCTCCAGAGCCTGCAGGCGCACAGCCCGGCCAGCACAGGCCAGCCACCGGCCACGCAAGGCACGCTGGTGCCGCCGCAGCAGCCTTCGCCGCGGGCCGCGTCCCCACACCACAAGAGCATGGAGCTTGCGCTCTGCCAAAGCATGGATTCCGTGAACACCGCTACTACAGAGGAAGAGGTGAGTCTTTATAATCAAAATCTAATTCATTTACTGTCTTCATATCATTGTGCTACTATAGGATTATCGATGTTAAGTTACGCTTTATTTCCGCACAAATGCCCCACAACTAAGTACGACGATAAATCACTTCCTGACTTCAATTTGCTCCACCTTAATCCGGTCGATACAGATACCTTTCGTAACTACGATCGGATACAAATTAACAATAGACCCAGAACACAGAGGCTCGAAGATGTCTTAATATATCGCTCTAGCTATTTGTCATCGTACAATTGTAAAGTAATACCGGGAGGCGCGGTGCTGTAACCGTTACAATAGGGAAAACGCTCGGATATACAATAAGCATTCTCTAACACAATAAAAGGAAATTTTCCTCGCGACGCAGGCAGCTGCGAATCGAAAGATTATATTGCTCCCACTTATCGTTATATTTTAGGCCTTATGGCTTCAAGATGAAGCTGAAATTTGGGAATATCGATATCAACGTGTCAGTAGCAGAAGATAGAGACCACGCGGCGCCGTCACTTCCGGGCAGATCACGAATTGTTTTCTGAAAATGTTCCAATATTTGAATTTACAGCCGGAATAAATGATTTAGCAGGTACATTTTGTGACTTCATTGCTTCTTACATTATTTATGTGCCGCTGTAAAAGCGTCGGCAGAAGACAGTCGGTCGGATCCCTCATTTATGTTTCACGAGTTACGGGTCTACTTTTGTAGCAAAATGTGTTAATTGTTTGCCTTGACATATACAGTGTAGCAGAAAAAGCTTGGACAAAAGCGTGTTTCACCTGCAAAAACGAGGGTATAGCAAGAGGGTACATCAGTGGAAAAAGCGATAAAATCCTTAACGCAAACTAGGCGGGGAGGCGCCGAGAAGTGGCCAGCGGTAGCGTCGCCGGGACAAATAGAGTGGACGATGCTCCAGCGCTTTCTTTCACGGACAGCTTTATAAATAGCTTGTTTTTTTTGCACATTTTGTGTTCCTATATTACCTGGAAGTGTTTATTTTTTATTGTGCTTTTATGGGCTTTTCTGAAAGGAAATATGTAGTCCAATTCAATGTCTGAATAGAGAAGTAGGAATCTTATATTTCAGAATAACGTTGCATTTTAGAAAACCCATAGAAAGAATATATGTTCCTTTACTTTGTTCTTGTATGCTTGAGTTTTTCATATGAGCTACAAAACATAATGTTTGCATCACGAGGACATTAAAATCACACGAGAACAAAACCACTGGTAGGTTTAATAAATAATAAGAAATAACAGGTTTACTGGGAAAAACCACCGCATTGAAATTGCTACCGGAGTATTCATCGAAATTTTTCCTCTTGTTTATTCAAATATATATGTAGTTTCTTCGTCTGTTCTTAGGTAACTAAATATTTGGCACATTTTGTTACGGATAATTATTTCAATAGTAGTTTATGCAATAACTTTACGGAGCGTCTAGCCTGGAGCATCAAAATAATCACCAAAGCACAAAGTTAACAATCCTACACGAATTGCAATGAAAAAGCAATTTTCAGTGACTGCGACGTGCTGCATCTCAATTCCATGATATTATTTTGAGATGAAATCAGAAATAGCATCGACATGTTTCTAATAACATTCTTACGCTATGACTCTACCTAATGTCATTTCTATTTTCTTATGTCGGTTGCGTGTAACAAAGTTTGTGATCGTCTATTTTATTTGAAACTTTTGCTCATCGCCTTCTGCGGGGGACGGAGCGATGCATTAATTAAAACTTTCGGGCCGGTTGCGAGGTTACCATCAGTTCGGTGGTTCAATTTGCGCTGGTACTACTCAGGAGGTAATCTGATTTATTTTCTTAGTTAAGCACGTAAGAAAATAAATCTACCTTGTTGAAAAGTCACACGAGCCTCTAAAGACTCTGATGGTTTAGCTGTTGCTGTTTTCAAACAAAAAGTACGATACCTACTGACGAATCTTCCACAAAGCATCATGACCGGAAAAAAATCCATAATTATCACCGTCTTCCATAAACAAACAAAAGCGTCGCGTTTCTGACTACCTCCCATCCATGTAGTGTACCTACTGGCGACTTAATGTAGAATTCCCGCCTTCCTTTGATGTGCCAGGGCGGGCGGCGGGCTTATAGACACAGTCCTTTGCTCACATAGCATGGGTGCATTCATTCATGTGGTAGTATATTGCTTACGTACACCTCAACAAGGGGCAACCTATTGAGGTATTGCACTATCTGATGTGCAGTCGCTGGTAAAGCAACACGTGCTTGGTGCTAACAAACCAGAATATTAAACGATCGCTGTTCATTGAATATTGGAGTAGCAATAGGGAAGCTGGGTGCATGGGTTAGTAAGTGAAATGAAAAGCTTAAGGGGTAGAGTATGCTTTCATTGAAAATGACTCAATCTAAAGTAGATTTAGAGTACCTAAGTAATAAGAGATATTTTTTAATGAATAAAGTATCCTAAGGCTTCACGCAATCTGGCTTTAACCATACTGCCAACCTAGCGCAGCGCAGGCGCGGTTGGAATTACGCATGCTAACTCGCTCAAGCCCGTCGTGCTAGGCACCCGCCTTAGTCACTTAGTATGAACGCAAACGGTAGTTTCATAATGTTTGATACTACCTACGCGCCTGCTTAGCCCTAGCCACCGCGCCCGCGGTATGGGTTGTAGCGGTGTTTCGCACCGCAAGTTCTCACCACAAATTCATTTTTGGTGTTTCATACCAAAAAATGTCAGCGTTTCAACCCACATAAAAAAAAATTCGGCGTTTCTACCCAAAATTCGTTTCCGTTTCGCACCACAAAGAGATCAAGAGATTTTGTACAGTCAGATCAACATTAGCAAACTACAGATTACTTTAAAGCGTAGGTTGGTAAAGTCGACAGTCAAAAGTCTAAAACAATACATCTGAATAAATTGTATTGGATAAACGACAACCATTTGAAAACAGTGACATGTTTACCTACAAAGATCCCAATAAGTACATTTGATCCCATGTTTCCATCGCTAATTCGTTTCGATCGCGTTCAATGGCAATCCAATTCCGATGTGTCGTTTATAGTAATCTCCCGGGCTTCGGTTTCCCGATAGTCGAGACAGCACCGTTATACAGCTGAATACGCTGAAACCTAGAACTGAAACTACAGTACGACTCAATGTCGTGCCAAATTGGAGCCACGCATTACTCGTTACTTCAGGAACGTCGTTATAAGCAGTGAATTAGCTCGCATGTTACGGAGTTTATCTGGTACGCGTTCCTTAGTTGCGCTTCTATGACGTTGAGTTAAAGTATTCAATAGGTCTGGTTTCCATGTCGAGACGGCCGGTCGGTGCTGTGGCGCCGTCGTGTCTACCCCCTACGCTACGTCTTTTCTATTTTACTGGAATATAATCGGCGCTCTTCTATTTTTGTAGGGAAATTGTCTGTACAGATCTGTCTGGGCGGTTTGTTCATGTTTTCAAGTGTTTTATTGATCTGTTGCTCTGTTTTTGTTGGATTTGTGTCGTTCTCTTTGCCGTGATTGCCTCCTTACATATCAATTAATGTTTTCTCTTTAATGGGATCGTTCAGATTAGCCTCTGCCAGTGACTTCGTAAGGACTGTTGGTAATTATCTGTGTTGATTTCAATGTTATAGAATCCCTAGTGTGAAGATTGTCTTTCTAATTTTCCTAACATCATCATAAACTGCGATTCAGACCACGTAAACTCTAGCCTAGGCTAATAAATAAACATTGTTGTGGACACTGCAGCCTAGATGCTCTTGCAGAACAACTTTTGCGAAACATTCCAAGTCGGCGGAAAGCCTCCTGTCGGCTGAATAACTAAGCATATCGCGGCCTCTCGGGAGTTTTCTATCTTTGTTATGCCGTTTCTTGGTCTCTTATGTATAATGCTTCCAAATATTTTGCTTTGTTTACCATTATAGAGGTAGTACTTGTTGCACTATGTATGATTCTATATTCTTTATCTATACTAATATTATAAAGAGGAAAGATTGGATTGTTTGTTTGTTTGTATTGAATAGGCTCCGAAACTACTGGACCGATTTGAAAAATTCTTTCACCGTTAGGAAGCTTACTTTTCAGAGAGTGACATAGGCTATATTTTATCCCGGAATTCCCACGGGAACGGGAACTACGCGGGTGAAGCCGCGAGGCGATCGTCTAGTTACATATAATTATTTAAACGTAGTGTATGACGCCGCCCGGCCGGAGGCCCACACTACGTTTACCGAGTCACGGCCTCCACTCAAGCAAAACATTCTAGTCTTATAAAACTTAATAATAAAATTAGAGAGATCTTTTTCAACATTCTTGAGAGTTAAGCTTACAATATTTTGAGTATCGTATCATTTTAATGTACACTTAATTTACTACTACGAACGAGTCGGTAGTACTAATTAGTGTAAGTTCACAGGGGTCCATTTTATTGTATACGTTTTTATTTAGCGGATGTATATGTACAAACGAGTTCACACACATGACAGTAAGTATTCCAGATCCAGTAATGTCTGTGAACTCGCTCATACAACTACATCCAACATCGTCGAAAACGATTTGCCGTGTGAACATACCCTTTTCAAACATCCCTTATTAGCTAGGTAGAGTCCATACGTCTCTCGTCTTTTCTTTCTATCTACGCTTGATCCCACAAATTGGTGTTCAAATCAAATAGATATTTCCCCTAATACGCGCCTACTAGCTAAGTGAATGACGAAGTGTCGTCCAGGTAGAGCTCATGAGCTTGATAGATGTATCAATCGATCGTCCCTCACATCCGGATCTTCTGACAAGTTGGGGCTCTGCGAGCGGGCTTACTCTGAAACTGTGATTTAAGTGGTGAATCGCTTAACGGTTTTACTGCCTTGCTTAGCAGTGCGACCTGAAAGGCCACCGGCGTGTGTGTCATGGACATTCTATGTGCTAACTGATCATTAGAGCGATCCATTTGGTCACATTTTTGAAGGGATAATTAATGTCTGAGTGATCTTTATAGATTTTTGCGGTAGCTAGTATTTTGCAAGATAAGAAAATCAGTTAGTGTGAGGCTTACGCACTATAATTACAAAAACCTTAAAATCAGTTATATTGGAAAGGCGATTTGGAGATAACGTTTGTTAAATAAGGTTATCATTAAAATAAAAAAATCAGCCTGACCCGGCCGGAAGGGATACGACAATGCTGGCACGCATCACTTCTCCAGTGTCATTTTTTAGTTTATAGTATATAGTAAGTGTCCTTCGAGTATTGCAACGTTATGCCTTGGGAAGGAGTTTCTTTCTTATGATCATTGTGTAACAGACTACGATAAATTTAGGGCATACGTGAATGCGGAAAGCACAGGACAGAAAAGGCTGGCAAAAGCGAAAAGAGGCCTATACCCAGCAGTGGGTGATACCACGCTAGAATGATAATTATGATTTAAAAATTAAAAATACTTCAAGTGGATTCAAATTACCTACCTACCGTAGGTAATTTGAATCCACTTGAAATATTTTTTTAAGTCAAAGCTAAAAAGTGAAAAATAGCCACCTAACCTAACTGATACCTACTGCTTCTTTTATTAACTCGGAAGTTTTCTTCAACATATTTTCGCATACATTTACTCCGTAATTATAAAAAAGTTAATAAGGAATAACTTTAAATAATAAAAGACCGAGGCGAGTGGCAAGCATTGAGCATTGATTGACCAAACGACAAAAAATTTTCAAATAAACATATTTAAAAAACGCCTGATGATGATGAAAGCTAATTTATAAGCTTTTATGCTAGTTTATACCCGCGGCTTGGCACGCGTTGTTTCTATGGAAATGTTTGATGTGTGCTGTTCCAGGATTAGAATTACTTGTATGCTAAGTTTCTGCCCGATCCGTTCAGTAGTTTTGGCATGAAGAGGTAACAAACATCCATCCATCCATCCAAACTTTCACATTTATAATATTAGTGTGAAGCACATAACGTACAAGTAATAAATAGGTTGTTTACGGAATTTCAGGATAGGGAATCTAATTTCAGAGTAGTCCCTGGCGTCGGGTAGCGGAAGGTAGACAACACCGATACGGCTTCCTGAAACCCGTAACTACTTTTGTTCCTGAGTTCGCACACATTCTGCACATGAAAAAGTTAGCAGAGATAACTTTTAATGCTACTGGTTTCGCTTTAACTGATTCTGCATTTTGCAACTTTGAGGTCCGCTCTGAATTGTATTTACCTTACCTTTTACCCTTATTATAAGTAACAAGTCAAACTTGTTGAGGAAAGAGACCTTTGCTCAAATCGGGCAAACGGATGCAGTAGACTAGGAATCCAAAGACATTTCCAGTTATAATTAGACATCGACAGTATAATTTTGTCTGGAAATGTTTTTAAGTTTTAGGCTTATAGTACTGAATTACACACAGCTGTGTGGTGCCGGCTTAGAATTTGCACCACCCCAACTCTTCCCGCGGGTGTCGTAAGAGGGACTACGCGACTAAGGGATATCCACCGGGAGCGGGCAGCAGCGCCCCCTGCAGAACAATTCTACCATTGAATTGCGATCCCCAACCCGCATGCCTAGCGTGGGGATTATGGGCATTACCCCCATGTGATAAAATTCAATAAGGCGCTTATCAGGGGAAGGCCTGTGTCCAGTAGAGGACCAATTCAGGCTGTTGAGTACTGAATTAAGGCTTTATTATTATAATACAAGTAACAAGACAAATAGATACACTTGGAATGATTTTAAGTATTGCATTCCAGCTTTTCCATAAATCTTTATTTATTGTCTAGAAAAAAGTCTCGGAAAAAAGGTTAAGTGGTAACTAGTTTTTTTAGAAAAGTGGAAAAAATTGTTTTATTACTCTTTGATTTATAATAACTTATTTTTTGTTGTATAAAAAAATAAGTTCCTACTTCCTTCCTACTAATACTGTGTGAATGTTTATTACCACATTATGTATCTCCGTATACTTAACCTATTTAGATGAAATTTGGGATATAAATAGAAAAACACGTAGGCTAATCTAATCTTTAAAGTTAACCTCTAAAAAGGTTAAAAAGGGTGGTAAAATTTATTTGAAAAATTATTTTCCTTGGTTCGATTCACTTAAAACTCGGAATAAACTATAAAGTAAAAAATTAACCACGTATTTTTTATTTTATAAAAATACCCCTAGGGGGTGTGCAGTAAATACCAGAATTTTTTATGCAGACGAATCCAGCGGCGCAGCTAGTTTTAAATATTAGCTATTTTATGAAATAAATTTGTATAGGTGGTCTATTTCGAAAGTAACGTTGGTATAACATAATTTCAAAAGGAAATAGATGATAGAAATTAAACAGGTTCTACTTTATATTTCTATTGTGAAATTGTCCTTTCCTTCTGACCCTCCAACAATGCAAAAGCAAATAATACACAAATGTATGTAATGAAAGCCTGCTCAAGATGTTTTATTCTTTCCGAGGGACATTCCAAACAATGAGTGAGTATTTTATTCACAAAGTTTCTGTTTTTAGCAGTGGTCAAAAGAAGCGTACGTTTTTATGAAATTGGATAAATTCGTCCTAGGTAAATTGGACAGCCCAATTTAAAACCGTTGAATAATATTTTGTTTTGGCAATGAGCAAACCCATTCTGCAGATTCGTCATTGATTGAGTTGTTGTTATTTTGGGAATTGAAATTTTCTCTGTTTCGGTTCCTTTGCGTAATCCATTTTACTTTGCAACGGTGACTTTTGTAAGAAAATTAATATTACAAAATATTCACCTTTATACAAGGTTCTACTTCTGATCAACGGTCACTCAATTTCCCTATTCTTATGATTATTGAAGGCTTAGTTCTTTTGTAAGCCAAACCTACTGTTACTGTTGGGTAAGCCAAACCTACCTGCTTTTGTAAGCCAAACCTACTGTTACTGCCAAACCTACGGTTACTGTTGGGTCTTTTTGTAGTACAACAGTACTACGAAAAGACCCAACCTGATTAATTGTTGTCAGCCAATGACTCGCGAACAGATTTTATGCAAATTCAGGCATAACTGATTTGTGACAATGAATTTTGTCGAATCCGATCAATGAATTAGAACAATAGAAGTCAAATTAAGCAATTGAACATTAAATTTGATACCAAACGTTGTTTCAATTACGAACGAGGGTATTGCTCAAATTTACATAGAGTTAGGCGCGGACGTCCGTAGAATGTTAATACAGAGGGAATAGAGAGCTACAACTCAATATGTGCAAGAAAATATGTAAATCCTGTTGGTTCTTTCGATTGCAACCTTTGTTCCATAGCCCGACATCGTGACCCAATTTGATTCAATAGTAAAGGAGCCTTGTTTGTATCGATGTTGTTAAGAAACCATATTTGATTTAGACTCGTTTATAACCAACAATCAATAAGTATAAAACTTTAAAAAATAATTTATTCATCTGAACTATATTTAAGTTATAATATAAATGATCTTTAATCTTATAAGTACCTGCTAACTAGACACTTGATAGATACGAAATAAAGAACACTTTTAAAATAAGGTTATACAAAGAAAGTACTTAGGTGACGTGATAATGATGAAAAGGTTAAGGACTTAGCATCGCTGATTTTCAGTCCCACCTGGAAAATATATCTATCTATACTAATAATACTATTCTATACTAATATTATAAAGAGGAAAGATTTGTTTGTTTGTTTGTATACTCAATACAAACAAACAAACAAATCTTTCCTCCTCCGGCTCCGAAACTACTGGACCGATTTGAAAAATTCTTTCACCGTTAGGAAGGTTACTTTTCAGGGAGTGACATAAGCTATATTTTATCCTAGAATTCTCAGGGGAACGAGAACTACGCGGGTGAAACCACGAGGCGATCGTCTAGTAACATTATAAAGAGGAAAGATTTGATTGTTCGTTTGTTTGTATTGAATAGGCTCCGAAACTACTGGACCGATTTGAAAAATTCTTTTACCATTAGAAGCCCACATTATTCTCGATGAACATACTTTTTACCACGGGAAAATGCTTCATTCCTACGGGAAAACGGGTAATAGGACAACAGGTAGTAAGAATGCAGCTAGTACTTATTATATTAGGGTTATTGTCCAACGTATGTTGAAATATTTGGTCAGCACCATTTGTGCTAGGTTGCAGGTCGGTACCACTCGTTCGTTGAATACGGCATCAACCCATTGTTTATTCTTTTGTGTAGCATCCTCAAGGTACAATGTAAAAACATTAAGTTATTTGAAATACAGCTACTCACGAAACCCGTAATGGTATTTCAAATTAAGGCTAAACGACCTCGAACAATAAGAATAAATCCTCTCGTCTTCCATAATAGCTGAACAAATTTATAAATTTGTTTTTGAACTAACATCGTTTGGTCAAGCAACAAATATTATATAGAAGCTATAAAAGCTTTAGGTTTCGTTGCTGTCAAAATTTATCGCCGCAAAATTTATTATATATCGCCGGCCCCCCATAGATTTTTATTTATTTATTTTAACTAGTGTCATTTTAGCGCTTGGACAGAAAGCATGGCTGTAAGTTTTCGTATAAAAATGCAAAAGCACTCATCCAAGCAGAAGAAAAATGATGAAATTTCTTATTATCAGTAAGTTTAAATGTATTGTTTTCCTTCGTATTGTGATATTAGCCATATCCTTAAGGCGGTACCCTACCTCGTTATTGTGTGAAGAGGATAGGCATAGGATTTCGCGTTCACAGGACCCGCTCCTGTGAACGCGAAATCCTATGCCTCAGAGCAAAGCGGCGTAAGCCCAAAAATCAAGTTTTTAGTAGTTATTTGCTCCCCAGAAACATTAGAATAGTTAATTGAAAAAAAGGCAACATATAAAATGTTCTTTATACTTAGTTCAATTACTATGCTTAATCTCAAGATCGTATCATCTGTATTTATTGAGAAATTAGGGTTTTAGTAAAAAATTAGAGGTAACTTTGCGATTTTATTCTATCGAGAAAATTTTATGGCATCGTGTTTTCGAAACATATGATCGATAGAATAAGTCCTGAACTTAACCATATTTATATTTCAAAGTTAAATATTCAGTAGTTTGGAAGATATGGAGGTCCGACGGAGTTGAAAATAAGCAATTTGAGGTACTATACCCCCTTAAGAAATCAGCATCAAATATTGTTCTGCATATATTATAATATTGATTTTGTTCTAAGTTGATGAATGGAGATGCTATTGTTTAATTTTTTTTTATTTATGGTCAGTAAGTGTTTATTTATTTTTCATAAAAAGACGTTTAAAATTAAATAGTAGGTACTAATAATATTGTGTTCAGATCGTTAAAAAGTCTGGTATAAGATCCTGTTTAACTTGAAATTTTGAAATAACGTTTCATTTTTGTCCCGGAAACAACTCGTGCGAAGCCGTGGTCAGAAACTAGTTCTATTTAATTTAAAGTGCCTGCCTGAAATTTGTATTTGAAGTTATAGTAATTTCTCTAACTTTTGTTAACTTATTTAAATTATATTATTGTGTAAAGGTAGACCAATTTATAGTTTTATCAATAAATGATTCGTTATCCTTATCTGAGTTCTGTTCATTCAATAATCCTTTTAAAAATAAACAGTGTATATTATTTTCAGGCTAACCGGAAAATAATATAAAATGTTTATTTTACCCACGTACAAAATAAAATAAAATAAATTCGACTCCACTACGTACCTACACAAAAATTGTCAGGCTCTGCGCAAGCTGTCTGCGTCCAAACACAACAATAATATGATCGGTTATATTATAAGAAAGCAGAAAAAAAACAAATTTAGAATCAAATTGATTTATCTAATTGTAATAAGACAACTGCCAATACGTAGAGCGAGCGAATATCTCCTTGGGGGTGAGGAGAAAATTATTATCTTACTCCGGTCCAATTGCGGTGACATTCTCTTTCGATCGGTTGGAAGAAGAATTCCGTAAAGTGGAATATAGACACCTCGACCGTTTCAACAGTTTGTCCACCTAATTTGTTCGACGGCGCTCGACTGTAAAAACAAATAGCGTTCCCGCATTTCCTCTTACGGAACGATAAAGACAGATATATTCCAGATAAACGAGGAAAAAGGAGAGATAGTTTTCCAGAGCTTCGCACAGAGCGGGTCGCTGAATAAGCGATTGGTGTTTACGCTCGAGCTTTTGTCTAGTTCAGTTCAAATTTTGTTTGTCGGCCGCTGTGAAGAGGTTCCTTTGTCCATTAAAACAGTAATAATTAATTGAGCTTTATCTAATGTAACTTTGTGTTTCCTGTGGAGAACTTTTAATTGAATTTGTTGGTTGGTTTTGGCTTTTTGACGGAACCATTTTTAATCTAACGCGATATAGGAGTTTCAAATCAATTTACCTGCCTGCGTACGTTCGCGTCAAACTTTCAAATTTAGCTAAAGGTTTTGGGGTTTGGGAGCGAAGTAGAATTTCCTCGCATCCTCTTCTCCTCAAAGCTTATAATTTAATTAAACTTTTAACCGCGAAACACGTGTAGCTCTCTAGCCTCGGCTGCTCATTACACGAACGAACACTTCCAATATCGTGAACACAAAACAACATTATTATCTCTAAATTGAAAACAGCATTCGTTAACTCGACCTGACGTTTCATTAAAACCCTTGTTTTACTTTTACGGCGCAAAGCGCAGAGCAAGGACGTTAATTTAATCCTAATGTGCACAAAAGGCTCCAGTTGATAAATCGAGTAACACAACACACGGGCTAGCTTTCGGAGCGCAGTGGGGTGGTCACGCAAACAGAGACGCTGTGCATCCACATCCAATAACTGTTTTCCGATGTGCTGAGCATCGCTTCCCGCCGCTTTGCACCTCGGATTACCCGTTCCCACCGCCCGCCGCCGCCGTCGCGTCTACCTTCCTCACAAATGACGCAAAAAAACTCCCGTTTGATGTTTTAAAACTCCAAAAAGAAGTTTGGAACGAAAGGGGTTAATTATCCATGCAGCTCAATAACTTCGGAGTATTTTTGTCGATTTAGCGTTTGCTCTTTTCGCTTTGCGTGTTTCGCCATAATGATCTTTCATTTCTGTCTAGTGCATTAACGATCGATATGGATTGGTTGTGGTTGGGTGATAAGTAGATAAACGCGAATAGCGGAGGAAGTACTGAAAAACACGAGTATTTTTGAAAATGTATCAGAAATTAGAAGCATAAAATAGCGCCTGTAGGTAAGTGCACTTAATGGGAGTGAAGTAATTAAGTGTAGTCGTAGAACTAGGTATTTATTGTGCATTGTGCGAGCAGACTGGCGGCGCGCCAAAACGGACCAACCGAAAAGCATTATGAATCCTAGCGATGTATTAATCCTGAAGCTATTGGTACGCTGCGTATGATAGATGACGTCACTCTACGGAAGTTTTACTTTCGCGAGGGAGACGGATGTCAAAGGCATAAACCGAATGAACCGTGGCTATAATCCAGGATGCAAGGCGAAACTCGTCGTTCGCATTGGGAGCGGAAAATCGAACTCGAATGTCGCAAGACGAAAAGCTCTTTGTGTGCAATCAATGGCCCCTCGATTGCTGATAACTTTCTTTGCACTAGGAAGTTTGAGTTCAGAACTGCTGGCGAAGCGTCTATTACAATACCTACCCGCGCGATAGGACGTTGCTTGATTGGGCCCACTTTGGAATGCTTCCAGACAATGTTTTGCTTGCAATATTTCAACGAAAGTGATACGTTTTTTGTAAGCAATTAAAAATCTTTTTTACAAAGTTACTGTTTCGGAAAATTAAGACAAAATTAATATTCTTGCCGAATTTCATTGACAAGATCAAAATTAGTTCAACGAAGAAACACAATTTGCTAACATTTAAAATTAGGATCACGTTCCGAATCTGAAGTTTGGTGGAACAATATTCAATTGAAATGGAGAGTAAATTTTTCGTAAAAGATTAACTACCGTAGCTTTATGTTGTTTCTTGGTACCTAACATTTTGCGTTAGCATCAAATTGCGAAATTTTTCGCGGTTTGTGTTATTAACTTTCGAAGAGCTTTTGTTTCAGTCATTGAAACTTTTCGACTATCAAATTAAAGCGAAACTCCTGACGAAGCCTTTCATGTTTCCTCTTCTCTACCGACTGTCTTGATGTCGAAACTTTCAAATATCGAAGTTTTATTTTTAAATCAGTTTCCAATGAGGTTCTTGTCCTGAATGCTCTTGTGTAGAAAATTTTCAGAGTTGCATCTGAAGCGGATTGTTATTCTGTATGCTCCACGTCAACTTCATAAACAGTAACATCCAATCAAACCTAACCAAGTTACGTGAACCAAGATTTCATGACGTGGCATTCACTGTTGTCTCTGAATGTTGTGCTCTGTTTCGTATCAGAACAAGCCCCAATCATCATAAATATCCTAGTTACTGCACAAATTAAGTCCTACCCTCGCGGTCACGTACCAGGTCTCCTTGTTTGAAATACGAAGGAGCTCATCGGTCTGGCTCGTTAAGCGTCGGAGCGTGCTTTTATTACATCGAGGCGTGCGCCGCGACCGCGCGGCTCTTGAATATTAAAACCTTCCACTCTGGGTCATGCATTTGTCCCGCGCCAATAAAGGGATGCCCAAGGTGCGGAAATCGACGCATGATTACATTTGGATCTACTCAAGCGATCCAATACCTGATGTGCTTCAACCGTTGGTTCCAGCAATGAACATTCCATTTCGGAAATGAGGGACACGTGCCAGTATTATTCGGATTTTTAGGGGGGAGGAAACTGGTTTATGAGGAGTTGAATCGAAAATCCGTACAGTCGTATATTTGTCAGCTTATCAGATCTTATAGAATATATAAATATACAGACATAAAAAGGATATTGGCTATTGATTCCGCCACGCCTCTAATCATCGAAGCACCGGGTACTAATTGAACCATGACTGTATTACAATCAGAGCGTTCCCTCTGAGTTTTCCGCTCGACCGGTCGGTGTTGTTCGCCCGGCGACGGCTCCATCCGCGCCCATCGACTGTACCTACTCCGAACCATTGGACCGTGGTCCATGTTTCATTCCATTGCTCATTGTGTGCTATGGAAAAATCGATGGCTGGTTTTCAGAGGGTTTGTATGATACTGCGACCTGAACTTACACGCTCTTCAATTTATTAGGCGTGTCATAATGTAGGTATCAATAAGGTGTCCTTTTATGTGTCATTTCGGACAAAGTGTCCGAAGATTTTGTGTCCGAAACGCCGGCAAGCCTGATTAGGGCTTATAAGTATCTCTCCCATCTCATTCCACATCCTAATATAAAATACGTAAATCTTCTTAGTAGTCGTAGTATTCGATTTTGTACAGTTTCCTGGTCGATCTATCTGCTTGTGTACAAAAACACTTGGCCCCCTATGCCGCATTAGAATTTGTGTGATTTTATTTTATTCCCCTATATTGCTTTGTTGCAAATTATCTCAAAGAAATTAGTACCTATCTACCTTTACTATTTTCATTTTATTTTATTCTGATTTTGATTATATACATAATGTAACGACTTAGCTGTAAATTACTGTAATGTTACATCTGTGATTATTGACGATCTCCTCGGCCCGGCGGGCGAAGGTCCGCCTGCAACGCAGGAGGTTGCGAGTTCGATTCCCGCCTCGGGACAAATGTTGAAGGGACTCGGGATGTATTCTATGTATAATAAAAAATATATATCTATGTAGTGTATTGTATTATGTATATCAGTTATCTAGTACCCATAACACAAGCTCTGCTTAGCTTGGGGCTAGATAATGCTGTGTGAATGGTCCAACATTATTTATTTATTACACTAAACTATAAACTATTACCACCCTCGTGGGCCTGTCCTTATGAAATCCTCTGTAGCATTGCCGTTGGCTTGAATGACGTAAGATAATATAATGGTTTAATAATTATACATGCCCGATGCATCGTGTTCGATCAACAAGCGATTGCAATGAGGTCATATCTCCTATTGTGATTTTATTGTTTGGATTACGATATCATGGCAGTAGTTCTGTTCACAGTTGTATAAGGATGGGTTATGCGTGATGAGGTTGTAAATTAACTAATTAATTTATTGATCGTTAGAACAAAGCAATATTTATATCCAATAGTTTCGGTAGAGCAAGATCGGTTTAGCATACGTTTCAATGTGTCAGTCAGTTAAAGACTATTGATATTTTATGTATGTTAATATCGGTACATAATAGGCTACTTGTTTCAAATCAAATTTATCGCAATAAATACATTTTATCTGTAGTATTTGACTTGATCAACCAATATTTTTAGATTTCTGATATTAAAAGTGTGACTACATAATTTCAATTAAATTTTTTTATTTTTTATTTTGTACTCTGAAAACGCTGTCGGCCATTTTGTGACCTCATAACTCTCATGACTTCATAAGCCTCCAATTAAAATTCATGTCGGATCTTATACGAGTGAATACGCTATGTAGTCTGTCTATATTTTTATAATGATGGACGTTTGCTAATGACGATGGTTTGTTTTCTAGGCGCAGCTAGTATTGTCAGTGGTTTTCTACCCGTATGACGTCACAGCACAGATAAATATGGTTGACAGCGTTGTGGCCTGTTCACGAAAAGTAGACTTTAAATAAATCTTAATAATAATAATATTTTTATTATTGTATCATAATTCAGACCACATCACTAGATTTGCCTTTTTATCTTATTTTATAGTTTTTAAATTGCATGCGTTTACTGCTCTATTGTCTAATCATGTTGTGTATGCATGTTTTGGATGACAATCTAGTCAGAACCTTAGTTATAATAATTATTTTCAAAATTGATGTTAAGATTGTTTTCTGTTTTGAATATCAATAAATATAAACAAAGATTTAATATTTTTATTTTTTTAAATAAATCGGATAATAATTAATCATTTAAGACCTACTCTAAAAGAGAGTCCAAAAGCCTATTACGTTTTGTTCGTAGGTAGTTGCCAGCCTTCCTATGAGTAGTTTGCTCTAAATAAATAAGTGCGTAGGTAGTATGTATTTCTATTGCCGATATAATAACAAAAAAGTTAAATAAAATGTGTAATTAAAAACTAACTCTGTGACGTAAAAGGGACAAATGTTTGTACGATCTGAAAATTCCGAGTGATTTAATACAGATACATACCTAGTGTTTCATCTTGTACTAAAGTACGATTGCATGGAACCATCCATGTGCAAGTCCGCCTCACACAGCCAGTTTTATTTGTATATTGGGTGGAAACAATATGCTATCCCATTAAAGCGTGAAAACATCAGCAATCGCATTAATTCCTCTCACGAACTGAACAGAATTGTCCCTAATCAGAATTGATAGGTTCCTAATGCAGTTAACGATTTCTGATCTATTATGTTCGGAGTAGGCAGAGGCAGGGTGCGATCCCTTGAACGCGGCCCGCCTCACGTATTCGATACCTGGTAACTTGAATACCAATATTACACTGGATATGAGCCGATACGTGACAATCATTTTATATTGTCGCGTTGCTGTGCCTTTCATTTGAGCGAACCTATTTAGCGTCAGAACTATTATGTAGCTGGCCTATCTAATAACTAGGTATACCAAGAAAATCAAAGATGTTAATGATTCGATGGTACAAAATTTTAGTGCCATCGAATCATTAAAATCTTTGTTATTTTTGGTATACCTAGTTATTAGATAGACCAGCTACAGAATGGTTCTGACACTAAATAGGTTCTCCCAAATGAAAGGCACAGTATCGCGACAATATAAAATGATTGTCACGTATCGGCTCATATCCAGTGTAATATTGGTATTCAAGTTTTTAATGATTCGATGGCACTAAAATTTGGTGCCATCGAATCATTAAAATCTTTGTTCATCTTTCTTTTGTGTAATCTTTGTTTAAATGTGCACAGCTTTGGGGTAAAAAAATTTCATTACAGATTTTATGGTTTTAGCAGCATTTCTTGCTAAGTATTCCCATTTAGGCACCAATTTCAAAGGCACCACATTTACGGCACCTATGTTATTCCCAGTTAGGGCACCCACAAAGAAGTAGTGTGTGATAGGGTTTTAATATATGTAACTTACTGTAACTTTTGCAATTAGATCTTGATATATTATGATAAACAAGAGGCTTTCATATAGAAAGCTGCAAAATAACAAGAAGTCAAGACACAATAACCCAAGCTTTTATTTATCCACGATCAAATCTAAGATTTTCCAATATCGCGCTAGACTTCAGTGAAAATATTATTCCGCGGAGAAATATCTAATCTTGAGGAGGAAATTTGTTACTCGTCCTGTAAAGGCTAAATCAATGTAACCCTATTTGCATGCACGTGTGGAACAGAGTAAAGCCAAATCCTGCCGTGCAAACGTTCAATGGAAATGTTGCATGCGCCTGGTTTTTCGATCTCCTTGTTTTATGAAAGCTTTTATGTTATCATGTAGATAAACCTTCTGGCTTTATGAATGGAACGCATACATTTTTTAACAGTTGACTTATCGAATAATGACAACATTTGCAATGGTTTGGAAGCATATCCATTTATACATATACCTACTTGGGAAGCTTTTTTAAAGCATCAAATTTTTGTTGCGATTTGTTTTTACAATTTAGTCAGGTTAGGCTACTTTACTATAAAAACTGACGTAGTTTGATTAATTTATTATGAATGTAAGCGGGTTGACTACTAACCTAGTTTGTGTTGGAGGAACACCAACTTTCATCCCATAACGAGACATCATCAGGATGAGTGCGGTTCTAGACACGGTTTTCGTTAAGGGATTTAGAAATGTTGGTGTTCCTCCAACACAAACTAGGTTCGTAGTTAACTCGCTTACATTCTTAATGAATTCTATTAATATGTGAAATTTTGTTGGTGCTAGGTAAAAAGGTCATTAAAACTAAAATGATGATGATGTTCTCCTAGCCATCATCATCGAGACTAGCCAAATGCGCAGGGCATATTATAGTGCACAAGTGTGTGCGAAAACACAGGTACACTCTATATTCCCTCACTCTTATAATCCGATGGGACGGCGGCAGACCGACCGACCGGGGAGAGGTCACGCGCAGGACCAACGGATTAAGTTGGCTCAGGAAGTTGCCGATGTTATACAACATCGCCAACTTCCTGGCTCCGGGTTGCTACTAAAACCAAAATAAGTAACGCATAAGACTGAAGGTTGGTAAAAGCATGTTAACAGCTCAAAGCTATTAGATACACGAGTAGTATAATGTTTGGGAGGTGTGCGGACACGGATGACGTACCACAAAAGGTACTATGATTTATAGCGCAGTCATAGCGCCGTAATCTTGGTGTGGAGGTAACGTTATGCCGAATAATAAGGCCGAAGCCGAAAAAAAATAACTGAACATTAACTTTGACACATATACGAGATTTTGCTAGGGCGCTATGGCGCTCATTAAGAGAGGTCCATGTCCAGCAGTGGACAAATACAGGCTCATGATGATGACGATGAGCTTCGACACACGTAGAAACCACCACCTATCGTGTCTCCCTTCACTTGTCTCTGGTATATCAACTTTGCGTTTTTTCTAAGCCTTTATTAGTCCGCGAGCCAAGCACGTAGTATTTTATATAAAAGATGCCTGTTATATAGCAAGGACGCTTAAGTTCACTTGACTATAATTTTTCATTGTCAATGTCTTCAGATGTCCCTATCAAAAGATTTTTTTTTCTACTTTTTCTACAAGCTGTCCCACGGCCATGGGACATGCAGGACAAGTACCAAAAATATTGAAGTTTCACTAAAAGGAAACTTTCCTGTGTTTTTAAAAATAAGTAGGTAAAACTGCTTTCACAGATATTTGAAAAATAACTGGCCCTGTCCGGTAATCGGACCCACTAAATTCCAATTTGTCTACCAATACGAATTCTTTTGAGTTACTCACTACTTTCGGCCAAAAGGAATTTTTTAATCTAAATCAGCCGAACACGAAAATTCACAGACAACCTTAGCATTTACATTCGTGAAACGTGACTTCAAGTGCGTTCAATGCCTGGCTCTGTGAGTCAGAGTCTCGGATGCCGTGATCCGATAATGTAACGATTTGTTCCTGTCTCGCAACTTTCCGGATATCGATTCCATGAATACTTTTTAAATTCTGGAAGGAGTTTACTTATGATTGATTCACGTTGGCCTAACCTTTTCACCAGTTTTATTCTACGTCGCCAAGCGGCGGAATGAAAAGAGAATACTAAACTACTGTTGACGACCTCAGTGGTGCAGCGAGTGAAAGTCCGCCTGCTACGCGGGAAGTTGTGGATGCAATTCCCGCCTCGAGACAAATTTTTGTACGATACGACGCAAATCTATAATTATATGAAATGTATTATAAGTACCCAGTTATCTCATAACACAAGCTGCTAGCTTGGGGCTATATGATGCTGTGTGAATTGTCTAGCATTATCTATTTATACAGGTTTAGGGTGTCAAAGCCAATCATCATGATCGCTAAGCCAAAATCACCAGAAATACCTAGGTAGGTACTTAATTCGGTATTATTCATGACTATTAATTATCTCGTGCATTCAATAAATTCATAGATATCTACTACCAAGAATTCAACGCAGTCCTTTACACCTGGATTATCATTATAGTATCGTAAATAATTTAATTACAATCGTAAATCTGTAGAAATAAGGAGCCTAATTGGAACGGAAAGCCAATATTATCATTCGCCATTACGAGATCCGTAAAATCACCGCATTAGTTAAAAGTGTTTTAATGGCCACTCCTAAGTAGAGAGTAAATCCTGATTGATGTTTATTACTCTTACCTACATTCTGGAATAAACCTCTAGGTGCTGGAACAATTGCCCCCTCCAATTCTGTCCGTGGATATCATAAGAGCCGACTAACGGAATATACCTTATGAAGGGCAGCCTTCTGTCTGTTTTTAAGGTCTTTAGTGCGAGCGGCAATCTCACCGCCAAGCGTGGTTGATTATTAAAAAAAAAAGAACATGTTTGGGGAGATGCTGTGGCAGCTGTGGACATATGTACTGATAACCTGCCTCTTCGGTGTCGTGTCGTTGACAAGGAGAGAATGAGTAGATGCTCATTCTCTCCTTTCCGACGACACGACACGTACAGTGTCGTTCATCGATATGGAACCCGATATAAAGTTTGAAGTCAACATATAAACAGAAGTATGTATTTTAAAACTACAATCAAATAATACAAAGAAATTAGAACTTGAACCGCAGACTGTTGCAAACAATCTACAGGTAGCTCAACTGATCCTTATCAATACCAGTCGGAAGAGTCCCCAAGACCCTCCTTTTCTTAAGTATATATTTATTGTATTTATGGAAATAAAGAGTTTTTGATTTGATTTGATTTGCTGGCTGCATTGTATGGCAAGCTGCGCCAGATACTCACCAGCTCTCGGGTCACGCGTCGTCGTCTTTTGAAACTATTATCTTTCGATAAAAGAAAGATAACAAGCTGTTCTATGAAAACATCAAATATAACATTTTAAGGGGGGGGGGGGGGGGCTACCTATGAACGCCACTTTACCTGCCTCACACAAGTACCGTTATACGATATAGGTACTGACTTAGGTAAGTTCGTCACAGCTATTCCTCTTGGCAAATGTCAATCGGTTTATACGGAGCTTGGATTATTAATGGGTTCTCCACATCGATTACTGCATAGAGCTTATTAACTGAGCTTTACGCCTTCGTAGAGGCGGGACATCTTTAGGTATTATCAACCAGTTTATGGCTCTCAGACTCTATTTCAGAGCTTTTCATAGCCAGATTGAAGCTTTTAATTTTCTTTCTATGAATCTGTTCAGTTTTTCTTTCGAAAAGTACGGGAAAAATGAGCAATGAAGCAATAGGTTTTTAACTATGCGATGAGAGAGATGAGGTGATCAGAAGAAATCAGAAAAGATCACAGAAATCAAAAATATCACTTTATTTCCGTGTCAGTGTTTAGTTTTATAATATGACCTTTTCTAAGTATACATTTATTGTATTTATGGAAATAAAGAGTTTTTGATTTTGATGATTTTGATCATTTACTTATCGATTACGCAGATTCAGATTCAAGATCGTACTCAGGAATAAATAAATAAATAAATAATGCTGGACAATTCACACAGCATTATCTAGCCCCAAGCTAAGCAGAGCTTGTGTTATGGGTACTAGATAACTGATATACATAATACAATACACTACATAGATAGATATTTTTTATTATACATAGAAAACATCCAGAACGCCCTGGACAAATGTCTGCAGATCGTACAAACATTTGTCCCGAGGCGGGAATCGAACCCGTTGAATCCGAGGAATCTGTTGGTAAATTAATTTCAGAATATAGGTAGCCCAAAATGGCCGACGTGCGAATCGTTTTTCCTTTACCTGTTTTATTATAATAATAATAATAATAATAACGTTTATTGGAAAAGATTTAGACTCAAGATTATTACATCGTTGATCCCCAAACTAGGATAAACCTGTATCTTGGGGATCTCCTTCCATGGGTTTTTTACATTAGATACATTTCAAGCAAACGTTATACATATTTAAGCAATTATATACATTATGTGATGTGATGGGTCTCCTGAGGACACCAGTCTCGTAAGAGTCTGGGCAACAGGAGACCCCATGAGTGTGTGTGTATGTGCGTGTGTGATGTGTGTGTGTGTTTGTGATTGGTGCTCCTGAGGACACCGGTCTCTTAAGAGTCCGGGCAACAGGAGACACCATTTGTGTGTATTGTGTGTGTGCATGTTGTGCGTGTGTAGTGTGAGTGTTTGTTTGTGAGATGTGCTCCTGAGAACGCCGAACTCTTAGGAGCCCGGGAACAGGAGCTACATAGACGAGTGTTAAGTACATTAATCTAAGTATGTTAAACATAAATACAATAGTGTAGGAAATAAACATTTTATAAAACATACTAAGTGTATAATTAAGTAAAATAGTAATACATTAAATCATCTAACAAAAAGTAAAAAATCTTCTGTTTGATCATAATCTAGAGTTAAGAGCCAATTTGTCGTTTTAAATTTGCATTCAGAGTATGTAGTTTCGTGTATACTCAACTGTTTATTTACTTTATTATATAAATAATTTGACATGTATGTGAACTGCTGTTTGATATACGCTGTACGGGGTTGAATGTTAGAGCAAATTTGATAGCTTCTCCTTTTAGGGGGTAGATTTCTGTCGTAAGGTGTTATTCTGTGTTTTTTTAATATTACTTGAAGTATGTATAACTGTCTAACGGTAAGTAATTTACATTCAGTGTAAAGTAGGCTAGTCGGGTATCTATATGGCTTGAAGGACATGACCTTTAAAACGCATCTTTGTGCTCTTTCTAGCGACATAAGGGTGGTTTTATGTGTACCACCCCAAACAGAAATGCAATATTGGGTCACAGACTGGCAAAGAGCTTTGTAAACAATAGTTATAAGACGAGTATCCGCTATATGTCTTAGCTTTTTAAAAATCCAGGATAACTTACGTACTCTACCTGTCAGCAACCCAACGTGTACGTCCCATTTGCAGCGGTCATCAACGATAACTCCTAAATATTTTATTTCTTTAGTTTTTTTAATTTCTAAGCATTTGCAATGTGCTAAGGACGAGGTACGATCACAATTGTGCAGCAGCAGTTTAAATGATTCTGGTGGTTTAGTTGAATTAGTAATTGTGAAAGTCATAAATTTAGTTTTTTCAATATTTAGAGTTAGTAAGTTAGAATTGAGCCACTTTGACACAAATTCAATGCCTCTTTCTGCGTACAAGTGCGCCTCAGACCAGGTCCTACCGTGAAATACAAGGACTGTGTCATCAGCAAAACTGATGACAGAACCGTTTGTTAAGGCCATGTTACATAAGTCGTTGATGTAAATCAAAAAGAGACTCGGACCAAGGACGCTACCTTGAGGAACACCGAAAAACACTGGGGAGTCATTACTAGTAAAGTCCATTATTTTTACTCGTTGAAACCTATGACTCAAGTAGCTTTTAAACATCTCTAGCGGTATACCACGTATACCATACCTTTCCATTTTTTTCAGCAGAATCGGAACCGACACAGTGTCAAATGCTTTTTTCAGGTCTAGAAAGACACCTATAACCTTTTCTTTACTATCAATCTGTTTTGTCACTGTATTTATTAAGAAATTGACAGTATCTTCTGTGCTCTTGCCTTTCCTGAAGCCAAATTGAAAAGAAGAAATAATATGGTTTTTTTCGAGGAAGTTCACTAATCGATTATTTATTATTTTTTCTAAAACTTTTGAGAGGACAGGCAGGACAGAGATAGGGCGATAGTTATTGACATCTTTCTTATCCCCGTTTTTATGTATAGGATGAATAAGAGATTTTTTAAAAACATCAGGAAAGACACCTTCTTTTAGACAGAGATTATAGATTTTTGCTAGGTAGGGTATTATAATATGTCGAGCTTTTTTAACAAACGTAGTTGGTATTTCGTCCCAGCCACAGGCACTACTATTCTTAAGGTTTATAATTATTGAATCAATTTCTTTCTCTGTGACTTCAAACAGTACAAGAGAGTTAAGAGTGGAAGAAGGTAATTGCGTAGTAGATTGTCCATGCAAGTTCTCGATAGCTTGGGCGAGATTTTTGCCAACGGATGAAAAAAATTCATTTATACTGTCAAGCGATTTATTTGGGTCATATGTATTTATTATTAATTCGGAAGAAGGGGTTTGTATTTTTTTAGTGTTTGTGATGTCTTTGATCTTTTGCCACATGAGTTTAGTATTGTTTCCAGCTTTCTCTAGTTCCGCTCTTTCATATGCATTTTTTAAATTTTTTATGATGGATCCACAGTAATTACGGTACCTAGTATAAGTTATTTTAAGAACAGCATTATTAGGACATTTTCTTAGTTTTAAGTGCATCTGGTCCCTATTACGAATGCAACGTAGTAGGCCAATAGTGATCCATGGCTTTAATATACGTTGGTTACGAGATACAGAAAGTATATTTGTATTAATACGGATTGAATTCATTATAGCAATGGTCAGGGATTCTGCTGCTTGGTTAGGATCAGAGTTGTTTAGAATAGGGTTTAAGTCAGTATTTATTAGGTGTTCAATAGCTTTCTCATAATTAATCCTCTTTAAAGTACATGCTGGTTTAGGTTTAGGCATATCGTTCATTCCAAGCAAGATCACCTTATGGTCTGTAATAAATGTGTTTAGAACCAAGCAAGTACCCATACAATCAGTTTTAACAAATATATGGTCTAAGCATTTGTTCTCTCTTGTACATAATGTGTGTGCCGGTAAAAAACCTAAGCCATAGAGCAGATCAAGATAAAATGAGCTATTAAGATCCGTGTTTCTTGGGCGTATATTGATGTTTATTCACCGGTATGTTTTGCTCGCGTGCGATATTGAGAGGATGCCCCGTGACACTTGGCTTCGTACCAACACTGTGTCGCTGCGCTGACCATTTGCTTTTATTTTATCATTTCATCAGGATCTTTACAAGCTGAATTACTGACGCTTCGTTATTGCTGAGTTTGGTGTCGGCGAATTGGAATGTTTTTGGGGCTTTATCTGTTTTATTATTATTACTAGCTGTAACCGAAATGCGTTGCATGCAATCCTTCGTAGGCGTACCTACGCAGAAGAACTCAACTTTTAATATAGGCTTACATCGCCCTATTGCAAGGCAAATGCCTCTTTATTCCCCTGCCACGCCTGTCTCATGCTGATGTTATTATTTTATATGTTTTGGTTCTTCCTACTTTGCGGCATTGAAAATGATGAAATATTTTCATACTCATAACTTTATTATGTAGTTCGCACTTTTTTATCACGTTGCTAGCAAAAGCCTACGATAATCCTGGTTGATTCAAACATACGTCGAATTACACCAAACCGTTTTCCGTCATTCATGCTGCCCAACTGGCGGAGTCAAATGTTTCATCGAAGCGTCTAAATTTCCCACGTAATCGAACCCGAATGAACGTTATGAGCGTAATAATTGCTTATTTGCATTATTTCGAATTCATGCGACGATTCGATATTTTGAACCTTTGATTATTGTGATACGGTTGGACGCTGTAATTTGAACACATAAATTGGGAAGACTGGTGTTTACTTCGATATCGTTTCCTTGTGTCATAATAACATAAAGGTGCGAATTATAATTTTGACAGGAAATGCGTAAATAAGCTTACAAATGAAATTGGGCTTACACCCTGTCTAAAAGATATCAACAAAAAGGTATTGCTTAAGCTGACAGACGGACATAAAATACCTTAGCATAAGGCAAAGGATAACCCTTCCGTGTTCTCCGAGTACCTACAAGTGACGGTCGCGCAGATAGGGTTAACACTTCACTTACATCGTAACGGTTCCCGAGGTTGTCCAATCCTGTAACTACCCATTGAGAACGTAATCTCATTTCTGTACACAGATTCTTCGCCTAAAAAGATTTAACCTATTTCAGGGATCGTTGCGTACGCAATATGAATTCTTTGCTCGTGCTATTTGTAAGAATGTTTCTGCGATAAATATTTCCCAGTGGGGTTGTATCAAATCTAGATAAAATGTTCAGCAGGATTCTTTTTGATCGTTGTTATTGATTCATTTTTTTTTCTTTTCAGGTAAGCTTCAATTAATATTACCCACATTTAAAACGTCAATGATTTGGTAAGTTTATATTTTCCTATCTAAACTATACTATCTACAGATCCTGATACATCAAATTGACCGTAAACTTTACAGCAGTTTAATTGCAATGTGTAAAATATTTATGACTTTGACATGGGTGATTATTTTGAAACCCTGTTCATATTCTGACGCAGGGTTACCATATCGCACTGTGGCTTTAATCCGATGAGAAATACTCTGTAAATTCTGTTTTCGCGAAAATGCTTTTGTTTTGTAATGAACAATGCGTTACACGATTCCTCGACTTTAATACATCGAAATACAATACGTGCCTCTACTGGAACTTACGGAGTGTTTTTGTCTTCTTACGAAATTTGGAGTGCATAATTATCTCTAATTACTCGTATATTCAGAGATATAATAAGTAATTTCCCAGTGCCGTGGAAAACTTGGCTATTTTTTTTTTTTTTTTTGCCTTAAGTCAGCAAAGGGATTTTATATACTTACTTGCTAAATTAAATCACTTTGTAGATAATGCACTATTTACTAAAAACCATCAATCCATTCAGCCCGTGACCGCCCATTGCTGGGCTTCCTCTCCATTAATTACGCCATTCTGCACGGTTTGTACCTGCCTAATCCACTCCCTGCCCCACGCTGGGCATGCGGGTTGGGGATCATAGCGCTGCTTCCCGCCCCCAGTGGATATCCCTTAGTCGCCTCTTATACCACACGGCCGGCACTAATAACCATACTAGGAGTAAATTGTCAGAATGTTTACCGACACAATGCTACACAATTTGAAACTAAAGCCTAAATTATTGATGTTAGATAAACAAAACATCGCACAAAGCGGATCAAACAGTGACTGATGTAGGTACCTACAAAGCACATTATTCACATGAAATAGCCCACAAAGTAAAATAACTAGAACGCTTAGAACAATTACAATTTGACGTCTGTTTGCTTGTTGAGCTAAAGCATTTGTGTTAGTTTATGAGGAATTCTAGAAACAATGATTGCTTAGGTCTGGCTTGTTTGATTGTTTAGATCGAACAAATTGTCCTAGAGATTTGAAGTATTGATATTGAAAATTAATTAACTTTTGGTATTAAAATAAATAAATAAATACCTCATCATCAGCCTATGTTAGTCACCTGCTGGACATAGGCCTCCCCTAATGAGCGCCATAGCGCCCTGTCTTCAGCTTGCCGCATCCAGCATCTGCCTGCAGTCTTTTGCTGGTCATCATCCACCTTGCCGGAGGGTGTCCTACACTACGTTTGCCGAGTCGTGGTCTCCACTCAAGAACACGTTTTTCCCAGCGGTTATCGGTTGTTCGCGAGATAGGGCCGGCCCACTGCCACTTCAGCTTGCTAATTCTTTGAGCTATATCGATAACTTTGTTTCTTTGTCGGATGTATTCGTTACGAATCTTATCCTTCTTGGTGATGCTGGTCAATCCACACTATATCGTCTAGCCCCAAGCTAAGCAGAGCTTGTGTTGCGTACGAGATAACTGATAGACATACTTAAGACAATACATTACATACATAGATAGATTTTTTTTTTTATACATATCTACATAGAAAAACCCAGAACACCCAAAAGATATAAATGCAGTTCGTATAAACATTTGTCCCATGGTGGAAATTAGACGCTGCGTCGCAGAGGTCGTCAAAAGAAAATCAAAAGGCCATCTTAAAGTATTTTCAGAAATCAATAATAAATAAATAAAATAAATAAGTAACGCTGGACAATTCACACAACATTATCTAGCCCCAAGCTAAGCAGAGCTTGTGTTATGGGTACTAGATAACTGATAACTTAATACAATACACTACATAGATAGATATTTTTTATTATAAATTGGGAACTGGAAATAATATTTTTACTTTGCATTACTGCTAAAGATGAGCCCCGCTATTTTTTGACTCACACGCCATCAGCTTTTGAATATTTTCGCGAAGAGTGACTCACAAACAACGCTTACGAAGTAGCATAGCTTACAAATACCTCTGGATATGCGACATGTTGTCAATGCAAAAATATGCAAAAACACATGAGCGGACGTGTTAGTACAAAACGTTTCGAAAGCCTGCGAATTCAGCAGTGTTGCAAGAAACAACATTGTGGACACAATGCTTGGGAATCTCGAATAAAGTCAGGAGCACACTGGACGCACGTAAGGTAAAGGTTAGATATATTTTTTTTTATTCACATTTATTGTTAAGGACTCTTACTTTTCAAAGTATGTCATTCCTATCGTAACCTAAACTTATTAATAAATAGCATGATAAAACATTTATTTGCAACTGCAACACAATATAAGTTAAAATAGAATAAATCGGTAGTTACAACTGAACATAATAATAAATTACGAATTAGTATCTGAGGAACAATGCTTGCAAACAATTATTCGGTACATAAGTATACATTAAAAAAAAAGTACGGATTCTCAGTAATTTAAGTATGTGTGTGCTGCAGTCTGACAAAAAGGCAATAACTCAGCGCATAGCTTTGCTCGAAGAGCAAACACAGATTTTCAGTATTTCCCTCTGAGGCCACCAGAAAAACGAATCACCAACAAAACAAATAATGTGTGTTTGCATGTTATTTCTTTGTATTTAAACTAGCGACCCGCCCCGGCTTCGCACGGGTGCAATAAAATACTACTATTACTATTATTAAACATATAAATAGACCTTCTTCTTCAATCACTCTATCTATTAAAAAAAACCGCATCAAAATCCGTTGCGTAGTTTTAAAGATTTAAGAATACTTACAGAGAACACGAGAGAGAAAGCGACTTTGTTTTATACTATGTAGTGATAATAATAAATGCTTGACAGATGCAGTGTTAGTGAAGCTGAAGACAGGGCGCTATGGCGCTCATTAGGGGAAGCCTATGTCCAGCAGTGGACTAATATAGGCTGATGATGATGATGATGAGATGCAGTGTTAGAGCACATGAGAAAAATATAGGTAGGTGTTTTGTGTCGGTACAATTTTGTCGGAGGTAGGTACTATTGGCGGTCAGGTTAGGTAGGTTCAAACTGTGCCTACCACTTTGTTAGTTTGGAGCATTTATAGATATGATGCGTTACTATTTCATTGGCTTTTATACATTTCGTGAAAAAATATGCAACGTTTGTCTAATTCGTGGCGTTCAAGGGTATAGTGTGACCATAGCCTAACATGAAAAACACAGCTGTTTGGTTCGATGCAAAACGTGTAGGTGCTAAGTTTTGGTTTTTGCAGCGTGGTCTAGTTTTGAAACGAAGTAGAGGTAATTAATAACTTCAATGTAAACCTATAGCTAGAGATACACCTAGTATGAGTTTTCAGTTTGTAGTAGTAACAGTAGTAAAAATATTAATCCTACTAATATTATAAAGTCGAATGTTTGTGAAATCTGAAATTTTGTTACCTAGGATCTCTAAAACTACTGAACAGATCAAGATGAAATTTGGCGTACGCTTAGAGCAAAGCCTAACTTAGATTATAGGCTACATATTAAACTCCTTATTAAATTCCTCAATCCTCATCCTTAACAGCCAAAATTAGTGCCACTGCTGGACTCAGGCCTCCCCCTGATAAGCGCCTTATTGGCTTTTATCTCATTGGGAGTAATACCCATAACGGTTGGACACGCTGCGCATGCGGGTTGGGGATCGGAGTCTGGGGTAGAATGGTTCTGCAGGTGGCGCTGCTGCCCGCCCCCCGATGGATATCCCTTAATCGCTTCTTACGACACCTGTGGGAAGAGCTGGGGTGGTGCAAATTCTAAGCCAACACGGCTCACATAATTAGTTCAGCAACAAATAGTAAAATAATTTAGAAAATGTATTGTCAACATTGGCGAAGTCTCAACGTGTTGTGTAACCGCTCGTGTGTTGCTTGCCTATAAATCGCAACCGATGAATTAAATTGACACAATAGTGAGAAAAAAACTGTAATTCAATTTAGATTTCAATCTTTTACGACCTTAAAAGTGTTATTTGAAACGTGATTAGCGTTGTTTGAAAACAACGCAACAACAAAAGATGTAATTTACAGGCATTTTGGCTCAAAAGATTTTTTTCACGTGATTTATGATTACTGTTTTTCACACAAGTTTAGTGTTTTGATGATGAACATGTGGCCGCCGGTTATCTCATAAAATCTGATTTAGTTTATGAAAAGATCTAGAATGGTTGTTCTAAGAAAAGATTCAAACGCGCTCTTTTTTCAGAACACTTCCAGGTACCTGCTTCCCCACTCTTATTACCATTCCAACATTTTGTAGCTACTAGCTTATGCCCTCGGCTTAGGACGAGTTTTTCCAATATAAAAAGCGTCATATTACCCACAGGATACGTTGTTCCAAGCTTCCAAGTCAACAAAGATCTACTGATTGTTAGTTTGGGGCTAGATGATGCTCTGTGAATTGTCCAGTATTATTATTTCATTTTTCTACGGAAACGTTTTAAGGTTCTCGCTTTCCCATGGGCATTGATTTATGGAACAAAAATTGCCAGGTCCAGACCTACATTTATGCAATTTCATCAAATATTTGAACCTTATTTGTGTTCGAAGAACACCAACGTTTCATGTAATCCGCAATGAATTCGTCAAACTACGATAGTTTCAAACCCCCAACGCAAAAAGAGAGGGGTGTTATAAGTTTAACGTGTCTGTCCGTGTATCTGTGTATCTGTCTGTGGTATCGTAACTCCCTAACGGATGAACCGATTTTCGTTTTTTTTTGTGTCAGATAATTTTATCGTTTCGTTAATTTTTTTTATTTTATTCTTGATATTTTCACATTACGATATTTTTTAGTTCTTAATTCAAACTTACGCATTTATAATTAGTGTGATGGGTATGTGATAGCCAAAAAGTGTAGTTGGATACCTAAGCTTCGAGACGGCAGTGGTAATCTGTGACGTAATCGGTTTTAATAAAGTTCAAATCATGTCATTACGTGTAAAGGCGAGGTCGTGATGAGCAAGCATTCAGCCGGTAGGGAACTAGGGGAGCGCCACACGCGAACTCACCATTATCTATACCATCAGCTATAGTATACTACTACCTATACCATCAGCGGTGTATCATGCACTCATATAATATGTAGGCAACCGACGTGTTTACAGTGGAGCAAACGTATGGCTAGGAACTGCGGTTATTGCAGATTCATCATCTGAGTTTCATTCATTACCATTGCCACTTGACGTGTTATCATCAACACTCAAGATAAAACGTGTCTAACAAGGCAATGGTGAAATGCTTTGCCAAATTATAAATGAAATTTTTCTATAAAAATAATGCAATAAAAATATCATTTCATTCGTCTTGTCGTCTTGATATCGTTCATTAGTTAGACTGATGATGACTGACAATTATTCATTGCGCTAAAGTCATTTACAACGGGATATTTACCATGATTTGAGTTCTGAAATGACTTTAGTGTTAATAAACATGATGGATTTAAAAGTTTTATCCTACATTTCATCAAAAAAATTGACTGTAAAAGTCAATACAGACTGATAATATTTGAGTCTACACTACCTCTACTACATTGTCTCTTAAAGTGTGAAAGATCTAATTTGCTACTCCCAAATAAATGCTTCCGTGATTTTCACACATTCAGCCCCAAAGTACCCAGAGCTGTTAAGGGAACCTGATGATGATGACAGATGTTCTTAATATTATACACAGTTTACATTTTATTTAACACCCAAATGGCTGCGAACCTAAAACCAGCCGTGTGGTATCTGCTTATGACATACTATGACGGGCTGACATAGAAAAAAATGTAATGCGTGACGGAATTATTTAACATGAAACGTGTTGGAGCACATAAACATTTTGATGAGTAGTGTTGTCATTGAATTTTATGACATAGTTTTCGTATTTATACATTCGATGCGAATAAAACTGTAAACATCAAAGTAGATTCAAATTAAAAAGGGTGAGATTTTGCAATTTTATGATATAAGACATCCTACATTCACATAAAATTAAAAAAGTGAATTTATTGTGATTCAATCTCAACTTTCATGCACCGAGTCGAAATTGATACTTACAGAAAGTCGAATTTTGCTTGAAAGATCTACCATTAGAATCAGTAGGCCTTCGAGGGTTAAAATAAATTTGCAAAATTTAAATACTCAGTTTTAGTATCATTTACAATTGTGTCCATTCAATTAAGCCATTTTATAGTACTGGCCAATTAATTAGACGTCCCCAAGGGGTAATAGGGTAACGAGCGTGCCACCGCGATTATCTGCGACCCCTGTCACTGTGGGTTCCGTATCATTTAACTAATATGCGATCATTTTTCTTATGGGTACACCTTTACTAAGGATTTATGGGTTAGGTGAGATAGTGGAATTAAATTTCGTTTCATCGATTGTTAAATGTAACTAGCCGCTTATCTAAATAAATAAATATACGTCTTTATTAACAAAAGAAATTTACAATCAAATAATACAAACAAATTAGAACTAAAAAAAAAATTGCGGGTTCGTTTCCCGCCTCGGGGACAAATGTTTGTACAATCTGCACATATACATACCAATGCTAGAGTTGGTAACTCTGTCCGTCATTATGACCAAGCGTAAGTTAAAGAAATCTGGAAAGAAGATAGTTTTTTACCCGGGAAAGGACTACTTTTAATCCAGGAAAACCACATAATATGAAGGCGTGGGTTAGTATTTATATATACCTATATAGTTGAAGGAGTTTACCTATTGTTTTTATAGCACTTTATCTTTATTTATGAGCGAATCTATGTCTTATTTATTGTGTAAAACTGTGATTTATCAAATAAAAAAAAACTATATAAAGAGGCCATCGATGACGACCCATATGACCATGACTTATCTGCGTGGTAGTATTAATATATAATCAAAGTAATAATCGCATCCCGCTTAGTTATTCACCATAGTTTACAATGCATAATATGCACAGGAATATTATTTATTGTAAATTGCTTACCAAACCTTGCAAACAATATATTGAATGACTGCATAATCTATAAACTACAATAATATTATTAATGCTGATGATACACCTATAGGGTACTAATGTAGATTGGGAATCATTACCCCATTGACATTTAGATATATTATTGTTTCTTTAATTAGATAAGACCTATAATAATTGCCAATGCTTTATTCAAAAAGAAAATTACAATCAAATAATTACAAAGAATTACAAAGAAATAAATTACAAAGAAATAAATTAGAACTAGTATTTACAATTGAAACAATTGAGTTAATTGCAGACTGTACGTAGCCTAATTTACTAACTTAAGGATTTGTGTTATTTGAAAATAAATACGTTTATTCATTCATAGAGCGCTTTAGGAATACTTAATTAATAGATTACATTAGAAAACTCGATCTAGTTCTAATTTCTTATGACTGTTCATTAAGTTTTTAATAAACTTAGTATCAAAAACAGTATGTGTGTGTCAATTCTAGAAATAATCAACCATGCCTTCGAAACATTGCATGTTTTAGTATGGTGAACCGGTAGACCTTAGTGGTAATCCCACATTGTTTCAAATATCTATTGCTACATCCGCCAAAAAGCGCCATTTAGAAAGCCCACGTATAAGTCGCTTGCAAACGCAAGGCCTGTTTTCTACGAGTCTAGTGTATAAATAAAGCAAAATGTTACTAATCCAAAACTAATAACAAATATAAAATAGTATTGTTTGCTTTTCTTCAACTTTTAGAATAATAGGAGAGTTATAAGTATTTCGTAGTTTGACGAATTCATTATGAATGTATGCGGGTTAACTATGAACCTAAGTTGTGTTTGTGCAAATGATTAAATTGAAATTAGTTGGGTTCGTAGTTAACCCGCTCATATTTATAATAAAAAGGAGTGTTATGTTACAATGTTGATGACGTGTACGTGGGGGGTTCATTCAAAAGCAACACATTTTTATTAGCATTTTTGTGCACTCTAATATATTTATTTGCTATACTCAGGTACTCTTTATAAGATAAATACATTATTATAGTACCTGTCGCTTTATTGCCAGCATACCTAATAACGCAATGGTTAAAAATAATATTTTATGATTGCCACTCGTTACTTCCTACTAATATTATAAAGCCGAAAATTTGTAAAATCTGTGTTTTTGTTACCTAGGATCTCCAAAACTACTGAACAGATCAAAATAAAATTTGGCGTACATTTAGAGTAAAGCCTGACTTAGAGAATAGGCTAAATATTATATCGAAAATATGCATGCGAAGCCGCGGGCAGAAGCTAGTTGCCAATAAAGCATTAATTACACAAGTTCAAATGCCCACTTACCAAATTCCGATGTAGTATCTACGCTGGAAGTTCCACTCGAACAACCCACTGGCATAGAGAAAACCAGCCTTAGGCGATATTTTGAAACGTTTATTGATCCACCTGATATGTTATCTCTTATCTGTGCTTTGTATTCCAAGCATCGCTTATTGCGTCGGAATAGTAAAACTGGATGCTCTGGTGGGTATTGCTACACTTAGGGCTTTATATTGAAACCATACTGTCCTTCGTAATACTTCCAATAGTGGACAAAATTGAAGTGAAGAGAAAATCAATAACACTTTATTTCTTATTTGATACTATTTTATAGTATGAAATTGGACTTAAAATAAATAATAATAATGTTAACTGACTTTTCTAAGTGCTTATTTTGTAAGCCTAAAGGAGTAAAGTAATGGAAATCTGAAATACTAGAACTAAACATAAACTCGCTGTGCCCACAACTAGGCTACACAAAATAATGTATCTTTCAAAACGTTTCTACAACAAAACTCCTAGTGAGTTGCAAAAATTATCAGTAAATAAATTCAAACAAATAAGTAAAACCTTCCTGCGCAAAAAGACAATATAAAATAGCAGATTATCTAGATATTTGGGTTTTGCTGCAACTCGAAAAATAACAACTAACAGGCTAAAGGTTTCTTCGTCGATTTTAGAAGTTAAAAATATCACTTTACTTACTTTGATACTTTGAATTACTTACTTTTTACTTACCTACTTAAATCCGCGTCAGTGTTTTATTTTTTAATTTGGTAAATTCATTGTTTTTATGGAAATAAAGAGTTTTTGTTAAGATATGTACGAATAACTCTACTTTTAAGTTATGTTAAGTGTTTATAATTTTTACTTAAACTTATCATGTTTACTAGTACTTACTACTTGGCACGTTACAACCGCTCTACATCAATCCATCCAAACCTAGATATATACTCGTACTTTTCCGGTTTATAATTTATCTTCTTGATCTACAACAACGATTTCCTATGAAGATTGCTAATAATGCATCTACACTTATCTGATTATTTCCTAGGTTATCCAGTTCATACAAGGTTTAACAGCTTAACCTCTAATATGTTATGAAATAAGCACATAATCTTTTTTTCCACCTGGAACGCCAGCACAATTTAATTAACATGAAAACATTGCGTTACCCTACAAACTACGCAGTGTAGGAACTGTAACGCGGAACTGGGGCGAGGAAAAACGACAATGGAGCAGACTAAGTCAAAAGACATTTTTTCATGTGCTTGCTGACATCACCTGATTTAAAGTTAGGTCTCACTCTTTTTTTCACAAATGTTCGTGTTTACCACGAGCTGTACCAAAGAAAAAGCTGTGATGAAGCTTTTAAATGACTTGTACTTACCTTGTACACATTAATTAATAGTACATACATACTGTCCGTTTGTACTCGTTCTGCTCGCTCTCGATCAGGTTTTGGCTGAAAATCAGTGTTTTGCTTTTAAGCAAAAAATTTTCACTGAGCCATGGCCTATTTGTCGTGCTGCAGCACACACAAACTTACCTAATATTCTGTGATATTCTAAGTACTTACTTACTTTTTAAAGTCCTCGTTTGATTAATTAAACCTATTGTACTTGTGTTTAAATTGTAAATTATCTTTGTTAATTGTGTGTGTCTGGCCAGTGATCGTGATGTCTGGAGAGAGTGGGGGGAGGCCTTTGCCCAGCAGTGGGATGAACTAAGCTAATAATAATAATAAGTAATGTATTGTACTAAGTATCTCAGACATCTAGTATCCATAACACAAGCTCTGCTTAGCTTAGGGCTAGATGATGCTGAGTGGATAGTCCAGCATTATTCATTTATTATTTTTATTCATTTATAAATGATAACATGCATTATAGCCACAGCATGATTATGCTAGTTACAAGATAGATAGATTGATATAAAAATTTTTTTGGTACTCCAGTCTGAATACATTACATAGTTTTTGTTTATTACACTTAGAAAATACCCAGAATACCCGAAACAAATATTGCCCTTTACCTGCCTATTAATTATCTAAATTTCTCATTAAGTAGACACATTTGACTATCACGGTTATTAACACCACTAACGCAATAATAACAACTTCTATCATGTATCACTTAATCATAACGTACATATTATAGGTAAACATCTACATCACAAAACCATGGTAAATATCTCGTTCATTTACATCATTTACCTACATCAATAAGTGCATGAAGTTGCTGTCGAAAAAGTAGTTGGTCAAACGTAAAACTATGAACACTTTGTAGGGGTCTGACAGTAGCCTCTCCAACCCACCTGTCTCTCCCCCATTACTAAAACGCTATCTGACTAATAAACTCAAAAAATAATAACGCAGAGTGAGAAGGAAGTTGGCAGAATGTTTTGCGTGTGAAAGAAACAACGTGTATTTTTGTACACCTGCCCTGACGCGGCATATGGCGGGGGCGGCTAATATTTGATTAGGTTTTTTAGGGGTTGTAGCCCAGCGTAACCCTCTTATAGTATAGCACGGGTGGAATTAAATTTTAATTCCTTAGTTAAGTTTACCTTACAAAATATTGTTCGCTAGTCTATTTAAATAGGCGCGTGATGTGGATACGTATACCAATTGAATCGATTTTTTTTAACAGTGTGCACATTATAAGTTTATAATGTTGGTAAGCATGGAAGCAGTTTTTATTATAATGTTCTAGAATCTTGACTGTTGGCTAAAGTTTCCTTCCTAGAACAAACATAGTTCGTGTTGATGTTCGTAGAAGCTTAATGTTTTGCACAAAGTGCCTGCAATTTAATGCTTCTGTTCTTATCAACAGTTAACCTTTAAAGGTCGCACATTTAATTGTTGCACCCATTTATCTATTGTTTCAATTATTATGTCATTTTATCTGGGTTATCGGTCAGCATGTTATGACAGTGACTAATGCTTTGTTAGGACGACGGCGCTACAAAGATTTACTTTCTCTTTGCTTCTTTGAAGTTATTTTGAAAGTGCGTGTGTTGCTCTAGTTACGTGTGTAATGTGTTGCTCTAGTACTCATAAATGCATGGGAGCGCTACCTACTGTCACCTTTTGTTAATGAAGCGACTCGCCTAGGTAATCCAGGTATGATATCTGTAAAAAGTATTATGAAGCTTATATATATCACAATCTTGAATCAGATAGAAACAATTAAGTTTATGTTGATGTCGGTATCAGTAAAATTCAAAATGCCGCCAATACTGGAGAAGTATCTTAAGTTTTAGGCACTCAGCGTTTATTGTTTTGTGAGAAAAGGTCAAGGCTTCTAAGTAACGAACTAGCCGACTAAACTCAAGGAACGTGTTTCATAGTGAGCTACATAGAGTAAAGGAACGTGCTCCATAAGTGTCGGAGTGTTCCATCCACTGACGTATAAACGGCAGCTTAAAAGAGCTTACGTCTGGCCTCTGTCTTCTGTTGGCTGAAATTTCCGTAATCCTACCAACTGAGGGCGGGCGGTGGACCGCGAGCGCTTACCGAAATTTGAACTTTGCTTACTGTTCACTTGGACTTTCAGGCTTGCGGTTGGTGCTTTAGGATTGATATTTTTCATGTCATTGTTATTATGGTTATTTGAATAAGATCGCAATCAGATATAAGTATCTATTATTTCTTTAGTCTTACAAAATAAGCTCATAGACCAGTCAAATTTTAAACTAAATTATTATCACAGAAGTAGTCAAACTTTACTTAAGTATTATCAAAAAATGTAGTGCTAATTGTTTCCTTCTCTTAATTTTTTTGTCTTAGTAGACAAAAAAATTACTAATCGCTAGTGCGAAAGAAGTAAAGATACCGCTTGTCAAATATATACTCACTATCTAGACTAGAAGTTCTTCTAAGTAAATACAAGCAGTTTATTCACTATTTTAGTCATTAAAATTAGTGTTTAAAAATATCTTTAAATATTTATTTCGTAAATCTGACAAAAACATGGCAAAGTTGCAAATTTAAGCTGAACTAGATACTTATTACTGACAACATAAATTAAATTTACACTTATCTAGGTAAATGACCAGCAAAACGTGTTTCTATTATTGCTAGGATCAGAGTTCAATTCTACTGCTAATTTGAGGGTAGTTCACAATGCCACGCCTTCGAGAAAACTATGAATGGTTTGACACAACCGCTTTGCGCATCGATAAGTAAGAGACGTTTTTATCACTCGCAGTAACCGTGTTCAGTGGTTCAGACGTTACGATAGACGTTTTTAAAACAAACTGTGTACTTTTGCTAGTGCCCTTGAGTGTTGTGTATGACTGCCAAACCGCAAACCATCCAGTTTGGTCCAGGATATACCTGTTGTTCCGGTTTCTCGATCGTGCCTGCAACAGCCAGTACCAGATAGGTGGTGTTTTGTTTTATCAACATCAGCAGACTTAGTTCTACCTCTCTGCATTCTCTTATGTTAACTTTTTTAATTACTCCCAAAAACAAAAACCATGTACCGCAAGCAAATTATCTTAAAGATTGTTAAATATCGGACAGATAGTATGATTTATTGTAGCGTTTGGAATCGTGTCATCGTAACTGTGCTAATGGCTCGTGGTTGTCTCAGCTCGCTAGTACTCATAACAATAACAACCAACAGCTCGCAATGCTGTCTTCTATAACTAAAATGTGTTCATCTCTAACAAGCTTCCTTGAAATGTTACGAGCAATAAAACCAAAATAGGTACCTTTTAAAAAACTAAATTGCATTGTAATCCTATAAAGCATCTTTGATGTCAAACCAGGAGCTAAATTAACTTCCAACTCTTTTTGAAGTAGGTTAAAAGACAACTCAATAAGTTTAGTTACCGAGCTTCCGGAAGTTTTAACGAAATTTCACCGCGCAGTTTTTACAAGTTTTCTGTCGCCAGTCTCTTTGTTTTTTCTCTCTTTCTCTGCTTAATGGGCATCTGTCTCGTCAACGTCGAATTTATTTGCTAAAAGCTGTTAAATGGCGCATGATAACTTGCTTAGCTATGCCCACAGCCGAGCACTTCTGCAGTGTTTATTAAATTAATGGTGCCAATAAAGTTAAAGATCAATTGATTTTATATTACTCGATTGCCTTATTACGAGAAATCAGTGTTGTTATTATGTCTCCGACTGTAATACACATTTCATCGTCATTTTATTATAATTCCGCATCTCATAAAAGCGACAGTGTAATTTATTAAGCTCCAGACACATCCTACGTATCCTCGCATCCAATCTTCGAATACGAGTTATGAATGCACGAAAGCTTCGTGTTATAGTATGCCCAGGGCAAATTTTCATCTCGTGATTGCACAAGGGTTAATATAAGGGCTCTGGAGACGCATTTACTCGTGTTCGCTAAGAGTTTTTCATAGAGATACCCCTCTTAACATTTAATTTAAGCGGTACAGCGCAACTTGTGTTCGGTAAATTTGATAAGAGTTCAATAGATTTGTCTGTCAGTATAAAGGGCGGTTCAGATTATAAATTTCTTTGGTCTTTATAAATTCATTAACATATTTTCTATAATTCATGTTTTTCAAAAACGAAAAAACGACTACGAATTCCTCTTTTTATTTTTACAGTTTCTTTTCCAAAAACAGTCATCCTACGGGAAGATAATTCTTACGGAGACCCTGGAATATTTTTTTATAAACAAAAAAGAATCAGGCCACAAATAACGGAGAAATCGGCGAAAACATACATACAGTCTAACATAAACAACAGAACTCCTCCTATTACGAAATCGTTTAAATAATATCTACTTTTGTCAATAAAACAATAACATCTACATACTTATGAGGCCAAAAGTATCTGTAACATTTTATTTAGCCTGTGTTTGAAATAACTGTTCTGAATGACACAAGGTCCTGCTGTAAGCATTGTTATGTAAATTATTATAAACCAATTATAACACGGACTTTTGTCCATGAGTAGTAGTACCTACACTCGTCCGTTTTTAAACCAGAATTTTAACCTTTTTCGTTATTACCTAGTTGTTTTTTGTTATTATTTTTCGTTTAGTTATTATTCATAAAAGTCTTTGTTGACATAAAATACCTTGGATTCTAAAACCCAGTTTAGATAAGCCAGTGTAGAATAGCATGGCGCTGCGTAGTTCGGCTTCATAGGGTTTCAATTTTTTCAGTTAATTAAAATGATAATGTAATGTAGACCTGCAAGAAAATTGTATACAGATAGCAATTACGCCAGTAAATACCAGTACATAAGTCCTACGATAATAAGAGAAAATTGATACCAATTAGAATTTCGAATCCCTTTATTTTCCTAAACGGGTAGGCATAATCCAAGCTTCAGAATTATTTGTAAACTCAGAATTTCACTGACCGGAAGTACTAGCGGGGGAAGCGCGGGATTTGACCGGAAGTTTTGCAGCCCCAGGGTTGATGTGTTAAGCTTTAGTAGGTACTACGGCTTAAAGTGAGTTATTAATTAATGACTGGCCGAGCCCGGGGCCTATCAGACAACTTTTTAGGCTTTTTGCCGTTAGCCCACGACTTATTTCCGTTAGGGTTATAAAGGCAACCGACAAACCATGTAGAAAACACATACGGTTTGAGTTCACACCACATTCTAGAATTTGATTATTTATTATATTTGACGAGGACCATCATTGTAATAAGAACAAGTAGTGTCTCTGACATTCCAAAACGATTCAAAAAATAAAAAACGATTCTTCCAAAAATACACTGAAGTTCATTAAGCCCTGATCGGCTGCACGGTAATGTTTGTGAAGTAGGTACAGTTTGTTTGGCAGCATCCTCTGTCTGCTGTTTGCTTTTCATCAGTTAGTTGTAATTTAGCAGCATGTAAATAAACCACTACACACTCGTTTGCTGCATCCCTCTTTGTAAACAAAATAATTGCTCTCGCCCTGGCACGCTTGATTACTTTTTAGTTCTTTTAGCCAGACTGATAAAGAAAGGTTTTCCCTTCTGATCCTATTTTTAAATTGAATAAGACATACGACCCTCTTTTTGCTACAAAACCATGGTACATATTTCAAAGCTTGATTGAACAATTTCACCGTCTTCGTATTATTATTCCCCAACGCGCATACCCAGCGTGGGGATTATGGGCACTACCCCCCATGTGATAAAAGCCAATTAGGCGCTTATCAGGGGGAGGCGTGCATCCAGTACCAATACAGAGTTTGAGGTTGAGGTACTATTATTAAGTCTGTCTGTAGGATCCCACAGCAGGGCAAAAGCCTCCCTTTCCACTTTCCATAAGCATGCTGTGAACTAGTCCATCACTACATACGTAATTGTACAATAGACATCAACATGGGTAGTCGTTCTGTCTCACGTTGGGAATTACTGTGCGTCATGTGAATCATGAATTTTGAGTGCTTGATTAGCTTGGGAAGTAGGAAGCAATATAATCAAGAGCCATGCAATCAAGACAAACACAAGTATAGTACCTATAATCCATCTTGTGGACATGTAAATGATATCAGAGCTATATATCAATTTCCTTAAGTCTCTAACCGGCATCTATAGTTGGTACATTTGTATAATTGACAAACTTTAAAAACCCTCGGCGCGTGAATTACTCTCGCAGTTTTTTCTCGATTTATTAAGTGTTTATGAATAAAATGATCTTTATCCATGTTTTTGAGTTTAAATTACATAGATGGGTATTTCGTTTTATTGATACTTATAGAATATGTTTCTGTACATCAATATTTATGCGAGTAACATAAAAGTTTAAAGCTTCGAAGGGGTAGCAATAAAACGGTTTTAAAGAGCACGTCCCTACCATGAGGTATTAAAAGATCAGCTGTTGATATACCAATAAATGTGTGTTATGTCGGGGTCGTTGGCATCCGAGGAGGCATATGCGGGGCACCTGCCGACCCCAGCCCCTGGTCGGCCTCCGCCCCTCAAGGTGGAAATATTAAATGTTACTTGTTTGCTGAGTTATGTGGGCTCACCTTTGCAAGAATGTGAGGGACGCCATTATTTTTATGTTTGAGATATTTTGAAGAATGTTTCATAATGTTCTGGGGATATTTTAATAAAACATCTTCAGTTTGCTGCTGGTTTTCATCTGAAATTCTAATCTTTTGTTCCTTTCATCAAAAATATCACAGGTTATGTCTACTTTTGGCTAAGGAAGCAGGCCTGTTACATAGCTTTGGAACACCTACCTAATCCTTTCTTTTAGTGTATTACATGCTTTATTTTTCTTAGTAGGAATAGTTTCCGATCGCATGATATTCCAATTATATTTTCTTTGTGTTGTAATTCTATCCGAAATATTTATATATTTTTATAGTTTCACTTACGCCACCATCAAGTTCTACACTAACCGATCCTGTCCATCCAAAGGTTGCCTGGAAGAGATCGCTTTCAGCGATAAGGCCGCCGATTGTGCCATACTAGATTAAATTAGTAGTATATTTTATAAATATTGATGGTACAATAACGATATTATTATAAGCAGTATTTTCTCTTTTCACGAATAAGCAGAACTCGTATCTATATGTGAATTAGTGGAGCTTCCGGCATGGGAAGTAGATAATATTTGGACGTAGACCGTACCTCCGTCTTTCGTATCTGCGGCCCAATTGCCCTCGGGCGGGAATGAATCATTGCTAATCCTTCCACAGAAGGCATATTAGTTCCAACATCAGCTTCACTACGATAATAAATAAACATAATTTGAATACCAGAAATAAACATATGTAAACTCGCTGTGCCCACAACTAGGCTACACAAAATTAATGTATCTTTTAAAGGGCAATGTATACGCTTCTACAACAAAACTCCTAGTGAGTTGCAAAAATTATCAGTAAATAAATTCAAACAAATTGTCAAAACCTTGCTGTGCAAAAAGGCTTATTATAAAATATCAGATTATCTAGAGAATAAAAAAGCCTGGGACGGGTTTTGCTCCAACTCGAAAAATAACAACCAACAGGCTAAAGGTTTCTTTGTCGCTTCTTTACTTTAATCTACATAGTGAAGCGACAGAAATCAAAAATATCACTATATTTCCGTGTCAGTGTTTAGTTTTATAATTTGACCTTTTCAAAGTGTACATTTATTGTATTTATGGAAATAAAGAGTTTTTGATTTTGATATCACTAAAGTTGAAACTGATAAGTACCTAACAACGACTATAGTAGAAGGTAAGTTTAATTCATAATGAATGTAAGCGGGTTAACTACGAACCTATTTTGTGTTGGAAGAAAACCAACGGTTCATCCCTTAACGAGGCACTTCATCAGGGTTGTTATAGTAAAAGGTTAGTTTAACTTTTTAAATCGATGTATCTGTAACTGTATTGGGCAAATTCTAGAGATCAGAGAAAAAAAGTGCCTTTTTTAAACGTCACTCAGGTTTTCCAAACAACACATTTTGTATCTCCCACTTTTTTCTATAGGAGGTCTTTTAAGCAACGGTCGAAATATTTGGATTTTTCAATCTATTTAATGTTGAAGACCCGATGGTCTTTCAGTCTTTGACATTACTTTAATAATAAATTAATATAGGTCTTTTCCTCCCCTTCCTCTGTTTCATCTAATAAAATGAAAGCATATGATTGCATTCTAAACCCCAGATTTCGGGTTCATCAAGCAAGTACGCAGTAAAAGTAAAATAGAGTGAAATCAGAGTCCCAATGAAATCCGATTTTATGCTCAGGAAATTAGGCTTCATCTCCCCTTTCTGATTCATTGATAAATTGCAAGCTGCGAATCCGTAACCAACTTAACTGGGTAGGTACCTACGGTCGGGTACACTGGGATGTACAGTCAGCAACGAAAATCACTACACGACACACAAAGGTTTAGTTTCAGTTCAGCAATTTGTGACAAAGTGTTTGTCGACTTTTGTTGCAAAAAGTTGTAAGTACCAAAGTAATAATGGTCATTTACACAGTTACTTTAATACTGTGTAATGTCCCTGATGTTTCAGACGTACAAAGGCTGCGGAAACCGCTTTCCATCAGGCGGACCGCACGCTTATTTGCCACCTTGGTGGTATTGAATAAAAAAACATTTAGGCAATAAGAAAATCAACTCGTGCTCAACGACTTTCGTTGCTGACTAATGCATCCCTTCC